>CAWUFW010002560.1:1200000-1800000 GCA_963921515.1 Calotriton arnoldi | reverse complement strand
CACCCGGACACTTTTCTCTTGGCCGCCAGCAGCACTTTGCAGCAGATCGCCATTCGAATCGACGACGAAACCCGACCCCGAAAGGCACCTATGCACCCGGCTTCCCTGGGTGAGGTAACACGAGTACTCCGGTGCTCCCGTGGTTAGAGACTCTTCAAAGTCCTAGATCTCAAAGGGTTTTGTCCTAGTCCTCTTTTAAGTGTCCCTTTTCTCTATTTTCCCGATCCCGACTTTCTCCATAGAAGTCAACGGCGTATCGCGGTTGTGTATTTACACTGCACGCGTCTCCCGTACGTCCCCTGTGTCACTACCTTGGGTGGTTCCTTGTGGTCCAAGCACTTCTAGAGGCTCTAGGCCTAGTGTCTAGTTCAGTCGTGGTTCGCATACCACTTTATTGGTATATGGTTTGGTACGCCCCTAGGGCCCAAACTTGTATTTGTGCTATTACTGTGATTTAATAACTTATAACTTATGTACTTCGAACTCTAGCCTCATAAAGAGACTAGAGGGGTGTGTTTAGAAAATAAATACATATATTTTGAATATATACCTGGTGTGGTGCTCTTTCATTTGGTCACTCAAGAGATTATAGACTGGTAAAACAAGCTGCTTTACATTCCTTCAAGACTTAGCCTGAAGGCTGCTCTCCATAGCTACCACTAGGATAGTTTTCAATAAGGTTGTCTTTAACCTATCTCCAATAAGGGGTTGTTTGGACTGGTGCAAGGTGCCCACTATAATTAGTGGACAGCATATACCAGGCCAACTTCTCACAATCAGCTTAAACTAAACGCAAAAAAAACAGAATTCCTCCTAATTTCCCCCACCAAAAGCCCGCCCATTATAAAAGAATGGACCAATTTGATCACCGCACTCAATTGCACCCCGATCATTGTAGATTCAACCAAATCTCTAGGAATAACGCTAGACCAAAGCCTAAACATGCAGTCACACATTAACACGCTGGCTGAAAGTGCAAGATTTCACCTGAGCTACATTAAGAAATTGAAACCTTTCATCGAAACGGCGGACCTCAAAATGACAGTTCAAGCATTAGTAATCTCGAGGATCGAATACGGATGCACAACACTTTCTGGGCTCCCCAAAATTGCAACAGCACCGCTAAAAGCCTGCCTCAACGCAGCAACAAGGCTCATAACAGGGCCAAAACAATTCGACCACATCTCTCCTCACCTGAAAGCACTGAACTGGCTACCTTATGAAGCCAGAATTCAGCTCAAACTGGCGTGCATAACACACAAAGCTCTACACTTCAAGTCACCAAGATACCTAGCGCAGAAATTGGTGAACTCTGGGGGAAACAGACAATCAAGGAGCGCCAGAGACCTAGTGCTGAAACCACTGATTTTCCGCAAAAAAAAAACTTACAACAGAGCGTTCTCAGGTGCCGCACCGAGAATATGGAACTCGCTACCTCCAGACATCAGAAGGCTAACCAACCACACAAGATTCAAGAAAGAAACCAAGATCTTCTTAATGAGTAAATTCCTACCGTAAACATTACAGAGCATCCACACATGGCTCGCCCAAACACTCTCGCTCAAGGACACAAGACTTGCTTCCCTTGAGGTCATGGTCCCTCTAGTCTTACAGCCTGCGAACGTACTAAAGCAGTTATCAAAAGAAATAGATGTGTCAACTTTGAACTGGACTGGAATATATTAAATGCTATACAGGACTCTGTACCGGAAAAGTTACCATGGCCTGAACTGTGAAGCGCTCTGATACCCTACGGGGTCAAGTTCGCGCTATACAAAACACTGAATAAATAAATAAATAAATAACCAAGCTGGGTTCAATTTGCAGTGAGATTTTCTCCTTCTGAGGGCCACAAAAGGTGACACAGATGTCACACTATTGGGTGTAACTCTATGTGCCCACCAAGTTTCTCTCAAAGCCATTTTCAAAGATTCCTTACTATGAAAGGCACGTTGATCACAATTTTTCACAACTTTATTCATACTCTCAGCCAAACAATTAGCTTGCGGCGAGTAAAGAGCGGTTTTGAGATGTACAATAGCTAAATCTGACAGAAAATACTCCATCTCCTGGGACACAAACTGTACCCCATTGTCAGTGACCAAGGTTTTGGGAATTCCTTCTCTAGAAAACTCTTCTTTCAAAAATTCAATGACAGTCCTGTTATTCACTACAGGGACGCATTTAGTCACAACCCATTTGGACGTATAATCTACAAGCAAAATAACATAACGTTCCTCTAGGGCTAACAATTCAAATGGATCAGCAATGTCCAAACCCAATTTGGTCCAAGGTTCCACAGGTACCTCAACAGGTGATATCGGTGCTGTGTGAGTTTTCTTTGATTTGTCATTGTTTGCACATTGTCAGCAATCCTTTACAATTTCTTCCACTTCATGGTCCATACCAGGAAACCAATACCATTCACGAAGTCTAGCTTTGGTCTTGTTTCTACCTAAATGCCCTTCATGTGCCAGATTGATCAGTTTGCTCTTCAATTCCTTTGGAGCCACCACACGTTTACCTCTAAAGATCTTACCATCCAAGATACTCAACTCATCTTTCACTCCAAAGAAACCTTCAAGAGTAGATGACAACATCTTCTTCTCTGGCCAGCCTTTCACAATAAAGTCTTTTAAAATACCGAAATCAGGATCACTTGAATATGCATCTACCCATTCCTTGTCATCCAATGCAGCCTCACATACCCAATTTACTCCAACACTATCGACATTGTCAAAATCTTGTTGAATAGGCATCCTTGACATGCAATCAGCCATACAATTTTTTAAACCGGGTATATACTCAACCACAAAATTGTAGTTAGATAAACCATCCTCCCACCTGCAAATCCTGGGAGAAAGGTTATCCAATTCTCTACACATAAAAATCCTGGTGAGTGGCCTATGATTAGATCTAACAGTAAAAGGTATTCCCCACAAAAAAAAAAACTTGGTGTAGGATGGCCCAATACACAGCCAACGCCTCCTGTTCTATAACAGAATACCTCTCTTCAGCTCCCTTCAGGGAACGAGAAGCAAAAGCTACCACCTTCAAATCACCATTATCCACTTGAGCAAGAACGGCACCCAACCCACTGATGCTAGCATCCGTAGACAAAATTGTTTTTTTGTTGACATCAAAATGACCCAAAGTGGGTAATTTTCCAATACTGTCCTTGACACAATTGAAAGCAACATCACACTCGTTAGACCAAAAGTACTGAGAGAACCCTTTTCTAACAAAGATCTTAAAGGTTGAAAAATGCTAGCAAAATTCTGAATGAACTTGGAACAGAATTCCACTAAACCCAGGAACGAACACACCTGATCTCTATTGACAGGCTTAGGAGCTTCAATTATACTCTTGGCCAAATCCATCTTTGGACTAATCCCTTCACTAGAGATGGTGTGACCTCGATAAGTCACAGATGTAACCCTGAATTTACATTTCTCTTTTTTAATGACCAAACCAGCATTCTGCGGGTTCAATTTCAGTATATATCACATAGAGCAGATCCCGGGGGCCGATTCCTCTTTGTCACGGGTACGATCTATGGGGAACAGACCACCATTGGTAGTATCTATGCCCCTCCGCCACTAGGAGCTACTTTTGTTGAGAATCTTTTGTGGGTATGGGGAGCCATTCCAACGGGTTTGACCCTGATGGGGGGTGACTGGAACGACACCATGGGGCCGTTAGACCGACAGCGCAACTTAAATTCCCCTCAACCACCGGGCCCGACTAAACTATACACACTGGCATCAACGCTGGACTGGGCCGACATATGGCGAGAATTCCACCCTACAGAGCGGGACTATACATACCTTTCGACAGTCCATGGGTCACAATCTAGATTAGACTACTTTTTGTCCCCGGGTGTTTCTCCATAGATTTTCACAGATACGGCATCAGCCCCGCGGACTATCAGATCATTCCCCGGTAGCAATGCGATTTCATACATGCTCACGTAGACCTCCATTTCGCTGGAGAATGTCCCCTTGGCACCTCCGAAATCCAGCCTATCAAGGTATGCTTAATACTGCGATCACTACCTATTTGGCAGACAACGGTCCCTCGGCCCCTTCGAGTACTACTCTCTGGGAAGCCCTAAAACCGACCGTCCGAGGTCACGAAATTAGCTATCGCACACAAGAGAAACGTACCCACCGCGAGCAACTTGATACCCTAGAGGCACGCCAGGCGACCCTGTCCTCCCAGCTTAGTTCCAATCCCAGTCCCATCATCCGCCGAAATCTAATCCTTGCACAACAAGAACTGCGTCAATACTTATTAAATGAAGCCAAGGAGATTTGGGAGGCGTCACAGCATCGGATATATCTGTGGGGCGATAAATCAAATAAAATGCTCCATAGACTGTGTCAAGCAGATGGCGCCCCGGCTATTACACCTACCATTCGGGGATTGGACGGGTCCCTATACACGGCACCCGGGGAGGTGGCGGGGGAATTTGCGAGGCATTTCACATCCGTATACGCCCAGCAGGAGCAGATCTCTGCCGAACTCATTGCGGAGTTCCTAGTGGACATTCCGCCTCGCCGGCTCCCCGACTCCGTCCGGGAGCGGCTGGAGACCCCAATTACACTTGAGGAACTGACCGGCGCCCTCAGTGCGTTGCAGCCGGGTCGTGCCCCAGGTCCCAATGGGTTCCCCATGGAATTCCTCCGATCCCATATGTCGCTTCTAGGGCCTCATTTATTGGCGACCATCACAGACGCTACAGACGCAGCAATTCTACTGCGGGACTGGCGACACGCGGAGATTGTGCTGTTCCTCAAGCCTGGCCGACCTCCGGAAGACCCATCTTCTTACCGCCCCATCTCCCTTATCAATTTTGAACCCAAATTACTAGGGAAGGTCCTGGCCGACCGCCTCAGGGGGTGTATCACGGACCTGGTCCCTCCTGATCAGTCGGGCTTTATGCCACAGAGAGCCACTAGACACAATATCAGACGAGTCCATAACGCCATCGCTGCCGCCCCTACCCTTGGCCGACCTGCTGCTCTATTATTAGCTGATATAGACAAAGCATTTGATTCGCTGAGCTGGGTCTATCTTTTTCAACTGCTGGAGGCAATAAACTTTGGACCCCACTTCCTGACATATATACGCCTGTTATATACAGATTTGACAGCATCTGTTCGGATTGCGGGACACCGTTCTCGCCCCTTTCCGACTCAGAGGGGTACCCGTCAGGGCTGCCCACTGTCCCCATTGCTGTTTGCCTTAGCAGTCGAGCCGCTGGCGGCCTGGGTCAGAAGTGACCCGGTGCTCAGGGGGTTCGACTGGTCCCGGACATGGTCAGATCGTATAGCATTGTATGCTGACGACGTTCTCTTCTTCATGACGGACCCATGGTACTCAGGACCCCGTATACTGCAAATTCTTAGGGTTTTTGGGGGCACCACGGGCCTCCACGCCAATCCTGCTAAATCCATCCTCTTTCCAGTGTGCGGACTCCAAGGCCGTGATACATGGGCCGCGCAGCTCTCCCGAGCCACAGATGGGTTCAAGTATTTGGGGATTTACATCTCCCCAATCCCAAGATTTCATGGGCACATAATATCACCCCATTGTTGATCAGTCTCAAGAATGAAACAACGATATGGTCCGCTCTCCCTCTATCCCTCTATGGGCGCTCAGCCATCTTTAAGATGGTTTCTTTGCCTCGGATCCTATACCGCCTCCAAAATTATCCTTATCCTATCCCACGCGCTTGGTTTGCACAGATGAATGCAATACAAAACAATTTCCTCTGGGGTGGGGGGGCCATTCGCGTAGCACTCCGTACATGTACACAATCTACATATTGTGGGGGGATAGCGGCAGCGGATATCTACTCATACTATGTCGCGTCTCACATTCTTGTAATTAACGAATGGTGGTATAATTCTCCTACCGATCCAGCATATGCTATTGAGCACGCTGCAATGGAACAAACCCCGCTGCTCCACTTGCTTTATAGCTCCACACGGCTCGACCATTTACCGCCGGCTGGTAAGGTAGCCATACAGTTATGGAGGGCTAAGACCAGACAAATGGGATGGAAAGGGAAACTTACCCATCAAACCCCCCTGTGGCACGGTACATACCTCAGAACTGCTACCGCATTGAGTGGGTTTCGGGGGTGGGACCTGGTGGGAATTTCGACCCTAGGGGACGTAATGAGGGGCACTGTCCTAAAATCATTTCAACAATTGCAGACAGACTTTGACCTTCATAAGTCACAATTTTTTAAATTTCTACAGCTCCGACATGCGCTCTCCCCCCAGATCCGTAATATAGAGGTACTCCCCGAATTCCAGCCATTGGAAGGCCGCCTGCTTATGGGGGACCTTGGACTACACAAAATCAGACAAATATACCAAACACTGACGACCCACACTCCCACCACTCTCGACAAAACCCGACTAGCCTGGCAGGCAGACATTCCCTGACTTAACGGACGATGACTGGACTGAAGCAATAACCAGCCCGAGGGGCGCGGCGGTTTCCGCACGCTACAGGCTCATCCAGTTTAAATACTTACATAGAGTGTATTACACTAGGGTACGACTGTGGCGAATGGGGGTCATCCAGTCCCCGGTGTGTTTGCGGTGCGACAGAGAGGATGGGTCCTTCCTACATACGGTATGGGCCTGCACGGCCCTACAGCCCTTTTGGAATAGGGTTCGGTCATGTCTCAGTGAGGTGCTGGGGTGGGTGCTCCCACTTGATCCACGGCTATTCCTATTGCACTCCTCTGACGACATCGGAGGGAACCGCTATAAACAACATCTGCTGTTCCTCGCCCTCACTATTGCCAAGCGGGACATTGCGCAGGGGTGGAAGGCGTCATCTCCCCCGACTATAGGCAAATGGAAAAGCGCCATGGACACATGTATGGGTGCCGAGATTGCAGTCTTTGAGGCCCGGGGTTGCCCCAGGAAACATCGCAAGATTTGGTCACGATGGGCGACATATCGCGGTATTGACCTACCCCCTCTACCGGAGGAGGACCTGTAGATGGGATCCTCTGCTCCCTGCCAAATATTACCCCCTGCTATATCATAGGATTGTCTTATTGTTTTGTTGTAAAGTATATCTAGACTCTGCTGCATTATGTACGATATCACGGAGATGGACCACTGTCTGCATACTGTTTGAAGTTTTGTTTTGCCTGCATGTTTGGCGGGTAATGTTTATCATCATGAAAATGGTTATCGATGCGAAACGTATCCCTCTGTTCACGCACGCTATGATAGGGCGAACGCCCGATATACTGCAAAATAACCAAATAAAATTTGTTATTAAAAAAAAAAACCAGCATTCTGCAACCTCTCCAACACCTTCCACCCAAATAAATTTATTGAAACCTCTCAAATCTGCACACAAGCGAATTTCCTTACCCCCATCCTTGGGTGCCAACACCACCGGAGCCAACCACTCAGAACTTTCAATTTCCTCAATTACTCCTTTCTCTCTAAGTTTGTTGATTTCCTGTTCTAACGGAGCTAGCATCATGTGTGGAACCTTCCTCCCTTTAAAGACGCACGGTATGGCACCATTCTTCAAAATAATTCTATGTTCAAAATTCTTCAGTAAACCCAGATTGCTACCAAACACCTTAGAAAATTTAGAACATATATCCTTAGGCAACTCCTCCCTGGCCAGGATTAGTACCTTCTGTTCGCTGTTGGGATTGAGTGTAATGCCCATGTCTCTCTGATGTCTCCATCCAAGAAGGTTGTCACCCCTCTTCGCAACATAAACTTTTCCAACCGTTTCACGATCAGCGAATTGAATCTTCCTCACACAATAACCAAGCACATCGATTCTCACATCACCATAGCCCACATGATTGATATCAGGAGGCAGCAATTCAACATCATCGCAACCAAACGTAGTAGCCCAATTCTTGTCACCAATTATGGTGTAGGGTGAACCAGAATCAGCAAGAACTAATATTTTTTTTCCACCAATCATAACCTCACATTCAGGCATCTCAATAGGATCTGCATCCACACACCCATCATCACGCATGCTCGAGACAGTTTTTACCTCCTCTTCCAGATAATTAACCCCAAGCTGTTTGGATCCTCTGCACACCCGAACATAGTGTCCTTTCTTACCACACTTTTTGCAGAATGCAAATTTCGCAAAACACCCAGGACTGTTTGACAAATGACCCTCACTACCACATCTGAAGCATTTCAGGCCCCCACTTCTAGAATCTATCTGTGGATATTTCATTTTGTCTAATTTCTTGTCAAAGTCTTTGTTGATAACAACTCCACTGTTGTCAGAATCCTTCTCCACACATCTGTCCGCACCTTTAACCTCATTCACAGATAATTCCACACCAGCACCATCCTTCCCTTTCTCATCACGCATCTTACGTACCCACATGCTTATATTCTCCATACCTTCTATGATAGCTACAGCATCTTTCAAATTAGGGTTTTTGCTTAACAACTTTTCTTGTACTTTGACATTATTAGTACATCTAACATTTGATCTCTGATCACAGAATCTGTAAGATGCTCATAATCACATGTACGAGCTAAAGTTTTAAGAGCAGCCAGATAGCTACTAATCTTTTCTAACTTCCCCTGCACCCTTGAAAAGAACTTGTGTCTTTCCAACACAACATTGATTTGTGAACCAAAATGCTTTTCAAGCATCATCACTGACATATCATAGACGTTACCAGGTTCACCACTGCCATCATCTATCTCTATTACATCGAGGCTTTCATATATACACCTTCCCGCAATACCTAGATTGTGTAGAAGTATAGCTTGCTTACGGTTTGCTGAAAATTTCTCACCCCCAATAGCTATCGGGTACGAATCAAAAATTTGTTTCCATCTTTTCCAAGGTAGGACAGGTTCACCTTTATCCGATAGAAAATGAGGAGGCTCAGATGAGGTTGACATGGTGAGTATAACAATCCTCTTAAGGAAAAGTTCCAAACAATTCACAGAGAACCACCAAAAGGAAATGACTCTCAATATCACAAAGCCATCAATTAAATAAGGTGATAATTGCAGAAAAAAAAACAATGGAAGGAAAACACAAATCATCTAATGTAAGGAACAAAACCACCCCCCAAAAAATTAGTTCAAGCTTCGCTATTACAAGAGAAGAAAAAAAAAATGTTAAAGTCAAACAATGTATGCACAGTTCAATACTAAAATAGACACAACAACTGTAAAATCAGCCCCCGGTGTCCCTAGCTAATATGCATAAATAGATCGACACCACTGTAAAATGAAAGTGTGCACATCACTGCATGCACCTTGGACTTTGTTGCACATTAGACGAAGGTAAGGTTTCTTGGAAATTAAGCACAGAATCAGAATAAGCACATCACCAGTAATGTATGTGATTACACAAGACTACGACGCCTTCACCATCACTCTGATGTTTAAAAAAAAACAAGGAATGTGCATCACCGTGTGCACCTCCAACCAGGACTTGACACCTTCACCGATACCTCCGATGATATAAAATTAAGGTGTGTGCACCACCGTGTGCACCTCCGATCAGTTGTCTCATTGACAGCGCTTCACTGGATCCACAACAAAAGAGAAGCAAGGTGTGTGCATCACCGCATGTACCTCCCGTGAGAAATCACATCCAATATGGCCGCCACAACCAGATACGTCATCACGTCGACGTGCTTCCTGTTGAAGAACAAAATTCAACCCCCAATATGGCCGCTGAAGTTGACAGTCTAGTGTCAACGGCCGCGTCATGACATTGACGTGCCTCACTCTTCGGAATCCTCCAGGATCAAGCCAGGATTCGTGTGATGCCGTTTTGAAAGATCCCACAACGTCATCACAAGGGAACAGGACATCGTACCGTCCTCATCCGATCGGATCTTTGGTCACTGTGCGGTTCCACACCGATCTGGTTCAATGATCCTCTGCTTGCTGGTCTCCCGAGTTCCCGCAGGTTGTCCGCAAAGCTGATATGTCTCGTCGCAGTATCTTACAAGGTATTCCAATAAATCCGAGTAGTTTGCATCAGGAAGAGTCGGTTCTCTCAAAACGTAGGTCCTAAATTAATTTTTGTAATTGACATGTCCATCATTGATTGTATGCGCTTAAAGGGCTTCAACCACCAGAGTAGGAGCAGTTGAGCATACAGGGGTTTCCCCATTACTCCCATACCCTTACCACCTGCCACACCACATACAGGCTTTCTTCCGACACCCTCGCAGCGCTTTTCAGGTGCTTGGGAAGGTCGTTCCTTCTCCACCAGTCTGGCCGGGAGCTGCTTTTTCCCATTATCGCTCTCCGCGTGCCACCAAGCGGCATATTGTAGTATCCCAGCTATATAGTACAGCTGCAGATCAGGGCGACTCAGCCCTCCTTCGTCAGGATCCAGTTTCAGAAGTAAAGTTTAACTCTACTCCTCTTGTCTGCCCACACCAAAGTCACCAGGAGGCTATTCAGTTCTGAAAACGTGGACCTCAGTATGTCACAGAAGGAGTTCTGAAGGACATAGAGGCAGCCGAGCAGAAGGACAATTTTACTCAGAGCCACCCTGCCCATCATCGAGAGTGACAATGTGTTCCAAAACTCAACAGAGGCGCGCAGAACGTCGAGGACCTGGCCCATATTCAGACCGTACTGGAGATTTAAAGAATGCGTAATGTGCATTGCCAGATGCCAGAGCCTCTCTTTTTCCCAGGGCAGCTCCGTCTTGGGGAGATCGATCGTCGGGCTGCCTGCCAGTCGCGCCAAAGGGAAGAGAATCGTCTTTTGTTTTTTAACATGTAGCCCAGACGCCCACTCAAGTTCCTCCATAATTTCCAACATCATCAGCACCGAGCGGGCGGGACGGCTCAGGTAGATGAGAGTATTGTCTGCATACATTGACACCGTATGTATAGTGTTCCCGACCCGTATACCCCAGGCCCTAAGATCCTGTCTCAGCAGTTCCATCGCCAGCATGAAAAGGAGCGGGGACAGAGGGCAGCCCTGCCGCGTACATCCTCATATACTGTTTTGTCTAACTGTTTTGTATATCTTGTAAAATTCTTCACTTATTGTGTCATGTTGTCTACTCAGAATGGCCTTGAATTTTCCCTTTCACGAAGGATCAGTTTGAGTTGTATGTTTGAGAGGAAGAAGTTAATTGATGAAATATCCAGTCATTTCTGATTTCTGCAGTGCTAGCTTTGTCGTTTCAATATAGTATGTGATCACTAAGTGCAGATGTGCTCTGTAAATTGTGTTGGGAGTCTGGTTAGGTGACTGAAACCATGGACAGCTCAGGTTTCAATAGGGTTGAGAAAATATCAACACCTGAAGATAGGTCAAACATGATCAAGGGACATAACTGGGCCTGGTCTTTGCCCTTCTGCTCGTTTGTTATGTCCATGAGCTTGGATTCAGAGTTACAAAGAGTTAAAAAGTCCAATAGGTAGTCACACAGTAGCTCTTTCCATTTTGAGGTAGACAGACAATTGCAAATTAATCTCAGTTTTTAGTGCTTTGGTTGTTAATGACAGGCCAAAAAGGGGCTTGATAGATCTGTTTCACAGCATGTCATGGAGGTGAGTGGCACTGTTAAGTCCCAGCATCACAGACAGAGTGGGATTACAGCGTACTCTTGTAATGTTTTCCCACCTGAGTCCGTTTTATTCTCAGAAGACACTCTTGAGGACAGTATCAGTTTCTCCCAATCTGTGGCAGGATAGTTCAATGTCCATAAATCTATGACACATATCAAGATGAAAAACTGTTACTGAAAGTAATCATCTTCTTCGATCCTTTGACATCAAAATACTGACCAAACTTACACTTCATATTCATATTTTATTTACCCTGGTGGTTTGTAAAAGGGGCGAGAGTAATGTTTTATGAATGGTGTCCCATATACGGTTGTTGCAGTCTTGTTTATTGCCGAGGATTGGGGAAAGTGATTATGAAGGAGATGAATTTGTGATCTGCCTAAAAGAGCGCTAAGTTAAGAGTACTGGGGGGGGGCGTGGTCTGCCGAGCCGCGAAATGGCCGCTTCCTAAGCGAGCTCCGCCGGCCGGAAAGTTTATCCTGCAGTACCATCCGATCTAGGTGTACAAACACGGTGGAAACCCGGTGCGCTGGGTAGCTGAAACTGTGAGGAGTCCAGCGATACCCCTGCCGGTGAGATCCGTGCCCGTACGCCGCTGCTGGATGGCCCGTTAGGCGCTGGCGTGTGCGGCCGGATTGCTGGGAAGTGTGGGGCGGTCAGCCGTGGAAATCGAGGCCGTGGCTTGGAGGCCTAGGCAGGCCGTTACGCGCTGGCGGAGGCGTGGAGATCTGCGGGAGGGCCCCGCTGAAGAGCGCCGCGAGTCGAACACAGCAGGTCGCGCGAGGCGCTGGACACACGGTGCATTGACCTACTAGGGGCTGCCGGTTGAATATTTTACAAACCGGTGAGTGCTACAACTTGTGGAGCTGGGTGATACCCCTAAGCTGTGCCCCCACATGACAATAGCAGGGTGCAGGATTCTGCTGCAGATACGCGACTGCAATCTGCGTGGAGACGGCGAGGGCACTGTGCTGATACACCAACTAACCCTGCGAAGCATACCCCCCAGCAGGCGGCGCCATCTAGACTGCGGCAACGGCAAGTGAAGGGTGCCGATTTTGAAAGCTGCCCCGGTCAGTGTTTGACGAGGTTGTGGCTGACTGGGAAGACAGAGAACTTGGGGCATAACAGGCAGAGGGGAAGCTCCACGGTAGCCGCGAGACGGCGGTGAGGCCTCCACATAATAAACAAAAGGCTTAACACGAGGCGGCGAGGGAGGACTGGTGACCGAGTGCAGGTGACAGAGGCGGAGTGCGCCTAACTGGATGGCTGTTGGTTTGCACCCCCTGGCTGCCTAACTACACTATAAGTACACGCAGCGCTGGTCCACAGAGCTGTTCCCTCTGGAGAGTCGACGCCACCACTTCTGCAAGACCCCGGGGACACTGGTTGTACGGGGCTGGCATTGGGAAGGCCCGAAAGACCTGAGGCACAGGATCCCGATGTCGTTGGCTGCTGTGCTGCTGTCCGGGTAGACTATTGAGTGGTGGGCTACAGTATATACCTGCAAAATATTTCGCTATCGACAGTTCAGTAATTGTTATATCCCCTTCGCCCAGCTGCAACATGGGCAAACAGGACGCAAAGCAACCAAAAATCTCCTTCGATCACCGCCGGGCCACAAGGCAAACGGAGCAGGACTCAGAGGCTGGCGCAGAACGGCAAATGGACCTACAAGCGGAAGATCAAGGGGAAGACTTACGTACTCTCATGCTAGAGATGCGCTCTAGCCTTCGAAACATCGACTAGAAGCTGGATGTGATGAATACCCAGCTGAACGCGGTGAAGCCGCAGGTGGACACACATGAAACCAGGCTGGATGCGCTGGAAAACCGGGCCTCGGAGTTTCATGATTTCCAAGTGGAGACCAAGGAACACCTCCTCCAGATGGACAAAGTCCTCGGGATCATCAGGGCGAAGAATGACGATTTGGAGGCCCGGTCCCGCCGCAACAATCTCCGTATCACTGGAGTTCCGGAGACGACAGCGATTGCGAAAATGGAGACGTATGTGTCTGATATGCTCCATGAGATCTTCGACCCGCATCTGTTGCCGGTGTTTGCGGTGGAGAGGGCGCATAGAGCACTGGGCCCCAGGCCACCAGTGGGTGGGACCCCCAGGCCTATATTGGCCAAAATCCTGAACTACCAGGACAGAGATACGGTCTTACGTATGGCCCGCAGCAAAGGCACCATCACATATGGAGGAAACGCTATAGCCTTCTACCCGGATTTTACTCCTGCAGTGCAGAGTGCCCGGCGGGAGTTTCTCCCAGCGAAGCGGTTGCTGCTTCAAGCACAAGTCCCATATGCGCTTCTATATCCGGCGAAGCTTAAAGTCAGCTATGAGGGCACTCAGCACTTCTTCACAGACGCGAAGTCAGCTCTTAAATTTGCTAAGCACATCGGCGGCAAGATGGCGAAACGATGACCCGATGAGGCGGCCTCGGACCATGCCAACCTGAGTGATAATGACTAGGAGGCCCTCTGGACTTCCTCTTCTGCTTTGGACGTATGGTTGTATGTTTTTCCCTTTTTTCTGATAATGGGGTGCTGTACTGTTGGAGGCAATGATCGGAATATATGGGGGCAGCAGAGGGGGACATGCCTCAATAGTGTGGAGGTGAGAGTTGGCTGGGTGGGTCAACATGTGCCGGCCACGCTCTGTGTGTTCTACTGTGTACACTATTGGTGGGGGACAAGGTCTATCGCTGCGTAAACACGACAGCTTGATGATTGACTTCTCAGAATTAGACACTTGTTGTAATGCTACACCGACTATACTGGTTTCCGGCCACCCTGAGTAATCAGGGGAGGGTGCTGGCATCACTGCCCCCCCGGGGGAGAGCTCCCATGACTTATTGCAATTGTGGTTTCTGATTTGGGGTGGGTTCTCTACAACCTGTTTGGGGGGTTGGAGTGGGTGGTGGGTGGGGGGAAGGGAATGTTTTTTATGGTTCACCAGACATATCTCGTTCATCATGCATGCAGTCCTATTTGTATAAATGTTTGGGCTCCCGTGTCTCTTCCGACCTGCCGTTGGGTAGGAGAGACTTTTTATGGTCACTCTAAACTGTCTCACCCGGAACATCCGAGGGATTAATGATGGCAGGAAAGCCCGGTTAATTCATTCTTACCTTACTCGGCATCACATTGACATTTGCATGCTGCAGGAAACGCATCTCAGTGTGCACTCTTCCTCTAGATTGAAACATGGCAGATGGGGGTCGACATATGTTTCTGTGTACTCTAATTATGCACGGGGGTGGCAATTCTGATCCGTAGAGGGGTGGACTGGAGGGAGGGGTCGGCTCACCTGGACCCTGAGGGCAGATATGCTATAATACAGCGGCATATTCATGGTACTGAGGTGGTGTTGGTGGCAGTTTACGGTCCGAACTCTGATTCTCCGGATTTTTTCCAAAGTGTGTGGGCCAAGATAAAAGCCACTAACTGCAACACAATAATCTGGGGTGGGGACTTCAATGCTGTCCTGAGTGATGAGCTAGACAGGAAGGGGACATCTAGGGTGTTGCACCCTTTGGCCAGCGGGACATTAAGGGCTATTTTAGAAGATGGCAATTTGTTGGACATTTGGAGGCACTTACATCCAGGAGTCAGGGAAGGTACATGCATAACTGAACATCATAAAGCATGGTCCCGCCTCGATTTTTGGATAGTTTCCAAGGATGGGGCCACATGGGTGAGGAAAGCCTTGCATTATCCCCGGACTCTCTCAGATCACGCACCCTGCCTGTTGCGGCTTGAATTGCCCAATTCCATACAGAGGATGTACGCATGGCGGTTACCACAGGATGCTTTGCTTGATGAGGCCTTCAAAGAGGAAATCAGAGGAGATATAGAAGAATACTTTACTCTAAACACAGGCTCGGTGAAATCCGTGGCCACCCTTTGGGAGGCTTTTAAAACTGTGGTTAGAGGGAAATGTATTGCCAGGCAGGCAGGGGTGCTGAAAGCGATTAGAGGCTCTCTGGAAAGGCTTGAGAAGAGAATAAAAGAGTTGGAGGCCCAGTTTTATTCCACTAGCGACCCGGTCACCCTTGCATCCCTAAAAGAAACTCTGCTTGAGTTTGAGGAAGAGGCCCACAGGGAAGTTAAATTCCTTGGGAAACACGCACAGGCTCGTCGATATGGGGAGGGGGACCGTCCAGGGAGGACTCTGGCTGCTATACTCCGACCCCCGCGTAACACGGCGTTTGTTATGACACTTACTAATGCCGAACTTGTTGGAATGACTCCCGATTCTTTATAGAAGCCCAAATAAAATATGCAATTACATAGCAAACATACAGGGTTTCCAATTGTTGAAAAAATGATAAAAGCTACAAGATGATGTTTCAAGCAAAGTTTTCGCAATAGTGGAGCGATAAACTATTTCCGTGCCTGAATATAGCTTATTATTATACCCTGCAATGTCCCCTGACATTAGCCTGCAGACTGTTGTCTCTTCTCCTATTTCCACTTCTGACCCACTATCTATTTTACCTAGATCAGGATTAGAAGGCCTAGACCCTTTTATCTCTGACATTATCTCAGCAGTTAACCAAGTAATTCTTTGATCGGGGACCAGTTTAATACATTCCGTTCATGTGGATCTCGAGAGTCAATCACAACTGTCCAGATTCTCCAAGGGGGCAAATCTATTACTGGTATGTAAACCAAAGGTTCTTCTTGAGGCAGACCAATTATTAATCATAGGAGGCATCGGATCTTCTCTTGATGACTGAAGTCTTTCGTCACACTGTGGTTTATAAAAAAAGCCCAAAGGTACGACGAATATCTGCGATCCTATCGAAGGAGCTACTGGGAGCTCTACTAGTAAATCCCACACAAGCTTAGCGCTGTCAAAGTTAAGTACTATGCAATCCCCATCAATATTTTTCGGGCTTGAGCCAACCCATGGAATTCTTCTAGCCATAATCAGATGGCTTTGAATATAGGGGCCCACTTTTGCAATTTTAGTTAGCCTGTGACGCGCTTTGTCCATAAGCTGTATTGTAGACTCTTTCTGTGATGGTCTTAGAACAGGTACATTAACCAATATCATGACAAAAGGACAAGCAGCTGATGGTAAGCTTAGTGTTTTAGGTTTATTTTCAGCCCAGGGGTAATGCACTTGTGATTGCTGGGTGATGGAAATATTCGGGGTTACTCCTCCGTGAGTTCATTTATACCCTTCTTCTCTAAATAATCCTTGGTTAAACGTGGGCCTTATGTCTAAAATACCATGAAGCACTAACCCTGTGCTCCCATCAGTTGATATCTTCACAGAGTGTGTAGTGGCCATGTTCTGTATCCGTACACTTTTGTTAGCAGTTGATTAATACAGGCCTTCCCTTTCCTTGACCCTAGGAGCCCCATATTCCTCCTGCATATTTTTATGATTTTCTGTATTATCAACTTGTTCAGTTACTATCATATTAATCCCAGATGAATGAGCTTCACCTCCTTTGCTAGATAATTCCTGAATTTGCCGCTCAATATTTTCCAAGCGTGTCAATATGGGTTGCAAAAGGTGATTCAGTTTATCATATAAAACGTCTAAATTCGCTATAACGGGGGCCAGCATTTGTTTTTGCTTAACAGAGGGGGAACGAGTTATTGGTGTTTTTCTTGGGATTTTTGCTTTAGGGGGCTGAGATTCTTTAGGCCCTCCACTCTTCCTTTTTCCTGGGGGCTCCTTGGGGGAAGTTACTATGGTAGCACCTAGGGCCTGGGGTAGTACTGATAGGTCGACAGGGACATCCACAGGAGCTGCAGTTGTGACATATTCAGGCCACTAGTATTCATAGATATTCCATTTTCACCCCCTCCTAACGAGAGCCTCCCTTCATTTTTCCATAGGACAATTGAACAGCAATACCTCAAAAACGATTGAACGGAATTGCACCAAATTTGGTAGAAATCTACATCTTGGGTAGAAAGCCTGTGTTTTGTGATTTGCTGTAAATCCTTTCAGTAGTTTTTGAAAAATTAAGATTTAAGTATATAGACATTTCACACCACAGAGGATCCGTGAATCCGACAGATTTCCAGATAAGATTTGATTGGCTGCCATCACATTAGCAAACATGCGGCAGCAGCCATTGTAGGACTCCTGTCCTGACAATAAATAGAAAAAAGATCTAGGGGGCAGGGTAGAAATGCCTTGCACCCCCTAGGCCTAGTGGGGAGGGTCACAAAAAGGACATGCCCGGGGCCAAACCTTTTTTTTGTTTTTTAATTTCCGCAATTTGCAGAGGATCCACAGTAAAATTTTAAACATGTCTATGCATCTCACAGTCTGGATTTGAGGATACCAAAATTCCTCAGTGATTCCACTTGTTTTCCTGAGTGCAATTGCATACTCTTCTTCTGCAGCGATCACTGGATGTGTGAATGATGCCAACAGCCATGGCTTAATCCCACTTGTTGTTGGGAATTGAGTACAGTTAAAACATGTTGACTGTTGATATTCATATGCTCTTGAATAGTCATTGCCACATGTTGTTGGTGCAACCATTTTTAGAGCAGTGAATGATGGTACAGTGACTGAAAATGTATAATTCATGGGGTAGTGCTTAATTTGTAAAAAAAAAAATAAGTGCCAGG
Organism: Calotriton arnoldi; assembly: GCA_963921515.1. Lineage (NCBI taxonomy): Eukaryota > Metazoa > Chordata > Amphibia > Caudata > Salamandridae > Calotriton > Calotriton arnoldi. The sequence continues at coordinate 1,781,799 of CAWUFW010002560.1, read as the reverse complement.
GCTCTCTTCAGGAGGCCACTGCAGCTTGCACCACACATTGCCCCTGCGATGCTGCCAATGATAGTAACAACACAACTACTACCCATCACACTCCTACAAGTGTGACAATTCGGACTATTTCAGGCCCCCAGAGCTATAAGAATGGCTTTGGCGGCAATAGTCATTATTAATGTATATTGAATTCATATTTAACAGTTGTTGTGGTTAGCTCAAGGTTAGCCAGACAGCACCACCTTGTGGCAGACTGTCACAAGCTCCGTGTTGACAATTAAGTGCCGGTGCTAAGCACCGGAAACCACGGTTTAAATTAGGCACTGTCCTGGGGACTTACCTTGTACATTTGTGAAGCAGTCAATAGACTGTGCATTTATGGAGTAGGTTTGTTTCCTGTTTATGTAAATATGTGCCATGCCTGTAGTGGCACAAAGGGGATATTCTTGCAGTCCAGGGCACTTAGGACATGTGGGAGGTTGGCAATGGAGTAGATGTTTGGCTACATTTCTTTTAACTGAGGCCTGGTTTGGAGAGCTGGAGGTGGAAAGTTTGATGGACAGGATTTCCTCCAAAACACTTGGCAGGAAGAGAGATAATGCACTTTGTGAAGCTCAAAGCGACTTCTGCACATGCACTTTGTAAGGAGTCTGATGCTAGGTGATGGAATACAGTCCGTCATTTTACATGTGCCTTATTGCATGAGGCCAATCTGTTGTCGGCTCAAGGTAGGGTTTAATTTGCTCAATGAGGCTTAATATGAATCACTCCTTAGTCCAGGCTTCTCCAACAAGTAGCTTGTGAGCACTCCGGTGTGAAACCCAGCTTATTAAATTGGAGAGACTTATTACCATGGTGCCAGGGGCATTATGCCATGGCTATTATGTATTACTCATGTAGTCTCATTGCAAATTGATAAAGCCTTGTTTACATTACTGCTGGTAACCTTACCAAATGCATTGAGATGATCACTGCTGATAGTCTTGAATAGCGTGGCTACCAATGTCATCTTGTCTGATGTGGCCACTATTACGACACTAATAATATTAGTAGCTCAGGAACATTTTTATGGAATATAAGTAGCTCTTACTAGAGAAAAGGTTGGAGACCCCTGTCAATGCCTTTGTTTGATCTCATCTACAAGTTTGCCAACGAGTGTCACCTTCATTGAAGTTTTTCCCCCTTTGCAGCCTTCTAATGGGTTTATTTATGGTCAGTTGCGGCAATTGCTGTCTATATTGTTGTATGAGAACCTCCAGTTTGACTTTTCTGAGAAAGGGATGCGTTTGTAGGTACCTTGTGTATGCATCTGATTTTGCAAATTGTTTTCACATGTTTTTGTTTGGCACAAGGTTTTGGTGCTTCTTGCACTATTGCTAAACTGCACCTCTTTTTGTTGATGCCTAAAGGTCTTTGCACTGAACACACCCAAATATCCTATTTGCATGCATTATCAGCGTTTCGGCCCAACATATTACAATGCAGCATGACAATGCACTAATAGGGAGTTTTAGGCTACACTCCTTTTGCGCCCAGTAGTTTATTGAAGCTAACGTCTGCCCTCGAGCTAGCCCACAGGGTTTGCATCGTTTAATACATCTGGGTGTTGCATAGATGTGGGCATAATCACGGTATCTATTGCTTCAACTTAGGCGAGACACAATTGAATCTCCACATATCAAGCTGCCACTTTACATGGACTGATGCTCAAAGGTGGGTTTGCATACCTGTCAACGTTTTTTTGCACACTCACTAGTTTGTCACTTCACCTTCATTTAGCAACACAACTAATGTACTAATCAGTCACAATGCAAAATGCTCATTCGCAGGAGGTCACAAAACCTCTTCCCCCATGAGACAGGAGCCCCTTTGCCACTCCCTATGAAGGGTTGTGAATATAGGAATGGGCACCTGTGAGGGTTTGTAGACCTCGATCCCTGCAAAATAATGCTAAGATGCTGCTCTTAGTTAAGGGGGCTAGACATGGAGGTGCCACGCTGGTTCGTTGCATTGGTACAAAATACAGAATTTTCTCAACTTAATTCTCAGAACCAGTGGAAAGATCTCAGTGCTGGGCAACTTTTGTGACAGTTTTTGGAGTGAGCCAAAAGGTGAGATGAGGCCTTCTGTAAGCATTGTATTTGGACAAGCACACCGGTAGACCCAAGTTTAGGGAACTGATTTTGTTGTACTTGGCAAGACCACAGCATTGACAACTTACTACGTGTTCAGAAGAATAGGTAAGGACATATTTTTATAACGTTTAAATGGAAAACAATGTCCTAGAAAAGAGGGTTAAAAGTAAGCCCATAATAATTGATGAATCTTAGATGTCTTGCATTGGGGTACTAGTAACCATACATAGCGGCCAAGGATCTTGCATCTACAGCTGTTCATCTTTAGGTTGAAGACTTTTTATTGTTTTGACAACAAACAAGATGCATCGAGAATTGAAACCCAGTCCTGGGTTAGCAACCATCTGAGTGTTTCGCAGAGCATCGAATGGAAACAAAACAAACATCCCCACAACCCTCCCACCCCCACCCTGTCCAGCCCCCTCCCGTCTCCTCCCCCGTACGAGCTGCCTAGACATAAGAGTGAAAGTTGGGCTTAGGGCGTTGCTGCTCAATGCGGTGATCTAGGGGCGCATCTGGATGAAGCGCGGGGAGGCGCAAGAGCCGCAGATATCTAGAGCAGGATAGCTCGCGGAATTCAGAGCATAGTAAAGAGATAAAGGGTCGCCACGCATCAGCGAAAGCAGCCCCATCCCCCTGAAGCGAAAAGGAGATGCGCTCCATGCCCAGGACATACCATAGGCGATGGAGCCATCCATGGAAAGTGTGTAACTTATCTGTGCCCCACAAGGAAAGTATGTTCTGTAATGCCGCCCCCAAAGCTATGCCTAATTGTTTACCTTTGCAAGACTTGAGAGGGTATGTAAGCCTATCAGAGATCCCGAGGACCACATATTCCGGAAAGCGTAAGAGTGTAGTGTCGAAGTGACGGTCAATCTCGTCTAATACCTGTGCCGAGTAGGCTGTGAGATGAGGGCACTCCCATAATAGGTGCAATAATGTGCCATCTACCTCACAATCCCTCCAGCAGGTGGGCGAGCGGTCCGGGTCACTTTTATGTAGTCGAGCTGGTGTGAGGTACCAATACATCATGATCTTGGTAGCTGTCTCTATGCTAGAGGTGTTGCGCGCAAAGTGGCGGGCTCTATAATGGATATCTGCCCACTCCTTGGGGGTCAGTGTCCGTCCAATCTCAGTCTCCCATCATCTCTGGCCCTCCGATTTGACACCTGTTCAGGGGGCCGCAGCATATGATATAGCTCAGTGATAAGTCTCTTTGTGGATTGTTTTGAAATGAGCCAGCGCTCATACGGGGTAAGGAACCGCCCCGCCCCTGGACGGACCTGAGGCTGTAGAATCCAGTGCCTTATCTGTAAATAGTGATAGCATTCAGTTTCTGGCATATTAAAATCTGATCTAAAATCCTCAAAGGATCGAGGGCCCTCCAGGTAAAAAAAGTGCCCAATAGACCTACGCCCCACTTTATCCCAAAGAGTGAATGCCTCCAAATCAAGGCCAGGGGAAAAATCCAGGTTTTCAGTGATAGGTGTGAGGGGGGACGGGAAGGTTGTCAGATTATGACGTATCGCAGTGGCATCCCAGGCTTTCAGTGTAGCTCGTGCTACCGGGGAGCCATATCATCCCGGGGGCCTGGAGGCCTTACAAAGGAAGGGAACTTTCCAAAGAGACTTTCCCGCCAGCGCCCGTTCCATAAAAAGCCAGCTCTTCTCGGACTCAGGTTGAGCCCATTCTAGCAAAACCCGCAACTGCGTTGCTGCGTAATAGCGAGCAAGATCAGGAATGCCCAGACCCCCCTCGTTATGCGGTCTGAAACTCAGATCCCTAGCTATCCGTGGCCGCTTATCTGCCCAGACAAAAGCGCCAAAGTCGGACTGGAGTTGTTTCAACGCGCCCGGCGGTGGTTCCACCGGGAGGGTCTGAAACAAATACAGGACCTTAGGGAGAACACTCATCTTAAGAGCTGCCACCCTGCCTAACCAGGAAAGGTTGAATGGACGCCACCGTTGAAGCTCCAATCTGACCTGCCTGAGCAGCCTGGTGTAGTTTAGAGAGAGCGTCTCCGCCGTGGAGGTTGATAGAGATATACCCAGATATGGGATAACCTTCTGGTCCCAGTGAATGGGACACGCCAGGGCCAGAGTGTCGACAGTGGGCTGCTGCAGGGAGAAGCCTAACGCTTGGGATTTAGTCACGTTGACTATGAAGCCAGCTCGGCCAAAAAAGCCGGGACGGAAGTCTGGGGGGGCTCCAGTGTTGAAATGACATCATCCGCGTAAAGACTGATGGTATGTCTCTCTCCCCCGAAGAGGATCCCCTTGATCTGCTGGTTTTCCCGGACCCTCTGGGCAAACGGCTCCATATAGAGAGCAAATAAGAGAGGGGAGAGCGGGCAGCCCTGCCGTGTGCCCCTGGTGATATGGAAGGGGTCGGAGATGAAGCCATTCACCCGTACCGTAGCTAAAGGGTGACTATAACCGCTAAACACCCATTGTCGGAATCTGCTCCCGATGCCATATTCCCCTAGAACGGTCTCTAAGAAGGGCCAATGGACCCTGTTGAATGCCTTTTCGGCGTCAATCGACAGGAAGACACGCTCCTCGGTCTGCCGGTGAGATTTATCCAAGAGATGGAACAGCCATCTAGTATTATCGCTACACTGCCTAGTCGCTACGAATCCGGCCTGATCCGGTTCAATCAGTCCCGGCATCATAGGTCCTAGTCTAGACGCCAGAATCCCGGTGAAGATTTTAAAATCAATATTTAACAGGGATATCGGTTGTCCTTCCCTGGCTTGGGTAGAACTGCTATTGATGCTAAGAGCATCGTGGGCGGCAGCTCGGTGGTATTAGCAATAGCATTAAAGAGTCGAGTTAATATTGGAGCTAGGATAGGGCAGAAGGTTTTGTAAAAGATGGCAGTAAAGCCATCTGGTCCGGGGGACTTAAGGAGTTTAAGATGAGCAATGGCTGAAATGACCTCTTCGATCCTTATGGGGCTATCCAGGGTGGCAGCTTGTTCAGGCGTCAACTTGGAGTGTGTCAAGCCTCAGCAGTACGTGGAAGGGTTCTGAGCCGGCAGAGGCTGGGCAGTTTAGAGGGCCGCATAAAAGTCCCTAAACGCATTAGCAATATCCTTTTCCCGAGTGATCTCTGCACCCCCATCTGCCAGGAGGAGCGGGACCGCCACCGCCTGCCGCTGCGCTCGTAACTTGTGAGCCAGTAAGCGGCCGCATTTGTCCCCCCCAGTGTAAAAGGTATGCTTGAAACGCAGAGCGGCATATTCCGCCCTATCAAGGTCGAGACTAGCCAATTGGGCCCGTGCTGCTGTGAGCTTCCGCCAGATGCGGGGGGTCCCGTCCTATTGTGGATACCCTCCAGTTCCAGTACCTGTTTGGATAGTTTGTCCCTCTTTGCCCTGCGTGCCCTATTGTCTGCAGCAGATGTAGCGATAAGGTCACCCCGAATTACCAACTTGAGAGTTTCCCAGAGAGAGACAATTGATGTGTCCTGAGTGTCGTTAATAGCTAAGTAGTAGTTCAGTGTTTTGGTGAGGCGTGTCACAACTTCAGGGCGATGTAAGCGTGTGTCTCTAAGCCTCCAGGAATATGACGGGCGAGAAGTGGGGGGAAACAGCAAAGTAGCAGTGAGGGCCGCGTGTTCTGAGAGTGTCTGAGGTGCGATTTCGGAGTTCTGTGCAATCGGGAGGAGAGAGCGGGTCGCCAAGAAGTAGTCCAGTCATGCATACGTCTTCCGGGCATGCGAATAAAAAGTGTAGTCAAGTGTGTGGGGGTGGAAGTGCCTCCACAGGTCCACCAGCCCCATGTCCTGCAACCACTGGCGAGAGGTGTCTGAGAGGGCCCCCGTCTGTCCCTGCCTCTGCGCAGAGCGATCTAATTGACTGTCAAACACAATATTCAAGTCCCCCCCTATAAAAATGTGTCGGTCGGGTGTAGACATCAAGTCCACAACTGCCTTATGTATGAACCCCTCCTGTCCGTCGTTAGGGGTATAAATAGTAGCCATTGTCAATGTGTGGCCTCCTACTGTCACCGAGAAAGCCAAGAGGCGCCCTTTAATCTCCGATATCTTGGCACCCACCTTACCAGGCAATGAGCGAGCGATAAGGATGGCAACCCCAGCCTTTTTAGCGGGAAGAGATGAAAAGTATTGCTGTGGGAAGGCCTTGGAGCGCATCCGATGCGTGTCGCTGGACAGCAAATGAGTCTCTTGCAGTAAGCATATGTGGGCGCCAGAGTTTTCGAGATAAGACAGAATAGCTCTGCGCTTGACGGGGTTATTAAGCCCCTTCACATTCAGCGACAGAATAGTAATGCTCATTTATCTAAATAAACTAGGGGAGCGCCTCTCATTGCTGTCGGTGCGATAGAGTCAGCGTAGCCCATGTGAGGGAAGCCCCCCTGAGCCCCATACTTGACACCCATAAGTGCGTCGCTCAATCATACCCAGCAAGGGGGAGGAGACCCCAACAACGAAAACAACAAAACCCCCTGTAAAGTAAAAACCAAAACATGGGCTAGAACAACAAGAGTCAATGTCCTGAGCGTGCTGCTCATAGGAAAAGTGGAGAAAGGGGTACCAACGGCCCATGACTCCCCGCTCCCACCAGGCAAGCCCATGAAAACAACATCAAGACCAGCAGCGTATCTCGGGTTAACAAGTAGAGCGGGAACCGCAGCTGGGGCAAGGTTTGCATCATTCCACTGGTGTCCCTGCGAGAGTCGACAGCACCGCCTGCCGTTCCTTGGCTATAGTATCCGGATCAGGGCGTGCCGCCGAACTGGGAGGCTTAATGGTAGTCCATCCATGTCCGCTCCGGCGCCTGCGAGGGCGCGAGTCTGTGGGAGGGCCGTCCGTCGCGGGCTCCTCGATACCTAGGAGTGTGCAGGCCTCTGTAAGTGATCTGAGTTGTCTCAGTTCCCCTTGGTAATGGAAGATCAACCTGAACGGATGTCCCCAAGAGTACTTTATGCCAGAATTGCTGAGGTGGAGCGTGATCGGCCTGAAGGATTTACGTTTAAGTAGAGTAGAAGCAGCCAGGTCCTGGAAGAGCATAGGTTTCTGACCCTAATACGTGAAATCCGGGCGATTGCGGGCCTCGCGAAGGATCCGTTCTTTCAATTGATAGTCGTGGACACAGGTCAGTATATCCGCAGGAGGTGCGGGAGCCGCCCTCCTAGGGCCCACTTTATGAGTGCAGTCCAGCCTAACCGGAAACCCTGAGGATTCCCCAAGAATGGAACGGAAAAGGCCCGCAACCAATGCCTCAATGTCACCTTCGCCCTCTGCGTGTGCCAAGCCTCGAATGCGGATATTGTTCCGCCGGGACCTGTTCTCTATGTCCTCGGTGTGGGCCTGTAGGTCTCGGTTCTGTTCCTGCAGACTTAGCACCGCTTGTTGGAGGTGCTCAATCTCTTCATCGTGGCCCGTTTTGTGCTCCTCGAGTGTGTTCACGCGCTCTCCCAGGGAGTCCTGGTCTCGCCGGACCTCACGTAGATCAGTCCACAACTCATGTTTCATGGTGGACAGGTCATCACGGAGCGAGGAGAAAAGGGATTCCAGGTAGGAGTGGCTGATCGGGGCCTCCGGGCTCTCACGCCCCTCCGCGTCATCTGCACGCCCCGATCTGTGCTGGCCCTCCGGCTGTTGTGCAGTCTTGAGCAGGTGATCCTTCACCGACCTTTCCTTCCTCCCCTTGAGGGCAGCCATTGCCCTGCTCGTGTGGAAGTCACTGCTGTGAGAGGGACAAGCGCATCCAAAGCGGCAAGCGTGGAGAGCTGAGGGCGAGAACGGGGGGCGAGATCGCAGCTGAAGGGGTTACCACGACACACCCCGTCTCCGCAATATTCCTACCCCTCTGCAGATCCGGCCCTGAGGGGTACAGAGGGGTGGCGACACTCTCAGCAATGGCCCCCAGGAGGCCCTAGGTCCGGGCAACAGATGAACACAGTCAGTCTCGCACCTCTGCTGGCAGCGTGACTACTTCCACGACACAAGCACCTTCTCTATCGCCCCAGCTCAACACATGGGCACATTATTCACTCCAGTGAGCCGGCCCTGAGGTCTGTCTCACCGACCAGGGCTCTGCAGGGACGGCAGGCAAGCCAATGCGCTCCTCCTCTTGAAACTGCAACTGGGGGGGAAGCGCCATGCAAAGCGGTATCACGGTGAAGCACCTCCGGGGCTGCGGCCCTCTCGGGACATCCAAGCCGGAGCCTCACGTGGCAGTCGCGATCTGGGGCCCCACTCTCCCGTGGCAGTCACAAGTTCACCGTCTCCACTGAGAGGAATGTGCGTTTCACAGCCAGTCCTGCACCCCCCGCCAACAACGAGGCCGCACCGGATACACACGTGGCCACTCCAATCGTGCTAGCGGGTCGGCCCCAGGATCCGCTGTTCAGTTCAGAGCTCTGCAGGGCCGCCGAGCAGGCCGAAACACGTCTCCTCACAGGCCCCCAGGTGGTTGGAGGTGCGTTGTGGAGCGAGATGGCGGCGGGGCTCCCCAGGAGCTATAGGCGCAGCAGCCCCTCCCCGCCTCACCTTCGCGACTGCTGCCTTCTCCAATGCGCCAAGCCGGGGCCTCACGTGACAGCCTCGCCCCAGGACTCCTCGCGCCTGGGTCAGCCGCGGCCCAGGGACCGCCGCTCAGGGGGGGAGTTCGTCGTCCGTGCTCATTGCGGCGGCCTTCAGATCTTGAAGGGCCGCCGGGCACCACCAAAGCCGCAGCGCACACGCCCGAGGGATCGTCAACCCTCCTGGGCGCTCCGCAGCTTCAAGCGCCACAGGCCGTGATGGCTATGCACCAGGGGCAGGGTCCAGCCACTCCCACCGAGATGACACGGGGCCGCAGCGCTAATCGGAGGCCAGGGCGCCCCTCTCAGAGCCCGGTCGCCTCTGAAATCGCTGTAAACGGCCCAGTGGGAGCAGAGAGCTCCGAAAGTGCGTCCTACAGCGACGCCATCTTGGCCACGCCACCCCAGCTGTTCATCTTTATGGTATTTATTTTCAATCACTGATATTGAATCCGGTAGTAAAAGGCAGGTTTTCCAGGATCAACTGTTTGTATTATGAGCATATGCCTCATTTCTCCCAAAGCTGTTTTTTTATAATTGATGATTTCTCACGTCTACCTTATCTCGTGATAAAAGGACGTTTGTTCTTCTCCTTACCATCAATGGTAGTGGATCAGAGCTTGCATGCACAAGATGTTAGAGCAGTTGCTCCACAAAATATGATACATACAATCATCTGTTTTCGGACTTACACCACCTGTTTGTGTTATTTGACTAAGAAATAAGTTAAAATTGAGCCCTACTGAAAGTCTGGAAGCACTTCCACATCATCATATGCTAAAAGTTAGTATTATGTTATGTTACACGAATTTGTTTAAGGGGTCTTCAACCTTTTCTATAGTGAGTGCTACTTTAGATCATCAAAAACATTTCTGGGCCACTAACCAACATAAGGATTCCGAAAGGGTAGACAACTTAAACACCGTGACTCGAGTACCCCCAGGAGTGCTTCAGTGAGCATTATAGCATTGTTACAATAACTAGCTGTATCACAAAAGGGGAGACCAGAGCAAAAAACAATGGAGGAAAGAATAGGAGCAGATAAAAGAAAATGAAGGCAATGGAAATGAAAAAAGAAAGAGAAATTAAGAAAGTAGGGAAAAAAAGTGGAAAAATAGAAAGAAATGAAGAAAGAAAACGAAAGAAGCAGAAATATAGAAGAACACAAAATAAAGAAAAAAGAACGAAATAGGGAATCAAAGGAAAGGGAGAAAAAAACCGGAAAGGAAAGAAGTAAAATGAAAGAAAGCAGCAGAAAAAGAGAAAGAAAAGAAAGAAGTGAAAACAAGAAGAAATAAAATGGAGAGAATGAAATGCAAGGAAAAAGAAAACAAAACAAAGAATAATAAGTAAACTAAGAAGCAGGAAATGGAAAAAACTAAAAGTAAAAGAGCTAGAAAGAAACTGAAATAAGGAATAAAGAGTAATGTAGAGGAAAAAAGAAGAAGAAAGAAAAAAGTAGAGAGAAAAGCAACAGCAAGACAGAATATGAAAGGAAGAAAAAGAAAGGCAAGACAGTATGTAAGAAGTAAAGAACGAATGGCAGAAAGAAAGGGAACAAGAGTGAGAAAGGAGGGATAGCAAGGAAGAGGAGAGAACAAGCGAATCAAGATAGAAAAAAAGTCTAGAATTAAAAGGAAGTCAAAGATCCAAGGAAAGGGGTTAAAGAAAGAAAGGAGAAAAAGAAAGAGGTAGAAAAAGAAAGAGAAATAAAGAATATTTTCTGAAGAGGATACTCTGCACTGTGGCTTCCCAGGCCTCACAAAAAGGGGTACACATTGTTTCAAAGTGCTGCCTTTTGAAAAGGGCAGCTGCATATTTTCAAACCAGCTGACAGGCAATAAACTGCGAGCTAGTGAGAGGGAGGGAGCAAGCTACTAGTAGCTCACGATCGACCTGTTGGAGACCTCTAGTTTAGCACTTTACAACCATTTTTATAATTTATTCGCGTTTTCAGAACATGGACGCCCATCATGCTTCTGCATTATTTGTTAATCAGAGTCAAAAGTGGCCTGTTGAAATTTTATGTGGTGTGGTTCATACTGTTTAGAAATATGTCATATTGGATATTTGCCTGTGAGGTTAGTTAGGAAAGTGTATTGCATAGTGATGGATTACATTTGATGGTGGCTGGCTAGTTCGGATATGGATCTTTCTGGACTATTATGTGGTAGATGGCAAAGGAAGCTGTCATATATTTCTTTCTGCTTTTGTATATGGTTGTCCATTGCTCGACTTTTAGTGTCTGGTAATGTTTGGAGGCCCATTAATTGACTTCGATGCAATCAAATGTGCATGTGATTGTGGTAAATGTAAGTTAAATTCTTGATTTGGAAGAATGATAAGATAGTAGGCATATGTTGTTAGAGTATTAAATGCTTAGCCAGCCATAGGTTTTGGAACTGTGTTGAGCTTTTGGCTGTGACAGGAGTTGTTTTAATGTGTACTTACGGTGTAGTTTGGAATATGAATATAACTTGATATGTATGTGCTGTTGAGGTAATAGGCACTTGACTATATGGGTGTGAAGTGTAGAATCATGTAGTGATTGTACCAGCGGTTGTGTCTTATGTGTCCTGTTGGTGTAGAGTAAGGTATGATATTAATGTGCAAACAATTAGCTAACTATGGGCCAGATGTACGACCCTCAGTGTTTGCGACTCGCAATTTGCATTTTTTTGCGACTTGCAAATCGCGAGTCACAAACACTGATGTACAACAATGTCTGAGACACTGTTTGCGATTCCCAAATGGGTCGCAAAGGACCTGCTTCATTAATGTTCATGAGGCAAGTCGCATTTTGCGATCCATTGTAAATGGCTGACACTCACAGGGATGGTGGCCTGCTGGGGTCATCAGACCACCATATCTGTGGCTGCTTTTTCAATAAAGCAGTTTTTTTTAAAAATGCAGCCTGTTCTCCTTAAAGGAAAACAGGATGCATTTAAAAAATAAAAATGAAACGTTTCACTTTTATTTGTAGGCCTCGCCTAGGCAGCGCTTGCCTCTTCGAGACATGCTATATTCAGGCATGGGCATAAAGTTCTGCCCACTTTCCGCCCATCTTTTAAATTGGCTCCTGTCCCTGTCCTTTGTAAATGGTGTTTTTTCATTGGTCAATAGGTTTAGTAGTCCCTCCTTAATACCGCCTTGTTTCTTCATGTAACCTCCCATGAGGACACCCCCTGTTACATGTGTTGTTTCTCCCTAGGTTTTAATTACAGCTTCAGAGCACTATTTTCTTAAAGGGCTTCAGGCAGGACCCATGCTTGGTCCTAAGCAAGGCTGGCAGTGGTTACTTTACTCACTAGCACATCTCACATTTATATGAGACCTATAAATTTCCCTTTATCAGCTCCACACAGAGTACAACCTAATCCGCAATAAATATAATAATTCTTTTGTCACATTTCAAAGCTACTAATTGTATATATGAACATAGCTATTTGAATGTACTCGTGGTACTGTCTTGCATGCAATGCATTATGGGTAGGGTGGATTTACCATATCTTCTGCAGTGTGCAGTACTGGAACTCTTTTGGCCACATATGGTACTGCACCCTGCAACATGGCTAGGTAAAAAACATTGGCATTTATAATGCCAATAACTCCAACTCCAACAAATGCGAGACCGATTGCATTTCCAATACAATAGGTCTCGCATTTGTTAAAGTTAGAGCTGTTGACGTTGAAAATTACAATGTTTTTACTTTTACTTTTTTATACCATTGGCAATGGTGCTATGCAAATATAATAACTCCACTGCAAATAAAAAAACAATAGTAAAAACATTGTTATTTTTAACACCAACAGCTCTAACTTTAACAAATGCGAGACCAATTGCTTTGCAAATACTTCTTTAAGAGCAGGTAGTGGTCCGTGGAGCCACTGCCTGCTCTTAAAAACATTTTCGCAGCCAATCACAAAGGGGAAGGGGTCCCCTGGGGCTCCCTTTCCGTTTGAGACTGGCTTACCACCAGTTTGAAATTGGTGGTAAATGTGATTGTTTTGCGACCGCATTTGCGGTCGCAAAACAATTTTACATCCCCCTGCGACTCGCTATTAGGACAGAAGAGTTTGTGAAGTGCGCAAGGGGGCCAAGAGAGACAGAGGTGAGGGATCGCAAGATCTTTAGGATCATACTCAGCAGGCTTTGTGGTAGACACCAACAGGGAGAGAGTAGCCATCAGGGTGGGAAACAAGTAACCCAAAAGCACATTTTCTAAAGTTGAATTGTGCCACAGTATGAAATTTGTAATGCGTCTCATATTACCATAAATGTATCCTTTTGCAAAACACTGCTTACACATAAAAAGCATGATTTCTAGTTTGGACATCACAATGCAACATTTCTGCAGGCTAATCTCTGAGCATAATGCTAATCTATGTGAATCTGGCAGCAAAAGAAAATATAAGGTGAAAAGAAGGTCTTTTTCCAATCTTCCAATAAACTTTGCCAAAAAACCTGGTGAATGTGCATATTTGAAGGTCATTGACAGACACATATTACCATAAAATGATGAGTTTAATTACAGCGACTACTTGAAGTAAGGTCCCTAAAGTTTATATATTTCAAAATATTCAGGTATAATTGACCACCTATTTTAGATGTGACAAGGAGATCTGCAACAGGTATCACGCTGCAAAACCGGCTCAGGTACAAGGAAACCTTTCATTCTGTGTGTTTATTCAATTTTACCAATGTATATTCATTGCTGCTGACTCAAACTTAATCCCCAGATACAGGACTGGATCTGGAATTTTTTCAGCAATATCCTTTCCCTGGTGCCAGGTGGCGCTGCGTGATGTCTTCTTTGGAACTGGTCAAACGCAACAGATGTTGCACTTTATATGGAACGTCAATAAAGTCTGTGATGTTGTGCTTTTTTCCCTTGCCTCATGTATGCCGGATCCAGAGCCCCTGAAGATTTCCTCCATTTTTCTTTGTGATATTCTGTGATTTTGTGACAAAATGCCAGATCCTAAAACTGTAACTGTTGTGCAAGCAAAGGTCTGTTCATTGTTCTTTGGTCCTTCAGCCCAAGTCTAAAAACTAGCTCAGGGCCTCCAATCTGGTCTGGTCACTACAGGGCCTGCGCTGCATCGACCCCAATTGGCACTAGTGTGCGGGCCATAGCCTGTTTGGCTCCTGTAAATATGCCCGATACGCTGCCTCTGTCTGGCGCCAATTCGGCAACTTCATCCGCTGAGCAGTTAAGAGCTAAAATGGATATTATAGCCCCTTTGAAAGGCCTCCAACTACTGTTGGGAAGCCAGAAGGTAAGACTTGCTTAGTAGGGTTGGCTAGAGCACAAGGATGGGCATAGAAGTGGATGACTTTTCCCTGGACCACAGGAGACTTCAAACTTATGCCATTTCAGAAGCTGACCATATGAGTGGCCCGATGCACATTACTAATTTTGTATTTAACCCAGTACACCAGATACCTCAGTTACCAAAAGACCATGATTTATGTGGATCTAATAAGAAGTTCTCCACATTTGGGCTACCCCTCCTAGGGATGCTGTGGACATCTATGAGGCAGATCATCATTTGCCTCAACGTGACACTGATTTTGCACTATTGATAGATCTCCAGAAGGCCAGCATTCCTAATGTATTTCCAGTATGCTAATGGGGCAGATACATCACCTGAGATGGAATTCTCCTCTTATGAAGAAGTCACCTTTAGAAGAACAGTCCTACTTCTCTGTTGTTGTGTGAAATGCCTTTTATACCCTACAGAGCCTCAATCCCATAACCTAACTAAGATCCTCTCATAGAAGCAAATATCAGAGCTGTTGTTTTGATTTAATGACTCTTCATTATCTGCACTCAAAGAACCACCTTCTCATGCCCTTGCTGTGAAACAGCTCCGTGGTGGCTATTGGGTGCTGCTTCACATAACCTTCAGTCACTGTCTCTTCGTTTGTCTGACTCCAAGGTACCATGTCCATCTACACTGTTTACAACCACCAGGTGCACTTTCAGGGCTCAACACTACTGTGAAAGTGTCTCAATTTATTCTGCTGCCTCCATGCAGCCCGTGCTGAAATTAAAGCCACCTCTAAGTGAAAACAAAAATGTGTGATGTAGGGTGTGCTGCCACCTTGCTAATCACACACCAAGGCATCATGGCAGTTGTGTACTAGTGCTGCCATTTCCATAAAAGTAGGGCTTGTTCCTCAAAAGTGTACTGCAGTTTACATAACAACTACTGCATCAACATTAAAATGAGTTTTTCCCTCCATTTTCTCATTGGGAATCATTCTTAGGATCTGCTTCTCTAGCCTCATTGGTGACTCTTGAAAATAGCTTGCTTCACAGTGTCAGCATCTTTATTGCTGGAAAAGTGCAATTTCTCTCATATTCTTGTTTCAAGTGTTCTCATTGGACCTCTCTGAATTTACTATTCCTCTTCTCAATATCCCTAGTACTCTCCAGTAGCTCTCCATGCCCTCAAAACAGTTACCACTCGGGGTTTCACACCGCTTATAGCAGCAGAAAGATTCTCCCAGTCCAGGTGATTCAAAACAGCCACATCTTTAGTTGTCAGCGAAAAGTGGACAGCAATGTGCAAGATCTCAGGTGTTCTGGCAGAGCGTTCCAAAGCTTAGGGCAGAGGAACGTACCTAGTACTCTCTATTAGGTCTCCATGTTCTCAAAATGGATGCAAAAAGTATGTCCTAAACCACTTCTTTCCTAAATGGTCTAGTGACCAACCCTATCATGGAAACTATGGGTACAATGATTCAACTCTTACCTAATAACAATCGGTGGGAATAATTCTTACCCTTAAGAAACAACATGTGTTATTACACAACCTAGGCACAGAAAAAAGGAAAGTCTACTGGAACTTGCTTGATCTTCTTATGGGTGGTGGGGAAGGTGGACCTGAGGCCCACTTGGATGTCTGTCAAATAACCGGCAAGAAGTTGGAGGAACACTTTGAAGGAAAAATGAATATTGTACTAGAGAGACATAAATTATCCTGTGCGATTCAAGGAAAAAGTGACTAAATACATTGCTGCAGGCAGAGGACTTAAATACTTATGAGTTCGGACCACATTCTGATTCCCTTACCCAAGATCATTTGGTGAGATGCGCTAATAATTCTTGCATCCAAACAAAGACTATTAGCAAAAAATCCTGGCCCTAAAGAGCCAATTGATATTGACAGCGGACTGTGTAAAGGAAAAGAAGACACCTATTAAGACTATAAGCAAGGTTAAATAAAACAAATTAACAGTGTCTTCCTATAGAACCATTAACAATATGGTAACTAAGACTATTCAAGGCTAAGACAGGCCTAAATGCTACAGTTGTGCAATTGGTGCGCATTTAGCCCAGTAACCTCAACTGCCAAGCCAGAAGTGCATCCACATGTTGAAAATGAGGGAGGAGGGTAATTTTTCCTAAGGTCTGGAGAGAGGCAACAAGTAAGACCATTAATCTTATGGAACCTCTGGAAGAAGAAGAACATTAATTGGTGTTCCAGGTTGTTGTGAACAATGATAAATTGAGACTACCAAGTTGGGATATTACATTAGATGATAGATGTCTAACAGTTTTTTTACAGATTCTTGCTCCCCAGTTAGTCTACTGGATAGCCATACGTTGATTGACCTGTTAGCAATTATGATTATTAGCTGGAACAACCTGACATCAAGCCAGGTGGGGCATTTTGATCCCATATCACTCAAAGGGATGGTGAAAATGAGAATTCCTTTTAAAGGGAGATTTACAGTTGGGAAGGTATATGTGGCGAAAAAGCAATCCAACATGCTGGAGTGGAGGAACCAAAAAGAATTTGGCATCAAATTCGACTCCAATGAAAGTGATCTGATACTTCTGGTCGATGCCTCCTTTTTTGGTGATGCGCAAAAAAAAATTCAAATGTTAGCAATGACATGCCAGGGCTGCTAATCAATTATTAACATCACATCAAGCTGATATCTAAGGCTACACTGGTGGTACGCAAAGTTTGCCCAACTCCCCATCTCATACAGGCTCCCCTCAGGGCTGAACTGAACAAGTTGTTAGTCCAAGGCATTATAGTACACATAGAAAATTCAAAATGGCTATCTCATGTTGTCATAGCTACGAAGGCAAAGGGAAAATATATAAGGATGTGTGTGTCTGTGTGTGTAGATCTCACTTATTTAGAAACAAACTTGAGCAATAAATAAATAATGTAAATGTGCAGGCATACATTATTTAAACTAACATGATAGTTTAAATATTGTATGCCTGCACATTTACATTATTTGTTTTTTGCTCAAGTTTGTTTCTAAATAATTAGATTTTTCCCTGCACTTGGCAAGTTATCTTGTATGCAGGGGCCCCTGTTTTCTAAACTGTGTGTAGATCTCAGTACCAGCATTTGGACTCCAATCCACTTCCCAGAATACAATAAATGCTTAGTCTGCTTAAGGATATCTGTTGCTTCAGCATCCTGGACATATCCTCAGCTTACCACCAAATTGAGTTGCATCCTGACTCCAGGCCCTTTATTTTGTTTATGACCCCCATAGGAGGTTACAGATACGATAAGATGCCTTTTGGACTTGCATCTGCTGCTGCTGCTGCCTTCCAGCAAATATTGCAGCAGTTCTTGTATGGAGTGCCCAATGTACTCTGTTTTCGGTGTGCCGTCTTAGTCTATTGCTCCGCTGAATAAACCCATGACCAATCTGTTGGAAAAGTGTTGCAGAAACTAGAGGAGGCAGGCCTCACCATAAAAAGGGACATGTCATATAGAGGTGGGGTCAGTCAACTACCTTGGGCTCACCGTATCCAAAGATGGGCTCAAATTCAAATTAAGTCTTCATCGAAGCATTTATTAAAACACCAGACCCTACCAACTAGACAAACTTAAATCCTTCCTAGAGGCTGTCAGAGTCCTAATAACAATTTATTTACAATTTAAAGAACTTCACCTACAAGATGGAGTCCATCTATGTGCTCTTGAAGAAAGGTGTGTTGTACAATTGGAGATAAGAATGATTAGTGGCATTTCTGTTCATAAAATGGCCGTCTCTAAGGCCCCCTTGTTCAGTGACTTTGATATGAGAAAACCCTAAATCGCGACTACTGACACCTGCACTTCATTGATACAAGTGGTTGAGGGTAAGGAGCACATCCTAGCCTTTGCCTTTTGGGCCCTTAATTGATCGGAGTGTGATTACTCTGTGGTTGAAAGAAAAGTCCTTGCATGTTACTGGGTAGGCAGACTCTTCAGTTTCTTCTTTTGGGAAATCCCATTTATGATACCTGCTAACCACAAACCCTATGCCATTGAGAAAAGAAAGTGAGGAGGAATGTATTGTTGAGTGCTAGCCATTGATCTGGTAAGAATAAGAGAAGATGGTGGAAGTACAGCATGAGAGATGATGAGAGAGGATGAAGAACTGAAGGAAATCTGGAAGAGGATTCTGTCTGGATGGCCTGCAAGGAGTAAAGATATCCCTGAGAATGTAGCAAGGTACTTGGAAATAAGGAATCAACTCAGCATTGAAGGTGAATTCCATGATCAGTCCCTCAACAAGGCTTAGAGAGAATGTTTTAGACCTGGCACATAAAGGTCTCCTGGGCAGAAGCCTGACCAAGAGCAAGTGCAGATCTAAGTACGGGTGGCCCTGTGTGGACTCTCAGCAAGAGAACAAAGTTGAATTGTGTTTTAGCTCTGTTGCCAGTGACAAGATGGGGACATAGTAGGGCCAATAGACATGAAAGTTTCCACAGAAAATACCTTCTTGTGCTCATCGATTACCTCTGTTGCTGGATCAGTCTTAAGTGTGTGCATAACACTTCCACCAATGTGCTCATTAATTTAATCTAAGACATACATATTCTACAATGAAAGGAAACCCAAGGTCCTCATTATCGTTAATGGAGTGCATTTCACCTTCAACCTCATAAAAGGTTTCTTGCAAGAGATGTTGACTATTTTACATAGAACTGCATTGTATTGCCCCAGAGTGAACTGTCTGGTAGAAAGAACAAATACATGGTCAAGAGGCAAGTGTGATAGGGTTACCTGTAGAGAATCTAGAGGTGAATGATACAGTCCTATCGGAGCAACCCTATAGATTTGACATGAATCTTACCCTTTGTTTCTTTCAAAGAAAGGGAACCAGGAACCTAATGTCCCCTATACAGTTGAAGGATGGTGGCCTGGTGAGAGTGAATAGAGAAGAAATCATGAGGAAAATAAATCAAGTCTCACCAGTCGGAGTGCAAATTAAGATATTACCACAACCAAGTTGATGATGTTTCCCAGTTTAAACCAAATGACTAGATATTGGTGAAGAACTCTAGGTCACAGAGTCCTACAGTTCATTTACCAAAGCCTTAAAGGTCTGGCGAATGGGCCTTAGAGAATGGTCAGACTTGGTGCATGGATAGTGTGTCTAGACACGTTTCTAGTGGTGTTATGGATAGTACTGTTTTTCCTTCTGCAACCTGTGCAGCTGTAAGTAATGGGAAGCAAAAGTATGGGGCCTCCAGAAACATTTTAGGACCCCAGCATGGCATAATGATTTTGCCATGATATGTTCCGTCACCTCATCTAGATGACCCTACCTAGATACTTTCTTCCTTTAATGATGTGCTTCCCCCCTTTTGTTAGGGGAAGAGCGGTGTTGTATTATTACTCATGTCATTATAATAGTCACACATTATTACTCATTTTTGCTGTTCCCTACACATTCCTTCCCTCTACCTTCCCCCCTTTACTTGTGTCTATCTCTTTTAGAATGTTGACATTTGTACTGCTGTTGCTTACTGAAAAGGTGATGACGCTTGGCTAAAAACTCCAGCTGCAAAACACACAAGATGATGGACGGAATGCTGCACATTGGCAAACATTCACCCCCAGTCACAGATCTGGGTTTAATCCATCGTTATTTTGCTTCACCACGCCACCCCAGTTCAGACATAGCCATATGCAAATCAGTCTTGACCCTGTGCCTCATGGGAACAGTCCAGACCGAACTGCCAAGCCATGTCTTCCCTGGACCAGAATCAAGCATCCTAGGACCGGTTTCAGGCTATCAGCCTTCATCAGCCAGGATAGCTTGACTCCAGTGGCGTAGTGAGCACGAGACCCACGTCTGGGCATACCCTTCCCACTTAGGGCGAAATGCAAAACACACAAGATGATGGACGGAATGCTGCACATTGAAGCAAAATAACGATGGATTAAACCCAGATCTGTGACTGGGGGTGAATGTTTGCCAATGTGCAGCATTCCGTCCATCATCTTGTGTGTTTTGCATTTCGCCCTAAGTGGGAAGGGTATGCCCAGACGTGGGTCCCGTGCTCACTACGCCACTGGAGTCAAGCTATCCTGGCTGATGAAGGCTGATAGCCTGAAACCGGTCCTAGGATGCTTGATTCCGGTCCAGGGAAGACATGGCTTGGCAGTTCGGTCTGGACTGTTCCCATGAGGCACAGGGTCAAGACTGATTTGCATATGGCTATGTCTGAACTGGGGTGGCGTGGTGAAGCAAAATAACGATGGATTAAACCCAGATCTGTGACTGGGGGTGAATGTTTGCCAATGTGCAGCATTCCGTCCATCATCTTGTGTGTTTTAAAAACTCCAGCTAACACCTCATGTGCTGTTCACAGTATGTTTTCAACAGAGACATTCAAAATGATGACTCTCTCTCTCACTCTCATCAGGCACTCATTGCTGGACCTTCATCACCCCTTTTCCATATCCAGGTTGTGAGTGAACAGGTTCATGAGATTTGTGGTGTGGAGGATCACTATAAGTTTACTGTATTGCCTTTGGTCTATTGATAGGTCCTAGATTATTCACGAAGGTCATGGCAATAGTGGTGGCTCATTTGCACTGCCTGAGGATGACTGGCTGGTGAAGGCTTCCTCCTTGGACCTAGTGAAGAAAGATCCACCCACCTAGATTGTGCAATCACTTTTTTGCAGCAGTTGGTATTCATGATAAACAGAGATAAGTCTTCTTTGACATAGGACACTGTTGTCCTTCAGTCCATTTACTGTTAGACAGCCAGGTTTCTTCTTCAGTAGTTTGGCATGATGGTTTCCAATATGTGCTTGGTTCTTCAAGCATGTCTCACAATACAAAGGATTGCACTGGGTTGTAACCCAGCAATGGAATTAGTTTTCTGTCAGCCTGACAGATTATCTATTGCTGCCTTTGGCTCTGATTTAGGCCCTCCAGTGGTGGGCATGCCCGGAGAATGTGCTCAAAAGGGAGCAGTTTTTTCCACCTTAACCTGGACTGACGGTGGCGCTCACATGACTGATATGCGTATCAATGGCCTTTGATCTCAGTGGTAAAGACAGATTCACAACAACCTGATTTATGTGAATAGGGAGTTGTGCGGTCCAAATCTCTGTGTTGAAGCAATTCTGCTCTGGGCATTCTGGCTGGACAACAAAATGGGTCTATCAGCGACTTGCCCATTGGGGAGTCACAGACTGGAGGCAGGTCACCTAAGCTGGCTGTTGGCTTTTCTCACCAGTGGAAGCAGCATTAAAATGTGCTGGACAAGATGGTCACTAGATGGGGAACCCTAAATGTAGCCCTTTTTGCGAATGTCATTTGTTTTCCTCCCTGGGTAGGCTAGAGTACACCTCTCTGGGTGACATGCTGTGCTTGGATTTTCTTTTACTCACCACTGTGCATTTTCTGCAATCCCTCTGATTCAGTAGGTCATTCAGAACATAGGACAGCACCGAGCACAGTCTGATAATCGTGGATTGGGTTTAGCATCTGTAGTAACCAGACCTCTTGCAATTGAGTTGTGTGCCTAGCTCCCTATCTCAGACAACCTTCTGTTCCAACACTGGTGTCAAATGTAACAACCAAATGTGGCTTCTGTTCACCAGGCATGGAACTTGAAATATTAGCACAGCATAGGAATTGTCGGTGAAGGTCCAGATGTTTTGCTTTGTGCCAGATTACCTTGGACAAAGGCCATATACTCTAGTAGTTGGTCCTTTGCTTCCAATTGTGAAGAGCATTTATTGAATCCTCTGCAGTCTGAGGTTTTGAGCCTTCTTTTGGCAAGGTTCGCAAAACAAGTTACAACGGGTTCCCTTCTGAGTTCCTCAGTTGGACTTCGATTAAGTTTGGAAATGCATTTGGCTACCGTTTTCGAGTCATTACACAGCTGTCCATTGATGTTCTTAATGTCAAAGATACTCTTTCTGATATCAGTATCCTCAGATAAGAGGCTGGGAGAATCACATACCCTTTGAACCTCTCTATCCTTCATGTATTTTTACATGGACAAAGTAACCATGTAAGATGCACCTTCATTTGTGCTGATGGTTGTGTGGGAGTTTCATCTTGTTTCAGTGTGGTTTCCACAGGAAACGTCCTCCTTAATCTTGAGAATAGCCCAGGAGAGATCGACCTACTACCATTTCATCCATTAGCGGTGTGCGAATGTGCTTTGATGATGGTTAAAAACATCAGCAAGTATCACAGGTTTGTTTAAAAATATCACTTTAAGTAGTTTCTAAGCTCAATTACCTCTTTAAATGTGGAAAACATACCAGGAAAGTGTTATTGAAATAAAAAATATTATTTTCACATTTCTATATGTGGTTATATTTATTTGCTGTTTTTGTGAAGTGTTCTTGAAGTCAAGAGGCACTTCTGAGTACTGATAAAACATAGCATGAACAATGCTACATTTATAGGTCTTGCCTACCAGACAGCACAAGCTGTGTGGTTGTAAAAGACTTATTGTGAACAACGTAGAGTGGGTTTAAAGTCCATCTGTTGCTTTCCATTAGTTGGCTAATTGCCACTTTCATTTGCTTGCCTCTTATGCAATTGCTTGACTTCCTCTTTTTGTGTTTGCCACTCCCCTGGAGAAAAGCCTTATTATGATCATTTTGATTGGCTGACTTGTATCCTTCCACTACTCACATTTAAGGAACTACTTTGTTCTTTTCCATTGAGAACTCTGTGAGAGCCCATGTGTTGTCTAGCTCTCTCCCTAGAGTGCTGTTTCTCCCCTCAAATATCTGTCGCACTCGCTGTGTGGCTCACTACCCCTCCCAGCTTGTCTGTACAAGCTCAGCAGCAGGGATATTTTTGCTGGGGTATTGCTGAAGAGCAGAATCTCAGGGTTGGTT
Organism: Calotriton arnoldi; assembly: GCA_963921515.1. Taxonomy (NCBI): domain Eukaryota; kingdom Metazoa; phylum Chordata; class Amphibia; order Caudata; family Salamandridae; genus Calotriton; species Calotriton arnoldi. The sequence continues at coordinate 1,758,985 of CAWUFW010002560.1, read as the reverse complement.
TTGTTTTATCTCCTGTATTCCACGTATTGCATGGAAGCAGCACCTTTGACACTCAAAGGCTTTTATGGTGCTGGGGGAAGGGCCATCTTCTGTGCTTACTCAGCTGGCGTCCGAGGCAGAATGTGTACTTAGCATGACACTTCTTCCATGGACATCAATTCACCAAAATGCAGGTGTAGAAGTGACTTAACATGGACTTTGACTCACTCACTCACTCACTCACACACACACACTTACACATACATTCACACATACAAACTCTTGCACGTAAGCACGCACACAACATACATTTAAAAGCATTTTTTTACATACCTCAACTGCAAGGGAATGTCATATTCCAACTAATTGTACTCCATTTTTAATATACTAATGGTGAATAATGTAATATCATTCACTATTAGTGCAATTAAAAAATGACAGATAACAAGGAGAGTGGAGCCCCAACCAATGTCCTTAAGTAGGAGTTGCCCCTGTCTCCCTGGCACTGATTTTTCTACCTATGAGGCCAGGGGTTGCAAAGGGAGTGCCAGGGTTCGCAAGAGGCAATCTAGCGGTCGCAGCAGTGACCCCAGGCTACCCCAAATGACGTCCATGACTTCTCCCAGTAGTCCCTAAATCTGTTCCCTAGGGCACTGCAGAGTACCAAATGGCTAAATCCCATGGAAAGTAAATTAGGCCTTGGCTAGCATTTCCCTCTACAGTCTGACACTTCGTTATTCTTTTAAAATTCTGTTCAGATTTTCCTGAATGAAAAGTATTTGAAAAATAAACCATGCCGTTTATAGAGATTGAAAACATTGAATTCTTTGTACAGTTTTGAGATACCATAAGATAAATGTTTGCTTTTTGCTCCAGTATTTTGCAATGTGTTTTTCTTTTACTTTTTGAATCAATGCTTTAGAGACAAACATTGGCAAAGCTACCACCATGGCACTCGCATTATAAATGTGAGACCTATTGGCTTTATCAGTGTTTGTTTAATGTGAATGGCTTTGTCTTTGAACTAGATCCATTCTAGGGGAAATCAAATTATATAAAAAACAATTAGTGTTCCACTGGTAAAAATTGTCAAAAATGGCAAACAAATAGTAGTGCAAAAAACAAACCGTGCAACAAGGCACTGATCATATGCACAAATGAATATGGTCTCAAAGAAATAATAGATTTAAAACACAAATTATTTTAATGCATCACAAATAATTGCCTTTGACGTCATATGTTATCCCCGATATCAGCTTGATGGGTTTAAAATATAAATACCTTCAAGGGCGCATAGTGTCTTAGTCAATATCTGCATGACTTAATTTATGTTTCATTGGAAGACAGGTACTGTGTGTGTTCATGATTCAATGTTTATAAATACCCCATTTTTTTTTTAAATGTAGGTTTGTATATTGCCCAAAACATTCAAAAAGATGTAGGTGTATGTGTGGTTTAGATTTGAATGCATGTGTTGTATACACATATTTATGTCACTATATCCAATGCAACAAAGATTGTCTCTCTGATTTAACTGTAAAATAGTCCCATTTCCATTAAAATGAGAGATATGGTAGGCCTGAGATATCACATCCTATGACTTATTTCTCCCTATAATTTTGGGGGACTTGTGCCCTGATAAACAGATTAGAATCATGACTGTATTGTTTTCAAACATTCCGCTTTACTCAATAAACTCTTTTCTCCCCAGTGACTTGTAACTATGGGAACGGAGGCTGTCAACACACCTGTGACGAAACGGAACAGGGGCCCAAGTGTGGGTGCCATGTGAAATTTGCACTGCATGCGGACGGCAAAACATGCATAGGTAGGTGAGAACCCAGCTCACTTTCATTTACAATGCAAAAATACTGTCTACTTCCTGTAATGCTCTATAGATGAGGTGCCAAAAAGTTACTTACCTAGGATTCGTCATTGGTAAACTCTCTGCTTTAAGCAAGTGTGCACTTGGCCATTGTGGTACACTGTCAGTTTCGAATAAAGTGTGTCAGCAACAGAGGAACATGTATAAAAATGAAATGTGTGTTTTTTGTATGGTGGACGCAAACACTGCTTTCTCTGTCGCATTGTGGACTTTAGCGCTACGCCATGGGAAACAAGGAACGTATTTCTGGTAACTTTTTTTCTTAGAGAGACACGTGAGTGGTTTGGGACAAAAGAACATGTCGAAGTGGCGTTATCTTTTAAGCTTGTGTGTGGTGGGATATAGAAAAGTATTTGTGTTACACTTTGCTTGGACAGACGGTTACAATGAGATGCAGAAACGCGCAATCCATGCGGGTACTCATTTGTCTGTTTGGAAACCTCTGCCAGTGGATATATAGAGACATGTTTGAGGGTTTGTTCTGTAGTACACGGCACGTGTACGTGTGTGCACGTATACGTGCATGAGTGCAATGTCATACAGTTGCATATTTGAGGGGGTGCTTATTATAACCTGTCTTATTAGCTATGGATGTGTGTGTGTGTGTATGTTTTATTTTAAACCAGAGCATGTATGTTAGATACATTTCATGTATATCTGAAATACACACAAATGTGACTTAAATACAGTTCTGTCTATATCTGAATATAAAGCAGCTGTTATTATGGTGAGGATGTATATACACACATATCTTGTAGGTTCTGAGGAAGGCGGAATCTGAAACGATATATATATATATATGCACTTTTAATTAATTATTCAGAATCCAGGTAATGATCCTCAAATATTCACTCTGACTTGTTTTAGGGATCCACATTGCGCTGGTTGCTTGTTAGTCTGCGTTGCTTTTGTATATGCAATTTCTTTCTTGGATATCCTAGTAGTTGTATTATATCAATCTGTCTTCTGCAGTCATATTTTCAGAACTATGTTGTCCTAGATACTTTGTCACCGTGGCCTGCAGGGATCAGTTCAGTTTCCTGTCTGTTGCAGTTACATGCTGAAAGTTTGTTAACATTTTCGCTGTTGCGTTGACGTTAGCATAGTGAAATAGTCTCACTTGCCTTTGATGTCAGTTGCCTTGAACGTTTTAGGCTTTGACACACAAAGAACCTCAGAGTTTAATGGCACTTTCTAATGAATTCAAGTAAAATTCTTGCTGAAATGGATTGGTCTGCTGTGCTCTATTTACTGCTCATCTTTTAAGTTATGTGTGCTGATTCTGGTTGTTTTATGCTGTTTGTTGCTATCGTGTATTATGAATCCTATCATTTCACATCAGTTGCTGCTGTGGTTGGTGTTTTTGCTGTGATGAGGCATGATATGGTTCTTGCCGTATTGTCTTGGCTTTTGTGGTATGGTAGGGTTTATTTTTGTTTATTAATAGATATATTAGTCTTACTTTGCATTATTTACTGCTTTGGTGTGATCGGGTGTTAGTCATCCGGTTGTTCTTTTAACAGTCTGGTAGGAACCCTGCCTTATATGGTGTGTGACTCTGTACTAGGATGGGGTCATGCACACCACTGGTACAATGTCTTAAGCGGTATCAAGTAGACTTTGCAATGGACCCAGACAACACCCACAATCATGTCTATCTCAATAACCACCCAAACAACACCACAAACCTTCACATTTGTTCTACAACTGTGGTCAAATGGATCATCCAGAAGTGCATGCTTTAAACTTATTAACTACTATGTAGTGCATAGATCCTATATGACCCCAGAGAGAATACACAGATACGTCCAGGTGGAGGAGGCGGGCTGCCCCAGATGTAATGAAGAAACGGTGCATATCCTCCATATGTTCTGGTCCTGACCGGGACTGTGGGAGTTCTGGGAGGAGGTTTTGCACCTCCTAGAAGAAATACTTGAAAAAGAGCTCCCCTGCACTCCGGTCCATTGCCTACTGCGGTGGTTCCCCATACCTCCAAGTCCAAAGTGAATAGCAAATTCCAAGACCTAGCATTTATCCTAGCCAAGCGCAAAATAGCTAGAAACTGAAAAACAGCGGGCGGTCCTAGACTGACCACATGGAGGAACGAGTTGACGAAGTGGGCGAGTTGCGAGGGGCGAATACTAAAGAGGGAGGCCAAGAGAGAACTGAGGGACTTGGAAATGGTTAGAGCCTGGGAAGCCCTGGTGGACGCCTCATCTCACCCTGACCCGGAGACCCCAGAGGGAACCCCTGCGAGAGAATAATGGGCACTCTTTGAAATGTACATCACACTAGGTTCAAGATATTGAGGAACAGGCTTTCTCACACCATAAAGGATAGATTACTAGCGAGATCTTGGTGTACCCTAGCCCTTCTCCGCATCCAACATGGAGACTAGGCATACCCAACAAGCACTCAACACATACGAACTACTGATAACTGACTCATCAGGGGGAGGGGGGAGAGGGATATAGTTCAGTTTAGAATTAACAATGTGACCACAAGTTATGAATAAGGAAATAAAATGTGATGTAAAGGACTAACTTGGCTTGGCTGGGAACCAGCCATGATGTGCATGCAATAAAAGCAATAAAATCTGTTTAAAAAAAAAATTAAAAACAAAACTGTGGTCAAATGGATCAATCTTACTACAGCTATTGCCTTGTTCCTCCTGGACTACTGTTCCATCATCTATACTTGCCTCCTCAAAACACTCATTGTCAAACTATAACGGTTACAAAACCAGCCAACTGGAATTGTGCCTAGATGTACCCAAATGAGACTACATCAAGCCTGGTCTTGTGGCTATCCGCTAGCTACTAGTTGAAGGCAGGATCAAATTCAAAGTAGTTTGCACTGTCAATAAAGGCTATTATGAAAATGACCCAAAATACATGCAAAGCTTCACTCCACAACTACTCCTCAAACCAGAAAACTCTGCCAATCAGCTGACCGTATCGCACACCTGTTGTTCAAGTGATAGAAACAAAGATGCAGGTCTCTGGGAGTACTAGATCTAAGAATCTGGGATGCCCTTAGTTCTTCCCTGAGATCGGCAGGCTCGCCTTTTAAACTGAACCATATAAACTACATGAAACGCCTGAAATTTGAGCTATTAAAACTCACCCTCTAAATTAACCTTCTGAACTTTGAGGGGCTGTGATCACAAAACTGTGGCCCTCTACCCTGCCTGACTGAATGCATTTGGCCTTGTATCTCTTTTCAGTTTTTGCACACTGAACTAATCAAACTTTTACACATAACACACTCTAAAACAAATTTAAAAAAAAAAATATGTTAGTCTGTCACAGTTTGCTATTGTTATTTGCCCTTATGTGTGGTGCTGTGGTCGCCTAATTTGTTTTTGTCCCATGGTGTTTTAATGATGTCATATGGTAGGTTATTGCCTTATGGATATGATGTGAACTTTGTCTTGAGATTTTTCTGCATAAGTTTGGTATGACCATGTCGTGTGATGTTTACTACTACTGTATGGATGATCTCTTTCGCATAGTGGTCACTGCTCTAGTCACAGCTATAGTATGTTAAGGTCTTAGTCTTGTAGTGTTTCCTGCTGTGTTACAGGACATGCCTTTTTGAAGTATTTGATGTAGTGGTTTACTCTTTTTCTTGTCTCACTGTGTTTATTTCTGTGCTTTATAAGCCCAAAGTTTCATGGTGATTGTAGCTGTGGTATAATATGGCCCTGCTTCTTCCCTTTACTATTGTAGTCTTGTAGTGTTCCTTTTCTGCTGGTGTGTACTGTGTTGCATGATCTGAAATTGTATTTAATGCTTTGTAGTATTTGTGACTGCAGTCTGTTAGTTTTCTTTTTTGCTAGTGTTTGCTTCTGTTTTAAAGGATCCTTGTTGAATGCTCGTTTTTTTGCTGTGGTATTCTTTTCCTTGCTATTCTGGGACCTCCCACCCTTCTTTCTTCCAATCTTGGCGAATGCAAACCACTTGCTATGCCCATATTTGAGTACATCTGCTCCTAATCCTCAATCCTCACCATGAAAGCTCAGATAGGAGCAGTAACTTCCACCTGTTTTTTTCAACTTAGGAAAATAAGGAAGATCAGGAGATTACTTACACGGGAAGCCTTAATCCAGGTGGTCCTAGCTATGGTGATATCACACCTGGATTATGCCAATACTCTATACTTTGGCATACCACTCTACCTCACCAAGAGACTGCAAATGGTACAGAACCAGGCAGCCAGACTGACATCCCAACAATCTAGATGGGAACATATTTCTCCCACCTTAAAAGAACTACACTGGCTTCCCATTCCACAAAGATGTGCATTCAAGGTTGGTTGCCTTATTTTTAAAGCTTTGTATGGTGCTAGCCCAAAATGTATATCCAGACTTTTCCAGAAATACTTACCTGCACGTTGTCTACGCTCTGCCCATAAGAACCTCTTAGCCATCCCTCCCTACAGACGGAAACGAATAGGAGGCTGCAGGTTTGCGGTATTGGCACCCAGTTTTTGGAACACTCTTCCTTTGGACATAAGAACTTGTACTGAATTCACAAGGTTCCGTAGGCTTCTTAAGACTTGGCTATTCACCCAAGCTTACAACTAGTTCTTCAGACAATTGAATACAAGGGGCTCCAACAATTCCTTAAGTTCAGCGCCAAGAAACCAATTGGTGTACGTGCGCTTTATAAGAAATTTTAACATAACATAACAATCCAGTTCTTTTCTTCTATTGGAGGTGCTTGGATGTGGCTACACAGCCTGTGTGCATGTATGTATGTATATGGTACAAGCCTCACCGAAAAGGCATCAGAGTGCTGTACAGGGTCAAAGGCAAGCATACTGTCAACCATACAATTTCAAAAACAGAGAGGCAACAGTAGCAACCAGACAGTAATAGAAAATAGATTCTTGAGACTTCGATGTTGTAGCTGTATCCTTCTTTAATATTGTTGATTCAAAAACATGCGCAGCCAACGCGTTTCACCCTCAACAGGGCTTCATCAGGGCAATGTAGGATCCACTAAATTCACCTTTGGATACAATATATCCTCTTCCGAACAGGCAAGTATCAAATTTTAAATCACTCCTTAAACGTCGAAAAAGTCCCATCCGCCGTTTTAGGCGTGAATTGGACCGTACGTAATCACCTTTAGGTATGGTGAATTGCCTTCCGAACAGGCAAGTATCAAATACTCCTTAAATATCGGAAAGTCACATCCGCCACTTAGGCGTGAATTGCACTGTACGTAATCAAGATACTTATATACAACAATTGAGCCCAGGAGTGATACTGTCAACCAGTGATAGGAGAGGAGGTGGGTCATTGGATTGTTACTGCATTGTGATGTAATGTTCTTTAAAGAAGTATGTCTTCAACTATTTCGTAAGTTGGCGCAGCATTAGGGCAGTCTTTATGGATATGGAGATGTTGTTTCAGATCCTGGGTGGATAGGTTGGAAAAGGCCTGCTGCCTTTTTTCTTTTTTTTTTTGTAGTTCTTAGTCTCCAGTATGATTGTGGCCTGGCTGCGGGTATGTCGATAGCTACCAGTGATGGTTAGCTTGTCTGCAAGATAAGTGGGGTCCTGGTCATGATGGCTTTGTGAATGATGCAGCTGATTTTGAAGATGGTACGTGCCGTCAAGGTGAGCCAATCAAGTTTTAGCACAATGGGGATGATGTGATCACATTTATTCAGGCCTTTGATGAGATGTGCTGCAACATATAGGATGTTCTTAATGGGTGCCAATGTAGAGTCTGGAAGGCCCTGAAACAGGGCTTTAACACCAACCAGAAGCAAGAGTACGAGGGCCTGAACAACAACACTGAAGTCACTTTCTGGGAGAAACAAATTTACTTTCTTTAGAAGAGAGATCTGGGACCAGGCCTTCTTTGTGTGTTTTTTGGCAATATGTTCCTTGGGGGTGAGGTTGGTGTTCAAGGTGAATTCAACCGATTTGGCATACTGTGAATGTTGGGGTTTGAAGCTATCACGGTTCATGTCTTTAAGGCAGGTGTGTACTGTTTCTTGCTTCTTGTTCTTGGCAAACAACAGGAACTCTGTCTTGGATGGGTTGAACTTCAGGTAAGAGATGGACATCCAAGTCTGGATGAGGTGCAGGCAGTGTTTAAGGTGTTGGATTTCTGGAGCAGAGGAGGCTTTCAGGTACAGTTGTGTGTCATCAGCAGACTGGTAGATTTTTATGAGTGAGTAGATCCCAAAGGGGCTCCTTGTAGGAGCTGAAGGTGACAGGAGACAGTATACAACCTTGGGAATTCCACAGATGATAGAGATCTTTTGGGATCTGGAGGTGGTCATGTGAACAAACTGTTGTTGATTGGAAAGGTAGGACGAGAACCAGTGTAGGACTGAGCCAGTAAATCCCATTTGCGACTCTAAAGTGTGGATAAGGATTGAATGGTTGACTGTATGGAAGACAGCTGGGAGGTCCAGCAATATCAGGAGTCATGGGTCATCTTCATCTGTAGTCTGGAAGGTGTTGGCCCCAATGTGTCACGTAGCAATCTTCATGCTGCAGCGTTATCTGAAGCCCGATTGGTAGGTGAGCACAGACTGCTTTATCAATGATCTTGTCAGTGAAGGGTAGGTTACTGACAGGCTGGAAATTGGTGAGTTCATGAGGGTCAAATTTAGTTTTCTTTAGGTGTGAGGGGATCTAGCCTGCTCTTCGGTGCATGTTTTTATGCCCCTCCAACCTGGCACTATCTTTTGCCACCACTTGCACCAATGATGCTATAACTGTCGAGGTGCATTTGCTGAAGGAGAATTTAAAGTTTTGTTATGGGAGTGCATGGGTGTTGAATACTCAAACCTAATATCACAGTCTTCAAATCTTTCTCCTGTTTGATTCACTAGTGGCCTCAATTATTTGAATCATTGTCTTCAGGGGTTTTTGATGAGAGGCAGAATAGGCCTAAGTGTTCTCAGGTGATTGGTCCTCTATATGTATTTAGGTCTTCCCTAGGCAGCGCTTGCGCTGTCTCTTCGAACCATGCTGTATTCAGGTATGGACTTGAAGCTCTGCCCATTTTCCGCCCATCTTTTCAATTGACTCCTGTTACTATCCATTCTAAATGGTTGCTATTGATTCATGAACAGGCTTAGTAGTCCCTCCTTAGTACCGCCTTTTCTGCTTATGTAACCTCCATGAGGACTGGCCCCTTTACTTGTGTTGTTATTCAGTATGTTTCATTTACAGTCTGTAAGCACTATTTTCTTAAATGATTTGCTCCTATTGTACGCAGGACATACTTTTCTGCAATGGTGCCCTCTTTGCTGACTGTCTGCTCCTCATCGCTGTCCTGCCTCCGGGCACCATGCTGTAGGTTTCCAGCACTGTCGGGTAAAAGTGCCTACAAGGGATTCTTTCTAATAATAGTGTTCATGTATTCTGAAATAAATCTTCATAAGCTCTGAACAGTAGCTTATGTTGAGCGCGGCTCACCCAACTTTCACCTTTTTCATCTGCATTTTTTGGGGGGAAGCGCGGCACGCTTTAACTATAGCGGCAGCACACCTTCCTTTCTTTTTAGGTCTCGCAGACCTAGCGCTGGAGCGCGCATGCGCTCCTCGCTCTGCGAGGCTTATTGTCATCAGTATGCTTTCAGAAGGGGACTTGAAGCCCCGCCCATCTTTTTGATTCGCTGGCGTCATCCTCCATGCTAAACGCTGGCTCACGATTGAAAAGGAGGCTTCTTAGTCCCTCCTGGTTACCGCCCTGTCTCCTTTTAGGACGGCCCATCCCGACTGGATCTTTTACTTGTAGCCTGACACGGTCTCCTTCATAAGTGTGCAAGCACTCTTTTATTTTTATTTTCAGCGCGGTCCGCCACGGCCGCGCTTGTTTTATTTATTTATTTATTTTGCCACGCGGGGCAAAAGGGAGCGTTTCTCCTCACTAAAGCAGTGTGCTTTTATTTTCTGCGCACTCTTTTTAGGTCTTGCCTGGCGTTGCAGCGCGCATGCGCTGCTCGCTCTACGAGGGCTTCTTGGAATCAATATACTTTGAGAAGCTGAGTTTCGGTTCCGCCTGTAATTTCTATTGGTGTGCGTCATTTTGCGTCACTGATTATACTAAACGGTGTGTTCTGATTGTCACGGAGGCTTTTTAGTCCCTCCTGGTTACCACCCTGTCCTCTTTTGGCCCCGCCCACCTAGACTGGATCTTTTACTGGCGGCGTGACACAGTAGGTTTTATAATTACTGTCTGCACTTTTTTTTTACCATTATTTACGTGTGGGCTGGGCGTCTACTATTGGGTTACGTTTCACTAATAATGTTTTCTTTTTAACAATAACTGTTATGTGGGTTTGGCGTAACTATTGTGTAGCGTTTACCTCGTTTTAATTATTCCTATACGCTTGGGGCTTGTTTAGGCTTGCATTCCCTCGGTTGCACTCGGTGCGTCTCGGTCGCAGTCGGAAGCGATCACCCTCCTTTATACTGCCTGTTAGGTTCAATACGCGTCCCCCTTTGTTATGGTGCGTTAATACCAATGTGCTGACTTGAGGGAGGAAACGAAAAATAACGAGCTGACAAAAGTCAAAACGTTGGCGCCAATAAAGGTAAACACCAAGGACAGCGTTTTTTTTTCGCACTGCGAGTTTAGCGGTTCTAGTGTGACGTGCGACAACTTAACTCAGGCCTGTTTCTTTTTTTCAAGACAATAGCAAATGCATTCTGGGACGTGGAAGTCCACGATTTAAACTTCTGTTGGCGAAAAGGCAAGGACTGGCTTGAGTCACACACACCGCACCTTTGCAGTACTTCCGGATGCAACAGGAAACGACGACGGCAGAGGATACTAGCATGATTTCTCCTGCAAGAGCTGCCACATTTTCCTAGCTCCTTGTTGCTTGTTCACAGGATTATGTGTGAACAAAACTCAAGTGTGCACATAGATCGAAGGAAGCAGTGTCAAGGCCTTTTAATTAAAACACAAGCTTAAACCGCACCCAAAATAATTAAATAATTACCTAACACTGGCCAGGTTCTCAAATTCAACACACCCCAGTACAGTCTTTTATTCCTTCACTTCATCACTTACAATATTTGCATTACTCCCTGCTTCCTATTTTTACGCCATCAAACTCAAAGCTGAAGTACAGAACCCTACTGCGCAACCAACTATCCTGCAACAGAGAACCCCTTTCAAGGCAAAGCTTGCAAAAAGACGGAGAGTCCCGTAATCTCCGTCAGCATCGACTTCCTGCTGGCCACAAAACACTAATTGGCAAAACAAAACCCCGAAGCGGAGCGCACTAATCGGGTGCCTCTTGAGGCTTCCGCTGACGAAGGAAAGGTTTGAAGAGCGAAACCACAGAGGTCCGTTCTGTGAACCCTTAAAGAGAAACGGGGAGCCTTTGGAGCCGGGGTTTCAAAATCCGTTTCTCCAAGCTTCTTCGTTACCCTCATTATACTTTTCCAAACGTGTAAAAGGGATTAACCTGCGCAAGCCATGCCCAGAATGTGCTGCCCTTAGGAAACCACACAGCACAGCATGCCTTCATACGGTAGTGCGAGCCATGCCCGGAATGCGCTGCCCTTAGGAACCCACACAGCACAGCATGCCTACACACAGTCATGCACAGACTCCACACGGTTCTCAGTGTCCAGCTATCACTTACACTCCCATACATATGTAACGTTTCTGGAAACGAAGTGAATTACTCTAAAGCCGAGTTAGGTTTAAACAAGCATTTGCAAAGCAATAGGTCTCGCGTGTACGCGAGTTTGAGCTATTGGCATTGAAAATGACAATGCCTTTTATTTACGTTTTGGTTTTTTAAACATAAATAAAAGGCTTTTTCATTTACAATGCCAATAGCTTAAAGTCGCCTAAAAGCGAGACCTATTGCATTGCAAATGCTTGTTTTCCTTGTCCCTCTTCTGTCCCGGCCCCCCTTCCTCAGCGCGGTCCGCCGCGCTTGTTTATTTATTTTTTATTTTGCCACGCCCCTTCTTCCGTGGAGGAGCGAGATGGATCAGACCCTACATACAGCACAGGGAGCAACCATTCTGCATCTGTGCAGGCCTCACAGGAGCACGGGCGCTTTCTAACTCTGTTTGTAATACAAGCGAGACTTTCCCATTCAAAGCTCGTGCAAGGCATGTCTGCTGTCAATCAAACCGAGGTGGGTTCAGGGAATCAATGTTCTTCTAATCGGGCTATAGATGCAGCAGGCAGCCAGATGCAGGCATGTGACACCACTTGTGTTCGTATGCCTGCGTAGTTGTTTAGGCCTTCAGTGGCTTTCCGGGGTTGGTGTGTGAGGGTAGGTAGGAGTTACAGACTGTAATGCCATGCCTTCCTGGGAGGAGCAGTCAAGAGTATGTAGATGGAGACAGGCACGGCCAGTGATTGCATTAAGGAGATGCAGGGGAATGCTGTGGCTGTGCGTGCTTGGTTGTAGGATTTGTAAATGGCATGGGGTACAGTTTGTGCCTGTATTCTAACATTAAATTGCACAGATTAGAACTGGAGGCGGGGGGAGGGGCGTCCGCGCGTACGAGGACGTTCAATTGCTTGTGCTGTGTGGCCTTGTGTGTGAATTTGTGTGGGTGTATGTGCACGTGTGTAAATGTGTGAGCATGCGATCTGATGGCCAAGCATCTGAGTTAAATATTGGCTAGTGCTTCCAGCTACTTGGGGGCCACCCCACGCATGCTTTTTTTTGCATGCATGAAAAAGTAAATGAACATCGCAGTTTGCGAAGGTCGGACGGTGGGGGGGGGGAGGGGTCTTGCTCGTTACATGGGAGTGGATGGAGCGCCGTCCTTTCCAGAAGTCAGAGAATTGTTTGTATGTAACAAGCTGTTTATTTTTCTCTTTTGAAACCCGGTACACTGTTACACACAGCGCACGGTCACAGATAACTTTCGACACTGGATAACTGCCCCGTAGGACCCCCACCCCATGGTGTTGGAGGTGACACTACTTCGCTGCACAAACCACAGCTCTGCACCGCACGCCACCCGACCAATGTATTATTTATTCAGAACGAACACAGTATGTCTGCAGTGTTTTAAAACTTCAGTCCCGCCAAATAACTCATATGTTTCAAGCTCAGCGTGTCTCTCCTTCCATTTACTGAACGTCTCTGTCAATTTACTGAAATGCCTCTTGCATCTCTCAGTGCTTCTATTCATCCATCCACCTGTTCACCAGCCGGTCCTTTATCCACCCATCCACCCTTGCTATCAATCCATCCATGCATCCACCTATCTGTCCCTGGGACCATCCATCCATCCACCCATCTGTCCTTTGGACGGCCATCCGTTCATTCATCCATCCATCAATTTATCCACCTATCCCTGGGAGCGACCATCCATCCTTTCAGTCAAACACATTACTACATCTTTCTACTGTCCACCCGTGAGTAAGCCCATCCACCTCTTCACCCATCCTACTGATTTTGTGCGTTCGCATTCATACTACCTTTTCTCTTCATCCTCCACTCATCCACAAACGAACCCATCCTCTTCCTGCTTCTCCTTCTCTGACCCTATCAAACTCGCCCATCTATCCACCAACCAGCCTCTCCCTCATCTATCTCGGTCTCTTCCAGATTCATCCCATCCACTTCAATTCTTCTGAAATTCGTTCACTCATCTCTTGTTCGTCCACCCAGGCCTATCGGCCCGTCCATGTGCTCTTACAGCCCACCCAAGCAAAGGTCTATCGAAGAATCCAGTCGTTCCAGAGACATAAAAGGAGGGAGATGGATCCGGGAAAGAGGGGAGGGAGGAGTACTGTGGGAGAGAGAGGGCCGGGAAAAAGAGTGAGAGGAGGTGAGTGTAGCATGGAAAGAGATAAAAAACACAAAAGAAGGGAGAGTGATAAAGGAAAAGATAGAGGACGACTGGAAAGGGAGAGGAGTCGTGGAGGGAAAGACCGGAAGGGGATAGGAGGTGAAAGGAGGAGCGGTGAAATAATGATGAAAGAGAGATGGGTGAGAGGAGGAGAAGGTCCGGAAATGGAGAGGGGACGGGGGTCAAAGTAAACAAGCATTTGCAATGCAATAGGTCTCGCATTTGCAACAGTTTGAGCTCTTGGCATTGTAAATGACAATGCCTTTTATTTATGTGTTGGTTTTTAAAACATAAATAAAAGGCATTATCATTTACAATGCCAATAACTTAAACTCACGCAAATGCGAGACCTATTGCATAGCAAATGCTTGTTTTTTTCGGCAGCGCAGCACGCTATAGCAGCCGCGTGCCTTTCTTTTCATTGGCGTACCAGCAAATGTCTGCCATTAATGGGAGAAACATCTGTCAGCAAGGCGGCTCTATTTTAATGAGATAACACCAGTACATTTCTGTAGCGCTTTTATAATTTTATGGGGCAGTACCTGCATTTCTCATTAGTGTGACCGTACTTTCTAACCAAATATTAATAGCACTGTTCAGACGAGCCGCTAAAGCTACCGAATTTTTAATTTCCCTGTAACAATGCTCGTAAGCAGGACTGCTATACATCAAGCAAGGCACTCCTCCCCTCTTTTCCACGAGAAGTACACCCCCTCTCCATAAGCAGCAAACTCCCCTCTCCTCAATAAGCAAAATACTTCATTCTCTTCCACCACTCTGTCACCCCTCAATACAAGCTGCTCACTCCCTTCTCATTGACAAGAAGCACACTCCTTTCTCTTCGACAGAGTCACATGCCCTCTACTCCGCAGGTAGCACCCCTCCCTTTCCTTGCCGGGAAATATGCTCTTTACTGGGCAGGAAAGAAGCTTAGCTGGGTCACTAGCTCACTAGGGACCTCTAGGAGCAGTTTGTGGTGCTGCACCCAAACATGCAGTGCTGGTGTCTGGCTCACTAGGGACTTCTAGGAGCAGCTTGTGGTACTGCACCGAAACATGCAGTGCTGGTGCCTGGCTCACTACGCAAACATTTGCAATGCAATAGGTCTCGCATTGCTGAAAGTTTGAGCTATTGTGGTTGCATTATTATTTGCAAGGCCAATACTTCAAACTTTCAGTAATACAAGACCTGTAGCATTGCAAATGCTTGTTTTACATTGTCTCCTTGGTATTGGGAATGGGTTTATTAAACTGGGTAGGGCCTGCCTCAATGACAGAAATCCCTAGGTGTGCTGCTCGCCTTACACATGATTGTACCGCAAGGAGATATTGCATTAATGGTTCCTGTATGTGTCCATGTGGCCTGAGTTATACAAGTCATGCTAATGGGTGCTTTCTGAGGTTCCTTAATGGAGTGCCGGTTCCACAGCCCAAGGTGCAGCCACAGCCTAAGCAGATCCTTATATACTATAGAATGCCCTCCAAAAAGGCCCATAAGTCTTGGTGTCTAATCCAAGTAGAAAACCATGACAGGTTATCCGTGTTAGAGCGGTTTTGAAGACATAAACACAATGTGAAAGATGGGCCCGCTCATTCTCACTGATTAGTGTATGGTAGGTCTGAGGCAAAATAACAGCTGTTGTCATCTCATCAGAAACAGAAGAATAGATCTTTTTCAATACAGGCTGTTTCTGCAGGCATCAAGGGTGAACTAGCACATGATGTTACATGTGTCTTACTCATTTGTCGGTGGGCCTTACCCAGGGCCGGCTTTAGCGCTGGTGGCGCCCTGTGCGACAATGTCTGTTGGCGCCCCCCCCAATGACCACCTCTCCCACGGATTCCCTCACTAGCACCCTTTAACACTGCCTCTCAAGTCTCCATAACCATTGTCTCTCAGATTCATTTAGTTTTATAGCACCATTCATACCAGTGTAAGGTGTTAGAGCACTTTACACCACACACACATTGCACACAGACAATCATATGTGTGTAAATCAGTGTATAGGAAATGTTACATCAGACAGTACTACAAGGTGTAGTGTACGAGTGACATGTCATCGATACTGGTAGGCAATATAGGTAAAGTTCTTATTCAGGAAAGGCACAAATTCAGAATTTAAAACGTAACATCATTGTTAGGGGTTCTCTTTCATAATAAGAATTGTTTTCTACCCAAATGAACCCTTTTCACAAGATTAGGAAAATGAAAGACTGGGCAAAAAAACATATAGCTCTAACAAATACTTCGCAGTTTGCAGCAGCTCTAGGGTGACAGTTGATAGCTCAATGTTCTATATCAGGATTTTGACTTATAAACGACAAGTAAAAAAGGAGCTCTCTTACAGAAGCAGTAACCCACTGACCTATTTACATTATATGCACTTCGTTATCTGTCTGGTACACGTTCTTAGCAGCAGGCATTTTAACCCTCTGCGCTACCTTAGGATGAGTCAAAACTTCCACTAGACAAACCTCCGGTCTCTTTCCAGAAAGACGATTAATCACCGGACTTCTCTTGACATTTTAATTGATGTCTGAAAGTTGCTGGAGGCTAGGAACGAGGCAGCAGGTACTTTCAAAATAATACACATTTTCAAAAATGACACCCCCACCCTAAGTCAACGCCCGGTGCGGTTGCACCGATCGCACCGCCCTAGAGCCGGCCCTGGCCTTACCATCTATGAGTCAGTGTTTCACTTTTGAGTGCTCATCTCAGGGAAATGAGGCAGATAAGGCTACTCAGTAGTATTTGGAGCTCTTAGTCTAGTCTCTCATACTGGTCTGGATGTGACAAGTTCCAGTTAGGGATACCATCAAGAAACATTCTTGGATTAAAGCCTCTCTTAGGTTCTAACTCGATATTTTCTTCTGATGGACTTGGTTAGCATGAGTCCAAGTTATCACTCAGTTTCTTCAGTTGATGACACAGACAGGCAATACTCTGGCATTGCTGAAGAACCCTATAATGCCACGTGCTACCAGATTCTCCATCTGTTCTCCTCAGATTCAATCTCAGCCAAGTCCGGGGATTAATGAGCGGCATATGATATAACTTAAACAAAAAACCAAAGGTGCACCACTTAATGATAATATGAAAAAATATAACAATCCATATCCATAATGTAAATCTTTTTAGGCTCTTCTTTTATTTGTATCGAACTTGTGTAAAAGACAGCCTGTCTTTTACACAAGTTCGATACAAATAAAAGAAGAGCCTAAAAAGATTTACATTATGGATATGGATTGTTATATTTTTTCATATTATCATTAAGTGGTGCACCTTTGGTTTTTTGTTTAAATTATTATAATCCTGTATTGGATTGCATCGTGGCAGTGGGTGCATTAACGGTGTGCACATATGCGTGATGGGTGATTTCCATCTTTAGAAATAACAACTAGGGATAACGGGTCAGGTGCTTGGTCTCTACAGGGTACATTGCCAATAGTTTGTTTGGCATATGATATAACCACTGCCAAGGATCTATCCTTTGCACTTATATGGGGATCTATATAAGGCTGGCCTCTATTCAACACTATTTCTACTATTTCCAGTCCTGGCTTCATTTGCAGCCAGACTAGCATCCCTCATTACAGCGATGGTGCTGCAGCCTATTCTTGACCCCCCCAACACCCTGCTTGTTCGCATACTCTTTCATCCCATCACCTAAGTAGGATTCAGATAACAAGCACAAGTATAAGTGAGAAAATTTAAAGTCAACATTTTCCAGGGAATTCTGTAGAATCTGATGATCGGGATGGAGCTGAAGGAGACTACCCCCCTTCCATCAGATACTGGAGTGCAGGATCTACTGATGATTCCCTCTTGGCCTTTGGAAAGGACTTGTTCATACCTTACACCCATGTGCTGAAGTTAGCCAAAGACATTTCACTGGAAACACACTCCTCAGCTGAAGCAAAAGTCATGCACCCATGGCTTCCACACCATTGAGTTAGGACCCCTTGGCTCGGTTGTCTAGATGCATGAGAATTCATCCCCGCAACAGTATTAAGATCCTTTGCTCACTTTTTTCCTCTCTCAAGACAGCCAGACAAAGTTTGAGGTGGACCAAGCTGCCACCATTCTACTATTGAGCTGTGCCATACTGTATGTTAAAATATCTGCCCTGGATAAGATCATGAGGCAGATTTGGAGTACCACGCATGGCTGAAGACATTTTTCTTCTCACAAAAGACCCAGTAGAAGGTACTGGTCCTTCTATTTGTTTGAAAAGAATTCTATCTTATCATGGTCTCTTTGAAACCAAAGTTAAAGCCAGTCCGAGGCCACCTGCATTGTCATAGAGAGACAAATATCATTCTTTGCAAAACAATTTATGGCTTTACTAAATTCCAAAAATGTGTCAGGACCTTTACAAATTTCTTCCACCCGCCCACTTCTAAGAAGCAAGAGAGACAGGATGAAATCATTAAGCATCTTCCTCCCCTTGTGGTGGCAGTGGGGGAGGGTTAATCTCTCTGAAGTTGCTGGCCTGGAGAGGTAATGATAGGTAGGGGTAAAGGAACAGGCGAGGGTAGGCAGGAGAAGGGGAAGGTTTTTTCTGGCAGGGGAGAGCATAATACTCCACCCTTCCCAAAAAAGGGGAAGGAGGTTTTGCTTCTGAGCCAAAACCTCATGCAATTTTCCAGCTAGAATTACCTGCTGAAAAAATCCTATATGGTTCTCCCACTCCTGGAAATAACAGGTTCGTAAAAAATCTTCCCACAAGGAATCTGGTGGAGCAAAATTCCATGCAGTGATGTTGCTCTGCATTAATCAGAAACTGGGCCATAGAGGCTGTGTCTGTGTCCAACAACAACTGCAGGTGTCATTTTTTTGCCTCCTGAATGAGATTATCTGCCTCTGAAGCATGCACTGATCGTGAAATAGTCAGGGTTGACGTTTATACCTTTCCACCTACTACCAGAATTCCCAAAGCAATTTTCAACTTCACATGGGTACCTGTTTCTTCCGGGTACCTAGTGGAGAGTTATTTTCGGAAGAAGATGCCTGCTCTCTTTTTGTAAATGTACAGTTTCACCAGCTTCCGGGAGAGTTCCTTTCATCACAATGTATTTTTGAGTTATCTACAAGTATTGCACGTGCGCAGAGCGTTCACTCTTCACTGTCATTTTACAACAAATACACTTCTTTTGTTAGATATGCTTTTGCAGAATGCTTTCACATTTTATTTTTTCTTTGAGAAGATAGCACAGATTTTTATACTAGAGATCAACTAGAGGCAATAGTGCCCACTTTCAACTTCTTGTGTATGAAAGTGTGAGTATACATTTTTGTTAAAACGATGTCCAATTGTTATCCAATCTTACACAGTTTTTAGTTCTCTGAATTGTTTCTGTATTGATTTGAAAGTTATATAAATGTATCACGTTTAGGGAAAATAATGTTAATCAGCGTGTTTCAGCCATAGTGCTAATTTAGGCTGACAATCATCTGGACACTGTGTTCCTATTTGAGAATGTTCTTTTTCCTATAGCGCTGCAGATCCAAGATATCTGTTTGAGACAAATCTTTCTTGCTTTGGCTTTATTTCTGGCTCTTGTAATTGTAAATTGTATTTATATAGCATTTACTACCCCTGACGAGGTGTTGAAGCGCTTTGCGGCGAGTAGCACGCTGCTCCGGATCCCAGTGTTAGAGGTAAGAAGGTAGTAGATTAGTAACCAGTTTTTTTTTTTTGTTGTGGATTAGTTGTGGTAAGTGTGTTAAGGTAGTGCTCGTTGAGATCTCATGCGTTTAATGTAATTGTTTTGAAAGGGCTGGATTAATTGAAGTGACTTTGGAAAAGGAAGAAGTGAGTTGTTATTGGGAGTTGAGGACATGTGCGCCTGTAAGTTGGATGAATTGGATAAAGGGGAAGAATTTGGAAAGGGTTTTTTGGGAGTCCACAGTATGCAGAGAGGTTTGGGAGGAGTCAGATAATGGAGGTATGGCCAGAGTTTGAATAGGAAAATATTATTAATTAATTCCTCCCCTGAGTAATTTAAATATATAATGGCACACCCCCACATTTAAATATATAGCAAAATGTGTACATACATAAATATACAATTATGCAATTTTATATATAAGCCACAGTGTACAGTGCAATGGCGTAAAGTGGAGTATAGTAGAATGGAGTGGCATACTGTGCAATAGCATAAAATAGAGTGGCATACAGGGGCGTGGGGTAGAGTGGAGTGGCATACAGTGGAATAGCATAAACTGGAGAGGCATACAGGGGAGTGGCGTAAAGTGGAGTGGCATACAGTGTCATAGCGTACAGTAGACTAGCATACACTGAAATAGCATACAGTGAAGTAGCGTACAGTGGAGTGGCATACAGTGGAGTGGCATACATTAGAGTGGCGTACATTGGAGTGGCGAACAGTACAGTGGTGAAGATTGGAGTATCGTACACTGGAGTGGCAAAGAGTTCTGTAGCGTATAGTGTAGTGGAGTTCAGTGGAGTAGTGTACAGTTGAATGGTGTACAGTGAAGAGGGGTAGAGTGGAGTGGCACAGAGTCGAATAACGTAGAGTTGAGTGGCGTAGAGTGTAGTTGCGTACAGTGGAATACTGTATGGTGGAGTGGCGTAGAGCGGAGTGGGGTACAGTGGAGTGGTGTAGAGTGGATTGGCATACAGTGGAGTGGCATTGTGTAGAATAGCATACAGTGGAGTGTTGAGTGTAGTGACATAGAGTGGAGTGGCGTGCATCAGAATAGTGTACAGTGGAGTTTCGTAGAATGGAGTGTGGTAGAGTGTAATAGTGTACAGTGGAGAAGCGCAGACTGCGGTGGAGAAGAGTGGAGTGAGGTACAGTGTAGTAGTATACAGTTGAATAGCATTGAGTAGAGTGGAATACTGTATAATAGAGTGGCGTACAGTAGAGTGGCGTGGAGTGACAAAGAATGGAATAGCATACAGTAGAGTTGTTTACTCTGAAATAGAGTACAGTGGCGTAGTGTATTTTGGAGTGGCATACAGTGCAGTGGTGCACAGTATAGTGGTGTACACCGAAGTGGCATGGATTGGAATAGTGTACAGTGGAGTGGCGTATAGTGGAATAGGATATAATGGCGTGGCATAAAGTGTAATAGCGTACATTAGAGTGGCATACAGTGTAGTGTGACAGAGTGGAGTGGCATTGAGTCGAGTAGTGTAGAGTTGAATGGCGTAGGGTGTCATTGCATACAGTGGAATAGTGTATACTGGAATGGCGTGGAGTGGGTACAGTGGAGTGGCATAGCGTACAGTGGAGTGGCGTAGAGTGACATAGCATACAGTGGCATTGCATAGAGTGGAGCGGCGTACAGTGGAGTGAGGTACATTATAGTGGCATACAGTAGAATAGATAGAGCAGAGTGTCACAGAGTGGAGTGAAATAGGGTAGAGTGGAATAGCGTACAGTGAAGTGGCGTAGAGTGGAATAGTGTATAGTGTATTGGCGTAGAGTGGAGTTGCGTACAGTGGAATAATGTAGAGTGGAATAGCCTCGTGTGGAGTAGCATACAGTTGATTGGCGTAGACTGCAGGAGCATAGAGCGAAGTGGCGTAGAGTGGAGTAGGGTAGAGTGGCATACAGTCGTGGCGTGCAAAAGAAGAGTGTATGGTAGAGTGGAGTACATTGGAGTGGCATAGAGTGGGTAGCACAGAATGGAGTGTTGTACAGGGGAGTTTCATACAGTGGAATAATGTAGAGTTGATTGGCATATACTATAGTGACGTACAGTGTAGTGGCATAGACTGGAGTGTCATAGAGTGCAATGGGATACAGTGGAATAGCGTAAATGGAGTGGTGTACGGTGTAGTGGCGTGGAGTGTAGTGTGGTAGAATGGACTGGCATACAGTGGAATAGTGAAGACTAGAGTGGCATAGAATGTAGTATGTAGAGTGGACTGGCGTAGAGTGAGGTGAGGTACAGTGTAGTGGCATGCAGTGGAATAGCATAGAGGGCAGTGGCATAGAGTTGAGTAGCGAACAGTGAAATGGTGTACAGTGGAATAGCATACAATGGAGTAGGGTAGAGTGGAGTGGTGTAGAGTGGAATAGTGTAGAATGGACTGGCATACAGTGGAATAACGTGGAGTGGCATAGAGTGTAGTGGTGTGGGGTGGACTGGCGCAGAGTGGAGTGCGGTACAGTGCAGAGGCATACAGTTGAATTAGCGTAGACTGGAGTTGCGAATAGTGGTGTACTCTGAATGTGGCAATTGGAGCAGACATAGCCTGAAAGTGTGTGAACGGATGTAGATGGAATGTGTCAGGAATATTCATTATGAGGTGTGAATGGTAATGTTTGGTAGTATTTGTGAATACTGTAAGTCGTGTTAACGTTATAAATTTTTTTTAAAACTTAATTACAAATAGTGCCATGGTATACTGCTGTAAGTTCGCGGTATACAGTGGTACATGGGATGAGAAGTCAGCATGTGATTGGCTAATGGCTGTGTTTACCTAAGGTAAAAGACAGACATGTCGTTTTTAGTTTGGCTGCACTCTGCGTTCCGCTGCATACTGGGTTACGATCCTAGATATAGGTAAGTACTAGGTTTATTGTTGTTCACTACCTACTTTGTTAAAGAGGTAATAGGTAGAGAAATGTATTTATAAATTTCTATATATCTTCACAGCAGTTTAGGGAGAAGTGCACATTTTTTAAAAACATTTTAAGTAGTGCGGTAATTTGTAGGTATTACCATTGTACTCCTTAGACTTTGTGCATATTTAAATATGTGAAAAATAAAAAATACACTGTAGAACAATATATTTTTTTAATATAGTGTATTACAGTGTATTTTGAATTTTTACCGTATATATATTTTTTTAAATTAATTTTAAGTACAGAGGTAATTGTTTTTTAAATATATAGAAACATATAAATATTTTTCCCTACGTATTACCACTTCATTGTCATCGCTATGTACCGTGGTACTTCCGCAAAATATTGCGAATTACCGTGAATACAGATATCACTAAGTTAAAATGCCTTATAACTTAAAAAATACATTATTTTCAACTTAATGATTGCAACTCCATTTAGGTAATTTTTTTCAACTAACGGATTTGAAATGAGCATGTGGACTTCATAACACTTTAATACAATCCAGGTAGCACGCTTACTGTGTGTGTTCTATTTCACGGAGGAAAAACGAAAGCCATAGCTGCCTATATCAGATAAAAAAAATGTAAAAATTATGTAAGTGATAAAAAATATAAAATACATAACGAGGAAGTCACAAAGAAAATAAATACTAAGAAACAATGCAAAACATGACAGATAGTAAATATTTGTTTTTTTCCGGGAAGACTGTCCAGCCTGCTAAGAGGTACAGAAAACATTTTATCCAAACATTTCAGCCACAATCATAAAAGAGCTGAAGTCAGTAAATTGTAATGAAATGGTTAGAAAGCAAAAGATTGAGAGAAAAAACGAAGTACTGTGAAGTAAGTCATCTTGATTTGGAAGACAGCGTTAATCTCAGATGGCTGCAGTTTTTTTAACACAGCTGTTCAGTGGGTGAGAAAGTTCCCTGCTGTGACATTGGAGACCCCAGGAGCAGGAACAGGCGTTACTGCACAGGGATGCTGTCACTAATAACTCAAGCACAGACATTAATTACACATGTTCGGGAGTGGGCACAAGCGGTCAACATTCCTTGTATTTATCCAGGGTTTGCATGCTAAGTCACCTCCATGACAATATAGGCCGGGTGGCCCGCTACACCTGCATGGCGAGCTCACTCTGGTCCTCCAGACCATTGTGCAATATTGTGGGATCAGAATGGTGGTGCCTGTAGCGATATGGTAATACCGGGTTCTGAGGCAGGTGTCAGCGACTGCCTGGGCCCCTCTGCTGCCAAGGAGCTCGCCATGTCGACCCGGGAATTAGGACGCAGCACTACCAGTAAGCCTGCGAGAGATGACTGGACGTCCCAGATGGCGTCGTGGAGACAAGGAGGCCTTTCAATTGGTGAGGAATTTTGCGAGAGAGCTAAGGATGTTGGAGGTGAGGTGAGGGGAAGTAGATGAAGAACTAATACCTTGATGATACTACTACTCCCGCAGCCGGCGTGGTCCGCACTCGTGTGGCATTCTTGAGGCACAGCTCCAGGCATTCTCTCGCAGGGCATGATCCGCTCAGGAGGCTGTATACATTACTGGCACCGCAGTGCGGCACACAACACTAGCGGTGCGGGTACTACAGCGGTGGGACCTACCTGTCAATCTTCTGAGCATAAGTGCCGCCAGCTCGCGCCTCCTGCGGCCCCCCTTTCTGTGCCCTTTCTCGGCTGCGCAGCCATTGGACAAATCCTTACAGTCACTTTCATGACATTAGGTCACGTGAATCAGAATGCTGGGTAAATGTATCCAGAGCGAGCGCAGCTGAGCAGCCCCCAGGCCGTGAGCAGCGCGGACCGGCACCTGCAGCTTTGTTCACAGTGCTAATTACTATACTGCAGCGCTCCAGCTTGACAGCTGAGGAGGCACTATAATGCGTGATAATTATTTTTAAAGCGGGGACTTGCCTTCAAATGTTTTAGGCTAATGCGTGATGTGTGGCGCTTGGCAGGGCTGTCTCAGATTGACAAGCCAGGCACAGAGAGTATCAAAAGTTTCCCAGTCACCACATGTGAGTATTTGAGCTTTGGACGCTTTCAATCTGAGATGGCTTTATGTCATCCTCTGATCAAAGGACACCTCCATTATTTAATCGAGTTAGTTGCAGAACAACGTATTGTACAGTGTTGTCATCAAAGATGTAATTTCAGAAGTTGCAGTCATATTATCAGTCATTTCATAGTGATGTAATATGGAAGGTAATTACCTGTGCAGAAGTTATAGTTCCTTTAGGGCATGAGTTACAGTTACTTGAGATAACTATAACCGGGGAATTTCAATGGTTTTATTTGTTTAAAACTGGATGGCTTAACTGACATTTTCATTTGATTATAATGTCCATTTAACCTTTGTTTTTTTCAGTGAATTTCTAGTTTTTTTAAAATCTAAAGTAATATTTCATTACCATATGTAACACCAATCCCTCGGCATGGGGTTGGATGCAGAGCCTGGCCACTTGCAAGCATGCAAACCCCCGCCGTGCACTGGGTTGGCATGCACAGCAGGGGCATTGAGCCCAGGGCCATGGTGTCATTTTAAGTAAGGCAGTCCTACTGACTTTGCCAAGGATCAGAGCTCCAAAATATAAAAAGTGAGTCTACTGGCTTCATGAAGGGATCAGGATATAAACATGCATGTATTGTCTTTGTTAAACAAGCATTGGCATAGCCAATAGGTCTCTCTTTTGGGACCATATAAGTGGTTAGCCATGCAGCACACAAGCTGCGAGTTTACAAACATCAGAAAGAAGACAGAGCAACCAGTCACCTTTCGTTTAACAGTGGTATTTGCGCTGGACAATTTTTTAACCACGTGTGCTCGAAGCTTTGCACTTATAAATTGATTTAAATTTTAATTATAACATATTCTGCCTGTTCTAAGGCAATTTATCTCCACGAGGTCTGACACTTCTTGGGAAGCCTAGGTGGAAGGAAGGAAGGAGCGAAGATAATACTAACTGGTGCTCATGTACATCTTTGGGTGGAGTTTGCAATAAATAAGAGCAATATAAAACTGCAAACAGATCAATTGCCCTGAGGACGTCTTTGTTGGCATGTGTGTACTACACACACGTTACATACATATGTGCATACCGACACTACATTGAGCGACTGAATAAATATAAACTTCAGCTGTGAGAACACATGACTGCCCTTGTAGGCAATCAACCCGGCTCCCGTATCTCGACCATGGGCAGCATCCTCAGATCCCGAGTGAAAACCCCTGGCAACCGGGGCGGGAAGCCCCTTACCACGAGAGATCGTGCACGTCAGCGCCTAGGTAGGGACAGGGAAGAACGGGTGTGAAGAGGGGAAGAAGAAAGGAAGACTGGGAGTGAGGGTGAAAGAAGACGAGAAAGAGAGCGCGAGAAGGCGAATCGGGGAGAGAGCGTGGGTGTGGGATAAGGAGAGGACAGAAAGGAGGAAATATAGTGGTGAGAGGAAGAAGAGAAGGAAAAAGAGTGAAGGGGATGCAGTGGGTGTTAGAGAGAAGAGGGGAGCAAAAGACAGAGAAAAGGGACAAAATGTGAGTATGAGAGAGAGAATAGCAGGGAAACAGAAGGGGCAAGAAACAGGGGGACTGAAAAGAGAGGAGAGAGGCAGAGGAACGAGAAGAAAGACAGAGTACAACAAAGGCAGTGGGAGAGGGAGACAGTGGGAAGGAGGAGAACGCAGGAGAGAGGAAGAACGAGAGCACGGGGTTGAAAGGGGAGAAAAGAGAGAGAGAGGTTGTAAGCGCCAGAGGGAGAGAGAGTGAGGAGGCACAGGCTACACAAGAAATATATGGAAGGGAGTGAGAGAGGGAGTGGGAAGGGAAAGGAAGACAGAAAAGCACAGAGAGCGAGACTAATGGATAGTGAGGGGTAGAGAAGTAGAGTGAAAGCGCCTGTGTGTGAGAAAGAGAGCGAGGGATAGGGGAGCTCGAGTTAAAGAACATGAAGGTTATTGGTGAGGTCAGGTCATATGATGCTTTTTATAGCACACTTGAAGACAAGGTCCTTGCGGACTGCAGCAGCGGAGGCCTGGAAGCTGCATCCAGTCTCGTGCCCGGTGCAGAACACAGACCTACCGTACACGTGCACGGATGAACAGATGAATGCATCGTTAGATGCACTTGCCACAAAACGAGCAGGACAATGGCGAAGTGACTAAGACAGCGAAAACTGATGAGTGCAAACGTGCACAACAAGGACAGGGCAAAACCTATAACTTCTCGTAAAATAACCGAGCTCTGTTGGATAATGCACTGGCTGCTACCGCTTGTAACCACGGGTTGCGGGTTGGCAGGTCCCAGTGACAAGCAGACCATTGTAAACTCAGCTCAATAGTGCACACTTCTCTGAGTTCTGTAGTTAGAGCTTACACCTGAATTTATATCAGAGAACACAGCAACCCTCAATCGAACCGCTATATTTAAAAAACTAAAGTTGTGACATGAAGGCAAAGAAAATAATGACCTCAAATATAATTGTAGCACCGGCGTCTAGCGGCGATATAGATCACGGTTCCATCGGATATTGGTTTGTGGATCCAAGCAAAGCGAGATTATAGGGGAAAGCACTGGAATGTGTCATCGGAACAAGACAATTCAAATAAAACAGCCATCCTAACAGCAGCGTCATGCAAAGACAGCAACACAATGCCTTATGAAAGCCAAGAAAAACACGTCAGAGTAAAGCAGAAAACATCCTATTGTGCCCGCAGTGAGAAGAGGAA
Organism: Calotriton arnoldi; assembly: GCA_963921515.1. Classification (NCBI taxonomy): domain Eukaryota; kingdom Metazoa; phylum Chordata; class Amphibia; order Caudata; family Salamandridae; genus Calotriton; species Calotriton arnoldi. The sequence goes on along the minus strand of CAWUFW010002560.1, from coordinate 1,731,967 downwards.
TATGTCATGTTGAGGTCAAAGCAAAGACGTGCCATCACGACAGTGGAAAACAAGCAAAAGCGAAAGCACGGCGCGTTGTGTGTAACCTGACCCACGAGGAATGCAGCTGCCACCCTGCGCGTCGCTGCATGCTCCCGAGAGCAAAACACCGTGGGAGTGAACATTAAAAAAGAAGGTGGGACATGCACCCGCCTTTAGCCATTTGCGTGCTTTCATTTCTGAAAGACACACGCAAAAGCCAATACTATGTGTGGGAGGAGTCAGACCAACACGGAGTAGTTTAGAGTGCTTACAAGAAGCCTCGCAGAGCAGCGCATGCGCGCTGGCTCAGGCTCGACCTAAAAATGACCAACAATTACAATGAAATGTATATTTCAACAATTCAGACTGTGCAATGTTTAATAAAAGTGATTGTCATTAAAAAGTAATAAAGTTTAATTTAAAAAAAGACCAACATGTCTTTGTCTCTGTTTTTTAACATTTTTTTAAACTGCAAAATGCAGACATAGAACTCACCACAATTGGACTCTGCATACCAGCTGAAGAGCATTGAGCTTTAGGCTCTCCTGGGGTCAGGGATTTAATGCCCAGGAGACTTACTATTTTTTAAAATGTTGCTGGGGAGCTACTGCACTCACTGCAGCACCCCACAAAATAAAATAAAATAGCTTTGTAGTGCCCCCACCCCTTCTAGGGACATCACAAAGCTCCCAGAAATGTTAAAGAGGCCCGCAGGGCATTATGGGGCGCTTCTTCAAGGAGCAATGAATATTAAATCATGTATTATTAATATATATATTTTTTAATGTTTATTTGGAATGTCCCAATACCCAACCAGATCCTAATTATTTGTTGGGGGCCACGGCTCAGGACCCCCGAGACTCCGCCAGTTTTCCTACCAGCACAGGAGTTGGCAATTCTTTATTTTTTTTTCATTTAAATTGTTGGGGACTGAGGGTGTGCAGCCCCTCTCCACAAGCCTTTAAAGGCCCCGGGTACCCCATACCCTTTGACGTAATCTTTTATTTTTAAAGGGGGGTGCATCCCTCCTCCCCGAGCCTTTGCAGGACCCAGGGGACCCCATCTCCCAGGGCCGTTTTTTTTTTTTTATATAAATTAAAGGAGAGGGGGCCGCGTGGCCCCCATCCCCGAGCCTTGTTAGGCCATAGGGACCCCATCCCCAAGGGCCACTACTAAAATTTAATGGGAGGACCCCCCCTCCCCGAGCCTTATCTGGCCCAGTGACCACAATCCCCCAGGGCACGCTTCATTGAAAGTTGGTGCCCTGGTGCTCACCTAGGGCACCCACCATACATTCCTTAGGGGCAGCGGAGGGAGTCACAAGGCTCCCGCAGCGCCAGCCGACTCCCTGCATGCAGCGTAAGCCGGCATTGATCCCGCACAAGAGCAATATTTTAATCTATTTCCCTGCCCGCATCAGTGCATTTTTAAAGCTCCCGCCCTCTGGGAGAAGACTAAGTTTTTTCTCCCCATTGGCAGGGCCCCCCTCCCTCGTCCTCATTAAGGCCCCAGGGACCCCATCCGCTGAGGCCAATATACATTTGAAGGTGAGGGGGCGTGCAGCCCCCCTCCCTAAGCCTCTAGAGGCCAGGGGACCCCCATCTCCTGAGGCCGAATTATAATAAAAGTAGTAGTGAGCAAGATGAGGACGAATACGATTTCAAGCACATTGAAACTTTCCTTAGTGAGGCTCTAAAGGAAGAAACTCGGAGACCACTAGCCCTGAAGACTTGTGCAATAAATGTATGCATGTTGATTCGGAGGACGAGGATTTATGCACTTGCTAACACAGACGCTGGGGATATAATAAAGAACTGCCTCTCATCCCATCACAAGAATTACAATCAACAGATTTCTATAGTGCAAGTTCCACTCAAACTATTGACCTCCCTGCAGTCTGTGATACAGAACATTTATCAAAGTTTTCCAGCACCCTCTTCTTCGGGGAAGACACTGCAGTCAGCATGCCACAGCCTCTGATGCTTCTACCCCAGTGATGCCTTCAGTAATTCAGCTGCAGCCACTACTTGGACCGCCTTCTGTGCCGCCTCCTCCATTGCCTACTCCACCACCCATATGTCTTCAGCGTTCATGCTAACGGGAGGACATGTACAGTGAAGAAGTTTAAGATTCATGAAGAGGAAGGCATGGACGATAAGGAAGAGACACACTGATAAAACGCCCACGATCTGACCATTATAAAAACAAGGCTCCTCTTCTTCCTAGTTTGCAGAATGGGAAGCATTTGTCACCCCAGATGATGCTAGACCAAAACTAATATTTATGGATTATCCCACAAATGACAACAATGGCTTTCATTCTTTGCAAGAATAAACACTGCAGAAATGTAGCCTTTCAATTGCATCAATGGAAAGATCATGCTTCCTGCTTGGGCCAAAAGAGTTTCCTCTTTCCACACAGTATAGCAGTCAGCAGAGCCCACCATCTGTCTGGTGATGATGCTAAGTCTTGCTCTCTGCACCTGAATGTCAATTTTCCATCCTTTGATAGGAATTGTTTTCCTGGATTCCAGGACTGTACCCAGGGATGGAAAGGCCCACATTTTACAGAGAGAGAGGTCACAGGCTTAGGCTCATTGTATCACATATCCAGTCATTAAGGATAGTCATCTCATTGATCCAGCTTTGTACTATTTCATGCTATTGTTCTTGGCAAACAACAAGACTTCTATCTTGGTGAGTTTGAGCTTCGGTAGGTGCTGGACATCCAGATCTGGATGAGGTGCAGGCAGTGCTTGAGGCATTGCCTGCCTGGAGCAGAGGAGATTTTCAAGTACAGTTGTTTGTCATTTGCATATTGGTGAATTTTTATGCTTTTATCAATCAGTAGAGACCCAAAGGACTCCATGTAGAGGTTTAAGATGATGGTTGACAGTATGGAACACTTGGGACTATGCACGTGACAGGGATCCTCCTGAATCTAGAGGTGCTATGTGAACAAACTGGTCTTGGTTGGAAACGTGTCAGATGGAAAGGATTCTCACCCTGTCAATAGGGAATAATTCAAATGAGTGAATCTATGATAGAGCCTGTGCTGAAGAGCTTGTACTTGCTGATGTCCCATTAGCCATTGTTTCATATTTATTGATGATAAGACAGAATAGCAAGATTGCGTAAAGTGGCATGCAGGAAGAACCTTAGAAAGAAAGGACAGATGTAAAGTTAGACAACTTATAAAAACAGAGTAGAATTCAGAACAATGAAGAGAATGTCAGCAAAGTAACTTCAATATATTCTTTTTTATCATAGATTACTCAATTTTGCGGGGTAGAGCAGGACTGGAGGTCAAGCAGAAAGGCGCACATTCTAAAACAGATTATTGACCATTGTGTTAATGAAGTGACAAAATAAAATATAGTGATTGAAGAAAGCAATTTATTTATTTGTTTTGTTGATTTATAAAGCACTGTGCATCCCCTTTCTGTTATTTCAGAATGCTGTTTCTATTGCAAAAGTGTACCTTGAGCAAGGATTTCGTAAGTTAGAGGCTAATCAGTGAAGTGGGAACCTTGTCCTGTAACTAAAGGCGAAGCCAGAGGAAGAGGGAGCAACCACAAGGGAGGTCAGAACATTTATGAAATAGACCCGCCACAAGAGAGGAAAAGAAGAATACCATTTGATTAGAGTGAGCGACCACAAGAGATAAAGGCATAATGACTGATCATTTCAATCACAAAAAAGCTGGCCCATTGATGAGGCTAAGCAACTTTAAAAGACGAAGGGCCATCAATCAGAGTGACAGACCAAAGAAATTAAATCACATGGCTCCCTGTTATGAATGAACGATCTCAAGAGAAGAAGGCCTGTCATTGATAGTGAGCGACCAAAATAGTGGACTAGAAAGGTGCTACCCCAGGCACTGCTGCTTCTACTTCTACATCAATGAAACAAAAACTGCAGCTGATGCCATCTAGAGCTAAGTCTGCCACTTAGACTTCCTCTCTGGACCAGGGAAAGGTATTATGGTAAGAGTGAGCTACAACCGTAGAAGAAGACACTTTAATGAGAGTGTGTGGCCACCCTAGAGCAAGGCCGAATGATGAGTTAGTGACTACAGGCCGGCAGAATTAAAAGATGAGTGTGATCCCTAAAGAGCAGCACAATGACGAGTAAGTGCCATCCAAGAGCAGAGAACAGTGATGAGTCACAGACCAAGTGAGAGCAGAGATCAATGATCACTGAATGCCCTCCCCTCGCCCCCCGGAGGGCCAGTTATGAATAACTGACCAACATAGAGCAAAGCCTAGTAATGAATGAGTGACCAACAGAATACCTCTAAATAATTGAATGATCACCAGAGAGCAGGGACCAATAGAAAGTGGATTACCACCAAATATCAGAGCTCAATAGTGAGCAACTAACGATTAGTACTTAGGCGTCAATAATGCGTGAGTGACCTTCTGACAGCAAAATCCAATGTTTAGTGATTGACCACCAGAAGCTGGACCGAATGATGAATGAGCCGCTACCAGCCAGTGGAGCCAAATGATGAATGATCGCTCTGATAAGTTATTGAACTCCTCTCATAAAGACCAGTGATTAGTAAGTAACCAGAAGCAGGCATGTGTGATGAGAGAATGACTGCCAGAGAGCACAGATCAATGATGAGGGAGTGACCATTAATAAGCAGGACCAAATGAAGAGTAAGTGACTACTAAAGGGTGGTGACCAATGATGAGTGAGTTACCACCAGACTGCAAGGATCAATGATTACTGAATGATGGGCACAGAGCCAGGATCAATGATAAGCGAAGGAAAACCAAAAAAGGAACTTTAGAAGCTGAGTATGTTGTATCAAAGCAATTTCAGTGAGCTTGGGATGGGATAGAGCTACTTTTCCTACTTAGATAACGAGGGAGTACAGGTGAATCGGTTTGGTGGGCTGGGATCCTCCCTTTTTGCTGGGGGCTGTTGTAAAATAGGCGAGTAGTTGTCTTGTGGTGCTGTTTACTGCTAGGCTCGTTACAACGAAAGGTGGTTGTGTTGACTACGCAGTTGTGCGTATTATCCTAAAACAAGGGTTTCCACAACCTATTACTGGATTATGCATTGAACATTTATACTGTAGGCTATTTGCTTACTCTATATCTTACTCACTGGTCCACTATTCTTTATTTTTAATTCATCATCATCATCATCATCAAAGATACTTTATTTGATTATTAAATCATAATCATAAAAGCTGCAATCCATCATAAATACATACACTCAATAGTAAAGCATTACTGTATTCCATTGTCGCAGTGCAGATTTTAAAATACTCAGAACACAGAAATTGAGAGGTAGATAGCTTTTAAAGAAAAACATAATACAGTTCTACCGTAGCAGACGTTGTATTTTCCTAAAAGCAGAATTAAAAGACTATTTGTAAAAAGCATGTAAAATGTACAAAATAATATAAAATGTAAGAACGTTTGATCAGAAAACTCATCACGCAGGAAGGAACAGAGTCAATGCCAACAAGTTGGCCCAAAGAGAAACACAATTGATGATGTATTGTCCGAAATCTGAATCTCGACAGTAGACCTCTCTTCCAAACCTCAAAATCAATAACGAGGTAAAGTTCAACAGATGGAGTAGCCTGGATGGCGACATGCTTCATAATCAATTTTTTCTTAAATTCATCTTCCTACCATAACACTTGCCGTCCAGCCATAAAATTATTTTTAAACCAAGATTTGTCCGCCTTACAAATGGAGGTGGGTTGTAAAAACAACTCAAACCTACTGAGCTCACATGGTACAGTTTTGACTTAGGACAGTCTGGGAATTTTTAAACAGTTGTCACAGTTCACGCAGTCATTGAAAACATCTTTGTTCAGTGAGGCCTTGTCGTTACAACAAATAGAAAGCCAGAGTAGTAGCGAAGCAACTCTTTTTAATGTTGTTTTATAAAGAGTTCTGCAAAAAGCAGCATCTGCTTTATGTCTAGGTTTCATGGTACGTGCACTACGAAGTAATGTATTAACTGCAGAGCATGCACTATCAAACCACCTTGGTTCCTTACCATCATAATATTGAATGGGCTCTAATAGAAAACACCTAAATCAGGGGCCTCCAGCGAATAGCAAACTAAAAGTAATGTAAGTTGTTTTTTTTTGATAATCAAGTTTTATTGATTTTATGAGAGACCAACAAAAGAGAACAATACCAGCATTGTACACAATAATCAGTGCAGAGCAAGAACATAGCAATGGAGCACCCACATACAAGAATTGGTAAGTACGTAGAAGGCATTGCAGCACCCACCCCAGTCCTTGGTTGTGCAACAACAGTATCAGTCTTCGATCACCCCGACCCATTTGCCCCACATTCTGCTAAACTTTTTCGGGCATCCCCTGGCCTAGTACAGGGATCGTTCCTGTGCAGCGCACCAGTCCACCCCCCTGCGCCATCGCGCCATGGCAGGCGCAGCCAGGTTCAGCCAGCTGGCTGCAATGTCTCGTTTAGCCACAATCAATGCCGTGTTAAGAAAGAGTTTTTCAGCCCTGGACCCATCCAGCCCCTCAGTGATACCCAGGAGCAGATTCATTGGGTTAAGGGGAACCTCCCATCCCAGGACCTCAGTAAGCTCTCCCGTCACTGACTCCCAGTAGCGCGCAATTGCGGAGCAGAGCCATACCATGTGATAGAAATCGGCTTGTGGGTGGGCGCAGCGGGGACAGGATGCATCAGACCGGAGTCCAGCTCGGTGAAGGCGCAGCGGCGTGAGATAAACAGCGTGGAGGTAATATACCTGAACTAGGCGGAGCCGTGCCGAGGCTGTGACTGTTTTGGGGGCCATCAATGCGTCCCTCCAGTCGGCATCATCCAAGGACTCGAGCCACCCCTCCCATTTGTCCCTGAGTTGGAATAGTGTGTTGGGGGTGTTGTTGGTGAGGGACCGATAAATACGGGAGATCCCCCCCTTCCCCAAATTACCGGTCATGATCTGTGCTTCAGGTGGGCTATATTCCGGCAGGGAGGTGTCTTCTGAGATCTGAGAATGAAGGGCGTGGCGCAACTGCAGGTACCGATAAAACTGGGAAGTGTGTAGGGAGAATCGAGTCTGCAAATCTTGGAAGGTGCGTATGTGGTTCCCACCCCACACATCCCCCAGTTGTGAAATCACAATGAGATCCCATGCCCGAAAACCAGAGAGGTTGGCAACCTCCCGAAGCCATGTGCCCCTCCACAGAGGGGTATATTGGGTCAGTTTACCCCACCAGCGGGTATGGCGCAGAGAAGCCCGCCAGGCCAAAAGCACCCCACGTGTAACCCCAGGCACAATTTGGGGAGCGGTGTTCCCATACAGCATCCCCTGAATGCTATGCAGGCCCAGAGTGTGCAGTTCCAGGCGGTAAGCCCGGTCTGACCAGCCCCCATTAAACCAGTCGTGCAAAATGAGGAGCCGGGTAGCTAGGTAATAGAGGTATAGATTAGTCATCTCCAGTCCGCCATCGAAAGGCGGGATCCGGCACTGCGCAACGGCCAACCGAGGCCTTCGACCTCCCCATAAGAACTTGGAAGCCAAGCTGTCCAGCTCATGGAACCACGCGCGCGAGAAAGAGAGGTCTGGGTTCTGGAGCATGTAAAGGAATCTGGGCAGAACCATCATTTAATGTAAGTTGTTTTAAGCTGGATTGATTATGAACGAACTAGACAGAGACAGTTTTCACACCAACCTACGGATATTTCTCTTAGCTAAGAGTTCAGGACTAGCAGTAGGAGGTACCCTTACTAACATTAAAGGCACTAGGAGTGACAACGCTAAGGGGTTATGATCTTTATCCAGTACCTCCCCGATCAAGAGATATTTGGACAAGGCTCCTGAAAAGAATATGTTACCGACGGCTGTGCTGCAACGCTGGTCAAGGAAAGTAGGGATAACTCTGTTGGCACATGGCTCAGTCTCAAGAGCATTCACCAGAATCTTCTCAGTGTCATATTTTTGAAAAGGTACGCCAGAGAGCCTGACCTTGGGCCCAGACTCAATATTAGAGCTAGAATTGTCAAACCAAAAGTTACTAGTACATAGACTGGCAATAAAATCCCTACAGAAAAGTAAGTTGCAAACTGATAAGTCAGCCCTCTCGGTTGGGTGCAAACAATTAAAGTAAATAAATATTTAAAATTAGAATCATACATCTGAATAAGTACATAATTATGAAAATTAACTAGATAAAAACAAAAACCGGAGTGAAATTTAACAGAAAACAGCGGGATACCGTAGTGGTCAACATTAATTTGACTGATGTCGCAAAGCAATGATAATATAAACCAGGTTGGTAAAACACCTTTGGTCCTGCCCTAGTTATATGGCATGGCGGTTTCGAATATCAAACGTACCCAGCCCAAAATAGCTCTGAAATACCCCAAGCCTCGTGAAACAGTAAAACATCCAATTGCACAATGAAATCTAACCAATCAGTTGAACACATTTTAGTGTTAATACCAGCAATATTCCAACTTAACAATATCAGGCTTCTCTTTCCATCCAAGGAAGACAAGTTGGAAGGACTGACACTCTTTAGTATAAAAACAATATTGCCCATATTATTATCCACAGAGTTTGACCACCTTGATATCAGATCCAATCCGTGACAGGGCGCCAATAAAGCTGGTCAAGATTTTCTAAAGCCTGGAATCTAATTGACAGCGGTAGATTACAGTCTAGTTGCTGCAAAATGCACCCTTGACCTGAACTACAGTGTGGATTGCCGAGCAAAGCAGCAGGACGATACAAGAACCCAGAGGCAGTCCTTTAATCATACTTTGGCCCCCAGCCCAGTTGGTCTGATGGAGCAGCAAATTCCTGATGTAGTTCTCCTTCTTAAAGTTAATTACAGTGCAGTCACCTGGAAAGGACTTGGGCGAGGGGCCACTCGCCTAGCAAATAATATTTGTTCAGCGTTCATAACATTAAAACTTTGTTTTTTAGCTGCTCATGGTCCTCAAATGTCTTACAGCGCAAAACTGGCACATTAGCTAAGATAACCATAAAAGGAAAGACAGGCGACAAGTGGCAGTCGATTAGAAATATTCCCCTGCAAACTTAGTTAGGCCAGATTGGAAGACTTAACATTCCAGCCAATCTGTCTATTGTTACCTTGAGAGTGACCAGTTGCATCTTATGCCCCGTTGATGTTAAAATGGAATGAGATCTTTGCTCTGTCTATAGGGTCACAGATAGTGCTAAATTACGATCATAGGATGGAATTAGAGAAGTTGCATTGGTATAGGGCCCAGTTGGGTGAAGTTCTCACTTAAGTTCTCAGGTATTCACCCAGTAATATTTACTTGAACCAGTTGTGAAATCACAGGACCTAATGCTTTATCTAAGCACTTCTCAATACATTTAAGTTGCTTGGCGATAACAGTTTTCCGTCATCTCGTCCAGGTTCGAAAAAAAGCCCTAAGTGATGAATAAATGTGGCAAGTTCTCAGCAGCCTTAGCTGATGGCCTGTTGACAATCTTATTACACCTACCTACTAGCTGTATTAACAGATCTCCTCTTACGTTTGGGAAATGGACCTGGCAAAGCAGGCGGACTAACATGAGCACGTACAAAGTCCTGGGAATTAATGCATGACCGTGTTCCTGGTGCTTGGACCCTAGCATCGGAGTCCAAAAGCACTAACATTTCATTGTTGTATGTGTTGAGCGTGCACAAGCTGCCGTTGATTGAGAAGCAGTGCTCTGCCAACTCCGTCTATTTTGATAACACCCCCACAGCACTATTCGAATAGCAATCAATTGTGAAGCCCTTGAAATCACAGGAATTAGTAACAGATTTGCCAGTAAGTTTTCGCTTATTCATCTTATTGCACTTTAAAGAGGGGTGGCCCAGCCTCTTCTGGGCTCAAACAGGCCTGGTCTTGACCCATTCGTGGCCCATGCACAGCCTGGGCGTGCCCCACACTGTGGGGAGACGAGGCAGGATATAAAGGCTCAGGATCAGGCTCCTCCTTCGCCACCTTTTGGTCACCAGGGGAGTTGTAGGCTTTGGGGTACTGCTCAACCTCAGGCCAGGACCAGCAGCACAAGAAGAGAGCCCTGTGCTGCAGGGAGACTAGGCCTGCTATAAGCGCTGAGGGTCAGGCCCCTCCTCCTCCTTCTGTTTACAAGGGGAGATGTGGGCTTTGTAGTCCTTCCCAACCTTAGACCAGCACCAACAGCGAAAGAAGAACATCTCACACTGTGGGGAAACGAGGCACGCTATAAGCACTCGGGGTAAGGCTGTTCCACCTCCTACTTCTGGTCACAAGGGAAGTTTTGAGCTTTGTGTGCCTGACCCTAGATCAGCACTAGCAGCACAAGAAGAACATCCAGCGCTACGGGGAGACAAGACTCACAATAAGCGTTCAGGGTCAGGCTCCTACTCCTCCTCTGTCTGGTCACAAGGAAGGTTGTGGCCTTGGTAGTCCTGCCAGACTCCAGACCAGCACCAGCTGTAAAGATGGTGTCAGTTATAAGAATGTGCTGTTTTAGGTGCATAACAGGCTGCGCCTTTACACGTTTGATTAAATAAATGAATTTAAATGAGAAAAGGGATAATTGTTTAGGTAACTGATGTCTTAGTGTGCAGTCTCATTCACTCACGTGTTTGCACACTTATGTTGATAGCAGAATAAAGGAGAATAAAAAAGGCATATGGAGGCCAAATTCTGCAGAGATTGTACACATACAGATGAAGATTAGTAGTACAGAAAATCTGGAACTACAGCCGATATTTTAGGGCATGGGTCCGAATATCACAATATTGTGACCAGAGTATTGAGCAACGTACCTAACTCCACATCTACATACCCTGATGATCTATGTATCCTGAAGGTACGTAGGTCTGGTCTTAGGAAAGGTAAATCTTCACCTTCCCTTGAACACTTACATCCTCCATATTTAGTTGGTTTTCAATATTTTTGTTATACTATGGCAACTCAATATTTCTTCACGATATTTCAGGCTGCAACCATATTCCACATTACTATTTACTGGGTTCAGGTTGTGGTATGGGTGACATTGAGAGTCACCACGCAAAATGCATGAAACCTTTATATCTGCTGCCTCAAAAAGACGGGACTGAAATAGGGTTTTAGGATGGGAAAGGAACACCACCAAATTTAATGGGAATGCAAGAGAGGGGGATTCCCAACATGGTAAATGAAAAAAATGTAAAAAGCTTGGATTGCTGGTCTGAAGTTTGGTTCTGGTAAGAAGGCTTTAACTTTGCAAATCAGTGATAGTTAGTGCCAAGCAACACGTTGTCTTTGGGTAATGTACTTCCACTGTCTGAGATTGGTGCCAATATGGAAGACTTGTGACTTGGCACTGTTGGACTGGTGAGGACAGAAGTCATGGTGATTAAGAGTTGACAGCGAGTTCTGTACTGGTTATTGGTTGCCCTCTGGTGTATTAAGATGGGTTGAGTTTGAGATAATTTCTCCATAACTTGGTTTGATTTTTTTCATTTTTTTGTTTGATCTTTTTATTACAGGTTTTGCATATGTGATACAGTTGGCCAGCATACAATATATTTATAAAACCACTAGGTATACACTGTCATCATGGTAATCAAAGAGTGTTAAGTGTTTGCAACACAGATAACGTTTACATAACCCGGATTCAGACAACACTATAATTATCATCTAATATAGCAGTCAGATAAGATCAACAGGAAGTGATATCATTTCTATATATATGCATATTACCATTATCACATTCGTAAGTAAAATTGTTCCTTGCATGCAATTTTAGTGACTCTCTTCAGCCATGCCACATTGTACGGGTTAGCGACCAAACGGCCAAGTGTGTAATAACAGAACATATAACATCAACTTATGTTAAAAGGGGGTGCGAAAGCAGGATAGGCCTTGGTGGGGGGAGGCAGTCTATTTCCGCTACAACGATATCGCACCTATTATTGAAAATGCGACATCCTCATCATTGAAGTGCTACATTTCCGCTCCAATGCACTTAAGCTATGCTGCACAGTCCAGGTCTCAGTACAGTCGTGTCATCTCGCAGCCCACATGCAAGCAAGGATTAGTTGATGTTAGGAGTGTCTGGTGGGGCATCCGGGGCAAGTGCTACTTGGAGTGCTGTCAGGATCATATTCCAGGCCCCTGAAATGGGGTTTTTACGCAGTCCTAGCGTGTCTTCCCTTGCCAGTGAAGTTGCTTCAGCCTTGGCCCAGTTCAGCATAGACTGAGACCAGGCTTTTAGCGATGGGGGAGTCTACTGCTTTCCAACGACGTGTGACAAGTCTCTTGGCCACCACTAGTCCCAAGTCTAAAAATCTAGAGGAGGCTTTGTGTTTCTTACTTCTAGGGAATATTCCTGTGATACATGCCTCCCACATTGTCAGCAATACCCTATCTGTGCTCGTGGACAGTAAACGAGTCACCCCGTGCCAGTACTCTTGCAGTTTGGGGCATGACCACATCATATGTAGGAAAGAGGCATCCACCATTTTGCATCGCAGACAGCAGGCGTCATCCCTATTAAAATACCTATTAATTTTGTCGGGGTATAGATATGCTCTATGAACTATATAAAATTGGATCAGTCTGAATCTAGCATTCCTAGGGATCTGTCTAGGGCTCCCCAACAGCATAGTCCATTCTTTGGTGTGCAGGACCGTGCTATATCTGCTTCCCATCTATCTCGCAATGGCGTTAGATCAGCCAGAGTGTGCTCGCGGATTGATTCTGCGAACCATTTTATAAGGTGTCGTCCCATACCCATCACATGTATATACTGCATCAAGAGGTGTGTCTGGACTTCCTGTGAGATATTACCCCAGTGGCTCCCCAGTGTGGCCATCCAGGAGGCGTGATTTAAGAAGTGCCCCGTAGGTACGCCCTCCTCCTCAGTCAGAGAGAGGAAAGGACGTAGTGTACCGTCCGCATATACATCCCCTAGTGTGTGTATGTCAGCATCGTGCCAAAGCACCAGCTCTGCCGTGCCAACTCGACCCCTCCCTCCTCGGCATGCCCAGCAAGGGGATAGTGGGCGCGTATGGCGTAACTGCTCTAGTAAGGTATAGGGCTCTGCAAAAGCACTTCTGCGCTATCTGCACTAGAAGGGGAAGTGCCGAGTGCGGTCTGGTGCATGGGTGAAAGATAAAAAGGAGTCTATCCAACGTATACGGGGGCCCTCTTTCCGCTGTGTCCGCGAGGTGTAATTCCACTACCCATTTGGCCACCCACTGTATTTGGGATGCCCAATAGTAGTGTTCCATATTAGGCAGAGCCAATCCACCCTGCGCCTGGGGTAAGTATAATTTTACAAGAGCCACCCTACAGCGCTTATTACTCCATATAAAGTCTCTAATCATGCCTTCCAGCGATCGGAAGAAGGATGCTGGCAGCTAGGTTTGATTTTCTTCATAATTAGGTTTGATGGGGGGGGGGGTCGGTTCAAGCATGGGGTATGTACACCCTGGAAGAAATTGTCAGGTAGACTTGGTGTCATCTGTGTGTCGGTCAATGCTGAAGTCTTTGTCCATCAGTAGCACTCTGAGAGGTTCAGGCGGAAGAGCACCATAAAGAGGATGGAACCTTAAGGGACTCCACATTGTATGGGAATTAACTCAGAGTATGAAGTATCCATAGAAACAAATTGCTCTATTGTCGGGTAAGATCTGAAAAAATTAAACATGTGCCCTTTAAAGCCTGTGCTACAGAACAGGGTGTTGAGCAGAGACTGGTGAGCAGCAGTGCCAGAAGTTGTTGCTAAAAGGTTGAGGAAGATGAGTAGACATTTTATGATGCAGCAAGAGATTTGGAGGTTATTTATTTATGTATTTTGTGAAGTGTGGCTGGCATCTTGTGCTAACTTCATTTTCAGAATCCAAGTGTGTCTTCACATGACTTACTTTGACGGTGCTGTTTCTGAATCGTAGCTTGAAACCTGATTTGTAATACTGGATACGTTTGTTGTCCTTGATTTTCTTTCGTAGTTGTATGACAGGAATCTTTTCGATTATGTGCAATAAAGAGAGGTGGTGGGTGATTTGGTGGTGTTGTGCAAAGTCCTCTTGTTCCGGGACTTTTTTTTTTTTTTTTTTAGGAATGGCATGGTTTGTCCAGTACTGAGGTGTACTGAAAGGAGCCTTGTTATAAAAGCGTTCATGATGTTAAGTATCAATGTGAATGCATTGCCGGTGATGCCTTTGACTATGGATAAAGGGATCATGTCACTGCCATATGAAGGGGACTTCATGATTAGAGGAGGTTGATCAAATTGTCGGTTAAGAGAGTGATGAAGGTGGTCCAGTTGGATATGTTGTGAGGAAATTAATTTTGTGGATTTTGGATGGTTCTGTATGTTTTATCTTCATAATCTTGCACAAGAAGAAATTTTTAATGGCTGTCCTCAGCCATGAATGGTGCATACGGTTGCACGCAGTGTGTGATCTCCCTGAAGAGAGTCTTGCTTCTGTTAGTGGCGCCATTGATAAATGTGTTTATGTATGAAGGCTTGGCCTATGGTTTGGTGGTGTTTTTACAATAGTTAGTAAGTCTTCTTGTAGAAAAGTCATTTTCTTTCTTGTAGGCATATGGCATGCTTGCTGTTCATGATTTCCTCATTGTATGATGGAAAAATGGCTTGAATTTCTGGGTCTGGAGTTTGAGCAGTTTATCAGTGTCAGCTGTGGACTGTGAGATGAGTTTAAAGTTGGGGAGTAGAGTCTCAACTTAACGTATAAGTTATCGAAGGATCTGGTTTCAAGAGTTTCTCAGGGATAAAGGTTGAGTTGTATCTGGAACAGTGGTAGATCAGATGGAATGGGGCAGTTTGAGTTGTTGACAAAAATAGGTGGCAAGAGAGGAGTTCAAAGAAGATGAAGGGGGGTAGAGGACATAATGAGCAGCACCATGTGACTCTCTAGATCATAGTGATGACTTCTCCTGACTTAATTTGCTCCTTACAGTGTTGACTGCTGCAGTCCTGTAGGAGTGGGACATTGAGGATGCGGATGGTAGTTGGTGAGTGTAAAGAAATTGTATCTAGGTTGTTTATGTGTGGTGATGTGATATAAGATGTCTATTGCATACAGAACTGCAAAGT
Organism: Calotriton arnoldi; assembly: GCA_963921515.1. Lineage (NCBI taxonomy): Eukaryota > Metazoa > Chordata > Amphibia > Caudata > Salamandridae > Calotriton > Calotriton arnoldi. The sequence goes on along the minus strand of CAWUFW010002560.1, from coordinate 1,716,875 downwards.
GTACATTTTCTAGCATAAAATGGTGTGTATGCTGCGTGGGAGTGTGGGGTGAGGTGAATAGTAATGAGACTGTGGTATGAATGTTAGAGTGCGGTTTGAGCGTGTGGTTGGAATGGTGTGGCGAGATGAGGAACACAGACACCTATCCTGTTAGATGCACACGTTTTGGCCCCTGGCCCCTAACACACCATACCAGGCACAACCAGGTGTTACCATTGTTCTCATCCACCCTTAGCAGAAGACCCCTGGATGGTGGGAGGCCTTGGGTAGGGGTGCTAGTGTAAAGACTACGAACTGGGATGCATATAATCCCTTGCATATAACCCCAGGTTGTCTAGAATACGGCGTGAGTGCCTTCTGGGTCAACATCATGCTTTTCCATTGGACTTTGGGCCTTGGATTGGCCGCTTTTAAAGATAGCGATAGCGGGAAGGCAGCTGAAGGTGGTGTGCGCTCGAGGTCATGTTACAAGATGCCCCAACTGTCTTCTGGGGGAAAGTAGACAGTACTGCTCTACTGGGCTTTAGGTCTTGGACTGACTACTTTTAAATGTAGAGATAATAGAAAGGTGGCAGGGTTTCGTTGGTTGAAAGGCATTGTGGACTCAATGCCACTTACTCAATGCCTTTTACTGCTTACTGGAGCAAATTGCTGCTACTTCGTTGTTCTTTAGGCCTCATCTTGGCCTCTTTAAATATGGAGGTGGCAGAACGGGGGTGGGCGTTTGCTGGTTGTCTGAGAGACGCCACAAGCTCAAGTTGACGTGACACAATGCCTTGCTCTACCTTCAAAGGCTCCTGGCTGCTGCTCCTGCATATCATGTTTTAACGATTACCTTACTGTGCTCGCCTTCTGATTAGAGGTTTGTATGGTGAATGAAAAAAGGCAAAGTCAGTTTTCTCTGCTTAATGGTGAGAAAAGAGTTCAAAAAGTCTCCGTTTTTAAAGCTTTTGACAAAATTCTAATTTAAAATGTCAAACATTGAATTGCACTGACAATGAAAAGAATCAAAGGTTTGATGTCTACCTGTTTTATACAGTTTTATCTTTTCAAAGATAAACCATAATGGAATACCTGAAATGCGCATGTAAGCAATTTGATGATGGATAGAACACTGGTGATCTCTCTGTGCACTTTGATAATTATTCGTTGCGGGCACATTTCAGAGCATATGAAGATGCTCTCTATGTGCTTTGGTTTCTGTTTTAACCATGCTAGTACTTTGGAAGATTATAGAATTGATTTAAAGGCACCTTTGATTAGATTCCAATGTATCTGGTCCATTGCGCTGCCACCATGGGCATGCTGCCTTTGGAACCTGGTTATAGAAACTGTTAGGAACATTATGTCTGTATAGTTTTAACCTTTGAATATTTTCTTGTCGAATTTCCCCAACGAATCCACCATTTTTGTCCACGCAGAAAAATGTAAGGAATGAATAAATAGAAATGTACATACATTTTGTTGATGAACCTTTTACGGCAAGGAGGGTCAGAAGACAGGAAGGAAAAAGTAGATGAGATAAGATAGAGAAGATGTTTATATGACGCCTGTCCCTCTAACCTGAAATCTGGAGCTCTCCTCTGTCCTCCGCTGCGGGTTTCGGAGACCCGCAAAGCTGCTACAGCACGCCAAGACACCCGGCCGGGAACCGAAATCCAGCGCGACGGAGAGTGGGCCTTGGATAACGCTGTGGAGATTGTAACTGTCTACTGAAGCACATCGAGACACGCGACGGAGCTGCAGAGTGCGGACCAGCCTGAACGACCTAGGCGACAAACCGCATTGAGAAAAGAATACCACAGGGACTTGGCCCGTGACTATGACCCCCCTGGCGGCCTTAAGCCACGTCTGGGCCCGCGCATCCAGTGGCCTCTGTGAGTGAAACTACCCCCCCACCAGTCGGGCAGTGAAGTGACTGTCACCGGAGAAGCTGGGCCTAGGTTGTAGATTTCCCTCTGGTTGCTGCTGCACACCTAGAGCACCCAGCTGGGGTGCGGCGGCGCTGATTGCCCCTGCCATTCCGGCAGACGCCTAACCCGCACTGGGCCGGCCTGAGGTGCGGGAGAAGTTGCGGACTGGAAGCAGGCCAACGGGCGGGACCACACATGGAGGCCTGGAGGCCATAACTGGCGCGGCTGGGAACTTGGCCGCCCAACACTAGCTTTAAGACCCTGCAGGGCCGGTCAAACCGCTCATAGGCGACTGCGCCCCCTGTCCAGACGGGATCTACTGGCCATAAAAGGAACAGACACAACCAAAGCTCCCAAAACCTGGGCATCGGGGGAGGTCTCAGTGCAGTAGGCCACGATCACAGCCCGGCCACAACTTAGTGCACCACTGGGGTTTCCCCCAACCCCACTCTAACGGCGGAATTCACCCCAGATGCAAGTGAGTTCACTCGCCAGCGAGGCATAGTGGTGCACCGAAAATACCTAGTCCATGACGGGGAAAAATAAGTAAAAACACTAACAGGACACAAAACCAGGGTGCGCAGCACCACAACCCCCCTAGATAGACGCAACCGTAGCACTAAAAGTAACCTGCGAGGCTCACGCATACCTCTTCCCTCGGGCCACAAGCAACGTCGTCGGCAGCCATAGGACGAAATAAAGGAAAACAACAGGGCCTAGAGGAAACAACACAAACGGACAGGAATGATCCCTCAAACAGCGTGATAGCAGAAACAGAGCCCCCTACAGCAAGCGGATCGCCACTGGATAAGCTAGATCTAATACTACAAGAAATCAAGGAAGCAGCTTGGAACACTAACCACCAAGGTCACCCTAATCAGGGCGTACCATAAGAAACTAACAGATAAGGTCACCGCTAACACAGCTAAACTACAAGACCTAGCCCAGTGGCGGAAAGAACAGTCGGAGATAGTTGAAAACCTTCAGCACCAAGTAGCACTACTACAGGAACGGGCGGAAGATGCAGAGGGGCGCTCACGCTGCAACAATATCTGAATAGTGGGTCTGCCAGAAAACAGCGAAGGTCACAACGCTACACTATTTATAGAAACTTGGCTGCGAACAATCATGCCACCAGGAGGACTTTCCGTCATCTTTTGTGTAGAAAGAGCTCATAGAGTCCCTGCCAGGAGAAGAGCACCTGGGCCACTGCCTCGTCCGATAGTTGCTAGAATCCTCAACCATAGGGACCGAGGCCAGATCCTGGAAGTGGCGCGTGAACAAGCGCCCATTAAGAGAGACAACGTACGCATATCACTGTTCCCGGACTACACCATACAGGTCCAAAAGAAGCGCGCATGATACCATGGCGTTAAGCAACACCTTCATTCACTAAACTTGAAGTATGCCCTCCTCTATCCAGCTAAGCACAAGATCATCCACGACCATAAAAGCAACTTCTTTGACACTCTAGCTGAGGCCTGGGACTGGATCGAACACACATTCCCTGAGCTGCCCATAGATTCGACCCTCAAGCAGAACTCAGAACCTAAAGACAGAAGACAACTTCCACAGAATCGGCGCCCAAATTCACAACAACGCAAAGAGGACCTAACACCCACACCTGTACAAATGTTGGAGGGACAACGATTGGCTCTAATATCTGCTGCCACATTCCGCGAAACAAGACCAATCACGGATGATGAATCCTCCACTGGCAACACAGTACACTCAGAATCGGATCATAGCCAACCATTATTCCCCTCCATGACGCCACAGACGGCTAACGAGCTCTTAAACTGAAAGACAAAGCCGCCCACTCGACGCTATCCCACGGGAGGTGGTGGGTACCACCCCCCCCCACCTCATAGGGACGTGCCATCAGCAATGAGAGTAGGACAACGATGACACAAGATCCTGTGGACACCGAGGAACGAAGTTAGAAGCTTACAATGAACTGCCTGATACGTTGCACTCTGCTGTCCACCCTAACTCTTTTCCATTGACAGGGCAATCCCAAACCCTCATACATATCAGCTCATACGGACTACAGTTCCCCCCAGAAACAAAAAACACAACTGCCGTAGGGGGGACATGGTTTGATGCTTACGACTGTTTATCTATGTAGCCATAGTGGGAGCGGGCTGGGCCCCGGGGAGGGTAATCGCACCTCCTTCAGAAGATCTACTCGGACACTCCAGAGTATTCCAGCGTACTATTACGCCACTATGACCCCTTTAGCAAATGCACTTAATGTACATATTTGGTTATTGCAAGTTGTTGATAATGTTTGATCAAACAAAGTTCCACAGTTGGACCTTGTACTGGGTAGTTTAAGGGGAATGCTGACGGGCGAAATAAATCTTCTACATGACACCGACCGACACAAAGACACCCCCCTGACATTACACAAAGAAAACAAGCATGGAGCCAACACAGCAATATAACTGTGTTACCTGGAACATACGAGTCATGGGCTCACCACACTAGAGGCACAGGATACATGCACAACTAGCCAGACGGAGAGCACACATAGCGTTAATCCAAGAGACAACCTGGCAAAGGTGGAGGCCACTAAATTGCAGAGGAGATGGAAAGGGCAATTATTCGCGACCACATATTCGGCTTTTGCCAGAGGTGCAGCGATATGGATACGGTCAGGGATCCCATTTATAGCACAAGAGAAGCACATTGACAATGAGGGTAGATACGTTCTGATTCGCGGTACCCTAGATGGAAGCCCGCTGGTGATAGGGAGCTTATACGCACCTAATGTAGACGAGGAAGCATTTTACACTCAGGTGGGAAGCGAGCACTAAAATGCACAGCGAATACCCTGCCATACTCCCCAGATATACCACTTCTGGGTATTCCGACTGCCGGGGGAACCTTCACAAACCATAGACTATCTGCATGGACACAGGCGGGTGTGTCCACTATAGGAGACTTATACGGAGACGGGCTGCTATTGACGCATACAGACTTCATAAACGAACGTGGGACTTCAGGAGCATTATTTCTAGTGCATGCAAGCCTAGTCCGATACATCAAATGACATTGGGCACCCCAGGGGGCAGAACCTATTACAATTGAGCTAGTTCACCTAATATACCTTATGGGAACGGGTAGGCACTTAATCCATTGGTTTTATAAGGGGATCCGCGCACACCAACCATCTCCTCTTGCTCAGGTGCGTCTCAAGTGGGAGCGCGACATTAATAGGCCGCTCGTAGAGAAAGAATGGAAAACAATGCTAGAGTACCCCAAATGAGTATCCCGCAATACACGTTTTAAATTCATCCAATACATGATAACTCAGCGAGCATACCTGACGCCATTTAAGTTACACTCCGTATACCCTAACACCACGGCGTCCTGCCCTAGATGTGCAGAGCAGGAGGGAGACTTAATCCACATGATATGGTCCTGCAGCAGGCTACGGAAATACTGGAATGAGGTGATGCAGCCTTAGGGGAGGTGACAGGCGAGATGGAGTGGCACTCAGTTGACACATGCATATTGGGCCTTTACCCGCGAAGTAAGGGAAAAGAGGTCCAAGCCAAATTCATGGACTTAGCTCTCATCCTAGCAAAAAGAGGCATTACTAGGAGATGGAAGTCATCTACCCCCCCAACATACAGTCTTGGAAGGAAGAAGTCGAAAGATGGGGGTTAGCGGAAAGCATGGCCATCCGCAGAGAGGAACGTAAGGGACTCCGGAAGAGACCTATTGCTATGAGCTGGGACATCTTATTAGAATCCTTCAAAGCATTAGATGTGTTGAACTCTTAAAGACAGAAGCGTTAGTAAAATCATAAAATCCATACTAAAAACAGGAACCTTATACCAGCCCCAGTTCGGGGAACCCAACCATTGCCCAAATCCTAGCTCTCTGTAACATTAGCACACCTCCAAAACGCCAGCATTAATTAAGCCGAATTGGTGGAGACTGCAGGCCCTTTTTCGCCACCACAGATAGTGCCTTATGCAGCTATGTGGAGATCCCAAAGTGTGGCGGTCTGACAACCCCGAACAGCAAGTTCTTCGCCCGTCAGCAGGGGGTGGGGGGTAGTTTGGTTATCTCACGGTTTTAGTGAGTCCTTTACATAAGCAGACTCTGAGCACCCGGCAGGGAGATCTCAGCGGTCCATCCAGCCTGTTGATATTGCACATATAACCATGTACGGCTCAAGTATAATGTGACTATACCATGTATAATGTCTGTAAACATACAGCAGCCGAATGCTGCAGTTCTAGAACCACTATGTCAGCAGGCAGCCATTAGCTCTTAATATTAGATGTAGGATAAATATGATGAGTTCCTATAGTTGGTATCTTTAGTGCTACAAACCAAGGCACAAAATATCACATCTGCACTCTGAAGACGTATTGGTTTTGTCAACGAGGGTCCAGCAGGCTTCAGAATTGTTTTCAGGGAACATGATGATGGTTAATTAAAAGTCTGCATTTCATTAGAGTTTCTGAGCTAAATATGTTTTTATGGAATAGTTTTAAACTTTTCATGTAATACAAATAAACAAAGTAAAAAACACGATCCAGCTAAATAAAAAGTTTACAACATGGTATGCAGTTACAAATTAACCGAATAATATAATTAGCAACACCTACTCTTCAAGAGTATTGATGACCCCAATTTGACTTCTCTTTCACTCATTTACGGGGTGCACATCAGTAAATTTACACCGCTCTCTTGTCTGCACGGTGTCTAACAGTGGCAGCACGCACGCGCGCGCGCGTCATAACGTGCAGCGTGACAGCAAAAAGGAAGGCAGGAGTGAAAATCCCTGCCAAACAGAGGCTGTTTTCGCGGCAGAGTCGAGATATTCGAAATGGTAAGCATTATACAATTGTGCCTATTTTGCGCAAAATTCACGATTTGCGAAATCGCGAAAAGCTGCGGGATCTGCTCAGTAGTTCTCTGAAAGCTCTTTTTTGTTGATCACATAAGATCTGTTTGCCCATCTTTGAGTAGGTGGATCCTTTCGGCTTGGATGGGGCTGCGTCTGAGGCATTGAAGAAGTATGTTTTTTTAGGCATTGTTAAAATATTTTCAGGAATATTTTCAGATTCATCGTCCATACCTAGATTGATCAGTGTCCTCAACATCAGAGACTTGGTGCACCACCCTGGGTCTCTTCAGTTTATTCTATTGCATCTTCTGCTTCTAAAAGACCCAGATCTTTCAATGAAAGTTGTTTTGCTTGAACTGTGGCATTATACACCTAGTATTGTTCTTCCCAGACTTTTAAAGTTCTCGCAGAAAAGCCTTACAGCCTTCAGTGAAGTCCTCAGGAAGGCAAACCTCGCTGCATGTCCTTTTGTGCTATTGTTGTGGTGGCACTCCGGACAGAACGGAGATGCATGTCCTTTTGTGCTATTGTTGTGGTGGCACTCCGGACAGAACGGAGATGAAGTGTGTAGCAGGGTGGAAGAAGTGTTACTATGTTAGGAACGGAAAACAATACAAATTGGTCAATTGTGCTGTTCTCATCTTTCTAAAATAGTCAAAGAGTGTATTAGAGTCAGATCCTCAAGAAGGGGTACCGATTAGAGCCAATCGTAAAACCAGGCCTATTACTCCCTGCCTTTCCGTACCCAAATTCGACCTATTGTGGACATTTTTTTACTGTAAGTAAACTTTATTTCTCGATTAATTAAAATCATTACAATATGAGAGTCATGCGAAATAAATAAACACAATAAGAATGGTATTCAATCCAATACATTTTTAAATCGTATGTAAAAACTTTCTAGCCGAATAGAGGAAAAGTGCGAACTGATTTCCTGGGCTATCGGCTAGAATATTAAAATCCTTCTTGTGCAGTTTGCAAATGAGCGACTTGGCAGACATGTAAAATGACCTGTCATTGTCCCTGCTTGAGGCCGTAAGCTAGTCAAAGAAAAAAGTGCTTGTGTAAGAAGAGAACTTGTGCAAGAGCTGTTTGGGAGCAGCAGTTAATAAGCATTGGCATAGCCAATAGGTCTCGCCTTTGGGGCCTTATAAGTGTTTAGACAGAGCTATTGGCTTTCTTAACGTTTTAAATATGTGTTGTAGAGCATTGTGAATGTTGTGCAGCATGTTTAAAAGTTATAAGTTATAATAAAAAAAGTGTTATAACCATTTTTGTCACCTTATATATAACCTAGAAAACATTATATACAACTGAAGTACCCTAATAAAATCCAGAATTAACACCAAAAATGTGTTCTAGTTTTTTTGTTTATGCAATGCTGTCAATTTTCCCTGCCTGTTCTAATGCTTTTTTGTTATAGTTTTTATTGTTAGGTGGGGGCAGTTCATCATAGTAACATAACATAATGTGTATTTGTAAAGCGCACTTTCACCCGCAAAGGGGCATCTTGGCGCTGAATAACAGACGTCTATTGGTTACCCAACTCAATAGTGCTCATTTTCTCGACCTCAGAAAGGATGAAAGGCTGAGTGAATTTGCCGGGATTTGGACCTGTGACCATGAGGTCGAACACCTGTATGCATACACCTGGTGCTCGTTGTACCTGCGTCATAGAAACCATGAGACCGAGGGGCGGACACAGAAAGACACAGGGACAAGCAGAGGCCACAGGAGAGAGAGGCCTTGACAGAGGGTGCTGACGGTCACACCGACAGGCACAGCGGCTAGAGGCGGCAGGCGCCAGGAGAGAGCGCTTCTCCACACCATGTGTGCAGAGAGCAGCCCCCGCTTTAATCTCGGTGATAATCTGCACTGTTATCATTGCATTATTCCCAGATACACGGGATCACCAGTGTCTTTGTAACGTAGGCACAAAATCATGTACTGTAAGTAAATATAACAGACAGTTCCGTTCCTGGTTTTTAGGTCGATCCTCGAGTAGCGCGCAAGCGCTGCTCTGGCAAGACTTTATGTTAGGGGGTTTGAAAAGCTGACCAGACGCTCGTGCGTCATGGCCTTTTCCCTGCGGTTACGCGCAGGGCAGACATCTGTTTCCAATTATCGTGCCCAGACGCGGGCGCGATAATTGGAAACAGATCGCTCGCTGTGGCGCGCGCGCTCTCGCGCCTAGCGTTATTTTTCATTAGTGCTGCAAAGAGAAAGGTTCACCTGCCCCTGGGAGCAGCTTCCGCTCGGTGCTGTTTTTGTTGGCTGGGCTGGGAAACCTTTTTAAAATCCTACAGTGTTTTCTTTGATAGGGTGACATAGTGTCCTGCTAAAATCATCCATTTGGCTTTATTTAAATTCATGCTAAGCCCCACCCCTTTAGAATCGTGAAAGATACCGGACTTGGTGTTAACACTATATGTGCCACGGAGTGTCTGATGCACCATTCACAAGAGGGCTCGAGGCTCCAGGGATGGATGGAAGGCGCGTCCTTGGGAGCATGTCAGAAGGGCCTTTGAAAAGCCAGTAGGTTTGGGCAGAGTCAGTCACATGACAGGATGCATCCCCGTAGAGGCCAGAGTAGTGTCAGTCACGTGAGTCACTCCTTCGACAGAGCAGGCTAGAGCAGAGGGAATAACCTACAGGTTGCATGTCTCAGAGGCCGGGGGGGCTGGGGTAATGTCTGTCACATGCCAGACACGCCTCTGAAAGGGATGCGGAACCTGAGTCAGTCACGTGTCAGCTGTGGCTTTAAGAGGTAGGTAGGGCTTAGGATGAGTGAATCATGTTAGTAACTTCCCTGGAAGTCCGGTGGGGCTGGGGTCGATACAGCTGCATGCCAGGCACGCACACCTTTTACAAGTCTCATGACTGGGACCGAATTAGACAGGTAAGACACATCTCTGAAAGGCCAATAATGTTGGGACAAAGTCACTCACATGTCAGACACCCCTGAATGGGCAGTAAGGTTGGGACGGAGTCACTCACATGTCAGACACGCCCCTGAATGGCCAGTAAGGTTGGGGCAGAGTCACGCACACACCCCTGAATGGCCATTAAGTTTGAGACACAGTCACCCACATGTCAGGCATGCCTCTAAAAGGACAGTGAGGTTGGGACAGAGTCACTCACATGTCTGACACACCCCTAAATGGCCAATGAGGTTGGGACAGAGTCACTCACACGTCTCTGAAACACAGGTAGGGTGGTAGGAGCACCAGTCACATACCAGGTAGACATACGAAAGGCCACCTTGGCTGGGGAATAAACTGGAGCCCCGCTGACAAGCTACTTTAGCAACAGCAATCACACATTATTACACTTTTGGCAAGAAGAGAGAGGTGGGAGAGAGGCAGTCACTGTCAGGTGCCTCTAGGACAGGCGCTGGGGGACGAGGCCAAGGGGGCTGTCACGAAATCACTTAATACACCTATAATCTTGTTCTTTTCCACTGCCCGGCTGTAAAATGCATTGACAAAGGCAATAGGCTTGTCTTGTCTGCAGTGCAATCACAGAAACACATGCACACAGACCTGTACACAGCTGTGTCAATCTGCACACAGAGACAACACACAAGCAGACGCAGTCAGACAACAAGTAGTCTGGCACCTGTGTGTGCTAATTTACACACAGACACACACACACATACACACACCCATGGCTTCGCGGTACCTGGTGTGTGAAGGCTGCCTGCTCGGTTGATGCCTGTGCGTCGTGTTCTGTGTGTATTTGGGGGTGCGGGGGGGGGGAACCTTTTATCCCTGATGCCTGCACTGCACCCCTTCTCCCTCCCTGTACCTTTCTATCCTTCGGGTGTTGGTTTCCTCCTGGTGCAGGCACTCCCAGGAGCAGACCTGCCTGTGTAACAGGGAGAGAGCAATAAGCAGCGCAGCAGGTGCAGTGGCACCGGAGCCCCGGAGCGTGAACGGCTCTTTGCTGTTCTACGCTGGGACATAGCGGACGTTTACGTCATTCTACACCAATATAGGGGCCAAAATACCGACTTCCAAAATATTGTCAATGAGTAGTTAAGTATAGATTTACAGCTCTTGATTTCTCTGTACCTTGAAGGTATGCACATTGGGCCCCACTGGGTAGTTATGGATAGGACCGCATTTCCATTGGGAAATAATTTTTTGTTTTGCTCACATCTTTAACACCGTTTGACGAATCTTCATCAATCTTTCCCAAAAAAAAGTCCATCCACCACAGCTTCTTCCTGGAAAGTTTCGGGGTGATCCGTGAAATGGGGGGGCTGGGAACAAAAGGGGTCCCAAAACATGTTTTCCTCATGCAATTTTACATAGGAACATTGAACTACAATACCGCAAAAATGGCTGAACGGAATGTAACCGAATTTTATATAAAGCTAGATTTTGGTCCTGAAAGGGTGCTTTTTAGGTCTCGCCTACGCAGCGCGCATGCGCTGCGTAGGAGGGCCTTTAGCCGTCGCTCTGCTCATTTTCAAGCACACACTCGTGCTTGTGGCGGCATCCACCTTGCGGGAGCGAGCAGCGGCGCGCCACAAGCACGAGTGCAGTGCTTGAAAATGAGCAGACTGCTCTCCCAAGCACGCGCGCGCACACCACTCGCGAGCTCACCTCCTGCCTGCATTCCGCAGTCTCTCGCTAACCATTTGCTTTCAATTACCCTTTCCTCCTATCGCAGTTTGCCTTTTTCCATCAGTCTTTCAACTGGGTGTTCCCACTCTGCCTCCTCAGTTTCCTCCGCCTGTTTCACTGTCAGTCTTTCTTTTGCGACTTTCTCTCCCTCCCTCTTTCCTTTCAGTCTACCCCCTATTTTATCTCACCCTCATTTCTCTTTCGTCATGTGCCTCTCGTCTCTCCCTTCCTATCTTTCCTATTCCGTGGCCTTGAACCTCTCTCCATCCTGTCTCACTTCCTCTGCCTCTTTCTTAGTCACTCTCCACGTGAAATCCCCTCCTCCGTTTCTTCCCCTTCGAATTCTGGAGTTTTCCACGTCTTTCTCTCAGTCGGCTCACGGTAACCTCTATTTAATCATTCATTTGTTCTTTCTTTCTCTCTATCTCATCTCTCTTGGCCCCATCTTTCTTTTCCTCTTTCTCTCGCTGCCTACTTACTACCGACTCTTTAACATCTCCGCCTCTATATAATCCATTTTACAACTTTCATCTCTTTCGGTCTTTCTCAATGTTTCACCTTACACTGTCTCCCGTCCGTCTAGGTGCAGTAGTTATCCTCTATTTCAGTTTTCCATACATTCTCTCGCCCTCATTAGGACGATGGGCACCAGTCCTGTCTAATTAAGGTTAATTCTTACTACCCTGTCGATAGGCACCAGCCCTGTCACAATAATATGCACTAGTTCTATCACGACAATAGGCTCCAGTCTTTTCATAATAGGATACACTATTCCTCCTATCACGACGATTTACTCCAGTCGCGTCAGGATAAAGTGTACCAATCACAAGCTGACAGTAAGGGGCACTCACGGCACAGTGAGGCGCACTGATCCTCACACAATCATAGCCACCCACCGTTTCATCGTAGGACACGCTATTCCTATCACGACAATAGGCGACATATAAATGCTACGGGAATGCGCATTACTCGTAGAATGACTCTGAGCACCAGCCCTGTTACAAAACTGCTCTTTAGTCTTTTCGTAATTGTTGGAACATGAATGTGCCCTGCTCGTTAAACAGACGCATGCCCCTGCCCGAGTGCCTGACAGCACTGCACGTGAAACTGGTGTCCTGACATTGGCTTTGGCTCTTTTGTCACGCTAATCTAGCGTGTATGCAGAGGCCTAGGCGTGTCCTTGGTAATGGCATACCTGCACGAGCCACTCACTCAAAACAAGCATTGGCATAGCCAATAGGTCTTGCCTTTGGGTCCTTATAAGTGTTTAGTTATCCAGCACAGTATCCTTGGTGCAACAACATCAAGTGTTGCATGGCTAAACACTTATAAGGTCCCAAAGGCGAGTCCTATTGGCTATGCCAATGCTTGTTATGATGAGGAGATGAGGCTATATTATTACAAAGCTGATATAAGCATTGTACGTATGCATTTTCATGTCTAAATGTGTATGGCTTACCTTTGCTTCCAAGTAGTAAATATAATAGATTGTACCAATGTTTTTCTAGATCAACAGGTCTAGCCCCCTACGGCTCTGTATGCCTGCCTATGCATTTTTATATATCAGGCTGTTGATGTAGTGATGCGTCTACTGTTTATAAGTGTATGCATACACCTGGTGCTCGTTGTACCTGAGGGAGAACCTATTCGCATGCATCCGTCTTAATATATATATATATATATATATATATGTGTATATATATATATATATATACACCGCTCTATCATCCTAGCTGCTGTCCTTATAATCCCTTTTCACTGTGTTTTCTTCACCAGCTGACACTCTCCCACAAGCCCTGAAAAGTGTACAAACGCCTGGGAATCACTGTATACATGCTTTGTGCATAAACTGCTTCAGAAATACACTTCGCTCTTTCTGTTTACAGAATTTTGCATAACCGCTGGCAGAAAGACAGAAAGACATGGAGAGGGAAAAACGTACGGACAAGCTAACACAGATAAGCAACATAGAAAGTTATGTATAGAGACAGAGAGAGCGAGACACGGACAGTGAGACAGGCACAGGCATAGATAGATACGCAAGCATAGACAGGGATAGACAGAGACAGAGCGAGACAAGGGCAGTGAGACAGGCTATACAGATAAGTGAACAGAGACAGTGAAAGGCGGACATATAGACAGAGACAAAGAAACAGAGACACAGTGAAAGACAGACAGATGCTGAGGAGGAACATGGCACGAGACAGATAAACAAACAAAGTCATAGAAACTATGAGACCAAGGGGCGGACATAGAAAGACACAGGGACCAGCAGAGGCCACAGGAGAGAGAGGCCTTGACAGAGGGTGCCGACGGTCACACCAACAGGCACAGCGGCTAGAGGCGGCAGGCGCCAGGAGAGAGCGCTTCTCCACACCGTGTGTGCAGAGAGCAGCCCCCGCTTTAATGTCGCTGATAATCTGCACTGTTAACATCGCATTATCTCCAGATACACGGAATCACCAGTGTCTTTGTAACGTAGGCAAAAAATCATGTACTGTAAGTAAATATAACAGACAGTTCCTTTCCTGGTTTTTATGATGAGGAGATGAGGCTATATTATTACAAAGCATTGTACGTATGCATTTTCATGTCTAAATGTGTATGGCTTACCTTTTCTTCGAAGTAGTAAATAAAATAGATTGTACCAATGTTTTTATAGATGAACAGGTCTAGCCCCCTACAGCTCTGTATGCCTGCCTATACATTTCAATATATCAGGCTGTTGATGTAGTGATGCGTCTACTGTTTATAAATGTATGCATACACCTGGTGCTCGTTGTACCTGAGGGAGAACCTATTCGCATGCATCCATCTAATATATATATATATATATATATATATATATATATATATATATATATATATATATACACCGCTCTATCGTCCTAGCCACCGCCCTCATGATCCCTTTTCACTCTGTTTTGTTCACCAGCTGACACTCTCCCACAAGCCCTGAAAAGTGCCCAAACGCCTGGGAATCACTGTATACATGCTTTGTGCATAAACTGCTTTAAAAATACACTTCGCTCTTTCTGTTTACAGAATCTTGCATAACCGCTGGCAGAGAGACAAAAAGACATGGAGAGGGAAAAACCTACGGACAAGCAAACACAGATAACAAACATAGAAAATTGTGTATAGAGACAGGGAGAGCGAGACACGGACAGTAAGACAGGGACAGGCATAGATAGATATGCAAACATAGACAGGGATAGACAGAGACAGAGCGAGACAAGGGCAGTGAGACAGGCTATACAGATAAGTGATACCAAAGGGGATGATGGACGGAGCGTTTGAGCTAATCAAACACTCACCCCCAGTCAACTGATCTGGGTTTAATCCATCATCATTCTTTAGCTCACTCCACCACCCCAGTTCAGACATGGCCATATGCAAATCAGTCTGACCCTGTGCCTCATGGGAACAGTCCAGCCCGAACTGCCAAGCCATGTCTTCCCTGGACCGGAAACAAGCATCCTGGGACCGGTTTCTGGCTATTCAGCCGTCATCAGCCAGGCTAGCTTGAATCCAGTGGCAAAGTGAGCAAGGGACCCACGTCTGGGCATACCCTGCCAACTTAGGGGCGAACAAGCGATACCAAAGGGATGATGGACGGAGCGTTTGAGCTAATCAAACACTCACCCCCAGTCAACTGATCTGGGTTTAATCCATCATCATTCTTTAGCTCACTCCACCACCCCAGTTCAGACATGGCCATATGCAAATCAGTCTGACCCTGTGCCTCATGGGAACAGTCCAGCCCGAACTGCCAAGCCATGTCTTTCCCGGACCGGAAACAAGCATCCTGGGACCGGTTTCTGGCTATTCAGCCGTCATCAGCCAGGCTAGCTTGAATCCAGTGGCAAAGTGAGCAAGGGACCCACGTCTGGGCATACCCTGCCAACTTAGGGCGAACAAAGCGATACCAAAGGAGATGATGGACGGAGCGTTTGAGCTAATCAAACACTCACCCCCAGTCAACTGATCTGGGTTTAATCCATCATCATTCTTTAGCTCACTCCACCACCCCAGTTCAGACATGGCCATATGCAAATCAGTCTGACCCTGTGCCTCATGGGAACAGTCCAGCCCGAACTGCCAAGCCATGTCTTCCCTGGACCGGAAACAAGCATCCTGGGACCTGTTTCTGGCTATTCAGCCGTCATCAGCCAGGCTAGCTTGAATCCAGTGGCAAAGTGAGCAAGGGACCCACGTCTGGGCATACCCTGCCAACTTAGGGCGAACAAGCGATACCAAAGGGGATGATGGACGGAGCGTTTGAGCTAATCAAACACTCACCCCCAGTCAACTGATCTGGGTTTAATCCATCATCATTCTTTAGCTCACTCCACCACCCCAGTTCAGACATGGCCATATGCAAATCAGTCTGACCCTGTGCCTCATGGGAACAGTCCAGCCGAACTGCCAAGCCATGTCTTCCCTGGACCGAAACAAGCATCCTGGGACCAGTTTCTGGCTATTCAGCCGTCATCAGCCAGGCTAGCTTGAATCCAGTGGCAAAGTGAGCAAGGGACCCACGTCTGGGCATACCCTGCCAACTTAGGCGAACAAGCGATACAAAGGGGATGATGGACGGAGCGTTTGAGCTAATCAAACACTCACCCCCAGTCAACTGATCTGGGTTTAATCCATCATCATTCTTTAGCTCACTCCACCACCCCAGTTCAGACATGGCCATATGCAAAGCAGTCTGACCCTGTGCCTCATGGGAACAGTCCAGCCCGAACTGCCAAGCCATGTCTTCCCTGGACCTGGCTTGGCAGTTCGGGCTGGACTGTTCCCATGAGGCACAGGGTCAGACTGATTTGCATATGGCCATGTCTGAACTGGGGTGGTGGAGTGAGCTAAAGAATGATGATGGATTAAACCCAGATCAGTTGACTGGGGTGAGTGTTTGATTTGCTCTAACGCTCCGTCCATCATCCCCTTTGGTATCGCTTGTTCGCCCTAAGTTGGCAGGGTATGCCCAGACGTGGGTCCCTTGCTCACTTTGCCACTGGATTCAAGATAGCCTGGGTGATGAGGGTTTTGAACCCGAAACCGGTCCCAGGATGCTTGTTTCCGGTCCAGGGAAGACATGGCTTGGCAGTTCGGGCTGGACTGTTCCCATGAGGCACAGGGTCAGACTGATTTGCATATGGCCATGTCTGAACTGGGGTGGTGGAGTGAGCTAAAGAATGATGATGGATTAAACCCAGATCAGTTGACTGGGGGTAAGTGTTTGATTTGCTCTAACGCTCCGTCATCATCCCCTTTGGTATCGCTTTGTTTGCCCTAAGTTGGCAGGGTATGCCCAGACGTGGGTCCCTTGCTCACTTTGCCACTGGATTCAAGATAGCCTGGCTGATGAGGGTTTTGAACCCGAAACCGGTCCCAGGATGCTTGTTTCCGGTCCAGGGAAGACATGGCTTGGCAGTTCGGGCTGGACTGTTCCCATGAGGCACAGGGTCAGACTGATTTGCATTTGGCCATGTCTGAACTGGGGTGGTGGAGTGAGCTAAAGAATGATGATGGATTAAACCCAGATCAGTTGACTGGGGGTGAGTGTTTGATTTGCTCTAACGCTCCGTCCATCATCCCCTTTGGTATCGCTTTGTTCGCCCTAAGTTGGCAGGGTATGCCCAGACGTGGGTCCCTTGCTCACTTTGCCACTGGATTCAAGATAGCCTGGCTGATGAGGGTTTTGAACCCGAAACCGGTCCCAGGATGCTTGTTTCCGGTCCAGGGAAGACATGGCTTGGCAGTTCGGGCTGGACTGTTCCCATGAGGCACAGGGTCAGACTGATTTGCATATGGCCATGTCTGAACTGGGGTGATGGAGTGAGCTAAAGAATGATGATGGATTAAACCCAGATCAGTTGACTGGGGGTGAGTGTTTGATTTGCTCTAACACTCCGTCCATCATCCCCTTTGGTATCGCTTGTTCGCCCTAAGTTGGCAGGGTATGCCCAGACGTGGGTCCCTTGCTCACTTTGCCACTGGATTCAAGATAGCCTGGCTGATGAGGGTTTTGAACCCGAAACCGGTCCCAGGATGCTTGTTTCCGATCCATCGAAGACATGGCTTGGCAGTTCGGGCTGGACTGTTCCCATGAGGCACAGGGTCAGACTGATTTGCATATGGCCATGTCTGAACTGCGGTGGTGGAGGGAGCTAAAGAATGATGATGGATTAAACCCAGATCAGTTGACTGGGGGTGAGTGTTTGATTTGCTCTAACGCTCCGTCCATCATCCCCTTTGGTATCGCTTTGTTCGCCCTAAGTTGGCAGGGTATGCCCAGACGTGGGTCCCTTGCTCACTTTGCCACTGGATTCAAGATAGCCTGGCTGATGAGGGTTTTGAACCCGAAACCGGTCCCAGGATGCTTGTTTCCGGTCCAGGGAAGACATGGCTTGGCAGTTCGGGCTGGACTGTTCCCATGAGGCACAGGGTCAGACTGATTTGCATATGGCCATGTCTGATCTGGGGTGGTGGAGTGAGCTAAAGAATGATGATGGATTAAACCCAGATCAGTTGACTGGGGGTGAGTGTTTGATTTGCTCTAACGCTCCGTCCATCATCCCCTTTGGTATCGCTTTGTTCGCCCTAAGTTGGCAGGGTATGCCCAGACGTGGGTCCCTTGCTCACTTTGCCACTGGATTCAAGATAGCCTGGCTGATGAGGGTTTTGAACCCGAAACCGGTCCCAGGATGCTTGTTTCCGGTCCAGGGAAGACATGGCTTGGCAGTTCGGGCTGGACTGTTCCCATGAGGCACAGGGTCAGACTGATTTGCATATGGCCATGTCTGAACTGGGGTGGTGGAGTGAGCTAAAGAATGATGATGGATTAAACCCAGATCAGTTGACTGGGGGTGAGTGTTTGATTTGCTCTAACGCTCCGTCCATCATCCCCTTTGGTATCGCTTTGTTCGCCCCTAAGTTGGCAGGGTATGCCCAGACGTGGGTCCCTTGCTCACTTTGCCACTGGATTCAAGATAGCCTGGCTGATGAGGGTTTTGAACCCGAAACCGGTCCCAGGATGCTTGTTTCCGGTCCAGGGAAGACATGGCTTGGCAGTTCGGGCTGGACTGTTCCCATGAGGCACAGGGTCAGACTGATTTGCATATGGCCATGTCTGAACTGGGGTGGTGGAGTGAGCTAAAGAATGATGATGGATTAAACCCAGATCAGTTGACTGGGGGTGAGTGTTTGATTTGCTCTAACACCCCGTCCATCATCCCCTTTGGTATCGCTTTGTTCGCCCTAAGTTGGCAGGGTATGCCCAGACGTGGGTCCCTTGATCACTTTGCCACTGGATTCAAGATAGCCTGGCTGATGAGGGTTTTGAACCCGAATCCGGTCCCAGGATGCTTGTTTCCGGTCCAGGGAAGAAATGGCTTGGCAGTTCGGGCTGGACTGTTCCCATGAGGCACAGGGTCAGACTGATTTGCATATGGCCATGTCTGAACTGGGGTGGTGGAGTGAGCTAAAGAATGATGATGGATTAAACCCAGATCAGTTGACTGGGGGTGAGTGTTTGATTTGCTCTAACGCTCCGTCCATCATCCCCTTTGGTATCGCTTTGATCGCCCTAAGTTGGCAGGGTATGCCCAGACGTGGGTCCCTTGCTCACTTTGCCTCTGGATTCAAGATAGCCTGGCTGATGAGGGTTTTGAACCTGAAACCGGTCACAGGATGCTTGTTTCCGGTCCAGGGAAGACATGGCTTGGCAGTTCGGGCTGGACTGTTCCCATGAGGCACAGGGTCAGACTGATTTGCATATGGCCATGTCTGAACTGGGGTGGTGGAGTGAGCTAAAGAATGATGATGGATTAAACCCAGATCAGTTGACTGGGGGTGAGTGTTTGATTTGCTCTAACGCTCCGTCCATCATCCCCTTTGGTATCGCTTTGTTCGCCCTAAGTTGGCAGGGTATGCCCAGACGTGGGTCCCTTGCTCACTTTGCCACTGGATTCAAGATAGCCTGGCTGATGAGGGTTTTGAACCCGAAACCGGTCCCAGGATGCTTGTTTCCGGTCCAGGGAAGACATGGCTTGGCAGTTCGGGCTGGACTGTTCCCATGAGGCACAGGGTCAGACTGATTTGCATATGGCCATGTCTGAACTGGGGTGATGGAGTGAGCTAAAGAATGATGATGGATTAAACCCAGATCAGTTGACTGGGGGTGAGTGTTTGATTTGCTCTAACACTCCGTCCATCATCCCCTTTGGTATCGCTTTGTTCGCCCTAAGTTGGCAGGGTATGCCCAGACGTGGGTCCCTTGCTCACTTTGCCACTGGATTCAAGATAGCCTGGCTGATGAGGGTTTTGAACCCGAAACCGGTCCCAGGATGCTTGTTTCCGGTCCAGGGAAGACATGGCTTGGCAGTTCGGGCTGGACTGTTCCCATGAGGCACAGGGTCAGACTGATTTGCATATGGCCATGTCTGAACTGGGGTGGTGGAGTGAGCTAAAGAATGATGATGGATTAAACCCAGATCAGTTGACTGGGGGTGAGTGTTTGATTTGCTCTAACGCTCCGTCCATCATCCCCTTTGGTATCGCTTTGTTCGCCCTAAGTTGGCAGGGTATGCCCAGACGTGGGTCCCTTGCTCACTTTGCCACTGGATTCAAGATAGCCTGGCTGATGAGGGTTTTGAACCCGAAACCGGTCACAGGATGCTTGTTTCCGGTCCAGGGAAGACATGGCTTGGCAGTTCGAGCTGGACTGTTTCCATGAGGCACAGGGTCAGACTGATTTGCATATGGCCATGTCTGAACTGGGGTGGTGGAGTGAGCTAAAGAATGATGATGGATTAAACCCAGATCAGTTGACTGGGGGTGAGTGTTTGATTTGCTCTAACGCTCCGTCCATCATCCCCTTTGGTATCGCTTTGTTCGCCCTAAGTTGGCAGGGTATGCCCAGACGTGGGTCCTTTGCTCACTTTGCCACTGGATTCAAGATAGCCTGGCTGATGAGGGTTTTGAACCCGAAACCGGTCCCAGGATGCTTGTTTCCGGTCCAGGGAAGACATGGCTTGGCAGTTCGGGCTGGACTGTTCCCATGAGGCACAGGGTCAGACTGATTTGCATATGGCCATGTCTGAACTGGGGTGGTGGAGTGAGCTAAAGAATGATGATGGATTAAACCCAGATCAGTTGACTGGGGGTGAGTGTTTGATTTGCTCTAACGCTCCGTCCATCATCCCCTTTGGTATCGCTTTGTTCGCCCTAAGTTGGCAGGGTATGCCCAGACGTGGGTCCCTTGCTCACTTTGCCACTGGATTCAAGATAGCCTGGCTGATGAGGGTTTTGAACCCGAAACCGGTCCCAGGATGCTTGTTTCCGGTCCAGGGAAGACATGGCTTGGCAGTTCGGGCTGGACTGTTCCCATGAGGCACAGGGTCAGACTGATTTGCATATGGCCATGTCTGAACTGGGGTGGTGGAGTGAGCTAAAGAATGATGATGGATTAAACCCAGATCAGTTGACTGGGGGTGAGTGTTTGATTTGCTCCTAACGCTCCGTCCATCATCCCCTTTGGTATCGCTTTGTTCGCCCTGAGTTGGCAGGGTATGCCCAGACGTGGGTCCCTTGCTCACTTTGCCACTGGATTCAAGATAGCCTGGCTGATGAGGGTTTTGAACCCGAAACCGGTCCCAGGATGCTTGTTTCCGGTCCAGGGAAGACATGGCTTGGCAGTTCGGGCTGGACTGTTCCCATGAGGCACAGGGTCAGACTGATTTGCATATGGCCATGTCTGAACTGGGGTGGTGGAGTGAGCTAAAGAATGATGATGGATTAAACCCAGATCAGTTGACTGGGGGTGAGTGTTTGATTTGCTCTAACGCTCCGTCCATCATCCCCTTTGGTATCGCTTTATACAGATAAGTGAACAGAGACAGTGAAAGGCGGACATATAGACAGAGACAAAGAAACAGAGACACAGTGAAAGACAGACAGATGCTGAGGAGGAACATGGCATGAGACAGATAAACAGACAAAGTCATAGAAACCATGAGACCGAGGGGTGGACACAGAAAGACACAGGGACAAGCAGAGGCCACAGGAGAGAGAGGCCTTGACAGAGGGTGCTGGCGGTCACACCGACAGGCACAGCGGCTAGAGGCGGCAGGCGCCAGGAGAGAGCGCTTCTGCACACCGTGTGTGCAGAGAGCAGCCCCCGCTTTAATGTCGGTGATAATCTGCACTGTTAACATCGCATTATCCCCAGATCACCAGTGTCTTTGTAACGTAGGCAAAAAATCATGTACTGTAAGTAAATATAACAGACAGTACCGTTCCTGGCTTTTCTGATGAGGAGATGAGGCTATATTATCACAAGGCTGATAAAGGCATTGTACGTATGCATTTTCATGTCTGAATGTGTATGGCTTACCTTTGCTTCGTAGTAGTAAATAAAATAGTTCTGTGGAAAATCTGCTGCGCAAATAAATCGACCAACTGTGTGGTAAATACCTAAAGTAAACGTGGTGCATTTAGCATGTCTGTCTCTAACTTCTCGAATTAAGCCATGTTCAGACCTTCTTACTGCTGTCTTTTAAAACATACAAAAAAAATTAACGGAAATAATCCAACGTGATTTCTGCGCCCGGCAGCCACAGCCCTGTGAATTGGTGGCCTTCTCCTTCAACAGCACAAAGGAAGCCAGCGGCCTGGCCTTTCCCTGCTAATTACTGCGCGAGGCTGGGCCGGAGCCCCCTCACTTCAAAGGCCCTGCGAGGGGGGAGCACAGGGGGTCTGCCCGTTTGCAGCTGTGCGCGGGCTGGCTTTAGCTTTGCTTAACATTATGCCGCTTCAGACTTAACAGAAGAGATTTTTTTGTATTATTATTATTAAGGCACAGCAGCCTTGCAGCAAACTTGTTTAAGCAGCTGCATTGTATAAACGCGCAAAAAAGTTATTATTGTGTCTGTTTAGAAGAGGTTGGGTGTGGGGAGTAGGGGAGGGGGCAGCCAACTGATGTTAATGTCGATTGTTGACTTGCCATCTGCTAGATAAGATAAGGAATGCAGCTGGCACCCTGCGCACCGCTGCTCGCTCCCGACAGCTGGATGCCATGGGAGTGAACATTTAGAGAAAAGGTGGGACATGCACCCGCCTTTGGCCAATTGCGTGCTTTCATTTTTGAAAGCCACACGCAAAGGCCAATAGAATGTGTGGAAGTTGAAAAACCACACTGAAATGTTTCGAGAAAGTCTGGAGTGATTCCAAGAGGCCTCCCCATAGAGTAGCGCATGCGCGCTGCGCTAGGCTCGACCTAAAAATGGTTACATTAATGCAGTCATTGTCAGTGCCAGCATACAATTAGATTTGTCTTGAGGACTTTTATTAATTCTTCGTCTGGCCCAAGTGGGGACAGCGTCAGTGTAATCCTGACTTGTGGTCATGTTTCCACTTTTTTGCCGGCTCTAACGTTTTCCTGACGTGGATTCTGACACCGGGGATTTTTATCCCCTATCAGGGGGCTCTTTGCTCACTTTGCACATACCTGTGTGATTCACTCTGCGCTCATTGGATGATTGTCACCAGACATCGCACTGACGCAGATTTTCTTGTATGCTCGCTTTTGCGTATCATAAATGTCTACATTGCTGCATGACCACCATATTTGGAATACTTATAAAGATATAGCTTTTTGAGGATACTTTAGAAGCTCTTAGGAAGTCTTGGATAAGACGAAACACGTTTTGCTGTGCTCAGATTTAACAGCATATTCTTAAAATCTATATTTCTCCTATAAAGTGCATTGGACATATTATTATCGGATTTGTATTTTCAAATTTGAATAATCCTTTGTATGAGTTGAGTAACAAGAAAAAACTTTTTTTTAATGTCAAAATAAATTAGTGTTTCTAATACAATTTCTTACTATAGAATAAGATAATTTTAATATTGCTTGCTGTATGCTGTGCTCCAGACTTGTGTTGGATGCTATGTATTGCATTGTCTTCAGACAACATCCATGATTGCACTTTTTTGTAGCAGAAGTGTTGTCTGTTGTAGCACATAAGTTAATTTACTGACCACCTTCCGTGTGGGGTTTCCGTGCTGGTTATATTGCTCAACTGCTGCCATTTGTAATAGTCCCCGCTTAAGGCTGTGAGCTAGTCCAGATGAAAAGTGCTTGTGCAAGAAGAGAACTTGTGCAAAGGGCTATTTTAATGCAGCATTTAAAAGTGGTTGGCTTTCTGCAGTGCTATGGCTGATATAGCTGATTGTGTCCCAGGAGTAGGGAGCGCTCCCATTTATGTTGTTAAAGCAGAATTTCATGTGGTGAGTTTGGCTCCAGTGTTTCCGAGGATACCAGATAGAGTTATTTAGGAAGTGGGTCTGGATTGTGGGGGATGCATCGCCCCTTCCTCGGGAGGGCCAGGTGTTCGAGGCTGGCAATTTTGGTCTCTCTGATCGGGCACCTTCCTTCAGCCGCGGTCCGTGCAGGTAACAGCGGTGGGATGGTGGGGCCAGGTAACGGGGGTATTTCGAGGGACGATGCCGAGAGAAAATTAATTATTTATTTAATTTTCCCTCTGCATCGTCCCTCGAAATCCCCCCTAAAGCGGCCCGACCACCCCAACGCTGTTACCTGCACGGACCGCGGCTGCCTTCCTTAAAGCCCTGTGTTTGCTGTTTGGAGATCACTTACGGGTCTCCAGAGTTTAGGCAGGATAGTATGGCTTGTCTGCAGGCATGATTCCAGAAGGGCCACAGTCAGCGGTGCCAAAGGCTTAAAGTGGACCTGCAGAAGCACATAGTGTGAATTACATCCTCCTTTGGGTGACCACACAGGCATTACGGCACCTCTCCTTCTCCTCTCAGCAATGGTGCGGCATGTGTGTTTGATGGAAGGCATGTGTGTTTGATGGAAGTGTTTCAAGAAGTTACCTTTTATCCTGCTGCTAAAGGCCTCACCCAGGTATTGCTGTGGCTTTAGGGAGATGTAACTGTTTAACACCATCCAGGTGTGTGCACGTTTCTTGAGGGATGCCCTGTGTTCTAGGGATGATGTATTGACGCCTCTTAAAAATGTCGATGCTGGGCGATGCAGACTACAGTGGTGCTAGTCTAAACAAGTCCGTTGATCTTTTGAGGTAGTCTCTGGCTGCCGAATGGGATTTGGTGGTTATTTTCAGCTAGACTTTGTGATTTATGGTGTCCTTGTTGGTGGACTTGAGCCTGTAGCATATGTTGGTAAATGTGGTGCGCCTGGTGACTGACTGTTTGACTAGACCGAATTCCAGCCTAATTTGGGCGGGTGAGGTGTATCTGGGTTTTTGAAAGAGTTCCTTATAGATTCTTACAATGGTTGAGTCCAGGGTTTTTGAGACCCCGCCCCACAGGGCTCACTTTAGTAAGCCGGGTTGGAACCACTTTTGCCCTTGCTGTTTCTAAGATGGAGCTGTAAGACAGCCCGTTCAGATTACTAAATAGAGCGGCCTTTTTATCTCCTCTTTTTGAGGCTTGAAGTTCCCCTTGTTATTAAATATAAGGCCAAGGTATTTGTATTCGCTGACTTCGTTTACCTTGGTGGAGTTGAGAAATCAGCTGATTTTGCTTGTTCTTTTAGAACATTTCATGATTTTGGTTTTCTTGGTGTTGATTGTCTGGCCCTTTTTTGTAGACTATTCTTGGGTGGGGTTCAAGAGATGTTGCAGCCCGATCTTTGTCCAGCTGATCAGCACCAGGTCATCAGCGTAAACGAGATTTGAAAGGAATATGAAGCCAAGCTTCAGGACGTGAGACTTGACGGAAGACAAGACTGAAGGATGGCCTGCCAGAAATAGATTGAAGAGTATGGGGGCCAAGACGCACCCCCGTTTAAGGCCACAGGATGTTGGAATGGCCCTAGAGAGGTTGGCCTCACTGTCCAGCTTAATTTTGACTCAAGTGTTGGAGTGTAGAGTTTCAATCGCTCTTAAGAGCACGGTGGTGCTAACCAATTTTTTAGTTTGCTCCAAAGCCTGTTCCAATTGGCACAGCTGAAGGCGGCTTTGTAGTCAATGTGGCAGAGGTGGAGAGGGAGTTTGGCAGCTTTAGAGGAGTCGAGCAGTAGTGACATTGCCATGATGTTTATCGAGGCCCATGTTTTTATTGTGAACACTGTGTGGTTGATCGGGATGATTGAGTTTGTGTTGGCCCAGTCAAGAAGCTGCTCCAACAGAATGCCCGTGTAGTACTTCGCCTCGTCAATAAGGGCTATCAGTCTATAGTTCTGGGCTTTTGGTTTGTTGCCTTCCTGGAAAATGGGTGCTATGATGGACCCTTTCCAGGCTGCTGGTATTGTAGCTTCTTCTGGAACGTGATTGAATAAAGGGACCATGTACCCTGCCCATTTCGCTGGTTTGTCTTGTAAATGGCCTAAGGGATTCCTTACAGGCCTGGGGTTCCAGTGGTTCTGCCTTTAGTTATCTGCTGTTAGACTGCAGTTTTGTCTATGCTTTGCACATTATCAATTAGCTGGGCGGAGCTGCTATCATGGCACGCCCCCTGACTAAGGCCTCTTCTGTATGTTCTGGTGTATTTGCTGTACGTGCTTTTTTATTGAAATGTGCAAAAAGAAAGGTGGCCCAAGCTTCTTCAGACAGGTTGGATTCCGGGCGTAGCTGTGGTAAACTTTTTAGGGCATTGACCGTTCACCAGAATGTGTTCGGGTTGTGGTGATTAGTGTCCCTAATAAGCTTGGAATAGACATTTTCTGTGTTTTTTTCTCTTCTCCCTCCAGGCCGCCCTTTTTAGATCCATTTTCTTGAGCCTTCATTCAGCTATGCGAGTTTCATTGTGTGGGAACCGCCACACTGCTCGCAGGGCTTTGTTAAGATCCTTCTTCAGTAAATTAATTTCACTGTTCCTGCTCTGATTTTGACCTGGCAAGGGGTGGCATGTTGCTGGGGAGGCTATATGTGGTTTTACTTTCGAGGCATGTTGTTTGGAGAATAACTCCGTAAAGGCTTCCCAGTTTCCTTTTGCAGAACTCCTGTTACTCCAAGTCTGTTGTAGATGGTTTTCGGCTTCCCCCTCCCGTGGTTCTACTGTAGTTGAGGTCCATTTTACCCTCCTGAAGTTGGCCAAGTAGATTGATCCTGCTGGGTCTGCGGAGCGACTGTTTTCGGTAGCAGCAAGGGCAAGTTCTAGCTCCTGGGGCAGATGGTCGTTCTCTGATCTTTCGCCCATTTTGAAGGAGCAGACTAGCTGTAGTAAAGGCAGGGATCCAAACATCTAATTGGTCAAGGAATTACCGTTGGTGGTGTGGAAGGACATTGTGGCAGGGATGTCACCTTGCAAGCGGCCATTGAGAGCCCTGAGACCCAGATGTTCCATTTTGCCGAGCAGGTTAAAGCCTTTTGTATCCCTCCTCCCTAGCTCGGTTGTTGCTTGTGTTGGGATGTCCCATTGGCGCTCTTGTGCCTCGATGATTTTGTTCTTTGGTGAGTGGCCTTGCAGGTACGTGTTGAAGTCTCCTTTAATTATCGTCATAGAGTTCGGGTGTGATGCCCCTGTTTTAAGGAGGTGTTCACACAACTTTTTCAAGGTCTCTGTGTGGTCTTTCCGACTAGGTGGTGCGTAGATGTTTATTGAAGTCACTGTAATAGATGTGCAACCCTCTTCAGTTGTTACGTGCAGTATTTGGAGATTGGAGATTATCTGAGTCGTTTTTTGCTCCTTGCAGCAGGTTTTGATTGCTGTTGACATGTAGAGTGCGAGCACCCCTCTGCTACGACCATATTTTGCTTCCTTAGTGGCCGGGTTTGCGTTGTGGGAAGCTGGGCATTGTGACTGGTTCCTGGGCCCATGTCTCCTGGAGAACAACTACCGAGAAAGTTTGGAGGAAGCTGAGAAAGTCCTGGTCACCAAGCTTGCTTACCAGGCCGTGTATGTTCCATTAGCAGAGTGAGAAAGTAGGTGTTGTGTGTTCTGTGCTGTCTATTTGTACTGCCCTTGGTCTTGTTTAGATTACCTTGCAATCCATCCCCATTCATTCATCTGGACTCTTCCCTACAGTAGATCATGCAATTAGAGTCAAAGTCTGGTTTGTTAACATTTTCCTTGTTGGGTGGAGTTGCGCCTGGTGCATTTTTTAGGACAGAGTAGGGCATCTGTGTGTTCTCATTTTCCCCGGCTCAGTGCCTTTGGCTCTCCTCAGCGGATGCGGGTACCCAGGTTCTTGAAATGTTTCCATAATTATGCACCAGGCAAGGAAGTGTTTGCTTACACACTGTACCTTGTTGGCCATATCCACTGATCCCCAAGTGGCCTTTGTTGAGTCTCTCTGGGACCCTTGGTTCATGTTTACAAATTAGATGTATTTGATATTGGTGGAGGTTAACGTGGCAAATACTGGGATCTGATTAAGCAGTTTTGTGATGTTTCCTCGGTTGAGGATGTCGTAATTTCCTGTTCAGTGGTAAAGCGGTTGGAACAGAGTTGTGCTTTGGGAGTTCTCGCATGGTACCGGTATGCTCTTGTCCAGCATTGGGGGGGGTTTGTTGCGGCTATGTTCACTTGGCCCCTGTGGGTGGCCAGGGGCCCTTCCAGTCTGTTTTGGATAGTTCTTTTTAGAATCAGATCGCTGTTACAGAACATATTTCTGGGTGGTTTGCCGCATAGCTTCGTTGATGGAATTGACTTGCCACTGGCCTTCCTGTCCAGGTTCTCTTCAACCATGATGGCTAGCAGGGGGCTGTGGGTAGGAGGTAGCCCTTTCCTAAGATTCTGATTTTTCCTCAGTTGCACCGTCCATTATTGCCCGATTCTCTTGGAGGGTGGCTTCCCCTTGCCTTTCTGGCATTGAAGCTGCTTTTCCAAGGATGGCATCATTCCTTAGCCAGGTTGTTTCGGGGAAGCTTTTGTTCCTTGATTTCCTTTTCTGGCATCGTTTTGATCTTGCTCCTGCTGTGGCCAAAGCAACAAGTGGAGTGTTTTAAAGAGATCCCTTAGGGTCATGTTGACTTGGCCTGATTCCGCTGCTGACATTGGTATTAATGTTACCTCTGTTTTTTCTGAGTTGTTCCGCTGTCTCTGGCCGTTTTGCCATGGTTTCTTGTGGGAGACTGGGAAATAATTGTGGACAAGGGGGAAATAGGCTGTCTGCAGGAGGACTGGGTGTGCTGATGTTAGACGTTGACTTGGGCTGTTTCGTCACTAGGCAATCTCCTTTTTGCGGGATCTGATCCTGTGGGGGGGGTGTCCCCTGTGTTGCTTGAAGCCTAAGGACATCCTTCAGATCTTCAAAGAGGGTGCCTAAGGTGCCAGGAAGTGTGATGAGTTTGTTCAGGATGGGGTAACATGTGCACCTTTGAGATAGCTCCATTGACTCATTTTGAGCCCTTTTGATGAGGTTGTCTAAGTCAGCGATTTTGCGGCGATCCAGCCACATTCGTTGTCAGGGTGTTCAGTATCTCAATTTAAGTGTCCATTTTAGCTGAGTGATAGTCCATTGCGTCAACCATGGATTGGATAGTTCATAGCATGGAGGGCCAGACTCCTTTATCTGGGGAATTGTTCCCTTTCTTCCTTGGTTGAGGGGTCCTGGCCGGGGATCGAGTTTTCTCTGGTGTGAACTTTTTTTTTTTTTTTTTTTTAACTCTTTTTATTGATGACAAAGCAGCAGTATTACAACCCTCAGTATATTTGCTCATTCCATTACTTCAACAGTACGGTTCAATGTTCAATTAGTCTAAAACTGAAAGTGGTTTTTATGGGCCACCTTACCTCCCACACAGGGACCTCTTATTCTTCATGCATGGGGGAAGAGGGAAGAGGGGGCGTGTCATGATCACGTCCCGCAGAAACCAGTAGCCGGACTACACGTCCCAGCATGCACCTGGGAGAGACATCGGATGTCCTTCCTAGTGGATAGGCTGTCTATATATAGCCCTCCACTAGGGGGATCCGGTGCTTGTCATTATACAGAGTCAGTACCAACCCGAGCTCTGCTAGTGGTACCACGGACTGTTCGAGAGAGCCCCTTCAAGCCGCTTTCCTATCCGCGGTCTCTGGATTACTCTGACCTACCCTGACTGCCATTACGCTGTGCGCAGCGCCGCACAGTTCTTCCAGCTTCTTCGAGCCTCGCGGTTGGAACCGGGTGCGTCCTGGCTCCTCCCGCACTTGTGGTCCCGCAACGGCTCTTGTGTCCATTTGAATAGGATCATTGCCTCTTCGAGCCTCGCGGTTGGAACCGGGTGCGTCCTGGCTCCTCCCGCACCCGTGGTCCCGCAACGGCTCTTGTAACAGCTTGTGAAGTATTACAAGCACCTTCGAGCCTCACGGTGGGAACCGGGTGAGAACTCGCCCTTACGAACACCCGTGGTCCCGTGAAGGCTATTGCATCGGACTCCATAGCCCTGTTATTGTTTGTTAGGAGGGATACAGGACTCCTTCCCTTGGGACTCAAAGACGTGAGACGGATCACGCTCTTCGAACACCCTCTTTCCAGACCCTGGATACTCACCTTTCTATGGACTCAGCGCTACTCTCAAGGAGAGAGTTTTCCGCGCTTCCGTTGACTTCATGTGAGTTCAGTGCTGCATGTTCCTGGAAGTCATTCTTTCCAGAATTCCGAGCAGGACCCTGTAGTGCAAAACCTGGTGAGTCTAGGTTAGAGACATAGTGGGTGGAGTACTAGCAGGGTGGGAAGGAGTAAGGTAAATACGTCTATAACCCAC
Source organism: Calotriton arnoldi (assembly GCA_963921515.1). Taxonomy (NCBI): domain Eukaryota; kingdom Metazoa; phylum Chordata; class Amphibia; order Caudata; family Salamandridae; genus Calotriton; species Calotriton arnoldi. The sequence continues at coordinate 1,686,772 of CAWUFW010002560.1, read as the reverse complement.
CTGTTGTTGGTTGTTTCCCCTCCTACAGACCCTGTGAGGACACGGTGGGACCACCCTATTGTGCGCACTTTCCTAGAAGGGCCGGGAACGAGAGTTTCGCTGAGAAGGAAGATAGCAGTGCCTTCTTCCGTTGTTCCCTATTCTTTATCCCCTATCCCCTGCGCTCTGTAGTGCAGGGTGGAGTATTACACGTCCCCTTGTAGGGCAGAGCGAGGGGGCTTTGGGTTCTAGGCATCACCCCCGCTGGATTTGTCTCCTGAAGGTTAGTGCACCCTTTTGCAACCTGACAGGGCGGTTCGCATATGTTACCCCTATACCCATTCCACTCGCCCCATATCTGCGTCCATTTCTTCGGGCAACCCCGAGCCATATACACTGTTTTTTCTCTTAACATGCACCAATCCATGTCCTTTTTCCATGCAGTTACTGTTGGCACCTCCTTTGCCCCCCACATTCTTGCGATATTCCTCTTGGCCACCATGAGACCCAGAGTCGCCCAAGGTTTTTCTTTACCATTTAGGTCCGTGGGTTCCCAAATATTCAGCAAACATCTTTTGATCTCTGGTTCTAGACTTATTCCCAATGCCTCTGTGATACTCTGGAGCACCCCCTTCCAGTATTCTTGGATCCGACTACACTCCCATATGGTATGTGTGAATGTGCTCTCTGCACCACACTGCCGCCTACACTTCAAGTCTTCTCTGTAGCCCATTTTGACCAAGGCCGAACCAGAAAGATATATTCTGTGTAATATCTTTAACTGCACAAGTTTTAGCCTGGAGGAAATCGCCACCTCCTTAGCGGAGGCAAGCGTCTCTTGCCATTCATCATCCTCCAATTCTCGTACTTCTGTTTCCCATTGCCTATGGAGTAGCATGAGGGGATCAGGTGTATGAATGATTAACTTTTGGTATGTCAGAAAAATCGCCTTTTTAGGCATATATTCATCAAGAATTCTATCTTCCAGCGGAGAGGCCTCCGGCGGCGTGTCTCCCTTTGGTACATGTGTTTGCAGGGCGTGTCGAACCTGTAAATATCTAAACTTCTCGGTGTTTGATAGTTCGAATTCTTGCTGTAATTGCGAGAAGGGGATTATTTCACCTCGTTTCCACAGGTCCCCCACTCGAGATATACCTATTATGTCCCACTTATCAAAACCTTTTTTTCTTTCTCAGTGTACCCAGTAGTTCCGAATCCCACAACGGGGTGGCCTGTGTGATCTTGTTTACCCATCCCATGCTCCTGTGGGCCGTATGCCAGAACAGTACAGAGTGCCACGTGGGCCCTGTCAATTGTTGCTTAGTGGGCCTGGAGTACAACACCGTCTGATAGCTCCCCCCCCGGAAGTAACCATCTATCAATTCTCTACCCCTGGTCAACCCTGGGCCGATGTAATGGTTAATAGCTGCTAACTGTGCCACCCAGTAATATTGCTTGACATCTGGAAGCTCTATACCCCCGTCATACCAACCTCGTACTAGTTTTTGAAAAGCTATGCGGGCAGTTTATTCGTCCATAGTAGCTTCCTCTGTTGCTGCTCTGTGGCCTTGAAAAAGGTGGCTGGAACCGGGGAGGGCGCGTTATGTAAGACATATAAGAAACACGGGAGAAACATCATTTTAAATAGTGCCGCTCTACCCAACAGCGATAAAGGGAGATATTTCCAATGTACCATGTCATTTTTAAGTCGTTGCAACGGGGGCAGGAGGTTATTTGTGTAGTACAACCCTGGATCCCTTGTGATATAGATGCCAAGATACTTGAAGCCATGTGCGGCTTCCGTAACTCTGCATCCTTTAGGCAGGAATGGGAGGTTTCCGTTTAATACATAAATCACTGATTTGCTCCAGTTAATCGAGTAGCCTGAGTATTTGCCGAAATTAGTGAATATATCGAGGACCATATTTATTGACATCTTGGGTGCTGCAAGATACAGCAATATATCGTCGGCATAGAGGAAGATGCAGTCCTCCCAATCTTCTGACCATCTCAGACCTCTTATGATAGGGTCTTTTCAGATCCATGATGCAAGAGGTTCCAACGTTATTGCAAAAAGCAACGGGGACAACGCACAACCCTGCCTTGTTCCTCTCTGAAGAGGAAAAACTGCAGATTTTTTGTTATTGACCACCACCTGCGCCAACGGGCCATTATATAGGAGTCGTACCCAACCCATAAAGTTGGGGCCAAATCCCATTTTTCCCAGGGCCTCAAAGAGGTATGGCCATTCGATCGTATCAAAAGCCATAGTGGCGTCCAATGATACCACTACTGCATCTTCTCTCAGTGTGTCCGATCTTCCCATTACCCCGTGCAATCGACGGAGGTTTAAGGACGTGTTTCTAGTAGGCATAAAGCCCGATTGGTCGGGGTGTACCAGTTTTGATATTACCTGAACCAGTCGGGTGGCCAGCAATTTTGCAAGTATTTTAACCTCTGCATTAAGCAGCGATATGGGTCGATACGAGGAACATACGTTTTTTGGTTAGCCGTCTTAATGAATAACCACCAGGGTGGCAATTCTCTGATCCTTTGGCAATTTGCCCACTTCACGGCTTTCCTCATACATGTCTTTGAGATAAGGGGCAATTTTATTGGACGTTAATTTGTATAGTTCAATTGGCAGGCCGTTGGGACCCATCGCCTTACCTGATTGAAGACTCCTAATGGCTTGTGCTACTTCTTCGCTAGTCAAGCCACTGTCCAATAGTGCTCTATCCTCTGCAGATAGTCTCGGAAGTGTTATATCCGACAGTAGTTCCCTCGAGTCTGCCTCCAGGTAGGTGGTTTAGGATGAATACATTTGCCGATAGTGTTTGGCAAATTCATCTGTTATTTCCTGTGGGTCATGCAGCTTTTCTCCTGACGCTGTTATAAGCTCGGTGACCAATCGGTTTGCATGATATTGCTTATCCAGCCATGCCAGCAATTTCCCTGCCTTATCTCCTATCTCATAAATTGTGCTGAGTTTGTCTTTACTTAGTGTCTCTGCCATTTCGGTTGCCAGATGTTTGTATTCCTCCCTTTTCAGGTTTAGCTCATGCTTCGACTGTTCCCCCCCACTTCTCGTCACCTCCCCTTTCAACTGCAGAAGTTCATCCTCCAACCTGCCTAATTCTGCATTTCTTTCTTGACGTGCCCCTGCGATTTGAGAAATTGCTTGTCCTCGAACCACAGTTTTAAAGGCCTCCCAGAGTGTCTGAGCTGATCCCACTGAACCCACATTTTCTTGAAAATAGTTCTCTATCTCTTGCGTTATTTTCTCTTTTACTGCCGGAATTTGAAGATGCCAGGGATTTATTGGTGCTATTCTTCCCACCTTTCCCTCCCCAACTGTCACCTGTGCCCATATTGGGGAGTGATCAGAGATACCGCGGACCAAATGCCGGATCTCCCCGATACACCCAACCTGGTCTGCTGGGGCTAGGATATGATCTATTGTTGAAAGACTGTTATGGGCCCCCGAATGAAATGTGAATTGTATCTCTCTTGGGTGACGGACCCGCCATGCATCTACCAACCCCATGGCTTCCAGAAAGTTGGGGAAGTGAAGTTGAGGGGACCTCAAATCTCTGGGGGGGGGTGCCGATCAATTTGTCCCGATACTACCGCATTGAAATCACCTCCTTTTAATAGGCGACTCTCCGGAAGGTCCAGCATTACCCTACCCAGGTCTCTTAAAACTGACTCATGTAGACCTGGCGGGACGTACACGGACACAATAATTAAGGTCGTACCCTCCCACCTCCCCGAGACCGCCACATATCTGCCCTGTGTGTCGGTCCAGGTATGTTCGATCGCCATCGGAAAGGATCTTCTCATCATGATTCCCACCCCCCTGGAACCCGTGGTAAATCCTGCATGTGCCACCAGGTGATACCCCCACCTCGCTAGTGCCTTGCAGGTGTTTCCAACTAGGTGTGTCTCCTGTAGCAACACAACCTCGGGGGAATGTCTTTTAATGAACTGCAGCACTATTCCTCTCTTTAACTTGTCCCCAAGGCCATTTACATTCCAGGAGAGAAGTCTAATTTGTTTAGCTGTTGCCATAACTTCGATAATGGCTGTTGGGTTTCACTGCATGCGTGGCCATTCTCTCCCTACCAAGGCAGTTGGAACCACTGCTGGCTGCATGTACCGGCCGGCAAGGGCCCTGAGGATCCACCCCACCCTCTGTGTCCCTCCCACTCCTAATAATGCCCTGTGCTGCTTTTGCATCTAACTTATAAACTAATACTATTACTACATAACTCCCTCCCTCCCTGCTCCCCTGCACTCTGAGCTTAGAACTTCCCATAACCCCAACTACGCAGAGTGCCTGTCGCTCTAACGCGGAACTATTATAGATTGTGAGGGGGTGAAACATTCACTCCTGTCCCCGCCATCTGGTGTAAGTTCGTGTGGGCAGATCCCTGTAAAGTGTACATCAGTATTATTAGAGTCACTTAGTGTCAATAGACTCTCACGTTTCGCCGGCTGGCACTGCTCTCAATTTTCCTCGTGGTCCCCGCTTCATTCCTCGGGATTCTTGTCGTTGGCCAGTTGTGCGGGACTCTCACTGGAAGTCGGATACTTAGCCGGGGGATGCAGTTTCCCTTGCCTAGGGTTCCCCCCTTTCGCCGGCCTCCACCCCTCCAGCCAGTCCACTGCCGCCTCAGGAGTGTCAAAAAACCAGGCCCTTCCTTCAGCCTCCACGCGGAGCTTTGCTGAGAATAGCATCGAATATGGGAGACCCTTGTCTCTTAGCTGCTTCTTGATTCCCAAGAAAGAATGCCTTTGTCTCTGGACGCTGATCGTAAAATCTGGGAAAAAGGATATTTCACTATTTTTGTACCTGACCGGGGGGGCAGTATGAGCGGTTTGTAATATACTGTCCCGATCTCTGAAATTAAGGAATCTCGCTAGCAACGGTCTCCGGGGGGCCCCTGGCTTCGGTCTTCCTCCCGGAATCCTGTGAGCCCTTTCCACCGTGAAAAATTTTGAAAGATTTTTCAGCTTCAGGTGATTCATAATGAGGTTTTCAACGAAGAGATCCACCGCAGGCCCTTCCAACCCTTCAGGGACCCCAATAATGCGGACATTATTTCAACGAGATCTCCTTTCATAGTCATCTAGTTTGCTTTCCCCCATTTTACTCACGACCTGGAGTTCCTTAATGTCCTGTTTCATTTGCTTGGTATCACGAATGAGATCACTGGTAATGGTTTCAACACTTTTGACTTTCTCGCTCATGTTTTGTAGGGCTGCCCTTATTAGAGTCACTTCAACCGTTATAGAGTCCATCCTGTGTTCCAGCGATGTACGTACCCCCGATGGCGTCCATTACATCTTTAAGAGTAGGATCATCTTTATCTGTTCCCAGTCCCTTTGCCGTGCTTTCCTTAGTAGCTGTGTCCGTGTCCGCCAGTTTCTGGGTTGTATACTTGTCCAACTTGGTTTGGAGCGAGCCCTTTTGACCCTTGGACATCGCGGCTGGAGGTCTTTTTAATCCCTCGGGCCCACCTGGATACAGCTCGCCGCCTGCTCCGGGGACTCGTTCCCCTTACGGCCTGTCGAGGTTCTCCAAGGAGGTCCTGCAGTTATAGGGTTCGGTCTCTATTGGGCTAAGCAATTACATTGTGCTCGCTCGCTTATAGTTCTCCTGACACGGGCAGTTTATTTTGTCCTGTTTTGCCTCTTCCGGGCCCGAGCTCGACCTTCACTGAATCCCCCTGTCCCAGCCGCCAATCTGTTGCGCAGCTTATCTACTGGTCCTCCCTACCAAAATGGCCGCTCTTACTCTGCAATCTCCTCTTTTAAAGCCAGATGTTCTTCCTGCAGTTCAGCACTAGGGCTCTGCCATCGACTTGGGATAGTCTAGGCTCTGTGTTTGCCACGTCTCTCAGGGGCTTTGCAGGAGGTTTCCGATGGTTGTGTCCCCCCGGATTAATACTGGAGCAGTCCCCAGCTGACCCAGTTAAATAGCCCGCTCGTCTTCACCTCCCTGCTGCGTAGGGCACAAGTCTCACTATCTCTGGCCCCTTCGGTTTCCTCTCACCTCCGTATTGCTTCCCGGCTACTGCCTGGATCACCCCTGTTGCAGCACGTCATGCTCCACTCACGCTCCAGCATCTCAGCACTTATGCGGGGCCCCGGGCCTAGCCTCCCACCCGGTCGTATCCTGCCGTGTACTCGGTTTTCCTTACAACTGGCCCTTCCCCTCTGCTCAGGTGATCTCCCGATTGCACTCTGCAAGTCGTTGGACGGCTGTCGTCGCGCCGTCTGCCTCCGATGGTTCTGCCTGCCGCAGTTAGTTGGAGGCTGGTCCGGTCGGGCTCGCAAATCGAGGCCGAGGCTTCCCGATTCTGCTGGACCGTGCCTCCCGTTTTTTGCCGATTTGGCCGTCCCTCTCGCTCTAGAATGCTCGGATTTTTATCCTTCCGTGACTCCGGGATCATGTCGATGGATCCAGCATTGTGCACGGATGACGGTACCGGATTAATTAATGGCGGGGACTAGAGGGCTACGGAGCTCCTCTAATGTGCGACCATTTTGTCCAGCGCCAAGCCAAGCCACGCCCCCTGGTGTGAACTCTTGATCGTTTTCGGTGGCATAAGAAGCTAGCATCTCGTCCCACTCTTCCCGTGTTAAGTAGGAGAGCTCGATGCGCTTCTTGGGCTCCAGGGGTGTTACCTGGGTTCTACCTTCTTGGCCTGCATCTTTTCCACTTGTGCTTGCTGGCTCTGAGTTGTTCTCTTCTTCCAATTGGATGGGGACAGTCCTAGGAGACAGGGTCGTTGATTCATTTGGTACTGCTGGGTCCAGGGGAATTTTTACTTGGTATAGGCCTTGAAGTGGAAGTGTAGTGCTGTTCTCCATCTCAGGGTTTCTTGAGTTGGAGGTTAGATCAATGATCTCCTCCAGCTCTGAGTCCCTGCTTTCTGGACTGGCCGGGCGACCCCCTTGAGCTTTGTCTGTGTCGCCTTAATGGCTCAGGTGTGGCGATTGAGAGTTGGAGGTCCCATGAGCGCTATCAGACGCTGGGCTGTATCCAAGGCCAGGCATTGGGATGTGGGCCTGGTGCGTACAACAATGGTTGGTGTTAGAAGGGCTGGTAGGCCCATGCTGTCAGTTGTGTTTACAAAAAAGTTTGCATCTTTCAAGAACTGGAATTTTGAAATTATTTTGGGTTGGCTGTCAAGGGAGGCCGCTGGGCCCTGGGGGGCTGTGGCTTTGGAGTGAGCTTCCTCCATTTGCTCCCCAGCAGCGATGAGCGTCTGGCCTTCCCTGACCTCATGCTACTGGTGGGACTGTTTGGAGTGTGTTTAAACAAACTGTTCCCACTGTGGCCAGACTCGATGGGACGAGCTGGGTAGGGCAGTTCTTCTGCTTCTCCTCCTTCCGGCGGGACCAGCTCCAGGCATCTAGGTGTCTACTAGTCCCAAGCCTGTTCCTAGGCTATGTCTGGGAATGCTCGCTCCAAGTCCCCGGGCTCTGGGCTCTTGACTTTTCCTGTGAATTGACTGACCCCTGTCACCCCATTTAGGAATGAAGTTGTCGAGACCAGTTCACAAACTGTCTTAGTCACATAATAGGTTTATCCATACTCATTTTCACCATGATGAACTGTGCTTATAATTTAGGGGTTCGGGCATTGAGAAGTCATAAGTCTACTGCTAGTGTTTCTTTTTTTTATATACAGAGGAATTTTTTAATTTATAGCTGTACCGTCTTTCTTTTTGACTCAGTAAAAAACAGAATAGCAAGCAAGAAATAATCCAAATCTTGCTCAATGACATGAACCCCTATAGGTTCAAACCCCAACTTCCACCCAATGGCAACTAACTTGCACCAACTTTGCCCTCAGGGGACACAGAGTGGAGAAAACAAAGAAGGCCTGGTACCAGTTCTCCCTATTTAAGAAAGTGAAACCATTCCTCCCAGAAACCAACTTTAGAACTGCTGTTCAAGCCTCCCCCCCCCCCCTCATTACGTGCAGCCTACATGCTGCAGCACTTCTCTTCCAGGGCCTAAAGAATATTATCACGTTACGCTCATCCTCATTGACCTTCGCTGGCTACCCTTCCTGGCCTGCACCATCTTCAAAACTAGGTGCATCATTTACAAAGCCATCACGACCAGTAAGAGTAAACTTTATTTGCATCAGTTCACAAAAACACTTGCAATAAAAATGTACAAACATTTAAGTTGAAAAGCTAGTATGTAAGATGATACTAATAGTAAAAAGATGTCAAGATATCGTCAGATAGAACCCGCTAAAAAGCTGTACACATCATGAGGACCGGTGCTCCAGCTTACAAATGCTCATTTAAAGTCAAGTGGAAGCTAGGATGCCCTGAGGATATGGTGTGGATCCTCTTCCCGGCTAGCGGCTTGGCCCCGGCCGGCTGGATGGATTAAGAACTTCATGGGCACAGGTACACCAACTTAACCAGCCGTACAAAGTGCTCCTGTAAAGTCATACCACGTGGGGCCACGATAGCCTAAAAGTGTGGTATAAATCTTCTCCCAGACTAGCAGCCTGGTCCCAGAGTTTTTGTTCTCTAATTAGCAAGTTGGCTTTATAAAATGCTTTATTAAAGTCAAGTGGAGCCAGCAGGGCCGGACTGGCCGTAGCGGGCACTGGGCGTTTACCCGGTGGGCCGCCAGGGTGAGGGCCGGTTTTAGACCCCTCGGGAGCCGTTTTTGTTACCGGGTGCCGGTTTTGCAGCATAGCTGCAATATCGCCCCCCTGCAACAAAAGCGAAAAACGGCACAAAGCTTTCCACTAGCACCCCCCACCCCCACCCGGAGCCAGGCGAGCCATTTGCCAAGACCGGTTTCGGTTCCCAGTCCCGCCCTGGGAGCCAGAGTGGTCAGGGAGTGTGATGTAGATCCTTCTCCTGGCTAACAACCTGGCCCTGGTTGACTATGTGAGTTAATATCGTCCTGGCGCAGGTACCCCAGCTTGGACCAGCTTTATTTGGTGGTCTTGTGCAGCCATGTCATGTAGATCCAGGATAGCCTGGAAGTATGGTGTGCATCTTCTTCCAGACTAGCAGGCTGGCAGTTGAGTTTTTTGTTTCTAAATAGCAGATTGGTAGCAGCATAGGAATAAGCACGCCGGCTTCATAGTGTGGTCTAGTAGCAACATGTGACGCCAGTTAGCCAAAGGATGTGACCTAAGTTCTTCCCCTGACAAGCAGCCTGACCCTTGGAACGGATATAAAGTACTATTCTCTCATGATCACTGAGACATGGTCTGCACATTTTCTAGCTTACTTATATTTTGTTTTAATCTGATTAGATATTTTGCAAATCGACAATTTAATATAGGGTTGTCAGGTTGAACGCAGGCTAGAAGAGCCTGCCAGCATGTGTGCATCCCCATGTTATTACATCTCGCCTAGGCAGTGCATGCGCTGTCGCTCAAGACATGCTGTATCTACTGTATGGGCTTTCAGCATGGCCAACTGTTTCGATTCGTTCCTTCATGTGCGTTTTGAAAGTCCTTTGTTTTAGTTGGTGAATAGTTTACATTTGTCTCTCCTTTTGCTGTTTTGGGCAGGCCCTGAAGACTCTGAGGTGGAGAACAGCACTACCTTTTCTTTTACCTGGACTTGTTAGGCTTTCCAAACGCGCTCAGCCAAGGGCTGCAAATCATGTCCTTATCTTGTTTTCCTCTGCAGCACCACCTCAGTCTCAGTGAACCACCTCAGCATCAGCACAGCACCAGCTCTGCACCAACTCACTACCAGCGCAGCACTACTTCAGAATCAGTGCAGCATCACCACCTCAGCATCAACGTAGCGCCACCACAGCATCACTCAGCAGCACCTCAGAACCAGCGCAGTATCTCCTCGGCATCACTCAACGTCACCACAGCACCACCTCAGTATCAGCACAGCACCACCTCTGCATCAGTGCACCACCACCAGTGCAGCTCCAACTCAGCACCAGCGCAGCCCCACCACGTCTTCAGTGCAGTAGCACCACCTCAGCAACTACTCAGCACCAACGCAGCACCACTTCAGCATTAGCGCAGCACCACCTCAGCACCAGTGAAGCATCATCTCAGCACCAGCACAACTCCAGCTCAGCGTCGCTCAGCACTACCTGAGTACCAGCACAGCATCACTCAGTACCACCTCAGTATCACTCAGCATCACCTGAGCACCACCTCCGCACAAGCACACCACCACTCAGCACCACATCAGTATCACTCAGCACCAGTGCAGCACCACCTCAGCACCAGCACAGCATCAGTGCAGCACCACCTCAGCATCAGTGCACCACCACCAGCGCAGCACCAACTCAGCACCAATGCAGCACCACCTCAGCTTCAGCACAGCACCACCTCAGTATCAGTACAACACCACCTCAGCATCAGCGCAGTATCACCTCAGCACAGCACCAACTCAGCATCACTCAGCACCACCTGAGCACCAATGCAGCACCACCACCGCAGCATATCTCAGCATCACTCAACACCATCTCAGCATCACTCAGCACCACATCAGTATCACTCAGCATCACCTGAGAACCACTACAGCACCACCTCAGCATCAGCACTGCACCACCTCCTCATCAGTGCACCACTGCAGCACCAAATCAGCATCAGTGCAGCACCACCTCAGCACCAGTGCAGCACCATCTCTGCATCAGCACAGCACCACCTCCACAGCAGTGCACCACCACCAGCGCAGCCCCACCTCAGCTCCAGCGCAGCCCTCCAGCAGCAACTCTGCACCAACGCAACATCACTCAGCACCACCTCAGCATCACTCAATACCATCTCAGCATCACTCAGCAGCACCTCAGCATCAACACAGCATCACCTCCTCGCAGTACCACCTCAGCACCACCTCAACATCAGCACAGCACCATCCCTGCATCAGCACAGCACCACCTCCTCATCAGTGCACCACCACTTCTGCAGCACCAACTCAGCATCAATGCAGCACCAGCGCAGCACCACCTCAGCACCAGCGCAGCACCACCTCAACATCAGCACAGCACGACCTCCACATCAGTGCACCACCAGTGCAGCCCCACCTCAGCATCAGCGCAGCCCCCAGCAGCAGCAACTCAGCACCAATGCAGCATCATTCAGCACCACCTCAGCATCAGCACAGTACCACCTCCTCATCAGTGCACCACCACCAGTACAGCACCAACTCAGAATCAGCACAGCACCAGCGCATCATCACCTCAGCACCAGTGCAGCATCACTCAGCACCACCTGAGCACCACCTCTGCACAAGCACACCACCACTCAGCAGCACCTCAGTATCACTCAGCACCACCTGAGTACCACCTCAACATCAACACACCTCAGCATCAGCACAGCACCCCCTCCGCATCAGTGCACCACCACCAGTGCAGTCCCACCTCAGCACAAGCGCAACCCCACCTCAACAGCAATTCAGCACCAATGCAGCACCAACGCAGCATGACCTCAGCATCAGCTCAACATCACCTGAGCACAGCACCAACTCAGCATCACTCAGCACCACCTGAGCACCAGCTCAGCACCACCTGAGCACCAGTGGAGCACCACCACCTCAGCATCACTCAACAACACCTCAGCATCACTCAGCACCACCTTAGTATCACCTGAGCACCACCACAGCACCACCTCAGCATCAGTACAGCACCACCTCAGCAGTGCACCATCACCAGTGCAGCACCAACTCAGTGCCAGATTACAGATCAGGATACCACTAACCTGAAATTCTGTGCACAGCAGGGGTGATGTACGAGGCTATACAACCCTTTCCCCCTTCCTGGTATCTCCTTAGAGTATGCCAAATACCACTCAAACAATAAACACCATTTTGGGGAAAGGGAAAAAAGGGGCAAAAGAAATATAAAACAAAGACTCAGCAGTGTTGAACACATGGCAGGAGGACTTCCCCTGACAGACGGGCTTTGGTTCTATTCTCTCTACCCAGAATGTCTAGTCCCGTGTTACGTTCTACAAAGCCGCAATCATCCAGATGCAAAAAAAAAAGAAAACAGGTAACGAGACACTCCTGTGTCAATTATAGGAAATAGTCATTCCTCAAGATAATGTACTCATTTTGTCTCTGATTGCATAGCAGCAGAAGAAGCAAAACAAAGAATACTGAAGAAGGTACTTAGCTGAACGATGCCCTTCAGATAAGACCAAATGTAAATAGAGCTCCTGCGCGTGTAAGCTTAAATAAAAGGTTGCTTCAAAACTGCTTTAGCCTCTCCAAAATCCAGATAGAAACATACCGATAGTGCTCCTGCGCTATCGAATAATTCATGTCAAAATGTCACTCAACCAAGTGAGAAAATGAAAATACAGGTCTCTGCTCGCGCTTCTGCGTGGGAACAAACAGAAAAGAAACACGCTCTTAATGAGTGCTTTGAAAGGCTCACCAACACGACACGCTCCTGCACAGAAACAAAAGGAAAACAAAGCTTCTCTCGCAGGTGTGTGAACTAGCAGTTCCACACACGACGAGCTCCTGCGCGGAAACAACGAGGTTCGATTCATGCTCGTCCGAGCGTTTGCCAGGACTCGGCCCCACTCTAGGAATGCGCTCCAGCGCGGAAGTAGCGAGGCATCTCCTTTCTGTTCTCCGACTCGAATTGTCAAGCACCCGATGATTCGAGTCCTGTGATTTAAATAGCTATGCAGCTGGTTATAAAAGCAAGCCCCTCCCATGTGGGTGTTATGGGTGATGTAGTCCATGATGTACACACCCAGAACAAATCGTTTCAACCTTACCATCTTTCATACCTAGGGCTAAGGATGTGTTTATGCTCGCTTTCTGCCCAAGGTCATGACAGAACCCCCTCTCAAGGACCGACGTCCCGGCAGTCTACCAGGCTTAGTGGGATACTGAAGGTGAAATCGCCTAAGGAGCCCCGGGCAACTAAGGTTACGCCTAGGTTCCCATGCCCTGTCTTCAGGCCCATAACCTTTCCAATCAATCAGATAGTGTACCTGCCCTCTAACAAGTTTGGAATCTAGAACGCGTTTGACTTTGTATTCTTCGTCCCCATCTACGACTATTGGCAAAGGTTTCGATGGAAGTCTGGTTTGTACAGGGCAGGGACGCAACAAGGAGACATGAAACACCGGATGGATGTGCCATGAAGAAGGGAGTGTTAATCTTATGGCTACAGAGTTGACAATTCTTTCGATGAGATAAGGGCCGATGAACTTAGGCTTCAATCTAGTATTTCTTTTCAACCTTAGATGTTTTGTGTTTAACCAAACCTTATCCCCCACCTTATATGTAGGTTCTGATTCGAAGGGTAACATATTGGGATGATGTCCATTCAGGCAAAAGAAAGGGGAGCAACCCAAAGTGGAGTGCTCAGCATTGTTATATGCGAATTCCGCCATCCATAACAGTGTGCTCCACTCTTCTTCATGCTGTAGCGTAAAACATCATAGGTATTGTTCTATGGTTTGATTCAGTCTTTCAGTTTTGCCGACTGTCTGCGGATGGTAACTTGTGGAAAGACAAGCATCAACCTTCATTACGTCACATTGCGCCTTCCAAAAGCGTGAGGTGAATTGGGAGCCTCTATCAGTGATAAGAACTGCTGGTATGCCATGAGAGCGCACTACATGTTGTAGGAATGTTTGAGCCTATTCCAGTGTGGTAGGTAGTCTCTGCATGGGAATAAAGTGACCCATTTTGGTTAGATGATCGATCACCATCAGTATGGTATTGTTGCCATGACTGGGAGGCATCTCAACAATAAAGTCCATAGAAACTGTGTGCCAAGGAACAGGAGGTATGTGTATCGGTCCCAACAACCCACTTGGTCGTTGATGTTGTGCTTTACCCTGTGCACAAATGGCGCACTCCGACACATGCTTAGTGGTATCTGCCTGCAGTGACGACCACCAGAAATGCCTCTTCATAGCTTAGATGGTTTTACGTATCCCTAAGTGTCCTCCCAATGTAGAATCATGTATCCACTGCAATACCTGGATCTGTAGAGGACCATCCGGGATGTATAGCAACTTATTTTGGTACAGCAAGTCATTATCAACAGTACGGTGTTCAGTATCTTTGCGTAACCACATGTGTTGATCCACTTCTGCCGTCTGTTTTCGTACGTCTTCCAGAAAGTCATTTGTGGTTACCAGAGCAAGATCCGCTTCAGGAAAAGCAGCTTTTTGTAAGAGGATGGGTGGTTCATCAGAGGACACCTGACTGTTCACATGGCTTGGTCTGGAAAGGGCATCCGCTTTACCATTTTGAGGTCCTGGTCTGTACTTGATTACAAAGTCGTAATCAGAAAAGAAAAGAGACCAACGTAGTTGTCGGGGGCTCAGTGCTCTTGCGGTCTTCAGAAATAGCAAATTACGGTGGTCAGTGTATATCTCAATCATGTGTTTAGCCCCTAACAAGTAATGTCTCCACTCCTCACACACTCTTTTTATGGCCAGGAGCTCCTTATCTGTGATACTGTAGTTGACTTCACATGGTGTTAGTTTCTTGGAAAAGTATGCTACAGGGTGTAGTTGTCTTGTCTCTACAATTATAGTATGCAGTTCCTAATGTCTAAAGCAGGTGGTTGTGATCAATCAAGGGCTCCACATAGTGGTGTAGAGCGAGACGTCAGGAGGAGAATCTCCTCCTTTAGGAAAAAGACCCTCACACACCCAGCCAGCTAGGTGTCTTGCTTCATCATCGGGTCTGCTCCTTATCGGGTCGGCGCTGCAATACCCGATCGGACCGGCTGAGTGAGGGGTAGGAGTACTGCCGACCCGCTTCCCATGGAACAGACACTACATTTTAGTGTCCACACCAGCCGGTACTGATGCCGTGCGTCCTCGACCCAATTTGGGTTGTTTTTAGATCTACAGGTATCACTTTTTAGGGTGCTGTATGAGTGGTTATTACCTCACTTAACGTAGTTACTGACCACCACCGAAAAGTGTAGGTAGATCCTATTTTGGTCCTGAGGAATTGCCATCTACTTGGAATAAGGGCAAGAAACATGTTGACCCATGTCATAAGCGTATAACCTCACAACTTAAGAGTGAAGATACGCGTTTTTCTTATTTCATTTTTGGTTTTAATTAGGGTGATGGCCGCACTTCATTAAAATTGTTTTGAGTGGACCACCACTTCCTATTTTAAATTACACTTACTTACACATCATTATCACCTACACTGTTCTAGGCCCTCACACGCACTACACCCTACGGCATAAGGAATAAAGATCTCCGCCAAGAAGGCCCCATCTCGGGTGCCGATCGGGTATTGCAGCGCCGACCCGATAAGGAGCAGACCCGATGATGAAGCAAGACACCTAGCTGGCTGGGTGTGTGAGGGTCTTTTTCCTAAAGGAGGAGATTCTCCTCCTGACGTCTCGCTCTACACCACTATGTGGAGCCCTTGATTGATCACAACCACCTGCTTTAGACATTAGGAACTGCATACTATAATTGTAGAGATATAATTTTGGGCATGTATGCTGGACCTGAGTAAATAACTGCCCTTGTTTCCCTCCCTTTGGATTAATGTAGTTGTCTTGTGTCTGGATGTCTCTGGGCCAAAACACCTCCTAACGCGTAATGCGATGCATCCGTCTCCACCAGAAAAGGAACAGTCACATCCGGATGTCTTAACACAGGGGCTTGTGTAAAGCGTTTCTTCAAAATTTTAAAGGCTTGGTTTGCTGCATCATTCCATACAAACAGAACACCTTTCCGTAGCAGATGTGTTATGAGTTGTATGATTTTGGAAAAGTCTTTTATAAATCTTCGGTAGAAATTGGCGAAGCCTAGGAAGCTCTGCAACGCTTTCACGCTAGAAGGAGTTTCCCACTGTGTAATAGCTTGGATCTTTTTATTGTCCATGCATAATCCACCTTTACCTATGATGTAACCCAGGAACTCAACTTCTGAGGAGTGAATTAGGCATTTCTCCAATTTGGCAAAGAGTGAATACTGTTGTAGGCGTTCCAATACTGCCTTCACATGAGAGACATGGTCTTCCATGGATGTAGAGTAAATAAGGATGTCGTCAATATAGACGATACAGGAAACATCCAATAGCCCTCTTAGTACTTCATCCATGAAGTATTGGAATGCGGCAGGCGCATTACACAAACCAAAGGGCATCACCTGGTACTCGTTTAATCCGAACTTCGTCCGAAACGCTGTTTTCCATTCGTCACCCTGCTTTACCCGTACCAGGTGATATGCTCCACGAAGATCCAATTTGGTGAACACTTTGGCCCCTTTTAACTAGTCCAGCAGAACAGGAATTAAGGGTATTGGGTATCTGTTCTTTATGGTTTCCCTGTTTATAGCTCTATAGTCAGTGCAGGCTCTCAAGCCTCCTTCCTTCTTCGGTATGAAAAATAGAGGCGAGGAGGCTGGGGAAGAAGAGGGACGTATGAAGCCGGAAGCCAGTAGTTCCTCTAGGTATTGTTGAAGATAAGTGGTCTCCGGTTCGGTGAGAGCATAAATCCTGCTGCACGGAATGGCGGCTCCTGGCACCAAGTCAATCCTACAGTCGTAGTCCCGGTGAGGGGGTAACCTTCCAGCTTCTTGTCGACTAAGCACAATATGAATTTGCTCATACACTTCGGGCAATTTAGTGACACAACACAAGGTTTTATCATTGCTTCCAATGGATAAGAGGCCAACGGGGGTTTCCTTCAAATCGATATGGAATGCTCTCTCTCTAGTGCAATGTTCCTTGCAAAATGATGAATCCATTGTGACAGTTTGTGCCACCCACTTTACAGATGGATCGTGATGTGTCAACCAGGGCATACCCAATATAAGTTTGAAATGTGGGGCGTTGATTAAGTCAGATTGTATATGTTCAAAGTGGTTTTCCCCCATTTGCATCAATATCAGTTGTGTGTGATAGCGTACCAGGTCCGTACGTCAATGCGGTACCATCAACCGTCTTTACTGGTTCTGGGATATTCTTCCGGATGCAAGGGACACCTATTTCTTTGGCATACTGTTGATCCATAAAATTACCTGTGGCCCCTGAATCCAATAGGCCATGTATGACCACTTGTTCACTCGTATGTAACCACAATATTACACATACATTCATGTGAGTTACTGAAGTCTGGATAGTGTTAGCCACCGCTGAAGAGACCTCAACTTTCTTTAGCCTCAAACAAGGGATCTCCGTCTTGTTTGAGTCTTTCAGTTCTCTGAGGATGCTGTAGAATAATCCACCACCGGATTCTTCTTTACCCCAGGGTGGTCTTTTCACCAGGTTTGATTCTAGCCTTACATTCTTTGATAAAATGTCCAGGCTTGCCGCAATTCATGCACAGTTTTTGTCTACGCCTTTTTTCTCGTTCTTCCTGGCTGAGAGGCCCCCTTATTCCGTTGACCTGCATGGGTTCTGTTCCATCACCCATAGGAGGGTGTTCTTCTGACACTGGTTTGGAACGAGGCGTGAAGTACCTGACTTCTGTTCGGGACTTATCTCCTTTCCGTTCCTGGAGACGATGATCTAACTGAACAGTAGTTCTCTTTTCCATGGGCCAATCTGTCTCTATAAGGAGTCTATTGAAGGTGTTGATGTATGTGAGCAAGTCTTGTGAACCCTGTTTCAAGGCAATGAGTTCCCTGTCCAATGAGAACAGGTGTGCCTTTCTGTCAAATAGTTTTCGCATTTCAGTACAAAAATCAGAAAAGCTATATAAAACAGGATTATTAGTGGTATTAGTGGTATGGACCAGCTAGCAGCATTACCACCTAGATAGGACATTACAAACACTGTTTTAGCTTGGTCATTAGGGAATACAGTGGGTTTACACATAAAATGTAGCCTACACTAGCTGAGAAAAATCCCAAATTTCTTAGGGTCCCCAAAGAACCATTCGGGGGGGCTAAGGGTAACTGCAATGGTTTTGAATCACCTGAATGGAAGTGGGTCCTGACTGGGATGCGTTAGTATAAGAGGTAGAGAAGTGCCCCGATCCAGGGATCCCCCCTCCTTGAGCCTGTTCTAGGAGCCTAGTGTCAGTATCATGTGTTTGTAGAGTGGAGGTAACGTCCAGTCTTTTATATAAGATCCTCCTCTATTACTAGTTGGGCTCTTACGTGACAGACCTGCTATTTCTCTTCGTACTGTTCCCATCTCATTCCTCAATTCTAAGTTTTCGCTAGGGAAGGCATCAACCTCCATCCGCAAAGTGGTCAGGGTTTCTAATACTGAAGTGAGCACAGTATTAGTATCCATCGCCCAGGCCGTAAATATACGTGGGCTTGACAATCTGTCAGAGTACAAATCAGGATACCACTAACCTGAAATACCGTGCACAGCAGGGGCGATGTACGAGGCTATACATCCCTTTCCCCCTTCCTGGTATCTCCTGAGAGTATGCCGAATACCACTCAAACAAGAAACACCCTTTTGGGGAAAGGGAAAAAAGGGACAAAAGAAATATAAAACAAAGACTCAGCAGTGTTGAACACACGGCGGGAGGACTTCCCCTGACAGATAGGCTTCGGTTCTATTCTCTCTACCCAGAATGTCTAGTCCCGTGTTAAGTTCTACAAAGCCGCAATCATCCACATGCAAAAAATAAAGAAAACAGGAAACGAGACACTCCTGTGTCAATTATAGGAAATAATCATTCCTCAAGATAATGTACACATTTTGTCTCTGATTGCGTAGCAGCAGAAGAAGCAAAACAAAGAATACTGAAGAAAGTACTTAGCTGAACGATGCCCTTCAGATAAGACCAAATGTAAATAGCGCTCCTACGCGTGTAAGCTTAAATAAAAGGTTGCTTCAAAACTGCTTTAGCCTCTCCAAAATCCAGATAGAAACATACCGATAGCGCTCCTGTGCTATCGAATAATTCATGTAAAAATGTCACTCAACCAAGTGAGAAAATGAAAATACAGGTCTCTGCCCGCGCTCCTGCATGGAAACAAACAGAAAAGAAACACACTCCTAATGAGCACTTTGAAAGGCTCACAAACACGACGCGCTCCTGCGCGGAAACAAAAGGAAAACAAAGCTTCTCTCGCAGGTGTGTGAACTAGCAGTTCCACATACGACGCGCTCCAGGCTGAAACAACGAGGTTCGATTTACGCTCGTCTGAGCGTTTGCCAGTACTCAGCCCCACTCTAGGAATGCGCTCCAGGGCAGAAGTAGCAAGGCAGCTCCTTTCTGTTCTCCGACTCGAATTGTCAAGCACCGGACGATTTGAGTCCGGTGATTTAAATAGCTAAGCAGCTGGTTCTAAAAGCAAGCCCCTCCCATGTGGGTGTTATGGGTGATGTAGTCCATGATGTACACACCCAGAACAAATCGTTTCAACCATACCATCTTTCATACCTAGGGTTAAGGATGTGTTTATGCTCACTTTCTGCCCAAGGTCATTACACTCAGCATCAGAGCAGCATGACCTCAGTGACCGGGGCAGCACCACCTCCGCACCAGCGCAGCACCACCTCAGCACCAACGCAGCAACACCTCCACATCAGCACAGCACCACCGCCTCATCAGTGCACCACTACCAGTGCAGCCCCACCTCAGCAGCAATTCAGCACCAGCGCAGCACCACCTCAGTATCAGAGCAGCATCACCTCAGCACAGCACCAACTCAGCATCACTCAGCATCACCTGAGCACCAGTGCAGGACCACCACCTCAGCATGACTCAGCACCACAGCATCACTCAGCACACCTCAGCATCACTCAGCACCGTCTCAGCATCACTCAGCACCACCTCAGTATCACTCAGCATCACCTGAGCATCATCTCCAAACCAGCACACCACCACCTCAGCATCACTCAGCACCAGCAGAGGATCATTCAGCATCACCTGAGCATCACCTGCGCACCAGCACACCACCACCTCAACATAACTCAGCGCCACCTCAGTCTGCCCTCAGAATCGGACATCTGTTGATTCTCACCTAGTGTCCGTCCGCTGCTCGTGTTGCAATTCAGATACTATTTTCCAACCTTCACCCTCCCGTTGTTTGTACCCCCACCCCCCCATAACAAAAAAAAGCTATAACAAACAAGCTTTAGTACAGGCAGGAAGACGTTGTCAGCATTGCAGGGACAAGAAAACTAGAAGGCCTTTTTTATGGTCATTTATTAGGTCTCGGCCTGCACCAGCGCTTGCGCTGGTCTGGCCGAGAGTTTTAGTAAGTGGGTTTTGGAAGTGCAAACACTGGCTTTCGGCTGGCGACCAGCTTGAGTTCACGATGGCGTGCACGCGCAGCTGGCATCTGGGTTTCCTATCTCTTCCTCATTTCCTCGTCATGGCTCATTAACTCTCTGGACTCTGATGTTTCAATCGCAGCAGCAGCTCACATTACCAACTGAGGGCCCTGGACTACAGTCACATGAAAAACAACAGCGATTAGCATTGAAATGCAAGCTTTTTTTTGTCTAGTTAGAAATATTGCTTCGGTGGGTTGATTTCACCTTATATCGCTATTTGTTTTATATTGGGAGTCACAGCCTAATTAGCAGTATTTTTGTCTCTCACTGTTTTTTTTTTTTATATTTATTCGCGCAAAGCACAAAGCTATATTTAAGGTTACTTTTTCCGCGTCACTTCTTTACTCTATTTAAACTCCACACCCACCACTCTTATTGTCTCTCTCCTTCTCTCTCTCCCCTCTCTAATTCTCTCTCTACTTAATTAACTCTCCCCTCTCTATCTTTTTTAGCCTTTCATTCTCTCTCACCCCTTTATCTGTTTCTCTTTCAAACTCCTTCATTCACTCTCTCTCCCCTTCTTTCTCTCTCTCTATCCCGCTCCACTCTTTATTCTATGTACACCCTTTCTCTCTCTTACTCTCTCACCACCCTGGTCTAATTGGGCATTATATCTTCACTCTATCTCTCACTCGGCAACACCACAGCATCACTCAGCGCAACCACAGCATCACTCAGCGTAACCACAGCATCAATCAGAGCCAGCACAGCATCAATCAGAGCCAGCACAGCATCACTCAGCACCAACACAACATCACTCAACGCCATCACAGCATCACTCAACGCCATCACAGCATCACTCAGTGCAACCACAGCATCACTCAGTGCAACCACAGCATTACTCAGCGCAACCACAGCATCACTCAGCGCCACCACAGCATCACTCAGCGCCACCACAACATCACTCAGCGCAACCACAGCATCACTCAGCGCAACCACAGCATCAATCAGAGCCAGCACAGCATCAATCAGAGCCAGCACAGCATCACTCAGCACCAACACAACATCACTCAACGCCATCACAGCATCACTCAACGCCATCACAGCAACACTCAGTGCAACCACAGCATCATTCAGTACAACCACAGCATTACTCAGCACAACCACAGCATCACTTAGCGCCACAACAGCATCACTCAGCGCCACCACAACATCACTCCGCGCCACCACAGCATCACTCAGCACCACCATAGCTTTACTCAGCGACACCACATCATCACTCAGGGCCAACACTGCATCACTCAGCACCACCACAGGATGACTCAGCACCACCACAGGATGACTCAGCACCACCACAGCATCGCTCAGCACCACCACAGCATCGCTCAGCACCACCACAGCATCGCTCAGCACCACCACAGCATCGCTCAGCATCACCACAGCATCGCTCAGCGCCTTACCACAGCATCGCTCAGCGCCACCACAGCATCGCTCAGCGCCACCACAGCATCGCTCAGCGCCGCCACAGCATCGCTCAGCGCCGCCACAGCATCGCTCAGCGCCGCCACAGCATCGCTCAGCGCCGCCACAGCATCGCTCAGCGCCGCAACAGCATCGCTCAGCGCCGCCACAGCATCACTCAACGCCAAGACAATATCACTCAGCACCACCACAGCATCACTCAGCGCCAAGACAATATCACTCAGCACCACCACAGCATCACTCAGCACCACAGCAGTATCACTCAGCAACACCTGAGTATCATTCAGCATCACCTCAGCATCGTTTCCGCAACAGTCACCACCACCACCACTACCACCTCAGCATCACTCAGCACCACCTCAGCCTGCTCTCGGAATCTGGCATCTGTTGATTCTCCCCTAGCGTCTGGCCGCTGCTAGTGTTATAATACAGGTACTAGTTTCCAACCTTCACCCTCCGATTGTTTATGCCCCCTCAAAAAAAAAAGCTTTAACAAACAACCATTGCAATAGGCAGAAACAAGTTGCCAGCATTGCCAGAACAAAAGAAAACTGAGGAAATTTTTTATTGTAAATACTTTTTTTAATATGGTCGTTCAGTTTTACATAATGCCTTCTTGGTCATATATAAAGTAACAAAAATGCTTCTGACACTTTTTTATTATAACTTTTCAGCATGCCGCACAGCAGCCACACTTCTCTACAGCACAGCTTGAAGACATTGGCAAAGTCAATAGCTCTGGCTAAACACTTATAAGGCCCCAAAGGCGAGACCTATTGGCTATGCCAATGCTTGTTTTTAATAGGGTCATTCAGTTAGTTGTACATGTCTTCTTCGAAAATGCTTATAATACTTTTTTATTATAACTTTTCAACATGCTGCACAGCATCCACAATGCTCTACAACATAACTTAAAGACATTGGCAAAGCCAATAGTTCTGACTAAACACTTATAAGGTCCCAAAGGCGAGACCTATTAGCTATGCCAATGCTCGTTTAATGTTCCTTTAAGTAGACAAATCCTGTCAGGGGCCATTTCAGGACCAATGCAGATGTGATGAGAAAGATCTTCTGTGCTGAAGCCACACAAACGGCAGCCTCTGTAGCCAGTGTAGTGCCCTCGCGACCAGTACCCCGGCCTATCTGGTTAATAAGCTCACCATCTCTGGTGGCTGTCGGCACACGTGCAACAAGGACTCAGACTGGAGAGAAAGAGTGAAAAAAATAAGTCAAGAAAACTTTTTCACCTATGTACCCAGGATCTGTAACAACCTCTTCTGTGTTCATCAGGACTGCTCTAACTCAATTCCAGTTTAGGAAAGAGATAATTATAGACACACCTCTTTAAAGTAAAGGACATCATGATGTAGTAACAAAATATTCCCGGCTACCTCTTGAATCGTTTTTTTTACTGTATCCTTAACTTTGACAATGTTCAGCGTTCTGCTGTCTGTTGCTAAATGTGTGCTTTAAAAATAAAACATACATACATATATACATGCAAGATCTCAAATGTAACTGTAGCTGTGTGAGATCATCAGATTAACTGCGTGCAAGGCTGTCACGCAGCTTTAGGTCACAAACGATAATATGCGTCTGTGTGTAAAAACTATCCCCATTCCTGCTGTAGGCAATAAAAAACTAATTGGAAGAAAATAGACGTATATACAAAACGAATAGTGTAAAGTGCAGTGAGCCCTTCACCTATGTGTAAGAGTGTACAGATTAGTAGAATATTTGTCTACTTGCCCATGATATTATAGGAAAATGCTGCAGCGGACTTTTGCTTAATATAGCCCAGTGCTATATTTAACTTATAAAAACTAAAAAAAAAGTGCCTCAAGATATATTTGTAAAACATGCTATTGATGGTAACACCAAGATGGTCCTGAGGGTGCCGTTTGAACTCAAGCACCACTAACTGGTATGTGCTCCTGCTTCACTCCCAAACTCAGGTAATAAATTGCAATCTGTGTGCCAAATGTACGACGCATTTTACCGGTTGCGACTGGTAAAATAAATTTTCAAATGTACAAACCCTATTTTGCGAACCTATTACTGACTTGCAAAATAGGGTTTGCGAGTCGCTATTAGGGAGTGGTGTGCCAAGGGCGTCCCTTCCTATTAGCAATTTGCACTGGTATGTAGGAATGTTTTGCGACCGTGAATGCGGTCACAAAACATTCGCAGTTTACCACCAATTTCAAATTGGTGATAAGCCATTCACAAATGGGAAGGGGTCCCCAAGGTACCCTATCCCCTTTGTGAATGAGGGCGCCAACATTTCTTCAGAGCAGGCTGTGGTCCCACGGACCACTGCCCCCTCTGAAAAAATTAAAATGAATCTTTCTATTTTTGAAAAACATCCTGTTTTCCCTTAAGGAAAACGGGCCACATTTTTAAAAAAAACTGCTTTATTTAAAAAGCAGTCACAGACATGGTGGTCTGCTGACCCCAGCAGGCCACCTTCTCTATGAGTGCCGGCCATTCTCAATAGGTCGCAAATTGCTACCTGCCTCATGAATATTATTGAGACAGGTCCCTTGCAACTCTTTTGGTATTAGCAAACAGTGTCTCAGACACTGTTGTACATCAGGTTTTGCAACTCGCAAATTGCGAGTTGCAAACCCTGATGGTCGTACATCTGGCCCTCTATTCCTATGGCCTTCTCTTGCACTGCATCCACGAATTTTGGATATGCTGCAACTGGTGAAATGAGCTTTTAAATTCTGTAAAAAAACGTTTTCGTTTAACTTGTTTCACCATTAGGATTCATTTATATGGGCCCTTTTATTTGCAAAAAACTGCTTTTGTGTCAGTCTGAAATGTTCTAAGCATGCTCACATCATACGTGTTCAAAGAATAATCCTCGAGAAATTGCTCAATAGCGTAGTTATGGAAAGAGTAAACCATGTAGCCTGTTTAGTCCTGTTTTTTGCTAAAATAGGAATTAGCACAGTTTAGAATTACGTGACTCATTATCTGTGCAAACAGCTCGAGATGGGCGAGCCAACAAATCAACAGAGGGAGTCGAGCCAATGGTCTGGTTTGGATCTTATAGCCCATGAACGAGCCGAGCGCTAAAAATATTTGCTATGTAAATCATCCTACAAACATCACGAAAAATATGATAAAGTCTATTCAAAATTAAAAAAAACATATTTCTTTAACATGTGGAAGCTTTGACATTAATAGGGCACATTATAGCACTGCCCTGAGAAGTATTAATTAAAAGTGAGAGTTTTGTACAGCTAGTAGTCCGAACTCACATATTTGAAAAAGCTTTCATAAGTGATAATTAAGAAAAAGAGTTTTGGTGAAATAAAATATTTGCCTAAGATCACTCAATGTAAGCGGGGAGTCTGTGATTTATCCAGGTTTTCTGGTTTCGTTTCACTATGTACAGATCAGCCAGTAAATGGATATCTATTTGTCTTCCCTAATGCTAAGGCTTTGATTTTAACTCTTGGTGCATTTTTTTACAGTTTTTCGACTGTAACACGAGTTCGACTGAAGGTAATGGAGCGCTTTACATGAGCACCAGTTACATTACACACGGTCACATGCATTCTTTATAGGCATAGGGAGATTAAGTGATTTTCCCAGAATCACAGGATGTTGATTGATGCCGAGACTCTAACCTGGTTCCCCAGTCTGCAGCTTTGGTTGTAACACCACAGCCTGGATAGAGGGTGCAAAGCAGGCAGAAGTCACATAAAAGCTGGGATTGAGGTTCCTACAGGACCTCGAGCTGAGCCAGAGCCAGGCTTCAGGCTCGAGCCTGACTCGAGGTTTTAGTGGCTTGCCCACCTCTACAAACCGCAAATGTTGATAGTTTAACACCAGATTATGCAATGAAGCAATCTTTCCCAGTTTGCACCGTTTGCCCCTATCATTATATAGTAGGCTACTTTGCGGTATGCAAATAGGGAAAAGCGTGCTTGAATGGAAACAGAATAAATAAATGAATGCGATAATTGCTGGATGCTCTGCTTATTGGAGAATGTTGTTTGTAATATCTGTTTCAAAATATGGAATGATGGCAATGAAAAAACTTGGACTACTGGTATGGAATAGTTAATAAATAGTTAAATGAGCCCTCGCATATTTGAACATCACAACAGCTTTTGGCGAATTATGGAGCTATGCTCACTGTATGAGCAGCCTAGACACATCAATAGCTTGAAGAGCGGTTGCCTGCATGCCTGCTTGCAACCAAAAAAAATAACATTCCTCCTATGTGTTACTTCCTCAGTGCACAAGATGCTAAAAACTTGAAAAATGCCCACTCAGTGGCTACTTGATATCAGCTAAACATTACTACATTACAGCATTGACTCTGGCCCTGAAACCTTATTGGGTTAGGCCTCTTTGAGCCAGTTTTCTCTTACATGACTCTCTTGTATGGCATTCTCCATTCGGTAGCTGAAATGAAGAGAGAATGCTAGGGTGAATTTTCCTTTAAGTTGGATAAGGTTGCACCTTTAAGCATTCTGTTCTCTTATGGTGATTCACATAGTTTGGCAGATGTTTAGGAGTATCCTTAGAATTATAATTGTCTCAGGGAGGCCGGACCAATGTTGCTTCTGGGTTAATTTGATATATTGCAGAACAGACCTTGATCCTTCCTCAGGGTTAAGATAGCCAGTATCAAGTGAGGACAAAGGTTGGTTTCTGCTAACTACTATTGCTAATCCACAAGCTCTTGTCCTATGAAATTAGGGGCCTGCAGTTCACAAACTCACTGCAAAATACCTTTGTGCAATGCACAAAAGCCATTTTGCAAGTTGGAAAAGCCTTTTGACTCACAAAATGACTTTGAGACTAATTACAAATCGTAAAGAGGAGGGTGTGTGAAAGGCCGTTTCCCTCCTGTTTGCAAGTCACAATTAAATGTGTCAGTGGTTTGTGACTGCAGTTATGGTCGCAAACCATTGATGAGCTTTGGATGTAGTCTGGAGTAACGAGTAGGGAATATTGAATTACCAGGTGATCATACGTGTCGTACGCCAACAGGGGTGAAACACATGTTGGCTGTACACATTAAAATCATGATTGGAGCAATTCAACTGAAATAAAGAAGTGTTATCCCTTTCCGCATCGCACACGCCTATTCTTACCAACCTCTGTTATGTTGTGCATTGTCTCATAAATAGGGTCATGTACATAATACATAAAACATGTAATATACAGTGTTGCATGCTACCATTCCACCCTTCCTAATAATTCTAAACCCGCACATGGGCATAGGGGCCTTACCATGGAAGTACATGAGCACACTGAAAAACACACCTTCCCTGGGACTAGAACCCCTGCCCTACTTAAACTGTTTGCAATTTGCACATACTGCTGTGTGACCAACCCAATAATACTCTCATGGTTGGGGGAATCAACACAACATGTTTTGATGCTATTCCAAAACTTCATCCCACCTATCACTCGGAATGGTTTGATCCGAGTCTCTTTTCAAAATTATATACACAAGGGGAAAGAGATGGCGTTAGGTTGGAGACTTGAACTGTGTAATTTCAGCCACGGAATAAAGCGGGACGTTAACAGCGCAGTTTGATGTTTCAGAAGATAACACAGCAAACCAAGTACTGCTTCTCTAGGATAAAGGCAATGATCAGCCCAAAGGTAAGTAAGATACAACCCACTAGCACGGGAGAAGCAGACCGAGGATTTGTGATACATAAAGGTTAATAAGGGGAAAACAGCAGGAACGAGCACCACCAACTAACACAGGGGTAACTAAAGGGAAAATAAAACAAGCATTTGCAATGCAATAGGTCTCGCATTTACGAGAGTTTAAGGTATTGGCATTGTAAATGACAATGCATTTTATTAATGTGAATGAAGTGAAACTTGTATAGCGCATGGCTACCCTGAGGCCTCCCAGCGCTGTGGACGGATCAAGCGGGCCAGAAGCAGGTGTTAGAGAGGGATGTTGAAAAGATGGGTTTTCAAGAGTTTCCGAAATGCTAGCAGGTTGGGCTCTCTCCGCAGATGGAGAGGGAGGGCGTTCCAGGAGTTGGCAGCATTGAAGGAGAAGGCGGGCCCGCCCCATCTAGCTCGCCGTATTCTAGGGGTGACGGCAGAGAAGGTGAAGTTGGAGCGGAGATTCCTGGTTGGATGATAGGGAGTGACTAGGGATTGGGAGATAGCAGGGCAACACTTCCAGAAGGCCTTGTGTGCCAGGCACATGGCTTTAAACAGGATCCTTGCCCTGACGGGGAGCCAATGGAGGTTCTTTAATGCTGGTTTGGCGGAATGTCTGCGGGGGATCTGAAGAAGCAGACGGGCAGCGTAGTTTTGGATAATCTGGAGCTTATAGGTGGTGGATAGAGGGGCTCCCAGATAGAGGGCGTTTCCATAATCCAGGCGAGAGAGGATAAGGGCCTGGACCAGGATTCTTCTCGCCTGGAATGGGAGAAGAGGGAGGATCTTACGGAGCATCCTCAACAGGCCAAAGCAGGAAGCTGAGAGCTTGGTGGCCTGATGGTTAAAGCTAAGGAGCGGTCAAGCCACATGCCAAGGCTCTTGATCTGATCTTTTGGTTCTGGTACCGGACCGAGACAGGGAGGCCATTGCAGTGCAGGGTTGAAGGAGGGAGAGTTGCCGAGAAGCAAGAGCTCAGTCTTGTCTCCGTTCAGTTTGAGGCAGGAGAGTTCCATCCACCTGGCGACCTCCTCTAGGCAAGGGCCTAGGGTGCTAGATGACCGCTCGGGGTGATTTAGGGCCACCACGAGTTGCGTGTCATCTGCATAGGTAATGATCTTTATGCCAAATGGTTGGACAATCTCCGCCAGGGGTCTCATGTAGATGTTAAACAGTGTGGGGCTTAAAGAGGAGCCCTGGGGTACCCCACAACTGAGCGGCAACCGGTTGGAGACAACATCTCCTTCGAACACCTGGAAGAAGCGGTCACTGAGGAAGGACTAGAACCATGTTAATGCAGTGCCGGATACTCCTAAGCTCTTAAGACGGAGGATCAGGGTGTTGTGATTGACATTGTCGAAAGCGGCACTGAGGTCAAGGAGGATGATTGCGGCAGTACCTCCCTGGTCCAGTATCCTTCTGGCCTCCTCAGTTACCGCGAGAAGGGCCGTCTCGGTCCCTAACTGAGGGCGAAAGCCAGTTTGGGAGTGGTGGAGGAGGGCGTTCGATTCCAGGTACTCAACCAGGACGGAGTTTATGTGTTTTTCTAGCACTTTACTCAGCCAGGGAAGAAGGGAGATGGGGCGGAAGTTGGCCAGGTTGGTCTGGTCAAGATTAGTTTTTTTTAAAAGAGCTTTGACCAATGTGTTTGTTTTTAAAACAGATAAATAAAAAGCATTGTCATTTACACAAGGGAGCGAACATGGAGGAGGAGGAGTCAGCTGCAGTGAGCCGCACCAATCAAAAGAAAGGCGCGGCTCATCGAAGTCTATTTTTTCAATATTGTAAGATTTTGGTAAGCAGCGCATCACGTCGCATGTGGCGCGCTGCTTACTTTAAGCTTACAATTTTGAAAAAATAGACTTCGGCGAGCCGCGCCTTCTTTTTCTTCGTCGCGGCTTGCAAAGTCTATTTTTTCAGTATTGTAAGATTTTGGTAAGCAGCGCAGCACGCCGCCTGTGGGGCGCTGCTTACTACAAGCTTACAATATGGAAAAAATAGACTTCGGCAAGCTGCAACAAAGAAAAGAAATGCGCAGCTGACTGACGTCTATTTTTTTAATATTGTAAGATTTTGTTAAGCAGCGCAGCATGCCGCCTGTGGGGCGCTGCTTAATGAAAGCTTGCAATATTGAGAAAATAGACTTCGGCAAGCTGCAACAAAGAAAAGAAATGCGCAGCTGACTGACGTCTATTTTTTTAATATAGTAAGATTTTGTTAAGCAGCGCAGCATGCCGCCCGTGGGGCGCTGCTTAATGAAAGCTTGCAATATTGAGAAAATAGACTTGGGGGAGCCGGGACTTTCTTTTCTTCGTGGCGGCTCGCCAAACTCTATTTTTTCAATATTGTAAGATTCTGGTAAGCAGCGCAGCAGGCCGCCTGTGTTGTACTGTAGGAGAAAATCATTAAAGAAAATAGTGGTGACTGACTGTAAAGAAAACATCTGTGTAACTACGCAAGTAAAAGGGCCAGTCCTCAAGGGAGGTTACAAATGTAGACAAGGCAGTACTAAGGAGGGACTAGCAAGCCTATTAATGAATCAGAAGCCAACATTTACAAAGGACAATGACACAAGTCAATTAAAAATATGGGCGGGGAGTGGGCGGAGCTTCAAGTCCATACCTGACTACAGCATGCCTCGCAGAGTAGCGCATGCGCTGCCCAGGCTCGACCTAAAAAAACATGAGGACGTAAAGCCAGATGTGAGCTTACATAACAAGTGGGATTTTTACAGCATACCAAAGTTGATAGACAATGAGTAACTGGCTGACTCTGCCTAAAATAGCCCGGAAATTCCTGTGCTACCTCTCACCTGACCTGTGTTCAAAAAGCTCCACCCTTCAACTATACCCCAACCTCTACATGCCCTTTCTCAAATGCTTCAATTCCACTTTTCTGCTGCTGTACTAATCTGACCTCTCACCCGCCTTGCTGTTGATGTTCTGAATTTGCATATGACTGAAATTCTCGTACTTTGACTGCACTCAGACTGAATCCTTGCAAATACTTCAGGCCCTTAGTCTTCACTCGCATGACCCTATTTCACTGCAAATTGAAGGTCATGTGGGTAGAGCTAAGAAGGATTCTATTTGTCGTATTATATGAAAAAATAAATAGATTGGTTTGTGCATTTAATAATGACATGCATATTTTATTCATTGCCGGCATTAGACATGAACTCCAAGAGTCCTTCCTACCTTTCCACCATTGTGTATACATGAATACTCTTTGTTTTCTGCTTTACATGTGGGAAGATAAAATTCATATTGTTATGTGTTTTTTTAGCTGAAACCTGCTCCGAAATGATTTCTCATTCTGGTATTAGTAATGTATGTATGTTGAAGTATAAACCATCTGAGCATATGAATACTTGTCAATGGAAACTTCTCACATGCAACACATTTGTCCTTTTATCAATTCCTTCAGGTAGGGGAATTAGTAAGCTGAAGGCTTGCTCATCTTGGGACCTATTTATGGTTCACCATAGAGATAATGTATTACTCTCTACTCACTCTTGTTCATTCCAGATGCTCTCAGGGGCTTCTATCCAACCAGAATAAGGTGATAGATCTCCTTCAAAGGTTTAGGAGGGACCCCATAATCTTGACTTCAGGTACGCTGTTAAGTTCTACTTTGACAGGACCAAGGAGTTCAAAAACCTCTTCACACCTGTTCTTGATTAATGGTGGGAATACCCTGGAAAAGGTGTTGAAACATCTGTTGCCACATGAATAATGTTTTTATACTCACATTGCTCTAGCACCCACACAGTGCTCGTTTCCGTATGTTGAATTTGACCCTTTCTGGTAATGTATTGGCATTGCAAATGTGCATATGCTGAATGGAAGCCCTAAGGGATGTATAATGTTTGGGCACTGCATGTATGTATGTATGCATTTGTATTTCTATAGGTTGACCCTAACTAAAAGGAGGCAGAACACTGTTCATGTTCAAAGACAGGCTTAAAGCCAACGAGTAATAGGAGAGGAAGCTGGATTGCGTTCAGTTAATGAATTGTGATGTAGCATTCTTTAAGCCGGTGACTTTTCAACTGTTCCCTAAATTGGACCGGTATTTGGGCAGTCCTGATAGACACGTGGTTGTTGTTAGAAATGGGATTCCTGGTTGGCTGAGTTATCCCCCTAAGCAAGGCAGGAACCACCACTCTAGTCAGGAAAAGCTAGATACTCACTAAAAGATAACCTGTGCTCACTCTCTGTTAGCTAGGCACAGAGCAGTCAGGCTAAAGAGGCAATGTGTTAAAAGTATTTGTGCAACACACTCATACAGTAGCACAATGAGTACACCACAAAAAGACTCCACACAGGTTTTGAAAAATAGATTCTTATATTCTGAACAAAACAAGACCAAAACGACAAAAATCCAATGTATAGAAGTTGAGATATTGAATTTAAAAAGAATAAATGCAGTAAAGCGCTTAGAAGCAAGTAGCGCTAAAAAGGTAACTTTAGGTCGCGCTGGACTGGAGCAACGTCAAAGTTTGTGCTGACTGCGATGGAGCGCCAAGCGGCTATTGGACCCAGGTAGGCCCTGGTGAAAAAAGTATCTTTCCTGGTCACAAACAGCGAGATGCATTGATCTTCTTCATACAGTGAAGGTGATGCGTCTGTTCCGAAGATGGGTGCCGGAGTCAAGAGACATCGGGTGATGTGCCGGATTCTGTCACGCATTCAAGAGGATGTGTCGATCTCACCAAGCTGTCCAGTACGTTGATCTCTGGAGGCAAAGTGTTGGTTTTGATGCAATGCGCCGATTTTACTTCCATAACTCGGTCGATGCACGCTTCGTAATCCGTGTTGCAAGTATCTGGGCCACTTCCAGGGAACCAGACACAGGAGCAGGGGTAGAGACTTTGCAATCCCTGAGTCTCTAGCAACAGGAGGCAAGCCAACAAGCCCTTGGCGATCACTTGGAGTGAAGGCAGAGTCCAGCTCTCCTTCAGCAGAGCCAGAGAGCAGCAGGGCAACAAACAGAAAAGCAGGCCTTCCTGACCAGCAGTCCAATTGAGTCCTTTAAGCAGCACAGGAGTTATTCTGGCAGAGCTTCAGTTACAAGTCCAGTAGTGCCTGATTTTAGGGGGTCAGTGACCCAGTACTTATACCCAAAAGTGCTTTTGATGTGGGGGTGACTTCAAAGCAACTCTCTGAAGCGCACAAGTATCCCTTTCAACCAATGGCATAACGAAACTTGAGGGGGTGCCCCCTGCAAAGTACATAGAGGGAGTCCCCCACGCTCCGGACCCGGTCAGGAGCTCTCAGCTGCCGCTCGTACACAGTGCCGGAGGGGACCCTCTGGAGCTAGGGGCCCCGTGCACTGCAGGGGCTATTGTTACACCACTGCTTTCTGCGAGGCTATCTGTGTGGGATAATCAGTCATTTGTGTGGGGACAAGACACAGCCTTTTCAAGTGAAGTGTTAGCCTCTCCTAGGCAAGCCATCAGAATGCAAATGTATGTAGATGTGTACTCAGACACACCTATCCTTCTATGTTGTGGCTGTCTAGAGGGAATGCACAAAGTGTAGCTGTCACCCACCCCAGACGTGTATTGGAGACAGGATGTCAGGCACACAGAGCAGTACGTGCAGAGAAATGTCCACTTTCTAAAAGTGGCGTTTCTAAAACAGTAATGTTAAATTCAACTTCACCAGCAAGGAGGATTTATCATTAGCATTCCAAACATATGAAACATGAACAAGCTACTTTTCTCTGATCAGGAATTACAGATTAAATGCGTATTAAGGAATTTCCAGTGCTAGCCTATGAGAGGAGTAGGCCTCACAGTAGTGAAAAATGAAATAGGCTGTTTGTCACTACCAGGACATGCAAAACATAAAGGTACATGTCCTACCTTTTACTTACATAGCACCCTGCCTTGAGGGTTACTTTGGGCCTACCTTAGGGGTGACTTATTTGTATTAAAAGGGGAGTGTAAGGCTTGGCAAGTAGCTTGAAATGCCAAGTCGAAGTGGCAGTAAACTGCACACACAGGCACTGAAGTGACAGGCCTAAGACAGGTTTGAAAGACTACTTCTGTGGGTGGCGCAAACAGTGCTGCAGCTCACTAGTAGCATTTGAAGTGCAGGCCCTGGGTATATGGCATAACACCTTACAAAGGACTTAACAGTACAACAAATATGCCAATCAGGTATACACCAATGTCAACATGTTTAGGGGAGAAGCACATGCACTTTAGCACTGGTTTGCAGTGGTGAAGTGCTCAGTGTCCAAAGGCCAACAAAAAGAATCAGCAGAAACAGGAGGTAAAAGGCAAAACATCTGGGGAAAGACCACCCTAAGGATGGCAGCTCTAACAGTTGTTTTCCCAGATCCAGGCTACATAGATGGAAAAGGTCTGTTGTCTTGATTTTTTCTTTTTTACACTTCTTAGTCTGCAGTCGTATGGTGTGCTGGCTGTGGGTGTGCTGAGAACCACCAGAGATGCTAAGCTTATTTACAAGATAAGTGGGGGTGCTGGTCGTGATGGCTTTGTAAATGATGCAGATGGTTTTGAAGATGGTGCAGGCCGACAATGGGAGCCAATGGGGTTCCATCAAGATGGGGGTGATGTAATCGCGTTTCTTCAGGCTCTGGATGAGACTGCTGTGGTGTGTAGGATGCTCCTAGGTGGTACCACTTTGGAGTATTGCAGGCCATGGAGTAGGGCATTATCACCATTTAGATGCAATAGTATGAGGGCTTGAATAGCATTCTGAAGTTGCTTTCTGGAACAAACTATTCAACTTTCTTTATAAGACAGAGCTGGTACCAGGCTGTCTTTGTGTTTATGACAATATGTTCTTTGAGGGTGAGGTTGGTGTCCAGGGTTTCTGTCTATGTGTGTATGTGTTAAATGGAAATCCTGTGATATAGTGCCCAGGCAGTGTATATGTATTTTTAGTTAATATTTGCCCTGTGAAATACGTACAGGCATTGCATGTGTGTATATGCTTAGTTTATGTCCTCTGTTATCGTAACCAGACTGTGCATGTTTACTTATGCTAAATTTTAGCCCTCTCAAAGGATGTACTTGCACTGCATGTGAGTATATGCTGAATGGAAGTCCTACATTATAGCACCCATGCAGTGCATGCGTACTTATTCTGAATTTTAACCCTCTCACATGATGTGCTGGCATTGCATGTGTATATATGGTGAATGGTAATTCTGTGTGATAGTACACAGAGAGAGCATATGAATGGTGAATGGTAATTCTGTGTGATAGTACACAGAGAGAGCATATGTACTTATGCTGAATTTTAGCTTTGTGCAGTGATGTACTGCATGTGTATGGATGCTGAATGGAAGCCCTGGATGATTTATTTTGTTTATTTGAAGAGTTTTATATAGCGCGAACATGACCCTTGCGGGTATCAGATTGCTTTACAAATGTTCGAAGAGCAGAGACCTATAAAGCCAATCGTATTATAGTCGAGAAACAGTACAGGATATGACAGTTCACCCGATGAGGGCGGACTCACCTCAATGTTAAAAGAGATAAGTAAAAATAATAGTATAACAAGCAAACATTCTCTGTGTGGGTTCGCAATAATGGATTGGATTTGACCCTGATTGTCTTTGTTAACATTGTTTGAGGAGTTTTTTGATAGGAGGAGGGAATGGATATCTTCGTCAGATAATGGATCCATTGGTCTACTGGGTCAAGTAGATGCATTGGGGTAGGGTAGGGTTCTCCATCTCAAATGCGGGGACTTCGAAGAAGTTGAGATCAGGTTGGTTGGAAGGTGTGTTAGAAGCCAGGTCTGGTGGTTGGTGGAATGGTCATGATTATGTCTTTTCATTCTCGAATTCCTAATTGGTCCACGATTATTAGAAGAATTGATGGTGATGTGGATAAGACTTTGTCATCCTTGAGTTGTTGAATATTTTGTGTAATCTCGTCCAATCTAGCTGCTAGTGTGATGTAGGAACAGGTTGACGGGTCTTGAGACAGGGCGAGAGGAGGCAGGGTGTTATTGATGCCTGTGGTAATGGAGTACTGTTGGCCAGGGGGAACTAGCGGGTGAGAAGTAGAGTTGGAGAGGGAGGAAGGCTTGCAGATGGGTGGTGGGGAGCTTGAGAGCAGGGTAAGAGGGGGTGTTAGGGACATGTTGCTGAGTGGGCTGGGGGTTCGGACTTCGGGAATGTCATTGGTTGAGGCCTGGACGTGGTCAGGGGTATATTCAGTGAGGAGTAATGATTTCCAAGGCTAAGTGGCTCTGGAGTGACTGATTTGGGTGTGGGATGTGGGTGAAGTTTAGTATGGCAATTGACAGAGGGGGTCTCGGACACGACTGGGGATATAGATGAGTTGGGGTTGCGCACAGAGTTAGGAAGGACTTGAGAAGAGGTGGATACAGTAATGGTTGTAACATTTTTGATGAGAGGGAACATTTCCTCAAATAATTCCAGGTTACAATCTGATGCTTGGATGAGAATAGTCCCATTATTATAAATGGTGATGGTTGCTTCTGCTCTGTAAACTGATGAGGGGAGCTACTGAGATCCTTATACCATGCAGAGTTTTTCTGGATGTAGAGATCAAGAGCAATGTGCACAAGGCTTTCCTCCATTGCGCTAGTCTTTTCGTAAATAGGATAAGGTCACTTACAATTACTACTTTATTCACGCAGAAGTAGGGGTTAGAAATAAGAGTTTCTGGATGAGCTTTGAGTAGTCTATGTTTTAAGTTCCTGGAAGCCTTTTTATTTAGATTCGGGGGGTACTTAATTTTATAAGCATAGCAGCCAGATGGCTCCAACTTTGTATCTGTTATACTTAATAGATCCATGTTGAGAATGAGCTGCAAATGGGCCCAATGAAGACAGTAGGAAGGTGGGAATGATGGAAGCAGCTGGGAGTGGGCATGGAATGAGGGTACAGAGTTGTCTTAATGAGGGCTATACCCACCCAGGTTATAACCGGGGCACTAGACTAGGAGAAATTGGAGTCATATGGAGATAGGAGTGGTGAATGGTGCTAGCAGGTGAGGTCTTGTGGGTGTTAGGGTGAAGTATTGTATTGCATATTTATATATGCTGGAAGGAAGCCGTAATTAACGATGCTGTTGGGTCATTGCATGTGTACATTTGCTGAATCGAAACCCTGGATGATGTGTGGTGTTTGGGCATTCCATGAGTGTACCTGCTGAATGGAATACCTGGATGATGAATGGTGTTGGGCCATTGATTGCTTATAAA
This sequence comes from Calotriton arnoldi, assembly GCA_963921515.1. Taxonomy (NCBI): domain Eukaryota; kingdom Metazoa; phylum Chordata; class Amphibia; order Caudata; family Salamandridae; genus Calotriton; species Calotriton arnoldi. The sequence goes on along the minus strand of CAWUFW010002560.1, from coordinate 1,650,264 downwards.
AGCTGAGTAGACGCCTCAGATTTTGGTGTGTTATTGGGACATTACATGTAAATATATACCTAATGGAAGCTCTTGTGATGTATGGTGCTGGGGGGGGGGGGGCACTGCATGCATATATAAGCTTAATGGAAGACCTGGGTGATGTATGGTGTTGTGACATTGTATTTGTATATATGCTGAATTGAAGCCCTAGTTATGTATGCTATTTATGGTGAATGGAAGCCCAGGTAATGTATGCATTGCAGTTGTTTATATGCTGAATGAAAGCCATGGTGATGTATTGTATTGTGGTACTGATCTATGCTGAATAGAAACCCTGGTGATGTATGGTGTTTGGGGCATTGTATGTGCATATGTGCTGAATAGAATGCCTGATGATGTATGACTTGCATGTGTACATATGCTGAATGGAAGCCCTGGTGATGTATGCCTTGAATGTGTATGTATGCTGAATGGAAGCTCTAAATGATGTATGGCGTTGGAGCATCGCATGTGTATATATCTTGAAGGGAAGCCTTAGTGATGTATTGCGGTGGGGCATTGCATGTTCATCTGTATGTATGGTAACTGGAAGTCTGGGTGATGTATGCATTGCATATGTATTTATGCTGAATAGGTCTGGGTGATGTATGGTGGCACTGCATGTGTATTCATACTGAATGGAAGACCTGAGTGATGTATGCCGTTTAGGCATTGCATGTGTATATATGCTGAATGGAAGCCTGGGTGATGTATGGCATTGGGGCACTGCTTGTTTATGTATGCTAAATGGAAGTCCTGGTGATGAATGGTGTTGGGTCCTTGAATGACTGTATATACTGATTGTAGGCCCTGGTGTTGTATGTGGTTGGGGCATTGCATGTCTATATATTCTTAATGAAAGGCCTGGGTGATGTATGCTAAATGGAAGCTCTGGTGATGTATGCGTTGCGTGTGTATATGCTGATTGGAAGTCCTGGGTGATGTATGGCTTTGGGGCATTGCATCATTGCATGTGTATATATGCTGAATGAAAGTCCTAGGTGATGTATGGTTTGGGGGCTTACATGTGTAAATATGCTGAATTGAACTCCAGGTGATGTATGCTGTTGTGGCTTTGCATACGTATGTATGCTGAATGGAATACATGGGTGATGTATGGTTTTGGGGCATTGCATATGTGATTATGCTGAATGAAAGCCCTGGGAGATGTATTGTGTTGGGGCATTGCATATGTAAATATGCTGAAATGAACCCCAGGTGATGTATGCTGTTGGGGCACTGCATGTGCATATATGCTGAATAGAAGCAAGGGTGATGTATGGCTTTGGGCATTGCTTGTGTATATATGCTGAATTGATGTCCTGGGTGATGCATGGCTTATGGGCATTGCATGTGTACATAGGCTAAATAGAAGCCGAGGGTGGTGCATGATTTGGGGCCTTCTATTTATATGTATGCTGAGTTGAAGCCCTGGGTGATGTGTGGCGTTGCATCACTGCATGTGCATATATGCTAAATGGAAGCCCAGGGTGATATGGTGGGGCGTTGCATGTGTATCTATACTGAATGGAAGTCCTGGTCACGTGTGCTGTTCGGGTATTGCATGTGTGCCTCTGCGGAATAGAAATTAGCAAAAGGCTTTGATGTTGGCTGTGGAGAGGCTAGCAGACCCTTGACATGAGTCAGTCACCAGTGTTTAAATTGAGAACCCACTCATTTCCTGAGACTGGCGGTTTCATTAAGACGCAGTGGCATATATTTTAATTTGAACGTTTTTATTACAGTTTTAAAAGCAGCAGTGGAAAGTAATACATCAACTCTCCCTCCCATTTGCCCTCACGCTAATGAATACCAGGAGCTATTGCAGAGGAATGCAGTCGTATCTGTAGGGAGGGTGTCCTGGAAAGCTCAGGACAAGGAGCTTGCCTTTCCCCTATGGTCTGCTGGTAGAGGCCAGTATTTCATTTGGCATTTACAGACTGGTGCGGTTCTTACCCAGTGGGACATCTTGCTTAAGGAAACACTCTGGGGCTCGGTTGTTTTCACAAGGAAATCCTCTTAATTCATGGGCGCATATCATGGTTTGCACAGACGACCAGCGGTGATTCGGTTTTAGCCACTTCCCTGAAAGCTCATTAGAACCTTCCCATCCCACAGCCACTGCCGAGGCACAGCTCCTGCCGGATTTACGAGCTTCTCTAGAAGCTGGCGGCTTGCAGCCCCCACCCCCTTCAGGGACTTTGTTTTCCAAAAACTAGTTTAGCGTAGTTACTTTATCATCAGAGGATGCATCTGTGTGGTGGGTAGCAGTGAATATTGTAATGCAGCGTCAGTCCGTATAATACATTTTAGCATACATAAAAAGGGCCAGTACCATTCAGAGCTGACAGCTGAGCAATATTTCAAGGACAAGGCTACCAAGTCACTTAAGTTTAGAGTGGTAAATGCTTTTGGGGCTGAGAGATACAGAATTGCCGCTCACTTGCCCCTGTAAGACAAGCTTGTGAGATCTCCCACCCACTCTCATAACTATCTTATTTAGATCTCTGCGTCCCTAGGCATTTCTTGTGATTTCTCACTGTGTCCCTTTTCCGTCTGTCCTGAAAACTGCTTTAGTTGTCTCGCCAGCCTCATGTAATTAAAAAATTATGTAAATAAAAAATACGTATGTACATACACAGAGAGACTTTTGTTCAGCCCTTTTCATCCATTGGTCTCTTCAACTATCATTCATATTTTGCCTCCACCCACCACAGTATACAGCGTGGGGGAAATGCGCCCACTTGGCCTATTGGCTCTTTTGCAGGGTCAGTGACGTTTTTTTTTTTCCTTAATCACATGTGCACATCTGCCAAAAAAAGGGACTCTTCAGTGCCGGGGCTGGTGAGAGAATAACCCAGTTTGGAAATGGTTCATTTAATCAGTTTTTTTATGTTTTAGTCATTCTTGTGGGTTTAAAATATCTCTTCGAGTTCACTAATTCAAAGCCAATAGTACCTCTTCTTTTCACCAACAGGAATCTTATTTTCGTGTTGCGTGCATTTGAGCGAAAAAGGTTTTCAATGCATGTTCCAAGTACTCCTGCTTCGAAGCCATGTTTTATTAAAATTAAAAGTGATAGTTATTTTTTTTAATTTAAGTTTTTAGTGAAAGCATATGGCACCCACGATTAGGCGGCACGTTTTATTTTTATTCTTCTATTTTAAGGCATATGCTTGCACAGAAAAATAAGAAAAAAACATCGCACCAGTTTGCCGATGCCAGACCTATTGGTTTAGCTAATGTTTGTTTGAGATGAGATCTCATTGCTGTGGCCTGATCACCCGGACAAAAAGTTGTTTTACTGTCTCTTGCGATCTTGGGTTTCTTCTAACTGAGCTCTAGTTCCTTACACATGCCCTGTGGTGTCTCGAGCTATGAACGTTGCACTCTGCTTTCTTGTGAGGGCTCAATTGCGGCTGCTGCTTGCTTACTCAGATATTTGCCCTAAAGTTACCTCTCTGGTGCTGTCAGTTATCTCTCCGGAGGCTGGCACTCCGTCCCATTTCTTGCTTACTCAGATATTTGCCCTAAAGTTACCTCTCTGGTGCTGTCAGTTATCTCTCCGGAGGCTGGCACTCCGTCCCATTTCTTGCTTACTCAGATATTTGCCCTAAAGTTACCTCTCTGGTGCTGTCAGTTATCTCTCCGGAGGCTGGCACTCCGTCCCATTTCTTGCTTACTCAGATATTTGCCCTAAAGTTACCTCTCTGGTGCTGTCAGTTATCTCTCCGGAGGCTGGCGCTCCGTCCCATTTCTTGCTTACGCAGATATTTGCACTTACGTTACCCTCTCTCTTGCTGCTGTCACTTATCTCTCGGGAGGCCGACACTCTGTCCCATTTCTTGCTTACTCCGATACTGGCACTAGCGTTACCTTCTCTCTGGTATCTCCCGGGAGGCCGGCACCCTGTTCAATTTCTAGATGTGTCATCACTGCTGTTTGCAACTGTAGACTTGACTTGTGTTGTGTATGAATTTCCTTTATGCCTTATGTTCTATTTACTGTCAATGTTCCAATGTGTACTTGTGGAGCGCGGCATGGAACACTCCTTGTGTTCGTCATGAGTTCCAATCCAGGTCGTCAGTTTATCTGGAGTCCTGGAGTGGAAGTCGTGCTGCCTGGCGCTCACCTGTTTCTCTTATCTGCAATAAACCGTTTTACCCCCAATACCGTCTTCCTCCCTTTACTACAATTGGCGACGAGGATGGGATGAGTTTGTCGGAAGAGTACAAACTTACTTCTGCAACGAGAGGGACACGGCGCAGATTTAGAGGGCGATGGTGTGAGATTTTCCGTTTTACCCCCAATACCGTCTTCCTCCCTTTACTACAACTTGTTACTTTACCTTTTCTCATGCTTTCAGTTTCATAATAACTCATCACTTTAGAGATGCTCTATGATCTCACTCTCTGATGATTCCTAGGTACCTCTGCACTGGTATATGCTCGCTCGCTTTGGAATGTTTCTTTTATCATGCATTCTCTGCCATCAAGGCATGTCTCAGAGCTCTTTGCTCCACTGTGACGTTTCTGTGATCTGGTATTCTGTATGCTGATCTAGTGTTTCTCTCGGCCCTGCTGTAACGTCACTTGTTATGTTGTTCTTGCTAATGCATCTTAATGTTTTGTCTCGGCAGTTTTCAACATTTATTTATATTGATCCAAGATTCTATTTCAGGTTTTTTTTATCATGTGGGGAGAGGATATTACTTGGGGAGAGGAGTTGGCCTAAAGGCTAGGGCGGGCGACCTCGAATCTGGGGAACTGGGTTCGAGACTCGGCAAGGACGCTGAACATCCTGTGATTCTGGGCAAATCACTTAATCTCCCCGTGCCTAACAAAAATGAATGTGTCCTCATGTAACGCAACTGGTGCTATGTAAAGCGCTCTGATACCCAATACCTTCGGGTCAAGTTCCCGCTATAAAAAAAAAATGTGCTTGTATCGCTGCGATGTGTTGGAGTGTGTGCTATTGCTGTTGGCACCACTTGTCACTGTCTGAAAAGGACAGAGAGTGGAAAAGAAGAACAAATTACTTACCTTTGGTAATGCCTTATCTGGTAGAGACTCTATTTAGCCGCAGATTCCTTACTTTAGAATTATCCCCAAGTGTCAGATTGCATCTGGAAATTTTTTGTGAGCAGTACCCCTGCATGCCAGTAGGTGGCGTTGTTCAGATCCGTGTGGCGTCGTTGGCGTCGCCCGCACCAGAAGTGGCATTCGCAGTGCCTATATAGGTGACACCTAGGCACGCTGACGTCAGTTACTTTTCACGGCTTTCCACGCCAGAAGCACGGAGCCACGAAGTACACTGACAAATGGTGTGAAAATCTAGGGACCTGAAAGGGGAAAGCCCTGTCCCTAGAAAACTGTTCACTGAGCAGGGAGGCTGGGTGGGTCTTAAGGAATCTGTGACTAGATAGAGTCTCTACCAGATACGGTGTTACAGAAGGTAAGTAACTTGTTCATCTGATAGAGACTTCTAGCCCCAGATTCCTTACCTTAGAATAGATACCCAAGCAATACCTCCCCATAGGTGGGTCTGCGGACCAATGTCATACAAGGAAGTCCGCAGGACCGAATGGGCAAAGTGCCCATCCCTACAGACCTGACTGCCCAGACAGTAGTGTTTGGTAAACGTGTGCAGGGAACCCCATGTTGCTGCCTAGCAGATGTCCAGAACTGGAACTCCGCGAGATAACGCAGTTGTTGCAGCTTTAGCTCTGGTGGAATGAGCGCGCAAACCCTCAGGAGGTTGCTTTTTAGTCAATTGTTTAGCAGATTTTGATACAGAGTACAATTCATCGTGAGATGGTCCATTTCTGTATGGCTCGTCCCTTCTTCGCTCTGACATACCCCACAAAGAGTTTGTCATCCACACGCAACTCTCATGTGTGATCAAGGTAGAACCACAATGCTTTTTTTGGGTCCAGACGATGAAGTCGCTCATTTTCGTTGGAGGGATGAGGCGGTGCGTAAAAAGTAGGTAGAGTGATGGATTAGCCTATGTGAAATGGAGTGACCACTTTCGGAAGAAAGGAAGCTCTCGTATGAAGCACCAGTTTGTCTGGGTAGATGTTGCTCACTGACCCTCCGGGTAGATGCTATTGCCACTAGGAAGGCCGTCTTGATGGTAACAAGTCTAGGTGAACAATTGTGCAGAGGCTCAAAGGGAGCACACATAAGGAAAGTGAGGGCCAAAATTGAGGTCCCACTGGGGTATAATGAAGAGAGAAGGTGTAAACAATTATAAACCTTTCAGAAACATATTCACAATAGGGGATTTTAAGAGGGATGTCTGATCAGGCAACCGCAGAAAATCTGAAATGGTGCAGAGATAGCCCTTCAAAGTGCCCAGAGAAGAGCCCTGCTGGACAAGGGAAAGGATGAATAGGAGAACCTGAGAAAGGGGGGCAGAAAGGAGATCAATATGGCTTTCTGAACATCATGCCACAAATTTTGCCCAACGGAAGGCGTAAACTGTCTTGGTAGAGGGGCACCAGTCTGCCAAGATAATGTCAGAGACTTCATGAGGAAGGTTTAAAGCTGTGGACTGTCACAGCTCAATCTCCACGCAAGAAGATAGAGCATTGACAGGTTCGGGTGGAGAACCCTCCCCTGCTGCTGCGACAGAAGAGCCTCCCGAAGGAGCAGCCTGATCGGAGGACCGATGGCCATGATCAGCAGCTCGGGATACCAGACTCTCCATGCTCAATTCAGAGCCACAAGGATGACTTGGGCCTGGTCGTTCCTGATCTTCTTAAGAACTCTGGGCAGGAGGGGTCTGGGCAGTAAGACGTACAGGAGGCCTGAGCTCCAATCAAGACGAAAAGCGTCTTCGAGCGAGAGCCGCCTTGGAAACTCCAGCGTGCAGAACTGCTGACATTGTGCATTTTACCAGTGGCAAACAGATCTAACCAAGGCTCTCCCCATGTGCGCCCTCGTCACTGGCAAACAGATCTATCCAAGGCTCTCCCCACTACTGAAAGAAACCTTGCACCACTTCAGTATAGAGACGCCATTTGTGATCCTTGAGGCATCTTCGGATGAGTATGTCCGCTCTGGCATTCAGAGAAGCCGCCAGATGTTGAACCACCAGGGATATCTCCTGCTGTTCAGCCATATCCAGAGACACAAGGCCTCTTGACAAAGGGTCCGTGACCCCACACCACCATGTTTATTGCAGTACCGCATGGCGGTTGTGTTGTCTATGAACACTTGCACTCACCTTTCCTGGATGGAGGGTAGAAAGGCTTTCAATACCAATTGGATCGCTTGGAGCTCCAACAAGTTGATGTGAAGTTCAGATTCTGCCAGAGACCAGAGTCCTCTGATCTTCACCTTTCGTATATGGCAGTCCCATCCCAGGAGTGATGCATCTGTCACTACTGTGAGATCTGGTTGGGGAAGGGAGAGGGGTCTGCCGCTGACCCAATTCCGGTTTTTTGACCGCCACTGCAGATCTTTTGCAGTTCCCTCCGAGATCTGAACTATGTTGGAGAGATTCCCCTAATACTCCACCCACTGGAACTTCAGATCCCACTGCAGAGGACGCATATGCCAACAGGCATGTGTCACCAGCAGGATGCAGGAGGCCATGAGGCCCAGCAGCCTCAGCGTCTGTCTCACCGAAATCCAGGATAGAGGCTGAAACATCGATCTCATTGCCTGAATATCCTGGACTCGCTGTTCAGGAGGATGAGCCCGAAACTGCACCATGGCCAAAACTGCTCCGATGAAAGGGAGCGTCTAAGAGAGAGTCGGGTGTAACTTAGGCACGTTGATAGTGAACCTCAGCGAATGCAGGAGGTCCGCCGTAGTCTGGAGGTGGAAGACAACATTCTGGGGCGAGCCAGCCTTCAACAGCCAGCTGTCAAGATAGGGGAAGACTTGCACCCCTGATCTCCTCAGACGGGTTGGAACCACTGCCATCACTTTGGTGAACACCCAAGGACTTCGGTGAGGCCAAAAAGCAGCTCAGCAAACTGAAAGTGCTCGTGGCCCATCGTCAACCACAGGTAACACTTGTGGGCAGGCAGAAGGGAAATAAGGAAATATGCGTCCTGCAAGTCCAATGCTACCATCCAGTCTCCTCGGTCCAGGGCAGATAGGACCTGGGCAAGATTGAGCATTTTGAACTTCACCTTCTTTAGGAAGAAGTCGACAAGAGTGCAGGTCTAGGATAGGACAAAGGCCTTCGTCCTTTATGGGCACCAGAAAGTAGCAGAATCAACAACCACAACCCACTTCTGGCGTCAGCACTCTCTCTATGGCTCCTTTGGCCAAAAGAGCCATCACTTCCTAGCGGAGAAGAGATAGGTGGTCTCCCGTCAGCTTGTCATAAGTAGGTGGCATGGAGAGAGAGGTAGTTTCGAAGAGGAGGGAGTAGCCCCTGCTGACAATCTGCAAAACCCATCTTTCCAGTGTTATGGACTACCAGTGGGGCAGGTGATGGCGAATCTTGCCACCCACTGGGTGCCCATGTTGGTAAAAGGCAGACTAGGAGGGTTTGGAGTCTGCGGCTGCTGGGGGGGGGGACTGGACTGACCCGACCACTGGCCACTCGACCCATGAGGCGGTAGGTACCGCATCCACTGTCATGCAGAAGCTGGAAAGCTTGCACACCTCGGTGGCTGGGCAGGTATGGAGGTGGCTTGACGTCACAAAAGAAGGGAAAGGTGGATTGAGGGTGACGAGGGGCCATAGAAAGGCATAAGCACCTGGCCGTTGCCCTGCTGTCCTTAAAGCACTTATGCGCCGAATCCACCTTGTCTCCAAAGAGACGGGAACCATCAAAGGGCATGTCCATTAATGATGTCTGGACATCCTCAGAACAGCCAGTAGTCCTCAACCAGCTGTGGCGCCGCAGGGCCACTGTCAACTAAACCGCTCTTCCTAGTGTGTTGATGGTGTCTAATGGTGAATTTAGCTGCATCCCTCCCTTCGGCAACAGCCTGAGAGAGCATGGCCAGGGCCTCCTCTGGGACCTTTAGCAGCACCTGCACAACCGTATCCCACAGGGTGTGGGAATAGCAGCCCAAAGAGCATGCAGTGTTCACTGTCCGCAATGCCAGGCTGGTGGAAGAAAACATTTTCTTGCCTAAATTGTCCAGCCTCTTGGACTCCCGATCTGGCTGGCGGTTGGGCATGCGCCAGGATTTACATGAGATACCAAAGGGGATGATGGGCGGAGCGCTAGAGCAAATCAAACACTCACCCCCAGTCAACTGATCTGGGTTTAATCCATCATCATTCTTTAGCTCACTCCATCACCCCAGTTCAGACATGGCCATATGCAAATCAGTCTGACCCTGTGCCTCATGGGAACAGTCCAGCCCGAACTGCCAAGCCATGTCTTCCCTGGACCGGAAACAAGCATCCTGGGACCGGTTTCGGGTTCAAAACCCTCATCAGCCAGGCTATCTTGAATCCAGTGGCAAAGTGAGCTTTCCCACGTCTGGGCATACCCTGCCAACTTAGGGCGAACAAAGCGATACCAAAGGGGATGATGGACGGAGCGCTAGAGGAAATCAAACACTCACCCCCAATCAACTGATCTGGGTTTAATCCATCATCATTCTTTAGCTCACTCCACCACCCCAGTTCAGACATGGCCATATGCAAATCAGTCTGACCCTGTGCCTCATGGGAACAGTCCAGCCCGAACTGCCAAGCCATGTCTTCCCTGGACCGGAAACAAGCATCCTGGGACCGGTTTCGGGTTCAAAACCTCATCAGCCAGGTTATCTTGAATCCAGTGGCAAAGTGAGCAAGGGACCCACGTCTGGGCTTACCCTGCCAACTTAGGGTGAACAAGCGTATACCAAAGGGGATGATGGACGGAGCGCTAGAGCAAATCAAACACTCACCCCCAGTCAACTGATCTGGGTTTAATCCATCATCATTCTTTAGCTCACTCCACCACCCCAGTTCAGACATGGCCATATGCAAATCAGTCTGACCCTGTGCCTCATGGGAACAGTCCAGCCCGAATGCCAAGCCATGTCTTCCTGGACCGGAAACAAGCATCCTGGGACCGGCTCGGGTTTAAAACCCTCATCAGCCAGGCTATCTTGAATCCAGTGGCAAAGTGAGCAAGGGACCCACGTCTGGGCATACCCTGCCAACATAGGGCGAACAAAGCTTGATACCAAAGGGGATGATGGACGGAGCGCTTAGAGCAAATCAAACACTCACCCCCAGTCAACTGATCTGGGTTTAATCCATCATCATTCTTTAGCTCACTCCACCACCCCAGTTCAGACATGGCCATATGCAAATCAGTCTGACCCTGTGCCTCATGGGAACAGTCCAGCCCGAACTGCCAAGCCATGTCTTCCCTGGACCGGAAACAAGCATCCTGGGACCGGTTTCGGGTTCAAAACCCTCATCAGCCAGGCTATCTTGAATCCAGTGGCAAAGTGACTGGGGGTGAGTGTTTGATTTGCTCTAGCGCTCCGTCCATCATCCCCTTTGGTATCGCTTTGTTCGCCCTAAGTTGGCAGGGTATGCCCAGACGTGGGTCCCTTGCTCACTTTGCCACTGAATTCAAGATAACCTGGCTGATGAGGGTTATGAACCCGAAACCGGTCCCAGGATGCTTGTTTCCGGTCCAGGGAAGACATGGCTTGGCAGTTCGGGCTGGACTGTTCCCATGAGGCACAGGGTCAGACTGATTTGCATATGGCCATGTCTGAACTGGGGTGGTGGAGTGAGCTAAAGAATGATGATGTATTAAACCCAGATCAGTTGACTGGGGATGAGTGTTTGATTTGCTCTAACGCTCCGTCCATCATCCCCTTTGGTATCGCTTTGTTCGCCCTAAGTTGGCAGGGTATGCCCAGACGTGGGTCCCTTGCTCACTTTGCCACTGGATTCAAGATAACCTGGCTGATGAGGGTTATGAACCCGAAACCGGTCCCAGGATGCTTGTTTCCGGTCCAGGGAAGACATGGCTTGGCAGTTCGGGCTGGACTGTTCCCATGAGGCACAGGGTCAGACTGATTTGCATATGGCCATGTCTGAACTGGGGTGGTGGAGTGAGCTAAAGAATGATGATGGATTAAACCCAGATCAGTTGACTGGGGGTGAGTGTTTGATTTGCTCTAACGCTCCGTCCATCATCCCCTTTGGTATCGCTTTGTTCGCCCTAAGTTGGCAGGGTATGCCCAGACGTGGGTCCCTTGCTCACTTTGCCACGGGATTCAAGATAACCTGGCTGATGAGGGTTATGAACCCGAAACCGGTCCCAGGATGCTTGTTTCCGGTCCAGGGAAGACATGGCTTGGCAGTTCGGGCTGGACTGTTCCCATGAGGCACAGGGTCAGACTGATTTGCATATGGCCATGTCTGAACTGGGGTGGTGGAGTGAGCTAAAGAATGATGATGGATTAAACCCAGATCAGTTGACTGGGGGTGAGTGTTTGATTTGCTCTAACGCTCCGTCCATCATCCCCTTTGGTATCGCTTTGTTCGCCCTAAGTTGGCAGGGTATGCCCAGACGTGGGTCCCTTGCTCACTTTGCCACTGGATTCAAGATAACCTGGCTGATGAGGGTTATGAACCCGAAACCGGTCCCAGGATGCTTGTTTCCGGTCCAGGGAAGACATGGCTTGGCAGTTTGGGCTGGACTGTTCCCATGAGGCACAGGGTTAGACTGATTTGCATATGGCCATGTCTGAACTGGGGTGGTGGAGTGAGCTAAAGAATGATGATGGATTAAACCCAGATCAGTTGACTGGGGGTGAGTGTTTGATTTGCTCTACCGCTCCGTCCATCATCCCCTTTGGTATCGCTTTGTTCGCCCTAAGTTGGCAGGGTGTGCCCAGACGTGGGTCCCTTGCTCACTTTGCCACTGGATTCAAGATAACCTGGCTGATGAGGGTTATGAACCCGAAACCGGTCCCAGGATGCTTGTTTCCAGTCCAGGGAAGACATGGCTTGGCAGTTCGGGCTGGACTGTTCCCATGAGGCACAGGGTCAGACTGATTTGCATATGGCCATGTCTGAACTGGGGTGGTGGAGTGAGCTAAAGAATAATGATGGATTAAACCCAGATCAGTTGACTGGGGGTGAGTGTTTGATTTGCTCTAACGCTCCGTCCATCATCCCCTTTGGTATCGCTTTGTTTGCCCTAAGTTGGCAGGTATGCCCAGACGTGGGTCCCTTGCTCACTTTGCCACTGGATTCAAGATAACCTGGCTGATGAGGGTTATGAACCCGAAACCGGTCCCAGGATGCTTGTTTCCGGTCCAGGGAAGGCATGGCTTGGCAGTTCGGGCTGGACTGTTCAATGAGGCACAGGGTCAGACTGATTTGCATATGGCCATGTCTGAACTGGGGAGGTGGAGTGAGCTAAAGAATGATGATGGATTAAACCCAGATCAGTTGACTGGGGGTGAGTGTTTGATTTGCTCTAACGCTCCGTCCATCATCCCCTTTGGTAGGATTTACATGAGAAGTGGAGGCTTGGACCACCAGGCTCTCTGGGGTATGATGTCCCATGAGGAATTTGGGGTCCACAGGAGTGGGGCGGTGGTGGCGGGCAATTGTCCTATTCACAGGAGCCCCTGTGCTGGGTTTGGCCCTGGTCCCATGCAGGACATCAGTAAGTGCTTCATTAAATGGGAGATATGGTTCGGAAGGGGAGACTTCCAGCTCAAGCACTTCATCTTGACTGCCAGTGAGACCAAGCGAAGGTTCAGGACCTCAGTCGAGTCATGGAGCGGAAGCATTCACCATAGTTTTGTAAAGCAGAGCAGGGCCAGACTGATCATTCTGCTGCTCTGACTTTTTCTCTGTGGGTTGCAGACTAGGTGGCTGCTTTCAGAATAGGTCAGGCTGGTACAACCCAGGCATGCCCCACGTGGCTCCATTCTAGTGAGGCCTCCTGAAGTGCGAGCGAGTGTCAGTGCCTGAGATTAACTCAAGCATTCCATCCATCGCCTTGTTTTTGCACTTTATGCCCTAGTGTGCTGGGTGTGCCCAGACGTGGGTCCCGAGCTCACCGTGCCAGTGGAACCAAGCTATACCTGACTGAAGAGCCCTAATACGGGTGAAACCGGTCCTGGGTTGCTTGTGTTCCGATTCAGGTAGGTCCTGGGCTGGCAGTTCGGGCTGGACTGCTTTGCATATGGCTGGGTCCAAACTGAAGTGGCATAGTGGGTGAAAAATGATGGATTGGGATGCAGCCCTAGCGATTGCCAGTGGCCGAGAATAATTTAAGCATTCCATCAATCACCTTGTTGTTTTTGCATATAACGTTCTAAGTGCGCCAAGTATGCCCAGGCGTGGGTCCCTGGCTCGCTGTGTCCTGGAACTATGCTATACCTGTCTGAAGAGCTCTCATGAGGGCAAAACTGGTCCTGGGTTGCTTGTGTTCCTGTTCAAGGAGGACCTTACCTGGCAGTTCAGGCTGGACTGTTCCCATGAGTAGCAGGGTCAAGACTGATATGCATATAGCTGGATACAAACTGAGGTGGCATGGTGGGTAAAAAACAATGTATTGGAATGCAGCCCGAACGATTGCCAGTGGCTAAGATTAATTCAAGCATTGCAGTCAACACCTTGTTGGTTTTTCTTTTAACACCCTATGTTCACCGTGTTTGCCCAGATGTGGGTCCCGGGCTCACTGTGCCACTGGATCCAAGCTGTACCTCGCTGAAGAGTCTTAGTGAGGGCGAAACCGGTCCTGGGTTGCTTATGTTCCGGTTGAAGAAGGACATGGCCTGGCAGTTTGGGCTGGACTGTTCCCATGAGGATCAGGGTCAAGACTGATTTGCATATGGCTGTGTCCAAACTGAGGTGGCATGGTGGACGAAAAATGATGGATGCGGATGTGGGCCAGAGGGATTGCCAGTGGCTGAGATTAATTCAAGTATTCCATCCATCGCCTTGTTATTTTTGTATTTAATGCTGTATGTGCGCCTTGTATGCCCAGACGTGGGCCCTGGGCTGATTCTGCCACTGAAACCAAGCTATACCTGGCTGAAGAGCCCTGATGAGGGCAAAACCAGTGCTGAGTTGCTTGTGTTCTTGTTGAGGGAGGACCTGGCCTGGCAGTTTGGACTTGACTGTTCCTATGAGGAGCAGGGTAAAAACTGATTTCCATATGGCTGGGCCCGACTGAGGTGACATGGTGGGCGTAAAACGATGGATTGGTACGTGGCCTGAGCGATTGCTTGTGGCTGAGATTAATTCAAGCATTCCATCCATCATCTTGTTGATTTTGATCCTGTAGTGTAGGCTGATTTGAACTGTTTTGCTTGAGCTGATTTGGTATGCAGTCAAGCTGAAGCAGAGGTGCGCATAAAGGAAGTAGTAGGCAATGGTAAAATGCAGGGAAAATGGTGCTGAAACATGGTGAGAAATAAGCTATGTGATAAGGGTGGGTAAGTAAGGAGGTAGAAGGACTGCTTGGAGACAGTAGCGAAGAATAGTCTGGGTGGGTATTGAAAAAGATGGAGTGGAAGCACAGATTACAGTGAGTAAGACAAGAATATTGCGGAGAAGAGCAGGTCAGGGTGAGTAATGAATAGGAACTATGCGAAGAACAGGTTAGGTTAGATACACAAGGCAGATATTTAGAAAGGTACAAGTCAAAGTATGCAAGTGGTTTGTGAAACAACCCAAAATATTTTGGATAAGCAAGGGAGATGGTGGAAATACAGGCAAGTGTGTGAGCAAAGTAGATGGTAGTGAATAACAGGTCAGGGCGAGGATACAAGGTAGTTTGTGGGAAAGAAGAGGTCAGAATCTAGAGGCACATAAGAGACTCCTGACTTTTTATTTACTGTTATGCTACAAACTGAATTATATGTTTTGGGGCTACGCATTGTACAGGATACTCTTAGACTCAGATGAGTTAATATGCTTTATTTATCAATTATTGCTTCTATTGCAGTGAATTACATACATCACTTATCAATGTGCATTGGTGAAATTACTGTGTCAATCTCTGAGAGATATGCATTTGAATTTTCACATGTATGTGTTCCCCCTGGGAAACAAAGGCTGCGAGCAGAGGCCGTGGACTGCTGGAAGGGTGTGACTAAGCACTTTTGGGTACGCCCTGTTGGTGCTACTGAGGTTATCTCACGGCACGCCAAATGGCAGACTGCATGGAGCCGGACTTGACAACCTTAAGAGACTGCTATGAAGAGGGCACCCACCAACAGTTGGACGCATTGGCGGAGTACGGCCAACTTCCTGGAGTGCACTCCAGGCGTATGGGGCGCTCACCTTGACCCTGCGTTGGCTTTATGGGAATCTGAATCGGGAGCCTCCTACCCATTACTTACTCAAATCACTGTTGACATTTGGTAGCGGCCGCCACCGAGTGTCGTGGCAGTACCAAATGATGACGCTATGACCGGGGACGTCTTCCCCACTGCACAGGTCAGATGGGAGGCTATACTGGGTTGTCAATTTGTAGGTAAGGAATGGGAGCACGCTTTGGAACACTACAAGAAAGTCCAGAGAAATACACATTTTAAATGTACACAATTTAACTATCTCCACACTACCTACCTTCACCCCATCAGGTGAATGTTATGTACCAGCTGACAGATATGGGCTGCCCCAGGTGCGCCCACCCCGCTTTGGACTTTGGTCACATGGTGTGGAACTGTCCTGTGATTACGTGTTTCGGGGGGCTGGTGGTAGCTGACATGGAGTGCATCCTTGACCGGAGTGGCAGCTGCTGCCTCCAATCGAAACTGGTAAGGCGGTGCGGGGGTGGGCACCGGGGGTGGGATAGGAAATGGGGTTGGGAAATAAAAAAAACAATTTAAATCACTTACCAGCCTCTCCGCTCCCCCCCCCCCTGCCGGCCACCTCGTTGCTTCTGCTTCTCTCGCCCCAGAAGTGGATGGGCCTGAACGCACAGGCTCCCCACCCAATCCAGACGCTTCTCTCTAGCATGAGAGCAGCACCAGGATTGGTCTGAGCAGCCTGGTTTGCCGCTAAGACAGTGCCTGGGAGCCTGTGGCATTTCTTGGAGAAATGTAAGTGTGCATGTCTCTTTGGCCAGCCTAAGATGGCCGGCCAAACTGACATGTACACTTATAAGTGCACAGTACTCCTCCCTGCCATGGTCCGGCCCAACCCTCCCACTCCATCTGCATCGGATGTAAGCAGCTCAGACGGAGATAAATAAAACGATAATAACAGTGTTTTATTATCGTTTTATTTATCATCTGCTGGGAGTGGGGCGACGCTCCTCTGTCATTATGGAAGAGCCGCAAGGCCTGGGAACTGCAGAGGTCTGCCTTTTAGGTCTTTATGGCCAACGGCTAGCAACGAAAGTTGGTGTACCTAGCGCTTGGCGCATCCAGCAGGGACATTGCCCGACATTGGAAATCCCCAGAGTGCCCACCACATAGTTGATGGAAGGCAGAGGTGCTGATCTGGGCGAGGGCGGAGGAAGCAGCACTCTGACTGGAGGACTATAGGGGGCTCTGTAGGAATCCAATTTCAGATCTCTGGCAGGCGGTAGTAACTAACTTTGAAAATGCAGATAGAGATGAGATATGAGTGCTTGGAGGCCAGTGCAGGGGTGTAGCTGGGGGCGGTCTGCCCCAGGTGGCACGAGTTTTGGGGGCCACCCTCTGCTCTTACCTGCGGCCGTCGCGGGGTGGTAAATACAGGAATCGCCAGCACCCTCCGCTATTACATGCAGCCGCCGCAGGGCAACAAATGCAGGGACCGCCGCGGGAGGCCAAAGATCTAGCTACACCACTGTCTGGGACATAGGGATGGCAGCAGCGTCATACATGAGAAGGGAATGACAGAAAGCGGGCTGCGACGCAGAGGTGTAGGCTGGGATATTCTCACCCCACCTTAGAGAACATAGCAGCACACTCCTCCTGTTACCCCATGGAAACCATTACTGTAGCTTGAACGCCCCAGAATTTACAAATGCTTGGGAAAGTTAAATGTTACACTTGCCATGTTTACAATGTATACGGGGGAGTTTTCACAATGGTTAACAGAGACGAATATGCACAGTAATGATGCATACCCTAACGAAACTTGCTGCTTTGCTAACTTTATTGTTAAAACGAGAAAATGTAATAAATAAAGATTTTAAAACAAAATGTATATGTTCCCCCTGAAGTAAGATTTTAAAAAGAATCATGTTGTGGATATGCTACGAGTTAACTTGTGGTACAAAACGAAATTCCTCTAGTGGATGTAAGGGATTCAGACTACACAAAAAATAAGGCTCATTCCCATAAAAGTGCAAAGCTACATTGGAATCCTCTCAGAAGAGTTTACATATAAAACTATAACCATCAACATAATCCAGTAGTAACATAGAGTAGGCATTAGCCAATGGATACTTGCTTTTAGTGCCATACAGTTGCCATGTATTGCTTCTGCTAAATGTGAATCGGCCAAGGAGCGCTTCTGTAGCATACTTTACTGAAAAGAGTAATATTTCAGTGTTTTTGAATGTGAAGGGTAAAAACGGAGATGGAACTCCATTTTTTTAAACTCATTAATCAATGTGTAAGGGCATTGAAAGTATTTTTATGTGCATGAAAAACTCTCTTCCCGAAAACGCTAATTGAAGAGAAAATTGTTATTGATGTCGTTTTTTTTTAAAATTCAGCCAACCACGAAGAATTAAAGTAAATGAACTAAGCCAGAGTGGCTACGAAAATCATATTTTACAGGTCAAGATGCATAAGCATGATAAGAAATAACAGGTCAAAGAAGGAGACATGTCAAGTAACAGGCAGGCTGTGATTGTTCAGCATGGATTTTTGGTTGGCAAACAGATGCCAAATCAAGGAAGCAGATGGAATGATTTCCTACACATAGCTATGGACGAAGACGCATTGGGCAGAAGGCTGTGGCACAGGTCATGGTAGAAAAGCAGGCTCATGGTCATAGGCTTGGCAGCACAGATCATGTTTTGGTAGAACATGGTTACAGGTTTCTTAAGTATGACTGAAGATGAAGTAGCTTTGGTGAGGTAATAGAGAAGTACGTCTCCTTGTGCTAGGGCACAGGTGATGTCACGTAAACAGGGATAGTGTATAAACACTTCAGGTGAGTGTAGAAGCTCATGCCATTATGTGAAAAACTGACTCATGATAGGCGAACAGAGATTGAGGTGAAATTCATGAGGCAGGGTGGAAGAGACAGGTCATGGTGGGATGCCAATAACTGTATTTGAAGCCATAAATAAGAGTGGAGGAAGCATAGGTCATAGTGGTAAAAGATGAGCTGCAACATAGAAGCAGAGACCATGGTGAGCAAGCACAATATTGTTTGAGCCGTGGTTTGTGAGCATCAGTATGGAAGGTACAAATTGGGTAAGGAGTACAGCAGATATAGTGGAAAGAAAATGTAATTTTAGGGACCACACACTAGGGTGGGAAAGTATGGGCAAAGGTGTGCAAGGGTTATGCTGAAATGACTTTAGTTTAAGGAGTTGTCAGAGTAGGTCAGCTCATGGTGGTTCCCATCATAATGTGCATGAGTAGATTTTATTGCAAAGAGAGGTAATTGTGGGGAGGTACAATGATGGGAAGGGGGATCATAAAGAGGGGCTTGATCTGGTAGATAAGGAACACCACTCATACTTTTTTTTTTAATTTAAAGCAACAACGGCACTGCGCCCAGACAGCCACGTCAGGAGTGTCAGTGAAGGTAAGAGCCCCATTCACACTTACTCTTGTGCCTGGTGCCTGTGACCGAAGGTGAGAAACCTTCATATCGTCCCAGTCCTCTGTCTCTCATTAAACTGGCCCTGAATGCCATAAGTGAGACCCCATACACTCTTAAATCTAGTGCGATGCCATAAGTGAGAATCCTTATCCACTCATCTCCCACAGCTGACACTTGTAGTAGGAGGTGAGGAACCCATATCAACCCCATACATTATTCCAAGCCCTATTATTTGGTATATTTGGCAGAGAGGTGTCCCTAATATTTGCTTGACCCGTTTACTCTGTCCATGCATAGCAGAAGGAAGAACCCTTGCAGTCAGTCCTTCATACCTTATCCCAGTGACTGAAGCTAAATCTTACCCTATTTTCGTCCTCTGGCTTATAATTTCTAAACTTGCAGGTGAACATGAGAGGCATTCACAATACTATGAACTCTCTGCTCCTTTCTTATGTTTTTTGTAACGTGTGTGTGTGTGTGTGTGTGTGTGTGTGTGTTATTGTTGCTGTTAACATCGCAAACTAACGCTATGAAATTCTACTTCTTCTATCTCTAAATTCGGCCCAACTCTAATCACTCATCAGTTCATTACTCAGATTGCCTAGCCCTTAAGCCTCCTTTAGGCTATTGTATGTGAAAGGTAACCTTTCAAGGTAGTTGGCTTCTGATTTGATTATGCTTCCGGTTTACATAAGTCATGTCTCAGACTTGCAAACTATATTTACGTTTTGGAGTGCATCTGTTTTTTCTGAAAGGTATTAGGTTACAAATCTTGGGTCACAAATATATCTTTGTGGACTAGTAAGAGAACAGTACATCAGCTAAGACATTTGATCCAAAAAGCAGTTTCTGCACTTGTGGATATAAAAGGTAATTTTCACATGATTGAAACCACCAAATTATATGATCGCAGAATTCTGTTTGTCTCATCCAATACCCATCATTCTGACGGCCAAATGCCATTTCGTCCTCAGTCTTTCTGCTGGAGCTTAATGCTCGAACTCTTGCTGTGCATTGCTCCATTCCATCATATAGCAGCTTAATGCCACTATTTCCAGTATTGATGATTGACTTACACCTTTGGGGATTAAAGGGTGGCAGTGACCAGTATGTAAAGTTCCATGGTTATGTTTACAATTCCCAAACTTTATTTCTTTACTGTCTGTGAGAGAATAGTGAAGGACATCTGCCTAGTGAGGGAATGTATTAGTCTGGACGAACACTATGGATACTTGAGTGTCTGAGTTTATGAGACCTTGCGATAAGGAATATTTTGAATGTCAGATACAGATGGAGAGAGGGAAGTATTCCATGGTTTCGAGAATCTTTTAATATTAGAGCCTTTTTGATAATAGGATGGGTTGATGGTAAAATATCGAAGAAAAGCGCAGAAATGTTGAGTTCTGGAAACCTTCATCGCGAGGGATATGCGTAGGTGTGGTAGTGGTTCAAAGGCCTTAAGAAGTAGTAAATGGAGGAGGGGAGAGAATCTTGAGCACACATTGGCTTTGAATTGTGACATACTCCAATGCAAATTGAATATTCGCATATAAAGGTGATTTGAAGCAAAGACTATGTGAGTGTTGGACAGTGAGGCACAACCCTGTGCGAGGTGAATAGTTAAGTGTGAGCAACCCTCTTCATCCAATAACAAGATACTATTTAGAGAATATGAAATACCCCTGATTAGAAGGGAATTATATGCCAACATGTATCTGAGCCCTGGGTGAAGTATAGGTTTTCAGTGTAATAGACTCCTTGGATGTGCACTAGATGCAAAAGATAGTGACACTGATCGCCAGGAAAGGTGTGATATTTAATAGCCAACAAGGAAAAAGGAATCATTGAATATGAGACTGCTCTGAGGCCCAGGAATCTTTCAGATATTCACAATGGAACTGAGAGTGACAGAGTGAGACATCTTTGAACGGTTATAAAGTCATAACCCCGAGGAGGCGTATTTCACTTTTAAATACCACCCAAACAAGTGGAATAACTGAGTGTGACTGCTCCTTTCTGTCCAAAAGGAGACTAATGGATTTGCTTGATGGGGCCCCTTAAGTAAGAGATATGGACTTGAGTATGACAACTTCCCTCTATCCCAAGCAGCAAGGGAACTGTGGAAGGGAAGTATTTAAACAGGAAACCTTTTAGGAGGAAAGAAATTATTGAAATTGCTATTTCCAAGACAGGGAGATACCTTTATAAGAATGCTGTTTTTTCATGTGCTTTGGTTAGTGTACGTTTTGTTTATACTTTTATGGCACTATACTATAGATTGCACATTAAACTGCCAGTGCCAGAGCAAGTAGTCACACTGTAGTTAGTGTCTTGTGAGTGATGGTCACATTTCCACTGAATGTGGAGCTTGCTCATTCTCTGTTTGCAGGACTCATCTCTCTACGTTCAATTAGAATGACTTTGTAGGGAAATAAGTGCATAATGTCTGTTCAGGAGGGCCTCAGGGAGTAATTCCTATGAAAATATCAAGAAGCCACTGTGTTTCTGCCACAATGATAAGAGCATGGCCTGAATTAACTAGTCTGAAATGCGTAGTGCAGCAGATCTGTTTAGCTGTTTTTTTGCTTGTGCTGTAGCATGTGTTCTTGTTGATCAGTACCATATGTACATTTTTGATAATTGAGGCTCAGTATTTAAAGAGACCTCAGGCAGCCAGGCCTAGTGTATATCATACTGACCATTGGAAGTTCTGGCACACCAGTTGTAGACAAAGAAATTATGTTGCATATAAACTGATCTCTTTCGACACACCACAGAAGTATTGTTCTATGCAAATTCTAAACCAAAGTGTAACGTAAACAACAGACCTAAAAGGCAATCGTTCCCAGTAAGTGACCACATTCTACCAGCCTGGAAGCTCACATGCTCTAAAGCTTCTAGTAGTTCAGAACCTTAGACTTGTATGCCGAACAGCCTCACTGGCTCTCTTGACCATAACAAGTCTAACAGAGTTTGTAAGGCTTATTCTCTTCACCTGACTATTTTGCTCATTTAAAGTGACAATACCTGCTAGCCATCATTGCAATCTCAGTAAGCCTACTTCACATCGTTGAGGCTCAACTAATCCAACTAGGATTTTCTTCCTAGTATCTGCTTCTTTCCCTTTACCTCTCCTGCTAGGACTCTAACTGTCCTAATTGTTAATCAAAAAGGTCCAACCATCCCTACCCATTCATCAAAAAATCCTGAAGCCATTCTTTTTGCTGTCATCAAGCGAGGATTGATTGCAACTGATTGGATTCCCTTGCAAACCAGATTGTGAATCTCAGGCAACCATCACTCTTCTTGCTAGAGAATGTATTCTCAGTCTTTGCCTACTATGACTGTCATCAATGCTATATTTAATTACAGGCCACCGCATCCTATTTTGTATGTAAAGTTGTTGAAGTATTTGGATATGGTATGTCTGGACAGCTTGTTTTGCGGTGTAATTTATTAAAGAGATGTGCATGCTGCCTATTCTGGAGGAACAGTGTGATTTCTACATTTCATTTACTTTGCTTTCGTGACCCAGTGTAACTAGCTCCCTAATCTACTTGGCTGAGTCCTACATTTTAAGTGTTTTTCCTGCATGCTCTGTCTGAGATGGCACAATGTATAGATTTAAGATTACCATGCCTATATACAATGAACCTGCTTTAGCCCTACTTTCAAGTTGGCTTCAATGCACCTTGACTCTTTCTTAGAAAGGTGCCCTTCTCTAGCAAAGCAGCCACGTGACGAGGATTCAGGATGTCTGCTTTCTTTGTAGCGGGGTAAATTATTTATTTACTTGGTGTTTATAACATGCACACCAAAAACTGAACCGTATCTAGGTACGAGAAAAAAAGGGATCTCGAAGGAAAAGTCACAGCAGGGGCAGCCATAATCAGCAACCAGCAATCAAGAAAAAAACTGGTATTTCAGTACTTAAACTTGAGATGTCCTGGTTTTCTGAACTGTTTCAGAGCTGCCCGAGGTATAGATTTGTTATATATCTAGGTTTGAAGTGTTCTCCATGTATCTGACATGTATCCTGACCATCAGGAGATGTTAGGTTGTTAGGAATACTGTTAGGGCACCAACATGCCCATTAAGTGGCTCAGTGCTCCACGGACAGCCATGCTGCAGAGCTGATAGGGTTATAACTTTGCTGTGAGAAGAGCCTTGTCTTCAGATGTGTACTCTAAGCTTATTTGTCCTACTAGGTAAAGATTCTCCTGCTTAGAGCACTGTACTACCTTTAAGGAAACATTTCTGTCTACCTCCTAGGTGGCCTTCCGCATTCTAGTTTGACGAAGTATCATGTTGCCTATTCTGGAGCAGTAGGATGTCTGTGTTTTAAATGCTTTCAACTTATCTAGTAACCCTGGATAGACCTTATTTCGTGAATGGACCTATGTATTGTGTCCCATGGAGCAGTCTTGTTTTTGCTGATGGATTTAGAAGGATTTTCAATGATTACAAGCATTCTGTGTGTCTTTTGATTCTTTTGGCTTCAAAGTTGAAATAGCATTGCTGGTACTCTGTCGGATATCTTACTTCTGCTACTTGGGATGGGTGGGATGATTCTTCCAACTGTGGTGTCTGTAGGTAGAAAACAGATGTGGGGAGGAGGAGGGAAGAGTGATAAATTGATATGAAAAACATTGCTGGACACTGTTTCTAAAACACTTTTTTATAATGTCAAACAGGGGAGAGACGGCTTGAGCAACTCGTTACCCCCCAGATGTTTTCTAATGGTAAATATTTTTGTTTGGTCTCTGTAGCCATTCTCTCATGCCCTCATTACTAACTTCTTGTCTTTTTTGTCTCTCACCCTTGCTCCCTCTAATTTCCATTCTTCCTTTGCCTCTCATGCATCCTTCTTCTCCCCTTCTCTCATTTCTCCCTTCCCTTCTCACTTGTCATCCCTGTCTACCTACCCCTCCCTCTTTCATGTTTCTTCTACCTCCTTCCTTGTTCTGTTTCTCAGTTCTCTTAGTTGCTTTTACAGTCCTCTTCCTATTTTGGTTTTTACTTGCTTTCTTGTGGTTTTTCTCAATTTCCATCGAGATTTCAACTCTCGATGTGTTTGCCTTGGTCACCTGGGCCTTCCAGCTAACTGCACGCTTGGGATTCTGAGCATTGCATTTGAGCAGCTATTTAATATCTTTGGCCATAGCCTGCTGCCTATGTCTGCGCGGTCCCTTTAAGCAGCATTTCTAACGGTCTGTCCCTCTGCTTGTGCCTGTTTAGCTCCTTTAAGCAGCTATTTATAACACTGTGTTCCTCTATGACTACCTTTTCCTGTCTGACCTCCATGGGCAGTTGTTTACAAACATACTTGTGCTTGTTTGATCTCTATTAACAGCTGTGCCTTACACTGTGTAAAACTCTGCTTTTCATATTTCACCTGCCTGGCCTCCCCCAGTCGAAGCTTCTAGCTTGATACCACCCTATTGCTGCATGTTTTTTTGCTGGCTCCGCTGAATAAATGTTTCCAACACACTCTGCCGTCTTCACAGTCCCTTCTGTCTTGCATATTACCTGGCCTTCTCGACTGCTGTTATAATTGGTGTGACCCCTCCCTTGCTGCCTTTGCGCTGCGTGATCCAACACGGCTTTGGAGTTGGCTGTGCATGTTGCCATTCGTAAGAATGCTTGGGACCGAATAAGAAAACAAATTTGGGGGGTTGGGAAGATTCTGCACAGAGGAACAGAGAAAAATCACCCACGTTCCTCCCAGAAAATTAATACGTCAGCCAGGAGAGGTAACTAGAAATAGAATATTACAGGTATACATTTCCCATGCAGTTGGAGAACATTTACACACATGTACTGTTCAACAATATTAATGCCCTCTAAACTTTGTTTCCTTGCTCACTTTGGCGCTGCAGACGACAAACCAAGAATATTCAAATCAACCTTGACCATGCCCCGAAAAGGACAGTCCCACACAAACTGTAAGGCCACATCCCTTCTGCTTCGGAGAAAGGACAGCCCTGCTTGTGGTTCAGCATAGTTGGGCCTCATCAGTTAGGTGCATTGAATATCCTGTTGCAGAGTGTGCTAATGGACCCACGTCTGGGCACATCGATTTCACTTCCAGTGTTTCAACGAGAAAAACAATAATAAGATAAATTAAATGCTTACATGAACCTCAGCCGCTGGTCATTATTCTGGAACACATTCCACTCCATTGACTTTTTTGCACGTTGTGTCACCACTGATAGGAACTGTCAGAATGCACATAAAACTGGCATATTAAAAGGAAGCTATTTGGAGACAGTTG
This sequence comes from Calotriton arnoldi, assembly GCA_963921515.1. Lineage (NCBI taxonomy): Eukaryota > Metazoa > Chordata > Amphibia > Caudata > Salamandridae > Calotriton > Calotriton arnoldi. The sequence continues at coordinate 1,625,289 of CAWUFW010002560.1, read as the reverse complement.
ACTTACTTTCCCCTACAGGGGCTGATGTGTCCTACCTCATATAACCAGCCATTTTCAATACTTTTGCTTCCACCCAAAGCATGAGTAAAGAATTTTGTTTAATAATAGGAACTGTTACAAGAATTCTTAGTAGAGCAAAGTTTCATGTTAATCAAAGTTTTGTGCCCAAAATGTGGCAAACAAGCCTGATGTGATTGAGGGGAACTGAACGAATAACACGTACATCTTGTTCAGATTAGTTGGTGTGACTGAGATGAGAGTAGGAGTAACATTCGATGAGTGGTGGCATTTCCTCCCTTCTATTGTCGCATCTGTTCTTGTCTCCTGTTATCAACATACTTCTCTTGCTTTCCTCTCTTGCTTTCTGTTTCGCCATGTCTACCTCCACATTCTGTCATTTTCTTGTTCTCCCAGTCTCTCGTTCATGACAGTCAAGCCGTTAGGCAGAGTTAAGTAATAATGATTTGGCCACTTACAGATCCTAACAATGCATGGGCTGTACTTCAGGTCTACCTGTAGATGTTAGATTGACCTAGAACTAAACAAGAATCCACCGAATGCATCACTTTCACAACTCACAAATCACATACCCTGTAAATCCTTCAGAAATCGCTCCTCTACTCAAGAATTATTGAACATCGGAGTAGCACTACCAGAGTGGTCATCCATGCTCAGAAGGGTGCTGAAAATCCTCGAAGAACATCTGTCATATACGTTTCGGTTTCAACCATGACTGAAGGAGTGGAATGTACCTGGATGCCGATAATGAACAAGAAGTGCCACGGAAATTCTTGAATTTATGGATACTCTACTACTACTGCCCTCTGAAGGGTATTCCATAAATCTTTAGCTTCTCAATGCCATTATGTGAGCTGGCCATTAACCTGCAAATCAATCTAACTCTGTCCCCAAAGGAGCAGTCTGACATGAGCTGTTGAGCTGGCTACATTCTGAGTCACATAAGCACAGCAAACATGTTTCTACCTTTTTGAGTGTCACCGGCAATTTGAAGCGTGATACCTAGCTACACTATGCAGGGTGCCCATATGTAGACATCCAAACTCCATTGCATACATTCGGGATCCTCTATGTCTTATACAACTTGGATTGAGGGCCCACAGACAAACTGGAACTATGACAATTGAAAGAATGCCAGGCATCTTAGATTCAAAATGATGGATGGTGTCATGTATCTCTGGGACCCAAAATGAGTGAGAGGTTCATACACGAGTGAGATACGTTATCATTTAATATGTTATCATTTAGTCTGTTACCTACTCCTTGGATCCACCAGTAGTCGCAAAGACTGAACTAGTACAAAATACACCTGGGATTGGGATTGCCAAAAGTGAAGTCATATGTGAACAGATGATCTGGATATGAAGGAGTCAAATATATTTAGAAACTTCCATCTGGGACTTGCCACGAGAGAGATGTCAACTACACCTACCTGTTATCTGCAATAAGTAAAGAGCACGGCCAAGATATGACACAAATGATGGGTTACATACATCTTGGAACTGATGTGCACCTGGGTACTTTCCCTTAAGCAATAGGACTTCTGGCTGAGGAGTTTTACACACTTGATGTCTATCTGCTACGAGCTAAGGACCACATACACCATGGTATTCTAGCATCCTGTTCTCCTGCCGTGCAAGTTAATTTGGACACCCCGTAGGCATAAACGTGTCTTAAAAGACAGGGACATAAATACACCTGTTGTGTTAAGAAGTGAAAGAGTGACTCTTCATTTGCAGGCATGCCTCTGCACACAACAGCTTTCCCTATTAACTGTATGACAAGGACTGCCCCAACCCATTTTCTGTTTTTCCACCTTTGAGTGGTGTGATGAATTGCTTAGGCTTATCTTTCCCGCTCCCATTTTTGCTGTCTTACTGTTGTTTTAATTTCTTTTTTCTGTTTAGGGCGGTTCAGTTCTGTAACTAACATTCCAGCTCCCTGCCAATTTTTATTTGTATATTTACTTATTTTTCTTGGCTGACAAAATATAACTCAGTTCCCTCTGTAATCATGTTTGGGAATGTCCCATGCAACCAGATTCAAGCAATGCATTGGGTGACTGCCTGTGTCACCTGCCTGGGGAATCGTCCCACGAAGAGATAGTGTCCTTTTTCTATGCAAATACCACAAAAGATATTGAAGATCACTTTTATCCACTTGTCTATCAAGTAATGTGGACAGCTACGGAAGGCAAATATGGACATGATCATTGTATGTAGTCAAGAATATATTTATAGGAGGGCATCTGTGCAGGTCTCTGTACTGTGATCAGCAGAATGCCTCAATGCTGTTATGAGGGTCATGTCTTCATTTTCATGTCCCTCAATTGTCAGAGAGACAGTGATCCACAAGGGAAAGTTTCAGTTCATGATATTGACAACCCTGGTGGATCGTACCACAGCTATTTTTACTGTTGATTGCAGTATGGTAAAGGGATGCCATGACTTCACTAGCAGCCCATTTATACCTTGGTACCATGAATTTAAGTAGGCTATCCCATCAACTCTTGAGAAGGTCAGTCGACCACTTCATTTAGATGCCAAGATTCACATCTACTTGGTCTTGGTAAGTAGTAATTTGCATTGTTTTTGTCCTGAAGTTGATCAGGTTATGGCACAATATCTTACTGATGCTCATTCTCTGTCTTGCCGTTCCAATCATTGGTATAAGGGTGAAAAGGGGCCATCAAGATATTGGGTTCGGCCTCCGCAGTGGACCCTCCTTGACACCTCTAGATTTCATTCAACATTTTATTAAGCCTCATAAATGTAAAATGTTTTTAAAAAATAACATAGAAAAACTATTCACCAGCACCAATATTAAGTTTTCAATTTGCAAAAAGTAGTGTTTTGACAAAGAAATCATGCTTCTTCGGTACCAGAGTTGAGCTGTGCTTATGAGAACCCATGCCAAGGAGCTTCATTTTGATCATGATGTTGGTAATCTCTGTGTTGTTCCTCCTGAGGAGTTTTTATAATTCTGTTTGACTTGACAGAAATTGAATAACAATACTCTAGTTTTCACCTTCTTATGTGATTATTAGGTTAGAGCTGGTTAGGACCCCTTCATATACATACTCCTTTGGTACTATGTTTATGGTAGCATGTCGGTTCCTAAGACTTGTTAGCTCTAGTAATATAGAATTTCATACCCAGACACCTGGTTCTTTACCTATATGTCACTCTTTTATTCAGAAAAAATCTTTCAAGGTTTCCAGGTTGCTCTCTTTCGAGGTTAGGTCACCCTAATGTCATTAATAGAAAGGGTTTTGGTACACCATTTCGTTCAATCGCAGGTTAGATTGAGAGAAGAAAATGTTGGTCCTTCACTGGTAGCTGATCTCCTTTCACAAGGTTTTATGGGTAGATTGTTTTAGTCTTTGTTGTATAGTCCTGATCACCATTATAGAACAGCTGAGGGTTCATTTACTAGAACCTTAGTCCAAAATCGCCTCTTTGTGATCTTTCAGAACCTCAAATGGTACTCTTCCTTCAGCAGGCCCAGTTCTTTCAAAAAGACCTTGAGAAAACTCTAATGTCGAAGATTCTTCACCCTTCCAAAGAAGAAAATGACTCTTTCCATTCCAGTCAGTTGTGCAATCCAGCTTTTCCTAAAGCAACAAAGGATCTCGATGTCTCCTTCTCACAAGCCACGGTTCTCTTTTTCTAGGTAGACTCCATCTCAGTACCGTAAATCCCTCTTAATTATGGAGGTTCCAGTGTGTGGCTACATATCTTAACTTTGAACATGCCACAAATTCATTCTGTTTTTTAAAAGCATTATATCTAAATCTGAGACTCCCAGACCTGAACCTTGTTTCTTATATAGTAACCTCCTGGTCTACTCAGCAGTAGCTACAGTTATACTTTCTAAAGGCAAAGGGCTTTCACCCAAGCATCTCTCAAAATGAAGGGAATGGGTTTGCTAAGTTAAGACTGCTGTGGGTACAACTACAGCTCCAGGTATGTTCCTAAACCCATGTCCTGTTACTGCCAAACAAGTCTGCAGATTACCTTGCACTACATGTTAAGATCAAGAACGAGTATGTGTTTGGCATGAAGAAGGTTAGTAGGGAGCAATACACAAGGTTACTGACAATGGCAATCATTGTCTCCCTCAGTAGTTTCTTTGCACAGACAAGCATGCTTGAGAGCCTTCACCAGGATGTTCAGCAAAATGGGATGGCTATTCCTTTGATGGGAATACGTTGTTTTCTTGTTAAACAGGAGGATGAGGATGTGCAGGAATGCAAATCTGAGCCAGTGACAGCCCACTCTTTTATTTCCATCTCAGCTACTTCTTCACGTCGTGATGGTTCAACCTTCCTGATCAAACTAGTAGAACACTACATCAAACAATAATTATCTTCATGGTGATTCTAGTGCACTCAGTGCCTGTTTACTGCCCCTCTCTACACCCTTTCTGATATATGATGTGCTATCACCAGTATGTGGTGGGAAAAAGTGGAAACTGAGGTGGAATTGTTGGTGATTCTCCATTGAGGAGAAGGGGCCCTGGTGTGCCCAAAGACGTGCTAGATATACTGTTGTATTTATGTTAGATTAATGCTATCTTTTAAGCACAGTTTTTGATTTGCCCTTTTTTGCTTCTTCAGCATGGTTTTCCAAATAGTTGTGAAGGAGCTGAGCTCTATAGCCGCTATGATCAAGGAATTACGCACTGCGTGCATTTATATTCCGTTAATGAGGTGCTATACACACCTCAGCTCTGCCTCCCTTCACTTGCCAGTAACATCCGCCTTGAATATGAAGCAGTGGAATGGAAACTGTGCCTGAGTTTGTCACAGTTGAGCTGCATGTACCTGGGGTCTAGCCAGTACTGGAACACTCACTTTTGTCTGCGAATAGTAAGGTTTTAAGTGCACTGCTGTCAATGAAGGAGTCTCCTATTGATGAAACTCTTTGTGATGGAATGAGACCCAAATCACTGGAAAATGCAGCCACTGAAAATGTGGTGTATGAAAGCCCCGACAGATGGATACAGTCTCCCCCAAGTGAGCTGTCATCATATCTGGGTTACTCATCATTTGAAATAGTGATGTGCACTTTGGACTTGCATGACTTTAAAATGCCACCATCACCTGAACAAACCACATAGTCCTAAGATTCCCAGTCTGTACCAAAATATGTCCGGTAAGTAGTGAAGGGGGCAGGATTGGAATCACAAAGAGCTGTTGTTAACCATTGTTTAAGACCATAACCAGTTTATGGGGTTCGAGCAAACCTACAGGAACTACCGTGTGTAGACAGAATAAGATAAAATGCTTTGTTGTGTCAGCATTTCCTGTAACTGAAATTTGCATCAGATTTATGAAATGTAGTGTTTTGTTTGAGGGAGATGTCTGGGTACATTGATTGCAGCTTGTTTTAACGTTGCAATCAGGATGTGACACACTGTCTGCAGACTGGGAGGTGAATGCTTTGTTCTGCTTGTGAGATTCAACCCTCGCTCGCTGAGCTATGTGTGGCTCGGTGAGTCACTTTGTGCCTTTTACTTACATTCTGAGTCACACAGGAATACACAAAGTATCAGAAGAGAAAGCATGTAGCCAGAAACCTCCCTCCCACCCACGGCCACCCTCAGCATTCCTTGGCTTTAATGATACCCATTTACCTTATCCCCTGTGAAGCTCAGGCCGTCTTTTATTGAAAAGAAGTGCATCTCCCCATGTCCTACTTTATGTACCTTATGGAGATGAGGCACTCGATGAGCCACAGATCAGAGCGGTCAAGGTGAGCGGGTAAGAAAAGGTGGAGAGGTTCAGTGAAGCAAGTGCAGGAAAGAGCAGAGCATAGAGAGAGCTCATGTTAAGAAGCTTGCATTTGCCCAGTTTTAATGGCAAGTGCAGCAAAGAACAAACCTGCACTGAAGCCATGAGTTATGGAGAGAGTGTAAGTTAAAAGTGATCCATTTACAAGACAAGTCAAAGTTTTCATTTTATACATGTTCTTGTAGGATAGCGTTATTAAGTGACAAATAATGCTTAAAACATCAGAAAGGACAGAAAGATACGCTATTGGGAACAGGATGCAGAGACACTGTATGGGGATCGTTTGCATTGAAAACGTAATCTTTTGGCAGATTTGATCACTGTACATGTTTGTGGACGTGTCTTCGTGTGGGTGGATCACAGAAATATCTGAGAATCATGCTCAGGTCTGTTGACAAGGGCCATTTCAGGCACTCTTATGGATTGAGTGGGGATCAGATTGTAATGTCCAAGCATCCAAAAGTGGCCTATCAGTAGCAGGAAAGTTAAGCTTGCCTAGAACCCATGTGCAGGTCAAGAATTCTTTTTCCATCAAGTTCTACCAAATTCCTCTTATTTTTCAATGAAAACATTTAGTTTCCTTCTAAAGGGTGACATTTTTCTTAAAAAGGTAGAAGCTTTCTTCCCCCGTCCCTCTAACCTCCCATGTAACTGCTAGGTAGATTATTTAAAATTATAATACATCTCGTTACCCTGTATTAGTCCATCAACTTTCATCAACTTTTCAGAGGCTGCAGCTAGGGTTAGCAGTGTTATTTATAACCAGAGCACTTTGGGTAAACAGATATTGTTGTAAGATGTTTCTAGTGATAGCACATTATGCGACTGACCTTAGACTCCCTGGCTTTATAACTACATGATTGAAGTGCAAGCAACAGGAGGCGCTGAAGAAAAGGATTCTTAGGAACATTCAAGATCATACATTACCATGAGGGTGCAAGACAGGCTACATGGACTGGCAGAAGGTAGACATGCCTTAGTGGGCAAGAGAAACAGAGAGTGAATATGAAATCTGAAAATAGCGTAGAAGAAACTAAGCGGTCCCAGCTTAATGGCTAAAGCAGATCAAAATCTAAATCTTGGACTGAATTCATAGTTAAAAAATAAACAGAATCACAAGAGGGGATGAGGAAGTTTGTACAAGGTCGAAAAACAAAATCAGTTGAATGTGTAACCCCTAACGGTCTACAAAAACAATCCACAAACCTGGCAGCGGGCCTTGTCAGCAGAACACAGTTTTACTTTCAGGTCGCAGTCCACCCCCATTGAAACGTCCCCTTCCAAGAAAACAGAAAAGAGTTCAGGGATGGGGCAGCGCAATTAAAAGTAGGTATGTGAGTGGAGAGGCAGGACGACACAAGCATACTAGGTGGTGAGATCATCGTGGGGCACCTACTGACGTGATCTGTCGCTTTTCCAATGTTAAGCGTGCCAGAACCATTATTTTCGACTGTAGACAAGGTTTGAGTGATGTTCACAGGGCCTATCATTTTCATGCAATGGCTAGAAATGGCACCTTAATGATCCTGCAATATTTGAGCGCAGCCATCCTTCATGTTAAACTGGTTGAGTGTGTACCCATGCTCATTCAGGTGTAGAAAAATGTCTGATTAACGCAGAACGTATGTGATGTCTAGACTTACTTGATGTTTGCATGATACCTACATCTACTTAGAGCTGTGTGTGTAGCTCAGACTAGCATATGGTAATGCTAACGCTATTTAGTTTAAATACGTATGCTGCTAGATAGTGGATGGAGCAGACCTTCATGCTCAGGCTGAAGTCTGTGTTTCATTAGTACTTATTGTTTACTAATTACCCAACTCTAAAAGCTTAAACTTCGGAGCAATGTTAGGCAGCAGTACTGGGTTATACATTGGTGGTGGGGAAATAGGGCTCATGAGAAAGCATTTTTCCATTCAACGTAAGATGTTATTTGAGAGGTTGCACCACTAACCAAGCTTGACACACTCCTCAGTCCTCAGGGAAACTTGAGTGTATCTTGTGAGGAGGCCTGAGGAAGGAGGGTTCTTTGTTTCATTTATTAATACTAGTAGTTCCCCACAATACTCGTCCGGTCCCTCATGGAAGGGTGCCCCTAAACAACATATGGAGAACATTCTTGCCGCCCTCAAACACTCAGCAGAAGTCACATTAGAGACTTAGTCAGTTAGAGGGATTGTCGAACTCGAGTTAGGTGCAGACGTTCTAGGCCTGTGCCTGAAAATACCGAGATTGAACTGCAAATGCTTAAGCAGAAAGGGGACTTTCTAGAGAGATGCTTGTTAATTTAAGGGTATCCCCCTAGTATGATGCCTGTGAGATTGGGTCGCTTTGAACTATCTGTGTACTGGTCCTAAAATACATCACATTATTTGACTACACCACTAGATAGTTACAGTTGCACCGGAAAAGTCCCAGGCACATATGCAGTAATAGTTAGGAGGGAGTCTCAGAAAAAGTGCATGCCATGTTAAAAAAAATGTCCATTCGACCTTGGAGTCAGTAATCACTAATCCTGGAGTCAGAGCTCCTTTCCTACCACTGAGGGATGCACCCATGAATGAGTTATGATAAGAGGGAACTATACATCGATAATATGGCCCATACTGCACACACTGAACAAACAAGATGACATGTCTTTTCTTGAACCATATTTCTGTGTAAGAGAGAAGCATGTACTGCAGATCCCTGTGCTTTGCCTGTTCTGCGGGTGAGGCACACTTGCACTGCTGCTGCACGTGCTCTCCTTATCAAAGCTCAGTCTGGTCGATCTGAGGGACTCTTGCCCTGCTGAGTCCTATGTTGCCCCTGCTTTATATGCAAGGTATGTTAGCACTGCTGCTGTCTATGGTTTATCTGTTCTGTGTTAGGGACTTTTGCACAGCTTCTGCCAGTGTATTGTGAGAGAAGTTTAGACTACGGATTTTACTGTTCTTTGGGGGAGTGTCAGTGAACCTTTCACAGTGGGCACTTCCCATGCCGAGGAAGCTTGAATTGCTGCATCTGTGCCAAATGTTTGTGTGAATCTTGCTCTGCTGCTGTCCCTACTGTGCATCGTATGAACGGTTCTAGAACTTCTCTAACTTGCCATGTAGCCTTTTGGTGTCACGGGATCAGTGAACAATATTTTGAGGAAAATGCTTTTCTGCTGTCTGTTCTGTTCCATTTATGCGTTCGAGGAAAGTGTTTATTGTTGTCACATTTTTGACTGTGATGTAGATGTTTGCACTGCTGCTGTTCATATTGTACGTTTTCCGTGTGTGAGGTACGTTTGGTGCTACCTAAACTGATGCTATTCTTTCTGTTCTAAAGATGTGTGCCTTTGCTGCATTGTGCATGCCCTCCCTTGATGTCTCAGCTGCACCTAAACTGTGTGCCTGAAAGATAATCCCACTGTGCTGTATCAAAGTTCTGTATGTGTGAGGTGCTTGTATAGCTGTGTGTATACTGACCTTGCTCACCGTGGTAGAGAAGCTTTTGCCACAGGTGCCCGCAATAGCCCTGTTGCATGTAGATGTTGGACACTTCTACCCATCCTGTGCTCATTCTACGGGCAGAAAGCCTGCACTTCAAGTGGTGTATTTGTACCTTCTCAGCCCTTCGCTGTACCATTTTCCTGTGTGTGAGGGAAGTCGCCGCTAGTTATGCCTCTGCTCCCTCGAGTGTGTTTGTGTCTCTGCGCACGCATTTGTATGTGTGTATGGCCTACGTTGTATGTGATAAACTATTGCCTTCAACCAACAAGATTAAGCATGTACAGTGGAAGAATAGTTTTCTGGAATGATTGCAGCTGTGACTGTCTCCTGATTCGGAATCCAGCCAGTAAAGGCTCTTCAGTGCATGTTGTGAAGTCTGTTTGTTCAAGTTTTTTCATCAGACCATTCCTACGTCGCTAAAGCACAACTAATGCCAAACTAGGAAGGCCATAAGGGCATCCTTGGGACTCTTTCCTGGACTCATCTGGAGTTTTAACTGAAATTGGGCAAATTTTGGATCTGCTAGGCAGCGCACTTCCATCACACTGAGACACAGGGCCATGTGTAGAGGACAGAGTGATAGCTTGGCTTTGGAGCACATGACCCGATTGAGTGTGCAAGTGCCTAGATTGTGAATAGAATGGTGCTTTATATGACTATCTTTTACTTTTCTAAACATGTATCTCCGGAACCCAAGTGCTGAGGCTCTGGAAATTCTCCTCTGATAGCGTTACAGAAAGAACCTCTATTACCTGTTAAGCGAGAGCTCATATGTCCGGCGTTTGGTTTTAGAGAATCCCATTGATGTTAGCTGTCCCCTTCAGGCCTTGGGAATCCAATTTTTGGGCTTTAAACAAGAGTCCTGTCTTTCGTAGTGAAGTATTTCTTAGCTGATGCTTCATCTTTGTGGTTTGGTTGTCAGTCACTAGAGAAACAGTTTGTGGTATGCTGCAACACACCACTTTTTCCTGGATCCCTGGTACAAGTGAAGTGACTGAAGACTGCACCCCTTTGTTTGCTATCTGGCCTTTCATTTTCTAAACCTCCGGTGTAAGAAGCTGAAGGCAGCACTCCATGGCGTGCTACCTCGTTCCTTATTACTTTAGCTTCTGGGGTAGGTGGCTGCAAAAAGCACCCTGTTTTGCTTTCTAACTCCTTGTTCCTCAATCGCCTCTGGGCCTGAGATCAGAGTTACTGGACATAATATGGTGTATTTAAAGGGACATTATCGACCATGGATGATCCAATCTGTTCCCATTAGGATATATTGGGAACACTCACGGGAATGCACTTATGTAAAGGAGCCTATGGTGAACTCTATTTTGAAAAGGATAAGAGGGTAGTGTAACATTCCCAGGGTTTGCAGGTTATGATGTGATTTCAAGGCTGTCTAATGCACACATCCTGGCAAGACATTTTAGACCAATAGATATGTGAGTTAACTTAACGTTTTGATTTCTTTTGTTTCCCTTGCGACTCTGACCTCCCATCGTGTAGAGACCTGTGCTGTAAATAATGGAGGATGCGACAGCAAGTGTCATGATGCTGCCACAGGAGTGCACTGCAGCTGCCCGATGGGGTTCATGCTGCAGCCTGACAGGAAAACCTGCAAAGGTAAGTGTTACATAAGACCAACTTTCACTCTTCAAATGGAGGCTCCTGAGAATGCCCCTCTTCTTCCTCATCTGCAACTTACCCAGTTATGGCTCTGGAGAGATGCCCCATGCTTCTGCAACTCACATAGGTAGATGCTCCGTAGTTCTCACCGTTCGTCATCTCTTGCACCTAAGCTGAGTGGGTGGCCTAGCCCAAGGAAAGCCATAGAGAGTAGCGCCATTCTCACCATCTCCTATAGGTTATCAGTGTGGGCACCATAAAGTGTTCCTTTCTTCATCTGACCCACCAATCCCCTACCAGTGATTCGGGACCACTGATCAGAAAATGTTACCTATCTCGTTTTTCAGCTACACCTTCTGCCCCAAAGTATGACCCTTTTATCATGGGTACCCCAGCTGATGTGGGTCTGGAGTTAACTTCAATGACTGAACCCTGGCTCCTTTAGCACTAGCCCCTCACACAAATAGGTTCCTGAGAGTAAACCCTCCCAATCCTCTTTATCGCTCTTGTTTTACTCAAGGGGTGATATAGACAGTGCATATCATCATTTTTATCAGCAGTAATTTACCTAAGTGGAGGAGGGTCTAGTAGTCATCTTGAGGTAGAGACTTTCTTTCTTTAACTCTGGCACCTAACGCGAGGGAGACAGGGTAGAACTTTGAGACAGGTGGGACGTACAGCGCAGGTGGAATTGAATCAAGTGAGTACACAAATGCAAATTGCCAATAGGGGTCAGGTGGAGGAGGAAATTGGGTTCTCACCTAGTAATATCAGTTGCATTTTACAGCACGATTTGCAGAACCGTGATGGTCTACCAGGCGAGCCAAGTCCTCCCCAGTGATTTTCAGCCAACATTTCTGTTTATAGCACAGTTTCCCAAAGAAATTGGCTAAAATCACAATTACAAATGTTGAAATTTTGACCTCCATCCTTTTCATCCTAGCTCCCTTCATGTGTACTTCCGCATCCTTCCATCTTCCCTTTAATTTAGATTAATTTTCATGTCACAATATGACTGAGGCTCTCCTTAGAAGAGGAAACAAATGGAAAAAGGAGAATTACAAAGATCTCAGTGTTGCAGACTTTAGACAGCATAGCTATCAGCCTAGACACACTTTCCAGGTTCATATGGCAGACTTGCCATTCACATCTTACAGGTTCAGGTCTTCAGGCAGCAGTTATATATGGTGCTAATCGGTCAAAATAGTAATAAAAAGAGATCATGCCTCACGAGTATCAACAAAACCACATCAAGTTAGTAACCTATTTGAACAACAAAATTAGGCTAAATTCTCTAGAATAAGTGCCCCCTACTCAGAATCAAAATCTGCTTCACATACTTTGTAAAGGCACTCATATTATCATACAACAGCTTATAGTTTTATAAAAGTACACACACAATCCCACAAATGCTAGCTTTTGTTATCAGTAAACAAACAAACCTTGCCAACTTGTCATTTTTAGTACAGTAACTCTGTCAGCAATTCCTTTTTAGTTCCAAATGTCAGTATGCATTTTCTGATATAGACCACTTTATCAACAAATGCCAGCTTACTTCCATTATGCCATTATATGCTGAGGTATCCAATAATATACCCGCAGTTTGCTTCACGGGCTAGGTCATCTCATTGTTTTCCAGTCATTACCATAGTGTATGACTGTGGCCTGGATGGAAAACAGCCATTACAACTCACGCATAGCCTTTACCATGCAGTGGTTATAACGCGAACACCGTTACCACACATAGCCTTTACCATGCTTGATTTTATGACGAGTATGCCTTTGTCACGCATGCCTTTACAACAAATTACTTTGTCAAGACATGTATGATAATGGCATATGCGTGGTACAGGTGTTAAGGGCATATGCATGGTAACAGCTGCGTTACATCCAGCCATCGTTATCCAACTATCGTTGTTACAGCCAGTGAGCGTCTTTACCCCAGAAGACAGGTGGAGGTATAGACGTCAGTCTTCCGCATTAAAAAAAGAAAAAAAAACTTTGACCAACTGGAACAGGAATGGCTTTGTCCCCTCTTAGGTAAGGGGGATTGCACACATGGGTGTGGGGTTTTAGGGCTGGTGCTGCTGCGGGTCTGGCTTTAGGGTGTTGCAGGGATTCTGCACATACACAGAACTATGTGCAGGAAAATGGGACCTCAGTGTATAGGGGCTAAGCCTTCCCACCACCTTAGTGCCCACGAACCCAGGACCGACTAGCTATAGGGCCAGATGTATGATGGTTTTTAGCGTGCGCAAATGGGTTTTAGACCCGTTTGCGCACGCCTAAAAACCTTGGGCCCATCTACAAAACCTATCTTGCGAGTCGCTAATCAATTAGCGACTCGCAAAATAGGTTTTGTGACTCACTATTAGGAAGGGGCGTTCCCTTCCTAATAGCGACTCATGAGCCATGTATGAATGTTTTGCGACCGCAATTGCGGTTGCAAACAGTCGCAAATGCATGCGAAAATATTTTTTAAGGGCAGGCAGTGGTCCCAGGGACCACTGCCTGCCCTTAAAAAATGAAACGAAAACGTTTCATTTAAAAAAAATTAAATGCATCCCGTTTTTCTTTAAGGAAAACGGGCTGCATTTAAAAAAAAAAAGCTGCTTTATTTAAAAGCAGTCCCAGACATGGTGGTCTGCTGAGCCCAGCAGGCCACCATCCCTGGGAGGGCCAGCCATTCCCAATGGGGTCGCAAAATGTGAGTGCCTCATTAATATTAATGAGCCTCGCATTTTGCGACCCCATTGGGAATCGCAATCAGTGTCTCTGACACTGTTGTACATAGTAAATTGAGACTCGCAATCGAGCGCAAATTGCGAGTCGCAATTTACTAGGGTCGTACATCTGGCCCATAGTGTCTCACTCGCTCTCCTACACACTCATGAAGAAGCAAATGATTAGACACCCCAGAACACAACACTCCTGGATCTCTCAGGAATCGCGGTAACAAGACACACCTTTTCGCACACACTTTCATACCTGTCCACAATAAGAACTGACCGAAACTCGAGTATAGTTTAAAATGATTATTTCAACTATCATGCTCTAAAACGCAGTATACGAGCCACAACCAGCGGCAAAATGCATAATATCAATACAGTTAGCATTGCAGCAAGGCCATATATCATAAAGGGGGATGTCATCATATAAAGACAGTGGATAAAGGACTATAAGGCCTAACCACCCTCCCTTGGTAAGAAGAAGTATTATTATATAATAGAAGATCTCTAGGCTTTGTCAGCAGACCCCATGCCTTAGTGCCTAGATGGTGTATCTACATCATAGGAACCGCATGGCTCTTCTCCCTGGAAAGCTCCCTCTCCAAGTGTGTGTTACCTAAAAATGCATCCCCATAATATCAAAGCACGAGTTTCCAGCAGCAGCTGTGTTAGCATGTTTTGTCTAGGTGCTAGTGACTGACCAGAACAGAATAACAAGGGGCATTGTTTATCGACCTTGCTCACAGTGTTCAGACTAAACTCCAGGAACAGACAGAGAACGACCAAAGCAGACGGTTCTCATGTGAAAGGCATAAACAGAGTCTTGCAAAAATAAAGCCATGTAGTAACGTGCGCAAAAGCAGCATCATGGTTGCTGGGCTCATGGTAACTCAGCGATGTCCGGAAAATTCATCAGATCACGTGAACCGAGGAATGCAATTCGTTCCAAAAGGTCATCCCTGTTGTTCATAGCAAAGAGGGATGCCATCCAGTTGAGCAGTTCGAATGAACATACGTGCTCCTCATAATCAGAGGCCTCCAGGAGCATATCCGGGCAACATGCATGATATTCGATGAAACTCTGTTGCAAGAGGCGCTGTGCAGCCTCACAGGTATTCCAGTCTGCCAACACTCCAAGTGCAGCCGCACGCATCAAACGGCCATCCCCAGAACAGGCCTGGTCATGGGCCAGCAATGGACCCATTACCAGATCATAATCCGGGTCAGTGCCTGACGCACTGGAGAGGCATAAATCCAAGGCCCAACAGAAAGGGCACCGTCGGCAATAGAACACAGGTTGCACGCAAGTGAAGTAGGCGAAGCGAAAAGTAAGTCCATACTTACACCAAGCGTCACCAAAGGTAAACATCCAAAAAGATGTTGCATTCAGTCAGGGTACAGTTGCAATTGGCCTGGTCTGTGCAGTACCACAAGTTGGGCAGCCATTGCGCAACAGGAGCAGAAGTACCAGCACGCCACACGCCAGCAAGAGGATCAATGGGAACCCTCTGAATGCGCTGGAAAAAATAGAATGAATAAATGCCAGTATTACTCCAAAAATCGTCTGAAAAGAGGACACAAGGCCGGATCCCACAAGTTTAAAAAAATGAGCAAGGCCTTCAGTATCAGACGCATTGAATATTTGGTGTATTAATTCTCCAAAATGTAGTGGGAGATTGGTGTTTAATAGTGAGTGTATCTCACTTATGGTTCTCGCCACCTGCAATTCGAAGGTCTCTTGCGCTGATGTGAGAGCCACTTCTTGTTGAAACAATAGCGCTTTGAGTCTGCTTAGTTTATTGAAATCTGTTTTCAAAGTCGGAATGGAAGGCCAAAGCAAACTATCTACAATCCCATGTGAGGGTGGAAAAAGGACATTGCTGCAACACGTTGCGAAACCGTTACTATACGGGATGCCGGCCCATAAGCCACAGCAGTCGAGGTTATTCAAAATAAGATAACTGCCATTTGAAAGCAACGTGAGCGCGGGAATAATAGCTGGGACTTGCGGTCCTTTAAAAAAGCAAGCCAGATTAGGCGCGGACACGTTACATGCGCCGTGCAATTTAACTTGTTTGCAAACTAGGGAATGTCCTACTGTGGAATCACAATCCTCCCCTGTTAGGAAAACCTCCTTATCCGTGCGCTGACATCTGTAGGTGAAAGGCAAGGACCACAATTCATGGATAAAAGCACTTCCTAGGGGCTCAAAGCGGCAAACCGGGAAGTGTTTCATACAAGATGTGAATTGAAATTGTGAGAAGGGCAGTGAAATAACTCCATGTATTAACCACACAGCTGAATCCGTCTCAGCCACAGAAAAAGGCAACTGTTCTAATTGTTCTATATGTAACAGTGTGTAAGTTGCATCTTTCATGGACATAAATTTCTGTCTATCAGTCAGATTAAACGGTAAAAATAGCGCAGAAGCATTCAAATAATCCCATGGAACTTTTCCCATTTTGAGCGTTTGTAACGTCCATGCAAAATGCATTGCAGAGCGTAAATGATTCTGACCATGATACAACACAGATACATCATTCTGTACAATATCAATAACAGAGGACACAATATTATCCAAGGTGTAAATACAGGAAGATAATGTATCAATGCTGTTATCTACCTCTGCAAGAACGTTTTCCAAATTAGCTTGATCAATTTGGCGCAGACGTACCGCAGCTTCCATCTGCGATAGTTTCCATAATTCATTATATGCTTCTTAAATAAATCGTTTTGATCTAGGTGATTTAGGACCTAAAATAAAATCAGCCAAATTGATCTCACTCGACAAAAGTGACAGGTGTTGTTTTACTGATGACAGTGTGGAGTGTCCTAACCATTGCTGACACAATTTCCCAACCGAATACGTGGTGACTGAATGAGAATGTGGGAAACGTGGATCAGGTCTAGTTTGAGTGAAACCTGTTGTTGCATTAAGAAAATGCAGTTGACATGCCTTGGAACTACTTGGCCACAACAACCATCCCAAGGGGTCGATGTCCGAAACATTTATACTACCATTTTTGAACAGGGCAAGCAATACATCAATCGTATGATTGGTGTGTGTACGCCACGTATTGTGCTCAGCCAATGAAGGAATAGAAGGAACATTCACATTTTTGGCTGTAGCCAAACCAAAACAAGTAGCCTGCTGCACCGTGTCATTTAAAAACAAAATCTGAGTCGGAATTAAACATGCACGATGCAGAGCTTCAGTACCTTGGACTTGCCAACCTTTAGTCCCCCAAATTGATTTCAAATCAATGGTATCCTTCCAATGTTCGTAACCATGTAAGGCCAAATCAGTTCTAAAGGAATTAGAATAAATCAACTTGTGAGTCAATATGAACTTAGATTGAGACGGCAAGTTTAACTTATAGAAATAGGACTCTGGATTGGACGTATTATAATCGGAGAAGTATGTGAACTTACTCCGCAGAGCATTAGAACTCCCCTGTATAGGAGTCGGACAATGCTCCCACTGAGTAAAATTAAAAATCTGTCTTAACGTGTTTGTTTTATGCAAGTAATGATGGCCATAATGTTGGTAACAGAATAAATCCGCATAAGTGGCCGAATTCAAACACAAATCTTCAGCATCAAAAGCTGCATAATATTTGAAATCAGAAAACAATGAATGAACTTCCTGAACATCCCAGTTGTCTGAGTGTATGTCCTGTGATACCACATCTCCTAGTGAAACGCGGAACACGTATGGAATGTTCAGGACCTCCGTCGGACCATGGATATCGAATGCAACTTTATCCCAAACTATGCCATCAGCAACAGGGGAGGCCGAAATGTTCACGAGGGCTTGATCACGATTCATGATATGGGACGATGTATGGGGAGCCAGAACTCCATCAACCAACTTCACAGCGGAGCGTTCTGGCAAATAATGACCATTGATGAACTAGAAGAACACTGTTACAAACCCAATCCACATGAAAAGGAAGATAAGTGTGAGCACCATCCAGATATATGTCCAGGGTGGGACCAGGTAAGTCTTTTTGAACCAGGTAATGAAAAGACTGGCACACGTCGGTGGAGTTGACACAAATGGACGAAGAAGATGAATCGTAAGAGAAACTTGTACGATCCATGTAATAACCGCTTGCTCCCAAGCGCAACATTGGAGGCTGTGCATCATCAGACGGATGATGTATAACTCTGTCAGGAACGTCAATGAGGACCTCAATAGGAGGAGAATCATACTCGACGTCTGCATTAGCGGAAGAGGAAGGTACAACAGGCAAGAAGTCAATAGAAGTTTCCAACTCCCCCTCCATAACGCGGGTACTAGTCAAAGAAGTTGAAGCCATCGGATTCAGTGAAACAGGTTGGCTTGTAATACTGGGAGTCACACTATTCAGAATTGGCCATATGGTGTAGCTTGACATTGTCAATTGATATACATCTGCTTTCCTTGCGTCCAGGCAAGGGAGGTAAAATTACTGTACGAGTACCCTTCAATCCAAGAACTGGGACAGGGGAACGATAAGAGGGACCAAATTATATTTTGTTCTCCAGCTTTTCTCGTACGAGGTCACCAATTTTAGGAAGCCAGCCGGTAACAGGAATCAGCACCGCTGTTTCAGTGGACGAGGGTGAATGTTCATTAGCCAGTGTGTCATGTGTCTTTTGTAGTTCCTGCAACATAGTAGAATGGTTATCTACGTCAAAGGTTGCGGCAGCCACCACAACGTCTAGACCATCA
The DNA here is from genome assembly GCA_963921515.1 of Calotriton arnoldi. Classification (NCBI taxonomy): domain Eukaryota; kingdom Metazoa; phylum Chordata; class Amphibia; order Caudata; family Salamandridae; genus Calotriton; species Calotriton arnoldi. Next base: position 1,606,935 of record CAWUFW010002560.1, on the reverse strand, counting down.
AGGTCTGGCACAAACATTTTAATGCCAAAGAGCATTTCGTATGGGGTCCGCCCACTCAGAGATCTGTGTGGGAGATTATTTAGTGCACGTTGAACCCCATACAAATGAGTCAGCCAAGCCCTGCTAGTACCTAAGACTTTAGCTGTCAAAGATTGCTTTAAGTCACCGTTCATTCGCTCCACTATAGAATTGCCCTCAGGCCTGTATGGAGACGAAAACTGCACCAGCACCCCCAATGACCTCATTGCGTCCTTGTACGCCTTAGAGGCAAACACAGGACCTTGGTCAGAATGGAAGGTGCCACAGGCAAAAGTCCAGACAAAGACACGCAAATCTCTAATGACATTTCGAGCGTCAGCACAGCGTTGTGGCCAAACCCAAAGGAATCTAGTGCACGAATCAACTGCAACTAAAATATGTTTATATGCAGCGTCGGAAGTCAAAGGACCGCAGTGATCAAGATAAATGCAACCAAACGGTTGATTTGAAATGTATTGGTGTGTATGCGGCGGATGTGCAACCGTAGATGGTTTAATCTGTTGACAAATGTCACAAGATAGTACATAATTATGAGTTTGTTTGTATAAACCACACCACCAATAACGTTGCTGTAAAATAGAAACAGTCGCAGAAACTCTGGCATGTGCAGAAGCCATGCCTTCATGTGCGGCTATGATCAAAGAAAGTCTGCGGTCCTCGTTGGGAATCAGCTGATCCCCAACGGACGGTATAGTAGCAAATGGGACTTGCTCAGGTGACAAATGATAAGAATACTTAGAAGGGAAACCCTGTGGGAAGTCTGTCAATTTTAGTCATCAACCTTGTAACTGCTGCTACTGAACAGGTGGCTACTACAGATTTGGCTGCCTCATCATCCAAAGAATTACCAACAGCATGTGCTCCCACACGCTGATGGCCAAGAGTATGAATAACCTGTGTGAGCGGCAAACGTCACTCGTACCCAAAGCATTTTATGCTTTATTGCGCTACCTTTAGAGTCTCTATAATCATTCTGAGACCAAAAGAACAAATAGTCATTGAAAGCCTGCACACAGTAGTAGGAATCGCACACAACAAGAGTGTTCACATCAGGATCTGCAAATTCTAGAGCTAAAATCAAAGCACGCAGCTCCGCCAATTGAGCCGTACAGTCTCCAAGTGCCTGCGTATGGACTATAGAAGACTTAAATTCTCCATTTACTATTGTGCCAGCTACAATAGCGCAAGCCGCTGAATAAGCATGCTTTGACCCGACTGCTGGTTGAGCAGAACCGTCGGTATAGATGATACATTTGTACTGATCCTAAGGAAGCAACGACAACGAGGGAGGATGAACATGTTCGTATGGTAAAAACTCCTGTGTCTGCAACGAGGGATCAAAAATGAACGTGACATCAGCCGATGTCAAAGAACTCGCCCATTGTATCCAACGGGGATGTAAGGCTTTAGAATTTGGTACACTCGCCTTAGTCACTGCTTCTAAAGTAGGTACTGGCAAAACCATAAGAATGTGCTTTCCCTGCGCCAGAGAGCGTTCCTTCAGAATCGCCATCTGGACTGCAGTCAAAATATTTTCAATTGTGGAAAACTGCATTTCCGCTGCTGTATACAGATGCGATTTGTATGCAGTTGGTACTGTGTCGCCTTCATTGAATATCAAATAAGTGAAACCTACTGTCCCTGGCACAATTTGTATGACCAGGTTCGTAGTATTATCACGTGTTAGCAAGAAGTTGGTCGCAAGCAGATCAGACTGCAATGACCGAAGAATCGTGGTATGTTCCAGAAGCCAGCTGGCAGACGAAAAAGAGGGTTGTATCAACGCATAAAGCGGTTTGATACGCTGGGCATAATTAGGAATATAAGTCCTCCCGAAAATAAAAAATCCCAGCAAAGATTGTAATTTTTTCAATGTAGACGAAGGCTGCAATTGTGCACACTTCTCCAGACAGTGGAGGCTAACCCCCCGACCTTCATTATTGAGCTCATAGCCCAAAAAGAGAACAGCTAAACAAGCGATATGTGGCTTGGTAAAATTAAATTTGTATCCCAAGTCTGCAAAAGAGAGAATGATGTGAGCCACTCGCACAAGATGTGGGATCAATTCGTCATCTGTCAAATAAATGTCATCGACGTATGAGAACGCACAGGGTCAATGTCGTGCAATAGAGACACAACACGCACAGCAAAAGCCCCGGGACTGTTCTTATAGCCCATAGGCAAACGCGTGAAGCGCTTTTGATTGCCGACCGCGGTAAATGCGGTCAAGTTACGGCTACCAGGAACCAAATTGTGACTATAAAAACCATTGGAAATATACAGTGTTGTGTAATATATTTTTTGCGAACAATATTATTCACTAACGCAGAGCTGTGTGTGTTTTGTACTGCAAATGTAAGAACGTGACTGTTTAAATGTCTGTAATCCAAAACTATACGATATGAACCATCCGGTTTCGATATCGGAAAAAGAGGATTATTCATGGATGAAACACAGGGTTCAATGACACCCTGATATTCCAATTGGGTCAAAATTTCACTTACGGAAGCTTTTGCTTCACGCCTGATCGGATGTTGAGCCTGCGGCTGTGGCATAGACCGTAAAGGTATTTCATGTGCCGGCGAATCATTATCCCAGCCCACCTGATTACGATACACATCCGGCGCTAACGCCAAAGCCCATTCCGCAGCTTAAGCAAGTTTAGTCTCTTCAGGGTCATAACGGGAAAAACTCGGGAGTATCACGTCTTCCCCTCGGTAAGAAGACAAAACAAGTGGAGGAGGCCAATCTGTCTCCGCCAACAAAATGTCATAAGAGGACGTAAGGTGTCCCAAAAGACTCCCTTAATGGTACGTTTAATATCACCTTCAATTTGGAGGTCAATCTCATAAAGCTTATCCGGGAGTGCAACTCGTGTGTCTGCTGTTTCCACTGTGATGAAAGTATCAGTTGCTCTCGCCTCCAGACAAGGATGGAGTGCCTCCCGGTCTGTGGTAACTTCCGCCGCGCTGTCGAGGAGTGTCACCGCCCATCTCCAATCGAGGAGCAGGGTTTTCACCGTCTGAGGCATACTTCGCTGTTAAAGCGGCAACTTTCTTCTTCTGAAGCAGGGCTTGAAAAGGAGGTAGCCCCTCCGCTTTGGCTTTAACGTCAAACTGGCGTGGCGGATCACGTCTCTGCTGAGTGGTCTCGCCTTGTCTGCGATCCTGGCGCTCTCCACCACCGAACTGTGTATCTGACGAGTCCTGTAAAGGACGAGCAGAGTGCGGATCAATAGCCCACCCTTATAGAATGCCAAACTGCTCTAGACACCCTTAGCTGGCCCTCAAGCACCCCGGGAAAGTATTTTTCAGCTTTCATAAACTGGTCCTCGGACACTCTTAATTGTGCTTTTGAAGTCATTATTTGACCCTCGAAGATAAGTAAGCTCTCATATTCCCCTTCCTGGCTGTCACACACTCTGAACCTACTAAAGACACCTTTAACTGGCTCTCAACCACACAGAGAGGGTCTCAGAGGCCACCAATCAGGCCTTCAATGCCCTAGACTGGATATCAGGCACCCTCTGCTTGTACTCAGAGGTAAGCAATAGACATAATGGACCCCCAGCTGGCCCTTAAGCACCCTTAGTAGGCCTTAAGAGATCTTCAGTCAATCAGCTCTAAGAGACCACCAGTTGGCCGTCAAAGATCAAAGACATGCTTAATTGGCATTGGGCGCCGTAAGCTGGTCATCACAGAAAAACATTAGGCCCTAAGGCACCAGCATCTGACATTCAGTGACTCTCAGCTCGCTCTGACAGATAATAACCCCAACCTCAGAAACCCTCAGGTGGCCCTCAGCACCTCCTCAGAAACACAAAGGAGGCCCCTAGATACTTTTAGTGCACCTTCAGACATGGTCAACTGACCCTTAGACGCTGTCAGGTGGCACTCAAACTACCAAGTCGGACTTCAGTGACTTCTAGTCAGTTCTTGCAAGATGTCGCTCAGGCATACTCAGTCGACACCCTCAACAGTGCCTCAGACATCCTCACATGGTTCTCAGAGACCATTAATTGGCCGTCAGCGACGCTCTCTCTCCACACATAAAATGGACGTCACACATCTAGTAATGATTGTGAGTCCAGCCTAGGGCTGCTACACCTGAAACTTTGCGTAATATGGAATGCCAAACAGATTTGCAGCAGCAACATTCACAATCATAAACAGAAAATGCTTCCTGAAAAACTTTGTTCAAAGAACTATAAATCTTCTGTAACGTTTATGCACCTACATGTTAGAGTGGTGCCTACAATTCTATTTTAACTTCAACTTGAGAGGTAAAGATATACACACATCTATTCTCAAATATCATCCACTTTGCCACAGTGACATGAAATATAAGAAATATATCAATCCAAATCTCCTAGAGTTTTCACGGTCTCATAGTTACTCTCACATAGCCTGAAAAGAATTAAAAAAATATATATAAGCCAATGGTTCACATTTTACAATGTCTGCTCCTACCTTTCCTCTTACGCATACTCTTGTACCTTGTGCCTACTGCTTCACTAAAAGATGTTTTACTTAACTAAAACACTCAGTCACAGCTAGGCACTTTCAATACACATATTTGATCAAATGGAATGTCCAGATGAATAGCAAAGCATTGACAAGACCCATAGGTCTCGCCTATGTGAGAGCTATTGGCATTGTCAATGTATTTTAGCCATGTTGTAAAGCAGTGTGGCTGCTGTGCAGCATTGCTAAAAGTTAAAAACAGCACTTTGATGCATGAACGGTAGCTAAAAAAGCAATATGACGTGGCCAGCGCTGGTCGCCTCATATTGCTTTGTTTTCTTGTGGCAGGTGCGAGTGGGGGGCACCACTGCCAAGGGAAGGGTGGTGGGTAGGAGGGAATAGGCAACAAGGACAACAGGAGGCTGGGGGATGGGCAGGAAGAAGCAACAGGGATAACAGGAGGGTGAGGCATGGGAGGGAAGAAACAACACAGACAGGGGGGATGGTATGGAAGATGCAACACAGGCAAGGAAGGGTAAGGAATGAGAGGGAATAAGCAACAAGGAAGACAGGGTAATATAACAAAAAATGAAAATAGCACCTCAATCACAGTGCCAGCAGCAGAAGGACCCTAATCAAGATGAAGCCAACAGTCCTTGGTCCATGCTCCAACGAAAGAAGAGGATGTGAAGCCAACATGTGCAACGGGTGTACAGCAAGCCCCTTCTACTAAACAATATCTCTCGCAGAAGAGGAAATGATGCCGGCATGCGCTGCCCAATTAAAAGGCAGCAAATAAGTGCAACAATGAAGCCCATGAATGGTAAGCAATGGGTGGGCTTACAAACCCCTTCTTGTAAACAATTTCTCTCGAAAGATAGAGCGCATGTGCTGTCACAGACGATACCTAAAAAAATCAGATTGCCTAATGATATCCAAAAATGCACCATTAAAAGACTGGGCTGTGCGCTGCTTTTGTTCACTCAATGATAGATACATAGGATATTCCAGGCTCTCTTAAAACATATGGTAACCTATTCAGGCTTCAGCTTTCTTCCCATAAGGCTCATACGTAGCACCATTGCCCAGACTGAGACTGCAGGCAGTTTGACATGGCTGACGTTGCGGTGCGTTATCCTTATCATGAGTGTGCCAGACAGTATCCTCAGCTAATGAGAGTAGGAAACAGGACCTGACAAGGGCTATTAGTTGATCAAAAGCTTTATCATGCACCACTCTTTATCTTCGCCTTTCCCCAGCAATTTCATGCATACTATGCATTTCAAAAGAGGGTTGCAACTTTTCATACCCTTCATTCACATACACAACACCTTGATGTAAGGCACACTAACAAAGCTGGCAGATGGACTTGTGTTCAGGTTATAATCTTTGTTACTGTCATAATGTTGTCTGTCCAAAGTTTTGGAGCTTCACCCACTACATCCTAGCAGGCCTGTCTTCAGAGAAAGAGGCCCACCCCCTTTATTACAGGTTTAATGGCTCTGCTGGGATCTCATTTTAAGTATATGTGTTTAGAATCATCTAGTCACAAAGTTACTGTGGATTTTAAGCACAGAAGTTGTCAGACGTGGCCGCAATGAAAAACTAATATTCAGGTCTCATTCACTTTCTTTATTTTACCTCTGTATTCAACTTCAGTTTATTTACTCTTTTACTTGCTGTTTTTACTTTGATTTTCTTTTCATTTTTTCACCTATATGGAATGAAATATTTTGTAAAAAATCTTGAACTATAATGAAAATTCCTCAGAATTATGTGTGAGGAAATTTGTGAATACTGTGGCAGCAATTCTAACTTCATAAATTGTGATATGCATTAAAATGCAGAAAGATGCCTCAGAATACTGTGCTGATAGTATTAATAGTGCCCAACTTCATAAGGGTAACGCCCCAGAATATTTATGATAGTGGCCCATTATAGCGTTGCATGTTTCTTCTGGAGAGAAATATACTGTGAACACATTTTGCTAGTAGAATTTATAGAAAGTTCTACTAATGCCTCAGAATACAGTTCCCATGATATTAGGCTTGCTGTGACAACTGCCCCAGAATAGTGCCCAAGAAGGAACGTTGCCTTGAGCAAACCTTTAGAATAATGTCATAGGATACTGGACTGGATTACAGTTACTAAAAAACCTTTGTGAAGGAAGGAATCTCCTGTTCCAGGGTTGCTGGCATCCCTTCTGTATGTCTCATGCTCATCTGTCATGGCTGATGTGATTGCCCGTATTTCGTGTTGCTCTTTAGTCATTGTCTGTCAGTGGCTATTTTCTTTCAGTCGTGTATTGTTCTTTATCTCTGACTAATGCTCTTCACTGGCTGCTTTGGTAGTTCAACAATTAATATCTATCAGTGGTGATTGCTTCTTGCTCAAGGCTCCCTTTTTCTCCTCTGACATTGACTCACTCGAGTCTATCACTTAACTGCATTTGTTGCTTCAGTGTCACATACTGACATTCTTCTCTGCCATCTCTCAATATGTGGCTTGGCTTATGTTTTAGGTCTCTTACTCAACTATCATGCTATTTATTTCTGACTGTTTTTTCTTTCTGAACTTGTCTACTTGCTGATCAGCCACTGGTCAATGTTCCTTCCTTTAGGTCTCATGTTTTTGATCTCTCACTTTATAAGGAAAAGTGGCATCTCTATCATGAGATTGTCACTGATGTTGTAAACACTGATTCTCCAGTATAGGATCTTTCATAGATTCATATGCTTGAATCATTCCCCGTCATCGAAGTGGGAGTCACACGGTTCTATAATAAAGCAATGTACATTACTACAATAGATAGAATGCCAATGAACCATAGGTTTTATAGCTTATCTATGTTCTTTTAAAAAAAAAGGACCACACTACAAACTTTAGCCAATCAGGCGACAGCACCCTCTAGAACAATCCCAGGAGAGGCTGAATCCCTCAGATTTTCTACTACCCGTCGTGTGAAGTGAGTCTCTTTGAGCTCTGCTAAATCTACTAGTTTTTCTCTCAGTTCCAGAGGATTACTTTATCCTATGACCTACATATTCTGACTAGACAACATGTCCCAACTCCCCAAAAGAGGATTATTCAGATCCTGTGACACTTGTGGATAGAAAAATCTCGATTCGGATGACCCACATAAGGAATGTATATATTGCCTTTATCCAGAGCATGAGGTTAGAGACTGCAAAATCTGTCGCACCTTTTCACAGAAAACCTTAAAAGAACAGCAAGGTAGACTTTTACTGTGGCTTTAAAAGCTAAAAACTAAGGAGTGCCCTTTGTCTGAGGAAGCTAGTGATCAGTCTTCAAAGACTTCAACTTCCCTCAAGAGAGAGAGATCTAAAGAAAAGGTCTCCTCAGAGGCACTTTCAAAGGCCATGAAAAAGGCAAAGCATACCACTTCGGGGCACGCAAAGAGGCATGAGGACCTTCCTTCTCCCTCAAAAAAGGGACAATTACCACAGAAAAGGTTAATTCTGAACCTACCACGTCTTCCCTGACAGAAGCACATCCCAAACGTGCTTCACAGTCTTTACCATCGACAACGAAATCCTTGAAGAATGCGTCAAACTCCGCATTTGTATACTTTTCGACAACGGCACCGTTGACAACTACTTTGGCGAAGAGAGCATCTACAGTAATGGTGACAACATCAACGTCGATGTTTACCAAAGCATCATCTCCTTTGATCGTCTCCTCTTCACTGCTATCATCGACAATGATCATAACGACAACAATATTAAAGCGGCTGTCAACGAAGATTCCTCAGATGACTTCCCTTTTCAAGTTACCGTCGACAAAAATCCCCTCGACGGCACAGTCCTCGCTGGGGCACTCCTATGTGACGTCGACGCCGCAATCGAGGATGATACCGTCGGCAATGGTCTCGTTGACGATAATACCGTCGACAATGGGTTCGTCCACGCTGATACAGTCGACGATGGACTTGTCGACGTTGACCCTGTTGATGCCATCGACGATTATACCGTCAACAAGTGAGTCGACAATGATGATGCTGTCAACGAAGAAACCATCGACTACAGACCAGTCGACAACGTCAACAGCGAAAACTAAGGCAAAGCTGGCATTTCCTCCATTGTCTTTAATCCCTATAGTGGATAAATCTTCTTCAGACACAATTCTTCCAGCGCACAACACGCCAAGTAAGGTATTGCCCTACCCACCTGCACAGCTCTTAGATGAGGATGATGACTCCGAAGAACAAGGGTCCCGTGGGTTGGCTCGTAGCCCATCCCAACTGCATGTCAAATACCAGGACTTCGATGATGATGACGAGCAGTATCAACATGAGCAGTAATTTTAATCTGCAAGAGAACACTCTGAGCATTACCAAGATAAGTATTCAATGCAAGACCAACTAGAGCCTTCCATTCAAGTGCCTTTGTCTCTGGTGACCAATTTGCAAAGTATGCTCCAAGACTATTACCGCAGGTTTTCCCCAACTGCCCTGTGATTTCTATGCCACAGACATCAAAGCCTGCGCCATTTTCTCAAACCCCTACACTGCAGCCATCATCATTACTTGATACACCCGTCACTCCTCTACAAACGTTAGGGGATACCTTGCCTGACTCCCCAGCTGACAATGCTCCTTCTTCGGACAAAGACAGGGAAGAGGGTAAAATAAGAGACAATACCTCAGTTCCCAAAGAGTGGGATGACTATCTCATCCCCACCAGCAGCTGCACCAGCAGACTCTCCGCCAGAGGACATTGGCGGCTTCCATAATTTGATGGAGAGAGCAGCCAAATGATTTTAGCTTCCACTTCTTACCAAGCAAGCAGATTGCTTCCTCTACATTTTAAAGAGCCTACCAAAAAATCTGTGAGGGGTACCCCTATTATTGATTTTATTTGGCCAGAAGGTCTTAAAGCCATGAAGAACTTAGCTACGGTTTCAGCAATCATTCCAAGATTGGACAAAAAGTACAAGGCGCCCGATGACTCTCCAACGTGTCTAATTGGGCAACCAAAACCAGACTCTGTAGTATCCCAGGTGGCACAACTTTGCTCTAAGAACCCGTCCACCCCAATTTCCACTCCTCCGAACAGGGATGGTCATAGGCTTGACAATGTCAGGAAGAGATTCTCATCCATGACAACCACGACGGTTAGAGCGGCAAACTCCCTGGCTACCATAGGCCGTTATGACTGCCAAATGTGGTCGGATATGTCCACTTACATAAAATTGCTACCAGAAGAAGTCAAACTGGAAGCTCGGAAAATTCTACAAGAGGTGGAAAGAATATCAGCAGATATAATCGACTCTGCCATTGATGTCTCTACTGGATTTAGACAACTTGCGGGAGTGGCTGTTCTCCACCGACAAGGATAGTTAAAATCCAGTTCCTTCTGCCCAGAGATCCAAAGTAAAATATTGGACATGTCCTCTGATAGCGAATCATTGTTTGGAAAACACGTGGATGATGCATTTAAGTTCATCAAGGCTGATACGGATACAGCAAAGTCCCTAGGGACTCTACAATATAGGAAGCAGCCCTTTCAAGGAGCCAGAGGGAGCAGAGCTTACTCTTTTAGAGGCGGTTACCAACCCTACAGACAACAATATCAGTCCAGGCAGACATAATACCGTCCCCAGTATTCTCAACAGCAGCAATATAGACAGCCACCAGCAGCTGCATATTAGTATTCAACCAGAGGAAAGCCTTCTGCCCGAGGCAGAGACTTCAATAGGAAACAGTGGCCAAAATCTAGTGCCGACAACTCCCCACTTTCCACCAACTAGTATTGAGGGTCGAATTTCAAACCATCTTTATCAGTGGTCCGAGATAACATCCTACAAGTGGGTGCTCGATGTGATCTCCTGAGGGGTACGCCCTCAAATTCGTCCAGAAACTCCCAAACACCCAACCAACAGGACCGGTAAACAGCGATTACCACGCATGCGAGACAACTCATGCCATTACGACGCGGTTGTTACAACGACCGCGTTGTTACATCGCATACCTTTACAACGCAAGTCGGAACAACGACTTGCGTTAAGGGGCAGAAATCCAACACCTTCCCTACTGTTGAACAGACTTGAGTTGGAATAGTAAATTATACTATTCCAACATCCAGCGCCCCCTACAGCAAGTCGTTGTTCCGAATTCCATTGTAAAGGTATGCAATGTAACAGCGCGGTCGTTGTAACGGCCGCGTTGTAATGGCATGCGTTGTAAACGCATGTGGACTAACGTGCCATATTCAACAGGACCACCTCCCTCCCACTTAAAACAACTCCTGAGACAGGTAGCCATCATGCTGAAGAAGGGAGCACTAGAAGTAGTGTCAAAACTACAGAAAGGATTGGGCTTCTACTCTCGCCTCTTTCTTATCAGTAAACCTCAGGAGATTGGCGTCCTATCCTTGACCTGCAGAAGTTAAACACATTTCTAAAGAAACAATATTTCCGCAAGCAGACGCTCCAGGATATACTACACCTTCTTGACAAAGGAGATCATATGATGTCCCTGGACCTTCAAGACACATACTTCCACGTCCCGATACACCCAAAACACTGCAGATTCCTGCGCTTCAAAGTAGCTGGCACCCACTGCTAATTCAGGGTCCTTCCAATTGGACTCAAATCAGCACCGCACATTTTCACTAAGATGCTGGCCTCATTGGCAGCCCATCTCTGACAGAAAGGAGTACAAATCTTTCCATTCTTGGACAATTCGCTCATAAAAGGTCCCACACATCAACGAGTAGCAACAGCCACATCCACATACCTCTCATTGTTTACCAGACTCGTTCTCACAGTCAACCATCAAAACTCTCACTTAAATCCCACCACAACGTTGCCATTATTGGGAGCATGTCTCAAGACAGGCAAATAAAGATTTGACAACCAGCTCACAGATTGTACACAAGAAAGTCCTTTTCTGTCTGGATCTACAAATCAGAACGTCTGCAAGGACAACTGAGCGATTTGCACTGGAATACAGGTTTATCAAGACCTGTTCGAATACACGTTAAATGCCGGTAGGGAGGTCTACTGATTTCTCCCGTTACAGGTAAATTCGGCTATACAACGGAAGCTAACAGACCTTACTGTAGAAAGGATTTTCTATCAAGTTCTGGAAATCCCTTACCATTGAATTTAGCCTTGAGAAAGTCCGTTTGGACGAAACACGTGTCGGCTGCTTTTTGTTGAGAAACCGTGTTTTTGAAAATGGAATAAAGAATTTACAAGAAACACAGGAGAGCTTATTTATGGACTTCCTTTGAAATACTTTGGGCTAACACAAATTATTTGAATAACATTTGGACATCTGGGTGTGCCTCAGCATTGTGTGTGTTATGGTGTATAAACTACAAATCCTTTCTAGGAATGGCTACATCCTGCATCCCTCTTATTCCGAATTGCTGACTACAAATGCATCCACTACAAGAAGAATTGGACAAACAATGGCTCCAGGTGCACGGGTCCTTCAACAAACTCATTCAAATAACTCCAGCAACGAGGAAAGCCACGACTTGGTGGACACGAACTTCAAACCTTTCCTCAGGTCTTTCATATCGGGTACAAATCCTAGAGTATGTCATAACAACGGATGTCTCCCTGGAAGGTTGGGGTGCGCACCTTCAAGACTTGCAAATGGAGTCCAGACAAAACAAAGATGCACATCAATCTGCTGGAGCTCAAGGCTATCGCCTTAGCATTAAAGTAATTTCTCAATAAGATAGTGCAGTCATTGGTGCTCATACGTATAGACAATACCACAAGCATGTTTTACCTCAACAAACAAGCGGGACACGTTAACCAGCGCTATCTCTTCAAGCACCACAGATCTGGAACTGGACTCTTCAACATCATAATGTTCAAAGCAGGGCCGGCTTTAGGGTTCTGCGACCGGTGCTGGTGCACTGGGTGCTGACCTGAAAGGGGGGGCACTGTGTTTAGCAATTTCTTACAATTTAAAAGCACCTGCTGCAGAGTTCCTTATGCATCCAGCTTACAGGCAGCAATTAAAATGCCAAGATAACTCTTGTCATTAATTTTTCTGTTAGAGAGGGAGATCAGATTTTTGTCTAGTGGCAGTTTTGACTCACCATAAAGTAGCGCAAAGGGTTAATATGCCTGCTGCAAAGAACAGATCTGTATTTTAATTGTGATACCTTAGTGGAATAGTAAAACAAATGAAGTGTATGTGAGACAGGGGCTATGGAGAGATGAGGGGCACTGTTGCGGGTGGATGTCAGGGAATCTGAGGAGGTGGTCATGGGGGGAGGGGGCACCAAAAAAGATTGTCGCACCTGGCGCTACCAGCATTAAAGCAGGCCCTGGCTCAAAGCAAAACATGTGCCGGAGCTTCCAACATTCTCACAGACTTGGTAAGCAGGACCAGTATCCCTTACCATTAGTGGGAGTTAGACCAAACATTCTGGACCACCTCATCCATCGTTGGGGCAAGCCGAACTTTGTTCTCTTTGGTACGAACGAGAACAAGAAATGCCCATTCTTCGCAAGTTGGCATCACCATGAGGGGGCGTGAGGGAATGCGTTTTCGATGAGATGGTCAGGAATCTATGCTTATAGTTTTCCCCCAATCCCATTGGTCCCCAGGGTGCTCAACAAACTCAAGAAACAACCTTGCCAACTTCTCTTCATTACTCCCAAGTGGCCCAGACAGTTCTGGTTCACCGAGCTCCTGCTCCTGCCAGAACAACCTCATGTTCAGCTCAAACCAATACCAACGCTGCTGACCATGACCCAGGGCCAGATCCGTCATTCCAACTCGACATCGCTACATTTATCTGCCTGGCTCCTGAATGAGTTTGCCATGTTAGACATTCCTTCAGACTGCAGGCAAATCCTTTCCAAAGCGAGGCGGGCACCATGAACAGAACTTATAAACTCAAATGGAAACGCTTCTTCCTTTGGTGTGCTGAATCTAAGGTCCATCCTCTCACATCACCACCGGAGCAAATCCTCCCATATCTACTTCACCTTGCAAGATTCAGTTTGATTCATTCTTCCATCTGAGTACACCTGCCGGCAATTTACAGGTTTCGATGATCCAGTAATGCACCATCTTTATGGTCTAGTCGAGGTGTCAAACAATTCCTTGAGGACCTATTCAGGACATTTCCTCTGATAAGGAGACCCTCACCATCGTGGTACTTGAATGTGGTGGTGGGACAGCTCATGAAAACACCATTTGAGCCCATTCACAAAGCGACATTGAAGTACTTTACTTGGAAAACTGCACTTCTCGTGGTTCTCACATCTGCCAAAAAAGTAAGTGATATCCAGGCATTTACCATTAAGGAACCTTTTCTTCAATTCAAATCAGACAGTGTAATATTTCGAACCAATCCTAAGTTTATCCCACAGGTCCCTTCAGACGACTTCTTGAATGAGCCAGTGATTCTACAGACATTCTTCCCCAATCCTCAGACTGTTGCAGAAAAATCTCTACATTCTCTAGACTTCAAATGATGTCTCAAATTGTATCTACACAACCCATCAAATCCGCAAAGCTGATCGGTTGTTTCTGGCATAATGGTGGTATCAGAAAAGGTCTCCCAGTTTTCAAGCAGACCATTGCCAGATAGATTGCATCCATCATTCAATTTTGTCACACGAAAGCAGGAAAACCATTGCGAGAAAAGAGCTGTCTCCACCTCTACAGCTCTGTTTGCTGGGGTGCCCATCCAGATTATCTGCTGTGCAGCAACATGGTCCAGAAGGCACACCTTTATGAAGCATTATTGCCTGCATGAGACTAATAAGACTGATGTGGCTGTGGGGCAGGCAGTGTTGCGACACCTGTTTCAATAAGGTGAGCCTCACAAACCTTTATTTCTCACCGTCCGCTATGTATGATATTATTGTTTTTCACTTGGTGTACTGCTTACATATTCTGATTCAAGCATGTGAATCTATGAAAGATCCAGTACTGGAGAAGAAAATTAGTTACTTACCTGTAACTGTAGTTCTCCAGTATTGGTATCTTTCATAGATTCACATATGACCCACTCTCCTCCCATGAGAGGCTCCCCTCAATATCGATTGTTAGTATATTACTCTTGTGCTTGAAAATCTGAGGGATTCAGCCTCTCTTGGGATTGTTCTAGAGGGTGCTGTTGCCTGATTGGCTAAAGTTTGTAGTTTGGTCCTTTTTTAGAAAGTACATAGATAGGATATAAAATATATGGCTCATTGCCATTCTATCTATTGTAGTAATGTACATTGCTCTATTAAAGTACCGTGGAACTCCCACTTCGACGATGGGGAATGGTTCAAGCATGTGAATCTATGAACAATACCAATACTGGAGAACTACAGTTACAGGTAAGTAACTAATCTTCATATTGTGTCCAAAGTGTGGAATCCAGGAGCACTTTTACAAAGCGATAATATCTCATCTAAATACCGTTTTGATTATGTGCCTATCAAGAGGCAATGTTAACTAAAATGTATTTATTTTATGTTTTTAAGAAGAAGCCAATTATAGTTAGAAATGAAATTAGCATGAACATATATGGCTGAAACAGAGTTTTCTAGTTATTTTTAAATAATAAAAGGAATGGAATTGACATGGAGCCAGATAGCGAACAACTTTAAAAACATGAAAAAGAACTCGGCTCCTATAGGAGAATCAGTAACTTTACTACCACACAGTTTTTAAGTATGGCACTTGAGACCGCATTTGTCTTTTCATACTATAGTGAGTATGATCCCTGAGCAATGGACTCTACCTCATCTGAATCCAAGGCCCTGTTTCTCAAGGTTTAGCACCTACTTCTCAAGGTTTAGCACCATCAAAGAAGATGTGGAATTATTCTACCTAAGAACAAAGATTTGCAGCATGTGTTGCTATAGATCACATGCTCTGCACACACAATAGCCATTTAGCGTTGAGTGAGGGCATGGCAAGTTGTTTTTCTTCGAAATGGAGGTTTCAGTTTTGAGGTGACTGCTCACACCTCACCAGAAATCCACAATCCAATAGGAAATAGATGCCACCTTATATTGTGTTTCTCTGCGATCTGGCTTTGCTGTATCTCTATGATGTCTGGGACAGAGTCGAAATCCTTGACATTGAGACATTGAAATCACCCTCTATTTAGGAAAATATTGTTCAACCATTGACCACATTGTAATCAAATTGAACAGAAATCTTTGAGGCCAGGTTATATGAATGAGCCATGAGCCATAGTGAAAGGATTATGGACAATAAGTTCCCAGGGTCGGACCAGCATCGGTCCTCCATCTGTGTCTCCTGAGGGACCACAACAGTCACCTGCTTGGCCTGTAAGGCCTTTCAGAAAAAAACCAATTTGTGAACGAGCAGTGGGCTTATGGAATGCTTCACCGAGGCCCTCCCGAATCCTCAACCACACCTGGCACCGAACAAATCAAGGGATCTTACTAGGATCGTAAAATGGGTGGGTCCTCACGTATTCCAGGGACCCAAAGAGAGAGGAGCCCAGAATACATTTCATCTAAAGACTCTGACTTTGAAGAACATCCTTCTTCAGGGCCCTCGAGGATACTCACACCCAGGGCAAAGGCCACACCTTGATTTTCCCACGCAATAGAGAATCCTCCCTCCAGGGTTCAACCTTAAACAGAGCCTCAGCTCCAGAACAAGAAATGGCCTTGAGAGAGCCATGCCTCAAGCCCAATCCAAAGAGGCCTCAGCAGTCAGTACCAATCACTGCACCAAAATGCAGTCTCAGAAAAGCACTGAGTTCTACCCTCAATGTTGAGACACCCTATCTCACCCTGAAAATCTGCATTGCCTGCCTCTGAACTGAGATCAGCTCACGGTTGTTCTCAAAGTCAGCTGCAAGCCCAGCGCAGAGCCTCCCAACACCAGCAGAAGACAAGGGTGAACAGCCTGATGTAAGACAAAGAAAGATCTGTATAGAACAAGTTGGCCACCTCCAATCAGTCAATCCTATCCCTAAAAAAGCTGCCCTGGCCAAATTATTGTGATGGATGCTTATCTAGTAGATTAGGGCAACTCAAAATCAAAGACACTTAGTCTCAAAGAAACCATCAACTCCCTGGAGCACAGAATATGCTATCTAGCAATGAAGCCATTTCATCTGTCACCCATGACAGATTTCATCCTGGTCAGACAGACAACACTAGAACAATGTAGTACTTGAACAAACCAGAAAAGGCAGGGTTGAAGACTTTATCAATTAACTCCCAAACAAGCTGTTACTGGTTGTTAGCTCCAGTGATAGAAATTGCCAAAGTAGGTGCACAAAGCAGAATCTCTTAGGAAAATCATGAAGTGTTCTAAACAGCAAATTTCCACATATTGGTTTTCAGCAGTGAGGGTTAGCTGTTAAACAGTCCTATTTGAAATGCAAAAACCAAAAATGGACAAAATCCTTAGCCAGATACCATCAAACTGGAACAGAGGGCAATGACCTTTAGCTCATTTGGTCTGGGAAATTTTTGCAGACGTTCTCCTCACTAATGCCAACAGTGCTCATCTAATGTAAGACAATCCACACCAAAGATGTCCATGACAGTAATGGTTTCAGGATCAACTCCAAATGGCTTAGGCCACAAATGAGGCTACCCAGCAGGCCAGATCAACCCTACAAGGGAAAATACTCCATGACACCCTTGAATGGCACCTCAATTCCTCCAGTATGAGTATAGGAATCTGCCACAAGAATGCCTGGACATCTGCCACAAGAGTACATGGACATCTCGAGAAAGATAGACTATAGGGCCATCCACCACGTCGTCATACACATTCAAGTGGAAGAGATTCTGCATCTGGTGCCTGCAAAAGGCAATAACTCCCAATAACCTATTATTGAGAAGCACCATTTTCCTGTCTCCTCCAATTGATAAAAGTATCTCTACTGCTCTATTCCATCAAAATACCCCATATCTACTCAACATCCTTTCATAGATCCTGATGCATTGTGTTAAAGAGTGGGGATATACAAATGTGTACTGGTCAATCATGAAAGTTATACTTTTCCTGCTAGATCACAATCTTCTAACGAAAGTCAAAAGTATGAATTACCCATTTTGCTCTTTTGGCTGATTTAAAGAGTTCTGCCTGCATTAACAGAATTGATTTGGATGGAAGTCTACTTGGATCAGAGATTACAGGCTAGCCCTCCTTCAACTGCCTCCTGTTTGGCATTTATCCCTGTTTAGCCCTGACATACTCCAGAAGCCACATCTGTAGAGCAGCAGTGGTGGAAGGTGGCTAAGAGAAGAAAACGACATAGTGTATGCCCATGCCGTGATGTAGTAGGTCCCCATTTATGATACAAAAAGCTTACTTCAACTGGGAATTTGTGTACCCCATCAAGGAAGCAATGAGGTACACTACGGAAGTCTTCAGTTATTTCCATGGTATCTCTGGAACACTTCATGTATTTTCACTATATAAAAGGCATTGGGTATCCTTTTTCTAAATGTCACAGTACCTGGTTTGAACTCCTAAATGTTAACAGTGGTGCTAATTATTTTGGAGGGTTACATTCTGGAATTATTGTGAAAGGAATATTGATTGGCCAAAAACAAAATAATCAAGGAGGTAAGTGCACAAAAGAAAGGTATGGATGTACTATTCTTAACTCCACATCTACGTACATTGAACATACATATCATCAATGTTTTGAAAATCTTTTCAGCACCAGGATAACCGCCAGGGTAATAGTGCGCCCTACAAATCTGCAAAACATAATATACATACATATTTACCTGTCAAAATGGTCCTCAGTATTCTAGTCACGATATTGTGAGCATTTTATATTCCTTCAGTGATATACAGGGGTGTAACTGAGGTCCGCACAGTGCAGGGGGGCCACCAGGGGTTTTTGTTGGGAGGGCCCCTTCACCCTCTAAGCCGTGCCATTGCATGCCTTGCAGAATGTGTGCAATGGCAAGGAATAAGAAATAGTTAAATGCTCAGGAAAGCCACTCTGCTTTACCAAGCAGGCCCCTGCGGTGTCCAGGGGGCCCACATTGAGCCCATTCTGCATGGGGCCCCATCATTTTACGTTGCGCCACTGGTGAGCCCCCTTCTTTTAACCATTAATTTTTTTATGCAGTTATGCTCAAAGGAAACTCTTAGCAATTATCTCATCTACACATCGCTGTTTTTTAGTTTCCCTTGTCTGTCCCTATCTGCCGCCCCTACATTAATACCTAGCCTCCCTTTTCCACCTATTCTTTTTGTCCTTCCCTTCAGTACTTACCACCCACGTCACATACTCATTTCTGTCTTGCCTCTGTCTCCCAATCCCTCCCTAAAATACCTCTGTCGCCACTGCTATACCTTCATCAGCTTTGATATATCAGACAGGGCCATTTATTACCCAGCTCAGTAATCTGGCCGTCTTGAGCCGGCCAAACAGTCATGCGTACTTACAGAGTGCCCATCACTCCTCCCCCTGCTCTGTGAGCAGAGCAGCCCAGCCCCGCAAAACTGCCTCAGCAGGAAAAAATAAATGATAACATTAAGTTATCATTTAATTTTTTTACACTGCTGAAAAGCAGTGAGGCACCGCTCCTCCGCCTTAGCAGAGGAGCCGCCTCTGAGTATAGCCAATGACAAATGACACTATTAAACTACACTTCAACACAGGCCACAAGCGAGACTCACCAGGAAAATCTACAGCACAGGTAAAGGGTGAGAATCAATTCTGAAAATATGGGAAATCTAGTACAAATGGAGGCACTGAAGTAAGGATTGTTAGCCGATCACAGATGAGAGAGCTAAATCAAGCAAAGAATGCTGACTGATCGCCGGTGAGACTGAGGGCACTACAATATCGAGCTTTGTCCAAACCCAGATGAGAATACATGGTAACCCCATGATGCTGACTAGTGACAGTTGGAAATTGGAGATTTATAGAAAACGAATATCCAGCAATGATCAGGCAACCGTGGGAGGCTTGAGAAATGTCAACTAAACAGATGACAATAGGAGACCCTGAACAAGTGATGGCAATCATTTACAAACCATCTTCATGAAACCTAGCAAAGAGTAAGAAGTTGTGACTTGTGAAAATTCGGAATCTAAGCCAAGCAGCACTGTTATATATCAAAAAAGTCAGAAATGCTTTTGAGCTTCAATCAAGAACCCAAAGTAGGGAGACAATTTCCAAAGTTACGTGTTGATTTGTAATCCGATCGTGGCACAAACGTCTACATTTACCGTTAGGGCTGGCGCTGTCATTTGGAAGCAATCCCTTATCTACTGTGGATGTCCCATATGTGTCTATCATTCTCTTTCTTAACTGGTGTTAGTTTTTTTCTTAGATTTTTTCTTTTTATTTGAACAGATCCTGTGTTATGGTGTAGCTCTAATATTAAGTGTTGGGGGTGGAGTGTGGGCAGTGATGAGTCTTTGGGTTGGGACATGAGAGCCTTTGGCTAACTTAAAACTGTGGGATGGAATGTGGATAATAAATATTTTATTTTTAACTATTGGCTTTGGGTAAATTAAGAACCGGTGAGTGGGATCTTTTTGAACTATAAGCATTAGGGGAGGGGCTTCAACTTTATTTCATGCAATTATATAGAAGAACCGAAGATACTTTGATCTGGTTAGGCAACATAACCTATCTCTGTTCCCTCTGCAGATATTGATGAGTGTCGGCTGAACAACGCAGGCTGTGATCATATTTGCCGGAATACGGTGGGCAGCTTCGAATGTAGCTGCAAAAAAGGGTATAAACTGCTGATCAACGAAAGAAATTGCCAAGGTGAGCCCCTGTTAAGGAGGCACATGGCGGCTTGAGCTCTAGCAAAGCACGGCACAACAACTGATCCCCATGGAAAGGCATACTTGTAATGTATTTATTGATTTTCATTTTTCATGAGCCTTGCTGTTCCAAAAAGACACGAGTGTGCTTTCCATACAATGGTAAAAGGTTACAAATACAACAATGCTGGTTTTCTTAAATGAAAATAGTTACAGTAAAAAAAATCCAAACTGAAGTGGGCACAGAAGAACATTAAATTAGTGCGAGTTTACCGCAAATGAAAATGAAATCAGAACAGGCGTGTTTTCAAAAGTCTCTTTAAATAGAGGAAGTCAGGTGGAAGAGAGTTTCATCACCAGTTGAGATTGTTGTAGTGCTAGACATGTTGAAAAGCAATGATGGTCAGCTGTTTGCGCAGATAAGATGGGACACCCAAGTGCAAAGCTTTGTATGACAGACAGAAGCAGATTTTGAATAATATTCTGCCAGGGGCTCAGAGCCAGTGTAAACCCCAATGTGTGCCCTTATTTTACAGAGGCTTGCTAAAGTATTTCATGTAGTACGAGAAGGACTGGAAATATAAAGCCAGATCAATAGAGAAGTGTCCGAAAGTGAATTACTGATGTATAAAAACATCCAATGCCCAGCCTCTCGCATCAAAAAGCACAAGTAAATGGCGTGGCCTAGTCCCAGACTTCTATGTTTATGTGAGTTTTGGTACAGCGTGATACGTTGAAGGCAAATCCTAAGGTAGAAGGACATTTGGCAGTGAGCACCTGTTGTGGAAGACACTGGCATAAAAGCTTCCATGGTCATCGTCATCCCCATGTAGACGGAAGGATTTTAAGAATATACTTGTTCGTCTTGTAGTTATAGAAATACAACAGTTATAGAGTACCCTCCTAAGATGAGCTCTGTTTCTCTGATACTCTGCGTTCTTCCAAATCTCTACTTGTATTTGTCTAGAGACTGGGGACTGGAGACCTTCAGGACCATAGTGCAGTTACAGCATATCCTGAACATCATCCCCCTGAGAAGCACAGCCTACTTTTGCATAGGTGAAGCCCTTAAAGCAAGACCATATGTAACAATAGCTGGAAGTCCTGTTTGTGGAATAAAGAAATGAATGCTAGAAAACGAGGGTGTACTGTGCAGACGGATAAAAAAACTACTCATCTATGTGACAACTCTTCTGGAAGGCCAGTGATACAGGTCATGTCTCTGGAGAAAGCAATTATGGTAGCAGAACACATGATCAATAGAGGTGGAAGAAACTGGAAAAAAAA
Source organism: Calotriton arnoldi (assembly GCA_963921515.1). Lineage (NCBI taxonomy): Eukaryota > Metazoa > Chordata > Amphibia > Caudata > Salamandridae > Calotriton > Calotriton arnoldi. The sequence goes on along the minus strand of CAWUFW010002560.1, from coordinate 1,585,413 downwards.
AATCTGAAATGCTCTGGAGTATCTGAAAGAGACAATTAGTTATAGATTCCTTACCTTAGAATTACCCCCAGGCGTCAGACTGGTTCCGGAGAATTTTTTCGTCAGCAGTACCCCTGCGCGTCGATAGGTGGCGTCGGTCGACTCCACGTTCATCGTTGGCGTCGTGGTCGCCGGAATGAGGTCACGGTATCTACTTAGACGCCGCCCTCGCGCGCTGACGTCAGTTCTTTCTTTTTCCGCTCCAGCCAGCGCAGATCCGGAGAGAGCGGTACCCTTAGTCACTTTTTGACTAACTTTTTGTGACTTTTGTCGACACCTTTTTTGAGTCTTCTCGACTCCTGGTGCATGCAGGGATGTCCAGTCGTCCTCGGCCTGGCTTCAAGGCTTGCGACACCTGTCGCAAGCTGATGTCGGGTACGGACCCGCACCGCGTGTGCCTGTGGTGCCTGGAGCGCGACCACGATCCCAAGTCGTGCTCCGACTGCCGGACCATGAATCCGAAGTCTTTGCGGGAGCGGTCCTGAAAGCTTCTCGAGGCCCGGCAGTCTGCTCTGCGCCGTTCAAGGTCCCGGTCACGTGGGAGTTCGAGGGACTGGTCGCGGAGTCACCACCACTCGTCCTCGAAATCTTCGCACTCCTCAGGTAAGTCGAAGCACAAGAAGAAGGCGAAGAAGCATTGTCGCTCTTCGTGTTCTCCCCGTCCGTCGGCTGACGTGACGCGGGATGCGAACGGTGCCCGTCCTGCAGCTCCGCTTGCGGAGTCTGAAGGGTCGACTCCGAGTTTCCCTCCTTTTCCGGGAGCCGGAGCAACCCCTGCCCAGCTTCGGAGTTTCTACAAAGCGATGCATGCCATCTTTGGGCAGCCCGACTCCGCTGGTGCGCCTTCGGGCCCCACAGACTCGGTTGGGGACCCTGGGCTTCGACGCTGGCGGCTCCGGCGCCGCAGGGTCCCCTTGGATCCAGGCCTGGATCCGGATCGGCGCCGGTCGACCTAGTTACACCTCCCCCGGCGCCGAATCCACCGGCACCGCGTCCACTACCGACGCCGGTTGTGTCCCCAGCCGGCATCGACCCCAGCCTCCACCCGGACCTGGACACGAAGCCGGACCAACATTGACCGACGCCGGATCCGGCGCCGAGCGGTACTTTTGTACCTCTGTTCTACCCTGGCGTTCCCTATAGGCCAGATTGGGAGCCAGAGGAGGGTGAAGAGGACTGGGAGGGGTCTGTGGACCCTCTAGCAGACCAGTTGGAAGAACCAGACTGGAGAGAGGAGTTGGGGGAAGCCAGTGGTCTGGATACCTTCCCAGACCTTGGCATGCTGTCTCCTCCTACCGTGGCTACAGAGGAGGGTGCTTCTTACGCAGTGGTGTTGCGTTGGGCGGCCGAGGCCCTAAACCTCAAGCTACCTACGGTGGCAGTCAGGACGAATCTCCTGACGGTGGTGCTTCAACCGGCAGCGGCCTCTTCGGAGCCCCTGCTTCCATTCAATGAAGCCCTTACCGACATCCTTTTGGGCACCTGGTCCAGGCCCAACACAGGGGCTCCTGTGGATCGGATGATTGCCTGACGCCACCGCCCGGCTCCATGCGACCCCTCTTTCCTCTTCCAACACCCCACCCCTGAGAGCTTGGTGGTCCAAGCCTCTACATCCAAAGGTGCATTCCCTAATGCACCACCTGATAGGGAATCCAAAAAGCTGGACCATCTTGGGAAGAAGATGTTTTCTTCCGCCAGCTTGGGACTGCGGTCGGTAAATGCCGTTACACCCACTCTGTGTGGGATACAGTAGCGCAGGTGCTGCCACAGTGCCCGGAGGAGGCCTGGGCCGTGCTCTCCCGTGCAGTTGCCGAGGGGAGAGACGCAGCAAAGTTTGCCATCAGATGTGGACTGGACACCGCCGACTCGCTAGACAGGACGATTTCAACGTCGGTAGCCCTTCGACGCTACGCCTGGCTGAGGTCGACTGGCATTTCCGGGGATGTCCAGGCTGCCTTGCTGGACATGCCCTTTGATGGCCGTCGCCTGTTCGGCGACAAGGCAGGCAACGAGCTAGAGTGCTTCAAGGACTCCCGGGCTACGGCCAGGCCCTTGGGCCTCTCCACCACCCGCCCAGCGCAGTCTGCTTTTCGCCCCTTTCGTGGCTACGGAAGGGGTGCCCCGCCACGTTCTACCCAGAGCCACAGGCCTGCGCAAGCTGTCCAGCCTCTGCGCGGCCAGGGGCGTGGTACCCACCGTCGTGGGTCTGGGGGCCAGCGAGCGGGCCAGTCCACCAACGCCCCCTCTGCAGCAGCCTCCAAACCCTCCTAGTCCGACCTTCCAGGGCCACCAATCGCCAGTGTGCGGCAGGGTTCGCCATCACCTCCCCCTCTGGCGCACCATCACGTCGGACAGGTGGGTTTTGCAGATAGTCCGGATGGGCTACTCCCTCCCCTTCGAGACTACCCCTCCATCCATGCCACCTCAGCACCATCGCATGTCGGAGGATCATGTGGCCCTTCTCCCACAGGAAGTTATGGCTCTCTTGGCCAAGGGAGCCATTGAGCGAGTTCCTGCCCCAGAAGTAGGTCGTGGTTGCTATTCCCACTACTTTCTGGTGCCCAAGAAGGACAAAGGCCTGCGTCCTATCTTGGATCTCAAGAACGTCAACCGCTTACTCCGGAAGGAGAAGTTCAAAATGTTGACACTAGCTCAGGTCCTGTCTGCCCTCGACACTGGAGACTTGATGGTAGCGTTGGACTTGCAGGAAGCTTACTTTCACATCCCCGTCCTGCCGGCCCACCGGCGTTACCTGTGGTTCACGGTAGGCCACGAGCACTTTCATTTTACCGTGCTCCCCTTTGGCCTTACCAGCACCCCTCGGGTGTTCACGAAAGTGATGGCGGTGGTCGCAGCTCATCTGTGCAGATCAGGGGTTCCAGTCTTCCCCTATCTCGACGACTGGCTATTGAAGGCGGGCTTGCCCCAGGCAGTCGTCTCCCACCTCCAGACTACGGCGGACCTCCTGCACTCACTGGGGTTCACTATATACGTGCCGAAGTCACACCTGATTCCCTCTCAGAAGCTCATTTTCATCAGAGCGGTTCTGGACAAGACGCAGTTTCGGGCTTATCCTCCCGAGCAGCGAGTCCGGGATATTCGGGCTATGATTCCGATCTTTCAGCCTCTATCCCGGGTTTCAGTCAGAATGACCCTGAGGCTGCTGGGCCTCATGGCCTCCTGCATCCTGCTAGTAGATCATGCCAGGTGGCATGTGCGGGCTCTGCAGTGGGACCTGAAGTTCCAGTGGGCGCAGCATCAGGGGAATCTGTCCGATTGTGTTCAGATCTCGGAGGGCACTGCACGACAATTGCAGTGGTGGCTAACAAACCAGGATTGGGTCAACGGCAGATCCCTCTCCCTTCCCCAACCAGAGTTTACAGTAGTGACGGATGCATCACTTCTGGGGTGGGGCGGCCAGATGGGAGAGGCGGAGATCAGAGGCCTCTGGTCTCCGGCGGACTCCGGGCTCCACATCAACCTTCTAGAGCTTCGGGCGATCCGTCTTGCACTAAAAGCATTCCTTCCCTCTGTCCGGGGAAGAGTAGTGCAGGTGTTCACGGACAACACCACCGCCATGTGGTACTGCAACAAACAGGGCGGGGTGGGGTCGTGGACCCTATGTCAAGAGGCTCTCCGTCTCTGGATATGGCTGGAACATCAGGGCATATCCCTGGTGGTTCAAGACCTGGCAGGTTCTCTGAACGCCAGGGCGGACGAACTAAGCCGCAGGTGCATGATGGATCACGATTGGCGTCTTCACTCGGAGATGGCGCAAGGTCTCTTTCAGCAGTGGGGAGAGCCTTGGTTAGATCTATTCGCCACCGAAGAGAACGCGCAATATCAGCAATTCTGCACGTTGGAATTTCCAAGGCAGCACTCGCTAGGGGATGCTTTTCGTCGTGAGTGGAGTTGCGGTCTTCTATATGCCTTTCCGCCTAAACCACTTCTGCCCAGAGTGCTGAAGAAGATCAAGCGCGACCGGGCCCAAGTCATCCTTGTGGCTCCGGATTGGGCACGAAGAGTCTGGTATCCCGAGCTGTTAAACATGGCCATCGATCCTCCGATCAGACTGCCTCTTTGGGAGGATCTTCTGTCGCAGCAGCAGGGGACGGTCCTCCACCCGAACCTGTCCAGTCTCCACCTCCTTGCATGGAGATTGAGCGGCGACAGTTGACAGCCTTCGACCTTCCTCCCGAAGTCTGTGATGTTATCTTGGCAGCCAGGCGTCCCTCCACTAAGACGGTATACACCTGTAGATGGAACATATTTGTGGCATGGTGCGCAGCAAAGGCTGTGGATCCCCTTTCTGCCCCTCTTTCTGAGGTCCTCTTGTTCCTCCTTTCTTTGGCCCAGCAGGGCTCTGCTCTGGGCACTCTAAATGGCTACCTCTCAGCCATTTCAGCCTTTCTTAGGCTTCCTGATCAGCCTTCTCTTCTCAAGTCCCCTATTGTAAATTGCTTCCTTAAGGGCATTACCCATCTTTTTCCTCCTATTCCCTTCATAATGCCCCAGTGGGACTTGAACATGTTTCTAACTTATCTTATGTGCGCTCCTTTGAACTGCTACATAACTGTCCTCTCAGACTTCTGACTTTAAAGACTGCCTTTCTGGTTGCCATCACCTCTGCTCGCAGGGTGAGTGAGCTCCAGGCTCTTTCTTCAAAACCTCCTTTTCTGGCTGTTCATCTGGACAAGGTTGTCCTTCGAACTCGACCCTCTTTTCTTCAATTGTGGTTACTTCTTTCCACATTGGTCAAACCATCACTTTGCCCACCTTCTTTCCGCCCCCGCATCCTTCTAAAGAGGAAGAGAGGCTCCACCGTCTGGATCCAAAACATGCGCTTTCATTTTATTTGGATCGCACAAAGCAATTCCGGGTGGATGACCAGCTCTTTGTTGGTTATGTGGGCACCAAAAGAGGTCGGGCCGTGCACAAACGGACCATCTCTAGGTGGGTCGTTTTGTGCATCAAAGCTTGCTATTCTTTGGCAAAGAAGGAGCCTCCAGTGGGATTGCGCGCCCATTCCACCAGGGCGACAGCAGCTACCACTGCTTTGGGACGTGGAGTCCCCCTCAATGACATCTGCCAGGCAGCTACTTGGGCATCTCTGCACACATTCACAAAACACTACTGCCTGGACAGCCAATTCCGGAGAGACGGCTTCTTTGGCCGTTCTGTTCTCCAGGACTTTCTGGTGTGAACTTAGTTCGCAGACCCACCTCCAGGGTTGGTATTGCTGGGGTATCTATTCTAAGGTAAGGAATCTATAACTAATTGTCTCCTTCAGATGAACAAGTTACTTACCTTCGGTAACGATATATCTGTAAGAGACATAGATTAGTTACAGATTCCTTACCGCCCCACCCATCCTCCCCGTTCTGCGAACTGACTTCTAGGGGCAGGGAATCCTTTTTAGGGCCCTAGTTTGTGCACCAGTGGTCAGTGCCTTGCATGGCTCTGCGCTTCTGGCGTGGAATGTCGTGTAAAGAACTGATGTCAGCGCGCGAGGGCGGCGTCTAAGTAGATACGCGACGTCATTCCGGCGACCACGACGCGCAGGGGTACTGCTGAGGAAAAAATTCTCCAGATCCAGTCTGACGCCTGGGGGTAATTCTAAGGTAAGGAATCTATAACTAATCTATGTCTCTTACAGATATATCGTTACCGAAGGTAAGTAACTTGTTCTTTTAGCAATTTCCATTCTGACCACTAGAGGGCAGAACTGTTGTCAATTTGAGGTAACAGAATATTTGGATGGGGTATAGGGAAAAATGTCCCAATGTCCTCTCCTTAGAAATTATTCATGGCAGATTTTGTAAACAGTGACATGCTAAATTTAATAAGTTATTAAGCCAAAAATTGTGAATCCTTACTAGTTACAGAGATCAATTTAATGCCCTGAGCACATGTGCGAATTGTTTAGTGTGTGTATTCAGAATGGCACACACGTCAGCAGACTCGATAAATAAATGCCTCCATGTGTTTATGGAGCATGCAACTTAAAGGCAAACCCAGTTCTGGAACTGCCTCCCCAAAATATTTTTGGGTGTCTGGAGAATACTCAGTTGACTGGACCGTCAGCTGATATACCGCTTTTAAGGATGCCAATTGTGACTAATATATTTAGAGAAGGTGTTTCGTCCTACTGTGAACTGGACTAATAACACCAGCCTGTTTAGGATGCAGGTGAAGAGAGCATTTATCTAAACATTTTGTAAACTTTTGCACATCTATCTACAGCTTCTTCAACGCTCTTTGCATACATAAAACATGCTAAGAGAGGAATTTTTGTCTACCATTCTTCAGTACTGCTCTTAGGTCAAGACCTCAGTTGAATGGTCTTGTGAACTGTTCACTTTTGAATAGTTACCTGAAGTTCAATTCGATTCCAGGGCATTCCAGATTTTGGGATTCTCCCCTTTTGGTGATCAAATGCTATGCTGTAGCCATCAGATAAATTGTGGCTAGACCAGGTGTTAAGCAGCAGATTGAAGATTCCTGGCAGAAATATCACTCCCAGTTATATGAAAGATCAGGGCTGGCACTGTGACGTTTGTCACTCAATGCATTGGCATTTTGTAGTCCCTCATCATACCTTCTTAGCCCTGGCCGTTGTCTCATTCTTACTGTTCCCAAGGGCCATCTGGCTCCCTCTTGCTGATATCTCCCTAGTGTTTTGTTGTTTTAGCATTGCTCTACAAACAGCTAAAGCACATAGATCAGTGCGCAGGGTCCCAAATGCTTCGACGCCCTGGATCTGTGTCTTATGGCAGACAAACCATTCTCAACTCTATATGAACTCATACACCCACAATTGCATACCTAGCTAGTTGGATATTTCTTTAATGACGATTTCAAGTCAAGAAGCAATTTGTTACAGTTCTCCACTGAATAACTGAGAGTACGAAAGTCTGTAATATGCTTTCAGATGCTCTTCAGTCTGGTTACCTCATACAACTTTGTCTTCTCATATTTTCAACCTGTTTGATTTAGATCCAGGACTCTTCCCATTTTCAGAGCCTGTTTGACCTCCTACTGCCTTCTAATTTTATACTTTTATATGCATGCTGTTTTGTAAACATTGTGTTACATCTACCCATGCTCCAGGTGGAATTGCTTCATTGCTTCTTGTGCTGGCATGTTTCAATCTGCCTTCTGTGGTATTTTCTTTTCCCGTGCCAATTGTAATTACTTTATCTAATTTTCTCTTCCTTTGATCTTAATTTGTGGTAAACTAAGATCATCCTTTTGTGTTTGGAGTCCCACCGCCAAATGCCTCCCATATTTCAGAACCGGATGCCTACTGCTGTCCACTCTCACGTTCTGAGCTTGGGTATGCCCCAGTAAGTCACGTTGCTCCATAACAGTTGGAATTCTTTCTTTCACAACTCATTTCCCCATATGTTCTGATTCTGAGTATACTGGGCCATATTTTCTTTTAATATAGACTCTGCCTGCCCCATGCCCCATGCCATCTACATCCCTCGTATTCTGGGTATGTCTGCTCCATATCAGCTTTTCCCCTGATGTTCTGGATTGCTGTTTCTGTTTCAGATATTGACGAATGCTCATTTGACAGGACCTGTGATCACACTTGCATAAACTCCCCAGGGAGTTTCCAGTGCTTCTGCAACAAGGGCTACACACTCTATGGATTGACCCACTGTGGAGGTAAGCGGAAATAAAGGAATTATATTGCTGCCTATATCTCATGCCTATTCCCACCCTTTTCACTTTTCAGTGTCTCAGCCCCCATAAACCCAGCTCCCATGTCCTTCTACCCCATTGTTTCTCTTCTGGGTCCTGTACCATAGAATATATTCAGTTTATTGTTTCCCAAGTGTGAATAGTTATGTGGTATTCATCTCTGCAAAAACAATTGCACACCAGAATTGAAGCCTGTTAACTCTGTCCAAATTTTGGAGTTATGCTTATCGATTATAGAGCCTTCATTGTTGTGCTCTGGCATTCCAATGTTGTGTTCTAGCACATATTAGTAATGGTTGGTTATCCTACACTTGTATTTATAATCTGGAAATCTGATTTGAAACATGGAAATGTTTAGTAGCTGCATTTATGGCTGCTTGAAACTCATATATATGTTTTTGTAATCCTGCAGCACCTTAATTCTTAGACAAATATATAATACCTATATTTAAATTTATAACTACAAATACTCGGAATAGTCTTTTCTTTGAAGTCCTTTATAGTGCAGAAATAGGATACTTTCTTGAGTGGGTCCACTGACCTTCTAGTGGACTGCTCCCTTCACTGCACAGCTCCGCCTGGTAGCTGCTGCTGCCCCCGTTGTTGCTGCTGACCCTCTGGTCAGGAGTTTGAGGCCCTCCTCCACCCGCAGGCACTCGCCTGCGCCTCATCCCTGGTGGTCTACTGGGAGAGCGTCACTGCTCTGCTGCTAGACTGCCCTTCTATCTGTCTTTTTTCTGCTTTTTCTTCCCATTTGTCTTTCTTCTGCTGCTGCCTTTTTCTGCTTGCAGCCTTTTTCCCTGTCCCGTTTTGCAGTTTTCCTTGTGCTTCACCACCCTTGACACTGCGATCCCCAGCAGCCCTGCCCCCTCCAGTGACCCTTTTCCACTTCCCACATTTCCCGCCTTCCAGCTTACTACTTAATGGTGGCCTGTCTGCGCCCATCCGCGCCTGGACCGTGCCCAGCGCCACGGACGCTGGTTCTCTGGCCCCCCACTGATATGACGCCAGCACCCTCCTCGCCCTCAACCCAGGATTCCACACCATCTGCCACCTTGCCCTGCCGAAGGACACCTAGGGACCCTTCTCCTGCCGGAACTGCAGCTACACCCTCGCCCACCCCAACACGCCAGCTCCTCTCGCATGCCAGCCGATCAACAGCACACCCGACCGGCTCAACTGCATCCTCCTCAACATGCGATCCCTCCACAAACACGCCACAGAAATCTGGAACCTCCTCGATGCCGCCTCTCCCGATATCGCCTTCTTCACAGAAATCTGGTCTGGACATTGCCACCACCACTCGAATGACCCAACAACAGCCATAGAACACCTCCATTTCCAGATCCAGACCAACCTTAACACCACCCTCTGTGACTCCCTCTTCTACAGGGCCTCCTGGCCCCCGCCCGACCTTTACTGATGCCATCGTAGACCTCAACGCTCCCCAGACTCTTACATCCACCAATTACATCCTACTCGGCGCCCTCAACTTCCATCTGGACAACCCCAGTGACCAGAACACTGCATCCCTTCTGGAGAACCTCACCAACATCGGACTCAAGCAGCTAGTCACTGCTCCGACTCACGCAGCCAGACACATGCTCGACCCCAACTTCTCCGCCAGTGGGAACATCACCTACAGCCACTCCACCAAACTCCTCTGGACCGACCACTGCTGCGAGCACTTCACCTTTGCCACTTCCACTTTACACCACCGCCCTCACCGCCCCCCCTCTTAGCTGGAACAAGGCCTCCGAAGAACATCTGACCGCCTTCCTAAGCACTACCACACCACCGACATCAACAGACGCTGCCCATTTCCTCTTCACTGGCCGCAGTGCAGCCCGCAACGCCTCTCTCTCCTTCTTGAGCGCATCGCGGAGCAACACAGCGACCCGCTATTGCCATTTTGGCGACGACGCGGGTGCGCCCCGCGACGCCTGCTGCCTCTTTGCATAGAGCACGCCCCAGACTTGTGCAGCGGCCTTTTAGATGTTTCACATAACATCTTATGAATACAGCAGTTCCCAGGTGGAGACTGCAGCTTCCTATGCCTTTTGGGGGACACTTGCACTTACCTTTTGCATGGTATTATCCTGTAGGTCATCTCCTTTGGGGCCATCTTGTTGCCTGTTCTCCTTCTATCCTTCACAGTCGTGCTCCCAGAGGGCCTTAGGGATAGGTTGTTCTACCTTCCTAACATGGCGGCCTTCCTACTCTGCTCTTCACTACTTTCCCTATCCAAAATGGCAACGGTCTTCTTCCTGTTTTGTCATTTCCTGTTCCTGCCTTGTCACTTCCTGTTTTTTTACTTCCTGTTCTTGGGTATAACAGGGGCAGAATCTTTTCCTTCCTTGCGTTGCAACACTCCTTTTTCCTGTTGGTGTGTCCTTGCTCCTGTTGGATCCCTGCTCCAGTTTTTGGTGGTCCTTTCCTTCCGTTGATGCTCTCCTTCCCTTGGCACCACCTGCTCCAGTTTAAGTTCCTGTTTATCTCCTGCTCCATCTTGGGCTTCTGGTTTCTCTGTGTTTCCTGGCTCATATCTTCTCTGTCGTTTCTGGAGACTCCTCGTCAACAGAGGTTTTTCCCTATGGGGTTTTTTCTTCTTGGGACTCCTTCTGGAGGGCACTGGCTGCTTAGGCTTTTCACCGCCGGTGGCACTGTGGCTACCAGAAGGGGTCGCCCATATCTCGGACAAACCAGGACGTACAAGAGCTGAAGTCGAAAATCGTTCCACCATCTTAAGACCGGTAAGAAAGACTCCAAACGTGACAATCACCACCGCACGCAACCACGCCGCACCTCAACAGATCCTGCTCAACTGGACTCCACTTACCACAGACGACACACTCAAGACCATGAAGAGCATCCACTCCAGAGCAACATCAGACCCCTGCCCATATCACATCTTCCATAGAGCAGCCATCTCCATTGCCCCAGAACTTTGCTGCACCACCAACTGTTCCATCGAAACTGCCACCTTCGCAGATGACTGGAAACACGCCAAGATCAATCCCCTGCTGAAGAAGCCATCCGCCGACCGACAGACCTCAAGAATTTCAGACCCATCTCCCTCATCCCCTTCCCAGTCAAGGTCATCGAGAGGGCCATCAACGCCCAACTCTCCAAGCTCATTGATGAGAACCCCGTCCTGGACATCTCACAATCTGGCTTCCGAAGTAACCACAGCATTGAGACTGCACTCCTCACCACCACCGACGACATTCGTTCCCTGCTCGACCATGGCGAAACAGGAGCCCTCATCAACACACGCTCCCTCCACAAACACGCCACAGAAATCTAGGACCTCCTCGATGCCGCCTCTCCCGATATCGCCTTCTTCACAGAAACCTGGTCTGGACATTGCCACCACCATCCCCGCCGGCTGCAGAATCACCCGCAAGGACCGTGCCGACCGACCAGGTGGAGGCATCGCCATCGGCCACAAGAACACCCTCCGCCTGACCACTCACTCGAACGACCCAACGACAGCCATAGAACACCTCCATTTCCAGATCCAGACCAACCTCAACACCACCCTCTGTGACACCTTCGTCCACAGGCCTCGTGGCCCCCGCCCGACCTTTACTGATGCCATCGTAGACCTCATCGCTCCCCAGGCTCTTGCATCCACCAATTACATCTTACTCGGCACCCTCAACTTCCATCTGGACAACCCCAGTGACCAGAACACTGCATCCCTTCTGGAGAACTTCACCAACATCGGACTCAAGCAGCTAGTCACTGCTCCGACTCACGCAGCCAGACACATGCTCGACCCCAACTTCTCCGCCAGCAGGAACATCACCTACAGCCACTCCACCAAACTCCTCTGGACCGCCCACTGCTGCGTGCACTTCACCTTCGCCACTCCCACCGTACACCACCACCCTCACCGCCCCCCTCGTAGTTGGAACGAGGCCTCCGAAGAACATCTGACTGCCTTCCTAAGCACTACCACACCGCCGACATCAACAGACGCCAACACCTCAGCATGCAACCTTTACCAATGGATCTCCAACTGCACCGACAATCTGGCACCCCTCAAGAAGGCACCAGGCAAGCAACACTACAAGAAAGCCAGCTGCTGCACTCCCGCCCTCCACGAGTGCAGACACACCTGCAGTCGACTCAAGAAGAGATGGAGGAACAACAAAATCCCGGAAACCCACGCAACCTTCAAAACCGCCGTCAATGCACACTACCTCCTCCTCAAAACCACAAAGAAAAAGGCCCTCCGAGACAGAATCAACGCCAACACACACAACAGAAAAGAACTCTACGCCATCGTCAAGGAGTTTGCCTGGCACAACAGTGAGACTGCAGACGTCCCAAACTCCGAAGACTTCTGCAACAAACTTGGCACCTTCTTCCGCCACAAGATCGTTCAAATCTACGACAGCTTCGACACCCAAGACCCTGCCTCAACGCCAATCACTGTTGCGCCGCGGGCCGAACCGCAGCCCGCAACGCTGCCCTTTTCCTCTTCACTGGCCGCAGTGCAGCCTGCGACGCCTCTCTCTCCTTCTCGTGCGCATCGCGGAGCAACACGGCGACCCGCTATTGTCATTTTTGCGACGTGGGTGCGCCCCGCGACGCTTGCTGCCTCTTTGCATCGGGCACGCCGCAGACTTGTGCGGCGGCCTGTTAGATGTTTCACATAACATCTTAGGAATACCGCAGTTCCCAGGTGGCGAATGCGGCTTCCTATGCCTTTTGGGGAACACTTGCACTTACCTTTTGAATGGTATTATCCTGTAGGTCATCTCCTTTGGGGCCATCTTGTTGCCTGTTCTCCTTCTCTCCTTCACAGTTGTGCTCCCAGAGGGCCTTAGGGATAGGTTGTTCTACCTTCCTAACATGGCGGCCTTCCTACTCTGCTCTTCACTCCTTTCCCTATCCAAAATGGCAACAGTCTTCTTCCTGTTTTGTCATTTCCTGTTCCTGTCTTGTCACTTCCTGTTCCTGTTTTTTACTTCCTGTTCTTGAGTATAACAGGGGCAGAATCTTTTCCTTCCTTGCGTTGCAACACTCCTTGTTCCTGTTGGTGTGTCCTTACTCCTGTTAGTTCCCTGCTCCAGTTTTTGGTGGTCCTTTCCTTCTGTTGACGCTCTCCTTCCCTTGGCACCACCTGCTCCAGTTTGAGTTCCTGTTTATCTCCTGCTCCATCTTGGGCTTCTGGTTTCTCTGTGTTTCCTGGCTCATATCTTCTCCGTCGTTTCTGGAGTCCCCTCGTCAACAGGGGTTTTTCCCTATGGGGTTTTTTCCTCTTTTTCCCCGGCGGCACTGTGGCTACCAGAAGGGGTCGCCCATATCTCGGACAAACCAGGACCTACAAGAGTTGAAGTCGAGAACCCTTCCACCATCTTAAGACCGGTAAGAAAGACTCCAAACGTGTCAATCACCACCGCACGCAACCACGTCGCACCCCAACAGATCCTGCTCAACTGGACTCCACTTACCACAGACGACACACTCAAGACCATGAAGAGCATCCACTCCAGAGCCCCATCAGACCCCTGCACATATCACATCTTCCATAGAGCAGCCATCTCCATCTCCCCAGAACTTTCCTGCACCACCAACTGTTCCATCGAAACTGCTCCCTTCCCCGATGACAGGAAACACGCAGAGATCAATCCCCTGCTGAAGAAGTCATCCGCCGACCCGACAGACCTCAAGAATTTCAGACCCATCTCCCTCCTCCCCTTCCCAGGCAAGATCATCGAGAGGGCCATCAACGCCCAACTCTCCAAGTTCATTGAAGAGAACCCCGTCCTGGACATCTCACAATCTGACTTCCGAAGTAACCACAGCATTGAGACTGCACTCCTCCCCACCACCGACGACATTCGTTACCTCCGCGACAGTAGCTCTCATCCTACTGGACCTCTCGGCTGCCTTTGATACCATCTCCCACCACACCCTAATCAAGAGACTCCATGACGCCAGCATCCGCGACAAAGCCCTGGACTGGATCCACTCCTTCCTTACCGGTCGAGCACATCAAGTCAGACTACCTCCGTTCCTCTCAGATCCTACAGAGATTGGCTGCGGAGTACCTCAGGGCTCCTCCCTGAGCCCCACCCTCTTCAACGTCTACATGGCCCTCCTCGTGGCCATCATTAGAAACCATGGACTCAACATCATCTCCTACACCGATGATACCCAGCTGATCCTCTCCCTTACCAACGAACCCACAGCCACCAGAATCAACTTTCACAGTGGGATGAAGGCCGTTGCCAGCTAGATGAAAGACACCTGCCTCAAGCTCAACTCGGATAAGACCGAAGCACTCATCCTGGGAACCGCCCCCTCAGCCTGAGACAACTCCTGGTGGCCCGCCGCAGCACGAACCCCTCCCACCCCCACGGACCACGCACGTAACCTCTGCATCATACTGGACTCCTCACTCACAATCAACCGCCAGATCAACGCTGTATCCTCATCCTGCTTCCACACGCTCCGCCTGTTTCGAAAGACATTCAGATGGATCCCCACAGATTCCAGAAAGACGGTCACCCACGCACCATTCGCAAGCAGACTCGACTACGGCAATGCACTCTACACCGGCGTCACCTAGAAACAGCTCAGGAAACTACAGAACGTTCAAAACGCTGCAGCCAGGCTGGTCCTCGACATCCCCCACTGCAGCCACATTATAGAACACCTTCAACTACTCCCCTGGCTCCCAGTTAACAAGAGAATCGCCTTCAAGCTCCTCACACATGCCTACAATGCTCTTGACGACTTAGGACCAGCTTATCTGAACCACTGCCTCTCATTCCACTTACCTGCCAGACAACTTCACTCTGCCCAACTTTCCCTGGCCACCGTCCCAGGGATTCACAAGACCAGAATCTGAGGAGGATCCTTCTCCTACCTCGCCGCCAAGACCTGGAACACCCTGCCTCTCCACCACAGGCAATCCCGGTCACTGACCCAATTCAGGAAGGTTCTCAAGACCTGACTCTTCAACTGAGCCTCCACCCCCAGACGGATCAGCAGCGCCCCCCGCCCAGCGCCTTGAGACCCTCACGGGTGAGTAGCCGTGCTACACAAACTGCAGATTGATTGATTGATTGAGTGGCTGTAAGGAAGATAAAGAAACTAATGCTATGAGCTACAATGTTCAAAAAGTGAAAAACAGAAAATGGAGCAATATGAAATCAAACACTACAGAAACAGATGTGCCAACATAAGAGAATTGAAACAACATAGAAAAAATAGCAGTACATATGTCTGTTTGACAAAATGTCGGGTCTTTGTGCTTTTTGCTAATGACACAGAATTGTTTAAAAGGGAGTGGGCTTGATTGTACATGCAAGGTGTGCTCAGAGCCTTTGCCTTTTTTTTGCCTTTACTGTGAAAATGAAATGGTGTTCAGTACCCTAGGACATTGCTTAAGTGTAGGATAAGCAATTGCTTCCCACATCTGGCACCTTGCACCCCTTATTGACTCTTGTTATGTACATCACCATTTTTGTAGCCATGTCTTTTAGTCCATTATTAATGACCTGCTGGTCTTTTATAGACATTCAAAATCTTTAAGAAGGCTTGAACATCAGTCTCTCTTAGATCCCTACCTGTCATCTTCCTTGTAATGGAACTAAGATGGCAGCATGGGCAATAGAAGTTGGAATTGCGATTTATCAATTCTAATAGGCAGTGCGTGGAAGAGGTACAATAGGCAGGGGATCAGGTGAATTTTCACTGCTGCAATACAGCCCAACCATGATACACATTGATCCCTCCATTTACAGAGATCAGATTTGATTTCCCTCCACAAAGGGGAGATATTAGTATGGTACTATCCTGACAAGGAGTTTGTGAGGTTTACTCGGCTTTTCGCCTTTGAGACAATGTGTGCTATTCGCCGTATATTATCAAACGTCTGTGTCTCTCTTACAAATCCTGATTGATCCACATGGCTCCTGGAGTTGAGAATAGGGGCCCACCTCATTGCCAATATCAGTTAAGTTACATGATTGGTCTCAGCGGTACTTTCTAAATTGGTCTTTAAATAGTTTGAACGTTTTCTGAGCGATTGTGACCGGGCTATAAGAGTTCGGGAATTCCTGTCAGAACTGGTTTGATGTGGTTCTAAACACTGTCCCTTTAGCTATACTGTTGTTTAACATACATCTGCTACTTCTGATGGGTATGCTGGGGAGCCTTGGGATGGCATTTCATTCTTATGCTGATGATCCGTAGATTTCATTGTTTGCCTAAAATCCATATGTACAGAGCATTGAAGTTTGGATGGATGAGAAAGTTCTGAAAATGGATTAGTCTTAAACAGAGACGGTGTAGCTGGGACCAAAATTCCTTTTTGTTCAGAGAATGCCAGACATGACCGTCGCTTTTTTAGTTGTTATCCTTTGAAATGATTGGACCAGTTGTTCAAAGTATTTTTTCTTGTGTAGACAGTTGAAGAGCATTCTATCTTTCATCCCTCGAGATTGCTTATCTGTTGTAGTGAGTTCACTTATAAATTCAAAGCAGAGCTATGGAAATTTACATAATTTCTCCTCTTATGATGTCATTGTGTGAAGGGGGTCAAATTGCATGACATTACTTTCACGGTTCTGATGATTTTGGTAAATGACACCCAGTCACCACTGTATCCTGCAGAAAATGCTTCTCCTTAACTTAAAAATTTCTTTGTGAGAAAGGATTAGAAGAGGTTGCTTCTAGACCATCTATGGCATGATTTATATTGAGCATTGTGCACTCAGTGGTTGAATAGCATGTAATCATTAAATCCCAGTAAAAAGAAAAAATATGTCTGTAGCCCACATTCCTTTTAAAGAAAATTCAGATAGTGAGGTGTTTCTTCTTTTTCTTTAACCTTTAGGTTTTCATTTCAAAAGTCTTTTACAAGACATGTTGAAGCAGATGCAAGTTAATTCTGGTGTGCCACTTAAGACAGAATAGCTTGCCACTACCCTTGCGGCTTCAGTCCCAGAAGTAAGATCCTGTTGTTATTGCTCACTTCAGCAGGAAGAATATGTGCTCATTTAAAAAGTCTTTAGATTTGGACCTCCTCACAGTCATATTTATGTACATATCTTCATGCTGGGTACATTTTTGCAAGAGCTTGTAACCAGTCCACACGTCTTGGTGTGATCTTAGAAAACCACAGCATAACTATTGTATGTCTAGCCACCAGCAAAGCCTAATTTATGAATTTTCAAATGTATTTAGGAGTCTCAGTAAGCAGCCCCAGCAAGCATTTAATTGTGGACAAGTTGATTTTGACCCTGGCCACTTTCTTGTGGTATTACCTCAAGCCACAATCCAGGCACTTGTTCAAATTCTCAGGTCAGATTGTAGAACCCCACCTCCTGTATCTGTTGAGAATTGAATTGATTTTATATATAGTATGTTGTAGCATCTATGAATAAATCTGGTGTGTATGATGGGGGGCGTAGCTAACCGCCGAACATGGCGGACGTGATTTAGCTGAGCTCCGGGCCGGGCCTAACATCCTGCAAAAAACACGACATTCCGAGGCCATCCCGAGCCACACACTGGGCATCGGCTACCTGAAGCTCATGACGAGACAGACGAAGAGGAAAGAGACCCGGTTCCTGTTCGAGGAACCGAGCTAACCGAGGCATCATTATCGGCTCACAACACGCTACGGACGTAGAGGCCGCCGCGAGCTGTAAGCGGCCGCTGCGATCACCCTGAGTGAGGGTTTTGGCACGGTGTATAAGATGCTGTCCTGGTGCCGGGATTTCTACCGGACCCCTGCTGTCGTCAGGGAGGAGCGGATTGGCTTCAGAACAAGACAAGGCCACCGGGGCGGGATTGGGAGCCCTAGCCGCGGCATGCGGTGTGATGATCCTCGACACTGGGCCAAAAGAGAAGCACTGGGCTATACCACTCCCTGTGGGCCCCGGAGCCTACACCGCAACAGGCCCTGACCAGTGGTGAGTGCGACGCGATTACCAGGCCGTGAACTGCGCCAAAACCCACTATTGGACTAAATCCACTTGACCGATGCGGAGGAAGGGGAAGACACCGGAGCAGGTCGTAGAGATAACCTCAGGCTCCGGGAACTCACCGTGAACACCGGGTGGCTGTGCCGGAATCGGGCAGAAGGGAAGACCCGATCCCAATAGATCCAGGTAGGCCCCGGAACCTGCTCCTCAACAGGCCCCCGACAATCGGTGAGTGAGCGCGACTGCTAGGCCGAGCACCGCGTTTAGGGCCCACAACCGGAATTACTCTTTCCCACCAGAGCAAATGGGAAACATGATGAAGCCCCGGGAAGATTCCAATGAAAATGCACTAAAATGCCCCAAAAGAAATAGGGCTCCATAAATAATCCCCTGCCACCACCCTGGGACCTTGTTTCACTCTTCTGGGGCCTACCCTACAGTACACTGTGCCTGAACTGCTAGAAGTGTTGCTGTAAAGACATTGTTCTACTATACTTTAACAAATGATAATAGTGAGGCGCAAGGAGTGAGGAACCACATAAAGAAACTAGCAAGACCGTAATTACTCCCTGATAACGAAGGACCCAAAGTGGAGGACCTCGCTGGTGGCCCGGAGTGGTCAGATTATGAACCCAGATGAGTAATGCTGCAAATGAGAATCCGTCACTATCCCTGACTCAGCGGGGTTGTGGAGTACTTCTCGAATCCCGGCTCCTTGCTGAAAAGCCGCAATAACAAGGGCGCACAGCACCGAAAATTATCTCCTGCTTCCTACAGAGACCAGAAACTCTGAGAAATAGCCGGAGGGGTGGTAAACAAAACGGTCATCATTTCCCCTGTTACGCCCTTACATACTCAAAGATGGGCCGCACAAGAGGAAAGCAACCAGATCCTTTCACACCAGGGGGAACGGAACATAATGAGCAAGATAGTGCAGTCCATGTACCTGATCCAGACTGCATTCCGCCGACAGCCATGGGAGATCCTCCAGATAAGCTGGATATTATCCTGCAGGAAGTCCGTGAATCACGGAAGGCGATTGAGCAACAAATGAGCACACTAACAATGGACTTCACGCTCTTAAAGGCTGACCATGACAAAATAGCCATGATAGAAAAAACAATAAAATGCTCCTCACCGAGATGCTGCCGCAACACAAAGCCCACTCGGAACAGATAGAACAGTTACGGCGCCAGGTGACCAGCCTTCAGGAAATGGCTGTAGACGCCGAAGGCCGGTCACGAAGAAATAATGTCAGAATAGTGGGCCTGCCGGATCGATGTGAGGGAACAAACCCAACGCAATTCATGGAACAATGGCTGCGTGAAACGATCGCCCCAGAGAGACTAACCGACCTTTTCAGTGTGGAAAGGGCATACAGAATTCCTACGAGACCACCCATAGCCGGTGCACGGCCCAGGCCTATAATAGCATGAATACTTAACTATAAAGACTGCAACACTTTACTTAGAGCCGCCAGGGAGAAGGCCCCTATTCTATTTGAGAACCAACGGATCTCACTATACCCGGACTTCACATTGGCGGTCCAACGCCAAAGCGCCTCCTTCCAGGAAGTCAAAAAGAAACTCAGAGCTCATAATCTCAAATATGCCCTCCTATTTCCAGCCCGACTAAAAGTCATACACAAGCAGAAATCTTACATCTTTGAAAATCCGGAGGAGGCTGCGGAATGGATGGAAGTCACACTCTCTCCTGGCACATCGCAAGGGTCGACAGTCCACCAAGCAAAAGTCACAAAAGTCACGAAAAGAAAAACCACGCCGAAGAAGAACGATCCGTACAGATAAGAAGACAAGCCCATCTCCAGAACAAGTCATGGAAAGCCTAAAATCAGCGTTACTCTTTCTGGCTTAATCATCGGAATCATCCGAAGATACCAACCTACACTCCGACTCAGAGAACAGTCTTGCTCTCTTTCCTTCCATCACCCCACAGTTGGTCAACGATTATCTGGAATAAGTAACATGATTCGATGTCTAAATGGTCTTTAAAACACTCTAAAGTAGACGGAACACTGAACTATATGTCCTTTTGGCCTTGCACTTTTTCACAACAGTACGAAAGGCCTGTGCCCGGTCAGCTGCACTACAGCTATGAGAACTCCAACCACAGAAACACTGCAGACCACGGTACCCACCTCCCCCATTGCGATTGCAACAAAGTTTAAGTTGTACTATAATCAACCTTGTTTAGTAGTTTGGTCCACCGTAGGTCCTCGGGGAGACCTTGTATTGGGTAATGTTAAGGGTAATAATCTAGTTGACTCACTCCTATGTAGGTCCTCCAATTATCCTAGATACCAAGGATGGACAGGTCAAAAGACAATACATATATAAACGTATGGCTATGATAGGAAAATATACAATAACACCCTGGAATGTTAGAGGCATGGGATCTGTGCATAAGCGACATAGAATATACGCTCAGCTAATTAGAAGAAAATCACATATTGTTTTAATGCAGGAGTCACATCTTACTAACTCAGAAGCTGCTAAGCTGTGCAAAAAATGGAGGGGACAAATATTCCACACATCATACTCCGCATTTGCGAGGGGGCCGCCATATGGATCAGAAATGGCACTCCCTTTGTTGCTTTAGACCAAAGAATAGATGCGAAAGGCAGCTACGTTTTGATACATGGCACACTAGACGGCACAATGAATAATTGAAGTTAGCGCACACCTGATCTAAACAATAGTAAAAAGGGCACTCCAAAAAGTACGCTCGTATGCGTGCCAGCCAGCTAGAGGATGCCTGCCTCTCTATAAACACAATAAGCAAGTGAATGTTCACTTGAGTGCTGGATGCACAGCGTATGAATACATTAATTCACTTAATCCTAATAGATAACACAAGTTCAACAATGATTTATCACAATGAAATTTAAACACATGTAAACTGTGAGTTATGCAATTATGTATTTAGCATTTAATTTGGCTTATTATGCACATGTTATCTAGAAAATCGACCGTAGTCATTATGTACAAGAAACAAAGAATAAACATAGGAACATGATGGTTGTATTCAGTTCAACATGAATTTCAAATCTTCTTAGGAAGATATGCCCAATGCATTTCGGGATTTAAAGTATCCCTTCTTCAGGGGCCACTGTAAAAATACAAACAAACCATCAGAACTGGTGTAAACTAGAATGTACAAATCTAGGTGAAGAACGTACAGAAGAGGCAAGTGAGAATTAATGATGTTCCTAATGTGCTTACGCATGGCAACAAGAATTGTGCACTGATGTAGAAAATGGTGAACCCAATAGGTGCCTAGAGACAGAAACACAGGTAATGTGCCACCATAGATTATGTTCAACAGAAAGATAAGATAGTTGAAAAACTCTTGGGGAATCCCCCATTGAAAAACTAAAAATATCCCAAGGATCTAATCAGTCACCCAGTGAAGTACAAGAAAAGTTGACTAGAGACTTACAAGGAGTTAACTGTCAGGTTCCTCTCTACAGTGTGGTAAACAGTGTCACGATCTGCACTGAAGATAAATGAAATACGCAATTAAATTATGATGAGATAAGGGTGCAATTGCCCGAATGACTAGTCAAAAGAGCATTATTACCATTCTACATGTCTGTATCAAGCATGGTCTTGATACTGTAGCCCTTCGCTAAACAACAACTTGTCAGGCGCATGGAAATCTGAGCAGCACCCTGTTAGTAACCAAAACAACAAGCAACCATAAACTGAATGTACTGTCAATATAACAGCTGAATGTCAGCAAGCAATACTATAATGAGCAGTAGAATACCTGCAAGCAGGTGAAGTAAGTCCAAGTGGATCAAAATCTAGATCAAGATGCCGATAAACTTCCGTGTATGTGTCCTCCAGTTACGGCATTAACTGCAAAAACATGAGAGTCCCTCATAAACACTAATGCGGACATCCGATGTTGCATTTAAGTGAAGTGGACTAATGTGTAAAATACACTCACCAAAATTTTTTTTAAACCGGCGGATAACTGCGGGACTCCTGCCTCCAAACTCAGCGAGCTGCCGAGAACCGGGCGCCGAGTTTAAAAATGCCTCAACGTCATCGGAGGGGACGACGGACTAAATATTACCACCTCGCACTGCTACAAAGGTGGGCGCCATCTTAGAGAATGCTGGAAACAGTGTGTTAACTAACTGGAGCCCCCTATTAAAAGAACTATAATGAGCGTGTTGGCGATACCAATATGAAGATATGAAGTAGACCAAGCATCCATGCTAACTACCAGAGACGGGGATGCGACTGACACATGATGCGACTGACACAATCTGTTCGCTGATCACTAATGATCTATGGAAATAACACTAACTGATGCACAAATTGTACAACAGATGTCCCCGCTGTGTAGTGGAATATTCTGAGGGTATGTTAACAATACTAATGTACAAATAGTCGAGTAACTCTGTAAATGACACACTGCCTACAAATGAACGCCATCGATAAGCAAGCTGTAATGAGTCTATACCATTAGAAACCCACAATTTGTGGGATTACCCGAACTCGTACTCAAGGTAAAAAGGAACTAACTGTCAGAGCTGCGGTCCAAAAAACGTGCTGGAAACATCTAGATGCTACTTGATGCCTGATGCGGAATGGACCAAGAAGCCCATGCTCTGTTACTGGAATCATGTATATGTGCACACTGCCCCTATCCTGTCAATACCAATAAAAGCACAGTGTATCAAACACAGTAACCATGAAGTGCAGATACTGTGTTGTGCTAGGATTCTACCAACCTATCTAGTACGACAGAAACATTGTGAGAGATAAAGAAAGGAAAATGATATGCAACAAGTAACCAGCATGAGAATCAAAGAAAACAAGACGTCCAATTTATCATTTAAACCTGATGGGGTCATGGTCTGCAGTGAGTTGATCCACCACACTTCACATTGGGATAGTAGTTTAGCATTATCCCTGCCAGGTTTACATATCAACATTTCTAAAATCATGAATCTAAGTTGTGCAATATTGTGATGGTTCTCTAGCCAGTGTGTTACTAGGTGCAATTTCAGGCTTCTGGTTCGGATTGTACTCTTGTGTTCTGTGATTGTAGTCTTGATTTTACGCTCAGTTTTGCCTACATAAAGTGAACCGCAGGGACATTTTATACAGTAAATGACATAGGAAGAGTTGCAATCTACTGAGTATCTAAGGTGAATCTGTTTACCAGAATGAGGATGGTTAACTTTGTTCCCTAGCATCACATTGTTGCAATTGACGCAGTTGAGGCATTTATGCATGCCAGTATCTGTATGGTTAATAGGCGATGAGACCTGAGTGCTCACTCAGGTCTCATCGCCTATTGATTCTCATGCTGGTTACTTGTTGCATATCATGTCAGTTCTCTGCAATCTTTGTTTCCATTTTTTTGACAGCACAGTTGCTTCCTGAGTGGCCCCTGAAGAAGGGATACTTTAAATCCCGAAATGCATTGGGCATATCTTCCTAAAAAGATTTGAAATTCATGTTGAACTGAATACAACCATCATGTTCCTATGTTTATTCTTTGTTTCTTGTACATAATGACTACGGTCGATTTTCTAGATAACATGTGCATAATAAGCCAAATTAAAGGCTAAATACATGATTGCATAACTCACAGTTTACATGTGTTTAAATTTCATTGTGATAAATCATTGTTGAACTTGTGTTATCTATTAGGATTAAGTGAATTAATGTATTCATACCCTGTGCATCCAGCACTCTAGTGAACATTCACTTGCTTATTGTGTTTATAGAGAGTCAGGCATCCTCTAGCTGGCTGGCATGCATACGAGCATACATTTTGGAGTACCTTTTTTACTAACATTCACTTCCTTATTGTGACACTAGACGGCACACACATAGTGATTGGCAGCGTATATACCCAAATTCAGAGCAGGATAAATTCTTATGTGCCCTTAACACGGTGCTAGCTGACTGGGTGGAATACCCCTGGCTTTTGGGAGGAGATTACAATGCAGTCCTGGATATAGATCTTGATCACTCTCACCCACCATTACAGGGAGCTGGCGCCAAGAAACAGGCGCCCTCACTACATGACTGAGCGACGGGCTGGGCCCTAACCGTTGCGTGGCGCATCAAGAATCCAAACTGCTGTGAATACTCGTTTTACTCTCCCCCACATATGCTACATACACGAATAGATAGGATATTTTGCTCCCTACCTCTGGTCTCACAAATTGACCATACCACATACCTCGGAAAAACGTTATCGGACAACAACCGCCTAGAGGGTATGTTCTCCTGGGGGAAAATCCCTACTCCAATTGCAAAATGGAGGCTGCAGCCACAACTACTCGAAGACTTTGTGTTCCGCAATACCCTGGCCACAACTATCTCTAATTATTTCTCTGAAAATGCAGATACCACATCCTCACACCAAACGGAATGGGAGGCATTTAAGACAATTGTTAGAGGGGTTGCTATCAGCGCAACACTGGGTGCCCGGCAAATGATTATTAAAGAATTACAAGAAATAGAAGACAAACTGGGCAGACTAGAACAGGCAGCAATCGCTGACACCTCAAACGAGGCGGCCCTACAAGAAGCTCGTATCACGCATGCCGAACTCCTAGAACGATTACGGGTCATAGATTATCGTACATACACACAAAAACAACATGCTGAAGCCGATAAGTCTGGCATCCTCCTGGCCAGGATTTTGAAGGATGCTTACAGGAGGTTACTACATTGAGGGCACCACAGCATAAACATAGCATTTAGGAAGTACTATGAAACATTACACGCATCATCTAGGGATTTCGGGGAGGACACATTAGAAGAATTCTTGAGCGACCTCAAATTCCCCCAACTATTAGAAGCACACCAAAAAGAGCTAGCAGAACCAATTTCAAAAACTGAAATTAAGGAAGCGATCAGGGAGCTCCCACAAAACAAAACCCCGGGGCTGGATGGCCTCCTGATGGAGTTTTACGATACCTTTTCGACAGCACTGCTCCCCCAATTAGAGCGCCTGTACCAGGCAGCATTGGACTCAGGATCCCTTCCCCCACCACGCTGCAGGCACTGGTTACATCCCTTCCAAAGCCAGGCAGGAACCTAACGGATATGTCCGGGTACCGCCTCTTTCTTTACTAAACACCGAATACAAAATCTTAACCAAAATTCTATCACGTAGACTACTTCAATATTTGCCACAGCTGATACATATAGACCAATGCGGTTTTGTGCCTGGCCGTAGCACCTCCCTTAATATTAGGCGATTATATCATGTGCTGACTTCCACAACCTTGGACCGCCCTGGAGCTGGTTGCATCTCCCTAGACCTGAGGCAAGCTTTCGACACACTAAGCTGGAAATACATGCTAACTGCCCTTTTGAAGTTTGGTATCCCGCAGGAGTTTGTACGATGGGTTAGCTTGCTATACACGGCACCCACTGCAAGAGCCCGCACAGGAGCCCACATTTTACAGTCCTACCCGGTAGCCCGTGGCACGCGCGAGGGCTGCCCGCTTTCTCCACTTTTATTTGTGTTAGCACTCGAACTATTAGCCATTAAACTCCTTACTGTTGCATTAGGACATGGTAATAAGATCGGCAATGCCACACACAACCTCTCATCATACGCTGATGATATCATTCTTTAGTTAGACAACCTCCAGGGAGATCTCTAATCCATTCCAAGTATATTTACTCAATTCCAAAGTTTCTCGGGCCTCTCCATTAACGAGTCCAAATCTTATGCCTTCTATTTCAATGACACGGAACAAGTAGAACCGATCCACTTCGGCCCCTTGGTATTCCCGATTGCTCCCACCACTTTCAAATACCTAGGTATACAAATATATAGGGGAGCACAGGAACTGCTGGATGGCAATCTTGTACGTGCAGTCAAGGCACTAAAAAAATCAAATCGCATTTTGGACCTCACTACCACTCTCAGTGGCGGGGAGAGTTGCCATTTCAAAAATGGTTATGATCCCAAGACTGCTAGATTACTTCACAAATTTGCCAATAGTGGTCCCGACTAGTATCTTCAAGAATTTGAACACACTTCTGTTAGAATTAATATGGGGAAAGGGCCACAGGAGAGTGGGGCTCTCGAAACTCAAGCTGGGAACAGACTGGGGGGGCATGGGTGTACCCGACTTCAGGGCATACTGCTATGCGAGTCAACTTCAGTGGCTATCATACTGGACTGCAGGTCATAGCCTCCATGAGATAGGGATGACGCAGCAAACATTGGATCAGGGTATTCTTTATACCCTGCTGTTGCCTAGGGGGCGGACCGTACTGGCGGCTCCCACTTTACTGAAAGTAGCACTTATTTACTGGAAAAAAGCAATAAATACACTAATAAGTTACTCCCCTACGCCCCTAATGTTCCAATGGTAGGGATCCCCACACCTACAGGAGTAATCACAGCTAGAAGCATATCCAGATGGACACGAGAGGGAGTGAACACTGTTGGGATGCTATTTGCTGACAGCATGCTACTAAATCACGAGAATTTTGTCAGAGAACAAGGCGTCCCGCGTTCCCTTTATATCCTACATGCGAGCATTATCAGGTACATTAAGAGGAATTGGGCGCCAGATAGTAAGGAGCCCCCCATGCACGAATTAGTGCATACAATATACCTCATGGGTAATGAAAGACATTTGACCCAGTGGCTGTACAGGGGTATTCGTTCCCATGCTGCAGTTTCACTCGTAGCGCTTAGAGATAAGTGGAATGCTGACATTGGGAGAGAAATAACAGACAAGGAGTGGGAGTCCCTTTTGGAGTACCCCAAGAAGGTATCCCGTAACGCCAAATTTAAACTCTTTCAATATTTGGTGCTACATAGGGCCTATCTTACACCGCACCGGTTAAGTAAGATGTACCCGGAGGTGGGGGATCAGTTCCTCTGTTGTCTTGCACAGGCTGCTCATCTGATACATATGGTGTGGGCCTGTCCGCGACTGGTTACCTTCTGGGCAACTGTTATAAAGGCCCTAGGGACTGTAAAAAATATAGTAGGGGGAGACACGGCAGAATACTGCATACTGGGGCTGCGCCGTAAGCACAAGAAGCAGAGAGTACAATCCCTATTTGCTAATTTTGCTCTGATACTGGCAAAACGATTAATCACTATGACGTGGAAGTCCGCGCTGCCCCCTGCGACGCTCACCTGGCATGAAGAAGTGGTCAGGTGGGGGAGGGCCGAAAGCATGGCAATAAGGAGGGAAGAAATTAGGGGTTTACGGAAGACTCCAATTTCATTGGAATGGGATGCAATGCTAGAACTTTTTGCATCCTCTGAACCCTCATGACTGTGTTACGCTGTAGTGTAGATATTCACCGATCATTCCAAGACGTAGAAACAAAAACAGAACCACCCAGGTACTAACAAATCAGATATACGCACAGCTGCATGCCATGCATTTAGGAATATATATGTGAACAAAACCCAACCGAATGATTTATTGGTCTACGAGAGGACAGCGGTGAGTCTGAGAGGGAGAGGGTAAGGAGGGATTAGAATCCTAGATTTAGGGAGGTGGGGGAAATGTTATTCTGGTGTACAGACTATAAATATGCCTTCGCTATAAATACTGTTACTGTGATATCTAAACCCGCTACCACGGCCCATACTGTGAATACACCTTCTGTAGATTGTATAAGTTGTAACGATTGAGCTTTGTTTACAGTATGGAACATTTGTATGAACCCTGAAATGCATAGTTTCGCTGTCACGCCGGATTGTTAAGCATGAAAATCAATAAAGTATGCTTTAAATCTGGCGTGTATAATTCCGGATAGAATAATTCATGGATATTAATTTTGTCAATTCAGAGGTCATTGGACATGTGAAGTATCAACTCCTAGCTTGTTATAACGTGGATCACTTTGTGTTTTCGTTAACACAATGGGGTGCGTACCTAACACCTCTCTCACTCTCTCTTTCTCTCTCTCTTTCGTTCTCTCCACAATTCACAACATGTATCTGGATCCTTTTAGGAGGGTTGGGAAACATCTCTAACTTGTCTCACAAAGTGCAATAATATTTCTAGAGTTGCACAGAACATTGAACTGCTTTATGTTTATATACAAATCACCTTGAAACAGGTCTCCTTATTTGAATCTAGACCTCTAGGACAGCCATCCAACCACCTTTTTGATAAGTCTTCTCGTTACCTACACTGTCATATCAACAATGTTGATCTTACTGTATATTAGCTGTACACCTTAGCACCAGAAACATCATTGTTAATATTGTTTGTAAACATCAGGTCTTTCTCGTACAGTTAGATGGGTAGTATAAGAGGGGGCTTTCTACCTTGGATACCACTGAATAGGATTTTGGTGTGCTCCCTACTGAATTTAAAAAAAGCGTTGTTATTATGATGTGTAACAAAAGCATATGAGTTCATTCAGTTCACTCGATGAAATACTTCACAGCCTTTTTCGATTCTACTGTGTGGACGATTGATTTAGCAGGATCAATGGTGACGTTAAGGGATGTACTCTGTTTGCCACAGATTTCCTTAGTTGAGGGTCCACCGGGTCCAGGTCTTTGCTACAATGAGTAGTGTTTTATTACTGCTTTTATTTCTCCACTGTGTAATGGGGCAGGAAATTCCTTCCTAATCCCACCATACCCAATCTTGTTCTAGTTGATTTATATAGCTACAGAGGTCACATGCCACCCCTCCTTTAGAAAATTAAAAAAATTCCTGTCCAATAACAATCAATATCTTCAATAGAATTGGTCTCAAATATTGATCTCATGAAATGCTGCCTTACATAACCATTTACTCCATTTTTGATTTTCACAGAATGCCATGGTCACGTCTGACACCATATTCTAATTCAGACTTTTTGCCTTTTCCTCCTGAATGTACAAGTCGATGATTTTAAAGTACACTGCCCTCCTAACACAAATAACCTGTGCTTTTGACACCTGTTGCCGATCCTGCTAACCACAGATGTACTTGATAAGCTTTTTTTTTAGTTTAAAGAGCTTTATTGAAGCAATTAAAGAGCAAGGTACAGAATTTATCATAACAAATCAGACGAACAGTACATCTGATAACAGTAATAGATATACAGAAAAGGAATGAGACATGTTAAATCGTACATCATTCATGACAAAGTCAATACTATACCAAGTATGTACCATAGTAGATTAGCATTTTTTAATTTTATAAAATAAAGAGAAAGGAAGAAGAGAGAGAAAAGAAAAGAAAGAGAGGTAACATCGTAATGAGATAATCTAATCAGACTTTCCGTTAATAAACAATATAGTGAACAATATAATTATAAATATAGATCTGAAAAAAGAAACAATATACATTCGATAAAATATGAACAATATGAAAGATATTAAACACAATGCTCAGGGCGGTTGAAATGCAAAGCTACTATCATTAGTACGTAATGCCAAGGAAGATAAGTAATTAGTCAGTGGAGACCAAAAAGCTTCTTTTCGAAGGAGTTGTTGAGACGTAGTTGCAGAGGCTCTATCTAGCCTATGATGGTGACATAAGAGATTCCACCAAGCAGAAAAAGAAACTTTGGAGGAGTCTTTCCAATTGGATGTAATAACTTGAAAAGCAATGGCAATTAGCAAATCCACAAAAGAACCCATTTTACGAGCACCCAGCCACTGAATGGAATTACTACCCAGAAAGATGGAATAGATGTCAAAGGGGAAATTAGTGGAACATATAGAGGAGATTGATTTACATACTTTTGTCCAAAAGATGGAAATAAAAGGGCAAAGGAAGAAAGAGTGTAGAAATGTGCCAGGGGTATTTTTACAGGACCAACAGTTGGGGGATAGGCCAGAACTAAATTTGGATACAGACAATGGTGTTAAAAACAATCTCTGGTAAAAATAATAAAGAGTCTGAGTAGTGCTAGAATTGCAAGAGGTGTGGTGTAAGCGAGACCAAATCGTATCCCAAGTGCATGTGGAAAGCGTGCGTTGTAAGTCCGTTTCCCATAAAAGTTCAGTCTTGCTTTTGGAGCGGGTCGGATGGGAGAAGTGGAGATATTTATATATGTGTGAAGCTCGAACCGAGAGAGAGGTAGGTATTGGGGTTAACAGGGTGCTTGATGAAGAAGAGAGAGATTCGGAGATCAGGGAAAACTGTTGAGTTAAAGTTAGTTTTAGAGATTCAAACTTGGAAAGGGGACTTGATAAGCTTTCATCAAGATTCCTTAATCTCTACTCCTATAATGAATATTGGAACATGCTACCCCCTTGTGACCTATGGGCCACAAGAACGATTGGCAGGATTTTGGAGTGATCATTCGAGAGAGACCTGTTGCTTTCACCGATTCCCCTGCAGATGACCATCTGCCATTTACTAACTTGATGAATGGGACTGCAAAATAATTTGATATAATAATGCAACAGACCAAGCTGCGAGAGTGTTTTTATTTGAAACTATGGGCACACTATTAGCTCCTGGGACGCTGCATTCCCTATGTTCCACAGCTCTTGGACCAAGTGAGGACAAGTTTTTTGGGCTCTGACCTCAACTAACCTGTCTTCTGTAGAAAGCTATAGATAAGAGAGTAATGCTCTAGGAAAAGCACACAAACTAGAATAACAGCATATACATTGCCAGTTGGGTTCTGAGACTGTCACTAGGCTTCAGATCTCTGGTGCAGCTCTATTTTTTCAGCCATGTACAAACAAGGGGATTGAGCAGCAGGCATAAGAGGAAGATGCCCAGAGTTTTGGCAGTGCGTTGCTTCATCCAGGGCCCCAGTAGTCACTGGGGAGACCCCGAGGCTTACTGAAACACAGTTTCGACTTTTGCAGTAGCCAAGATAGTCCAACCTGCAGTCTGCCCTATGTCCGGGGCCTGATAGTGTGTCACTGGATGCTAACTAAGAGAATGTCTCGAAGACCATGGGGGAAGATAGTGTGTTCAGCATGCAACTAGAACGAAAGCATTTCCTCAGTACAGGTAGGCACAAGTCACTGCCTCGTGACAAGGTAATGATCTGGCACCTTTGGGGAGGGGATTAGGTATGAGTGAGTGAACCTCACCCTGACACCACAATGCCACGTTGGAACGAAAACAGAACATGGGACAAGCCAAGCGTGAATTCTTTGGCCATGAGATTGCCTCTGTTAATGGCACACTATCATGATGATGAGTTATTAGCGGAGAGTGAAGCCACACTATCACATGTGAAGTTCTGATTATGCGAACACTGAAGGAAAGGCAGGGTGCTGCGAAGTGCATTGAAGCCAAATAATTATCGATTGAGCGAACTCTTGACTCTCTTGTGAATCATCTCTCCACAACAGAGCAAGATGTGAGATGTCTGGATTAATAGACGTTGGACCTAGAGTCTGCACAGAAACAAAAGTGATGGACAAAGCCAACAGTCTTAACAACTTAAATACTGTCCAGTGGCCACTGTCATCCACCTGGAAAATAAAGTGGAGAATCTTGAAAATGAAGCAATAATAGCGAGAGTCAAAGTCATAAGATTACCAACCCCGGTCTTGGTGAGGTACTCAAATTAGAGGAACGGCGCTTTTTGAGTACAGTGGTCTTCGATGGGATGACGTCAGAGCCGCTGTCAGTAGTGACAGCAGTGTGTTTGTCTATATGAGCCTTTCCACCATACCCTCCCTGGGGAAAGCAGCAACACAGTTACAATATTGGCCGAATGGTGCCATTGTCAAAGAAGAGATTTCATCACTAAAACAGCATTCAAAAAGAGAGATATTGGGTTAGGTGGGACCAGTGTCCACATCTTTTTTTACTTTAAGCTATGCTACTTCAGTGCATAGACAACAGTTACAGTTGGTTAAAAGATATTCTCGACCTCCCCACGGCTCCCACTGCGACTAAGTGTTCAAGACGGAGGTAAAACTCATATGTTTTGTAGCCCCATATGTTGCCCTTGAATACTTGAGCTCTGTGATGAAGTCCAGTGATGGTGTGGTGTGAGGGGGACTGCTGGTCTAAACTGATGTAGGGCTGGTACCCCTTTCCCTGTGCTTTGTGCTTCAGTCTGATTCTGCTGCCTAGAAGACTTTTAGAGGGAACTTTGTTGCTTAATAAAGCATCTGGAGCCATTTATTTCAACTTTTGAGTTGTATCCTCGGCTGAGCTGTGTTTGAGTTGTTTGTTTGCCTCTGTTTATACCCTCCCCACAGCCCCACACGCACATTGGGAGGATTTTACAGGAAGCAGTGTTTATATAATATTTTCTTAAACGTGCTATGCCATAAGAAAGTAGTGTGTTTGACAGCGCATTATCAACATTTGGACTGTGATTGTTGACTTCCTCTTTGCATTTTTAATTTGAACAATAAAAAAAATGTAAAGCTAAATTCTAAAACAAAGCACGAGATCTCAACAGCAAACACAGCGAACTACCTTAGGAGCAGCAGTAATTTATCCTGTAGCAGCGTTCACATTAAGAAGCCAGTTGATTGGACACAAAGATTACACCATCGTCTGTTCTCCGAAGAGTGATCAGGAATTGAAAGAGGGGCCATCTGGTTAATGGGTCCTGTGCTTGAGATGTAATGGGATCAACTACTGTCTTCTTGTTTCCCATAAACAACCTTCTTCAGAGAGACTGGGATGGGAATTGGACTAGAGATCGGGATCTGTCACCAAAAGAACAAGAATCACAGGAGGGAGAGGATGTTATTCATGGAACCTGGGAATGAGAGAGGCAGTGCTAGGTGAGGCATTATGAAGAAAGTGGTGCAAATCCTGCACACACTGAACCTGATATGTATGTGCTGTGCACTATAACCACAAAAACTTCAATTAACAAGGCAGCAGATGTTGTAGCTTCTGAGTACCCAGTGCTTATCCGCAAACTATTCCTGACTACTCCAACAGGTATCCTGTTTGCTTCGCATGAGACTTTTGCCTGACTGCTGAGATGATTTTCCATTAAGGCTAGTCTTTTTTCTACACCATGCCATTTCTTTCTGCACTAGTGCTTAAAGCTTGCATTTTGCCCTCCACCATTCCACAAGTGCAGCATTTTCCTTCTCCATCATTGCACACAACCGGAAGCATGGGCACCGGAAGCAAATGTGTAGGGGTGCTGCGACCCTCCCCCAAATTAGCCATGCTGGAGTTAAAAAATAATCAATAAAGATGTTTTAAATTTGATTTCATCTTGTCACATCTGCTGTGCGTTCAAAGACAATCAGATGTCAGGTTATGTCTTCTTTCAAATTGCTGCTTATTCTTTTAACCTGGAGATTGGTTTACTTTTCTTTCTCTGAATGCAAAGTGAGAGCATTTTGTAAACTGAACTATGTGACAATTTTGCTGGGGTACAGATAGTGTGAAAGGAAAGGCTGTAGGATGTCAATTCTTTACAACACAACAACATTTAAATACCTGTAACTGAACAGTACAAATGATTCAAACTATATCAGCAGTTAGAAAAGCACAAATGAAACGCTTTTTTTAAACTATGAAGTATGATGGAAACATAGGTTGTAATACGATCAAACCAAATTAAGGCACTTTACTTGGTGATGCTTAAATGATAAATATGCGTTAAACCTGATTTCCATATATTATTTTTTGTGTGCTATATAGTTTTATCAGTAAAACTGCATGTCTGTGCAAATGTAGTAGCAATTTCAGTGGAAAATATACTGTCTGTATGACTCTGTGCTATCACACCATGCTTCAGCAATATATGGGTGACAGTGCGCTCCAAGGTATAGCACCAGCTTTAACCTACATCCTTACCACTCTCCTGCTGAATAGCCAAGGCTCATTTGCTACAATTGTCTTTAGTGTGACCCTTGAATTTTTCACAATCCCTATGACTTCAGTAACGTATCATTGATGACAGCGCCCACTCTGAAGATTGTTCCAGCACCACTGACCAGAATCTGTAACATCTCTTAAAATTTCACAAGACGACCAGCTGACCTTTTGCATTTTTCATTCCAGAGCCCCATTCTATTATATTCCTTAAATGTAACCTTTCCTGCACCATTTTTAAAGCTGACTTCTCCCTCTGTACTTTTCCTCCCAGTTGGCCTCTTTTATAGCATTCCTGAAAATTGGTTCCTCCTTTACCATTCTCTAAAGGAGGCTTGTCTTCCTGTGCCAGTCCTTAAAGTTGGCCCTTTCTGTACCGTTCCTTAAAGATGTTTTTATCACTCGGTAGCATCTGTTTAGGCTGACCCTTATTTTACCAGTCTTTAAGATTGGCCTCTCTTGTACAGTTCTCGAGATTTGGACTTTCCTATTGTACTGTGTCCTACAGTTGATCTCTCTCATTTTCCACCCCTAAAGTCAGCCTCTGCTGTTTCATATCGTAACACTAGCCTCTCCTTCTATACTGCAGATGTCGATGAGTGCAGCATGAACCGAGGAGGATGCAAGTTTGGTTGTTTGAACTCCCCCGGGAGCTATGAGTGTACCTGTCCTCCCGGCTTCAGGCTCCATTGGAATCAGAAGGACTGCATCGGTGGGTAAGACTGTACCAATCTGCTCCCTGTGAGCATTCTTAAAATGTCGACAAAATAAAGTGCATGGAACATAGTCTAAACCTCTAATTTACTGTTCCGTTCCCCCTAGAGCTGTTCAGCTTCATCAACCAGTCACCGAAGTCTCTCTTCTTTGCCTTAGGAGAAACCTGGAGAGGTGTACTCAATTTCAGTTGTGCTTGTTGTGTTAGTGTTTCTCTTTTGCACCTTATTTCAGAGCTTGTGAAGTGCCTTTCGAATGCCAGGCCCCATCGGGCTACCCTGACTTGCAACAAGAATGGGAAGAAGGACAGCTGCTCCCTGACATGCACCTCCAAAGCTCGATTCCAGCCAGGTAAGAGAAGTTTAGTGTGACAACACACTGCTGCTTTTGTGGAGTGTCTTATTTCATGACTCTCTTTAGCTTCATTTTCCAGCTTTCACAGTCTCTCACCTAGAGAGCTGATTATTTCTCGTCACCCAGCTCTCATCATCTCTCATTATCTAGCACTCATTGTCTTATCGCCGTCCGACTTTCAATATTTCGCACCATTCAGCTTACACTGTCCTTAAGCCTTTGTTGTTCCTTCTCTGCTTCTCACCATTCCACTCTGCCCCATCCCCCAGTTCTTTCTATCTGGCACTGTGTAGGTTGAACTATGTATCATTCTCCATCAGTCACTCTTTACTTAATCCCCCACTGTCTCTCGTCTTGTCACTCTCACTGTCTCTCAGTATGTAACTCTCACTGCAATGCACCTACGAGCTCTAACGTTTTTTGTGCTTCTAAAGCTCTCTCACTGTCTTTGACTCCTGCCGGCCCTGTGTTCCACTTCAACTCTAACTGTTTCTGCACCTCTTGCTCCATTCTGATTATCAGTCTGTAACCCTTAGTCGTTCATTCCTCAATATCCTTGCAACCTACAGCCATCAACCTTTCTTTCTTTCTTTCTTTCTTTCTTTCTTTCTTTCTTTCTTTCTTTCTTTCTGAACCACAATGCACCATTCAACCTAAGTAGCCATTGTTCTTTTCTCTCAGCCTTCAGCTGCTAACTTGTCTGAGTTTCCAACTGCCTCTCTGTCTACTTCTTAGTCTCCATCATTAGCTCAGTTGCTGCTTGTTGCTTTTAGAAGCCCCCAATTCATTTTCTGTCAGTTCCCTACTCTTACTCGCAGTCCTTTGGTCTTTTTACTCAAATCCTCCTGCCATTTCTTCTGGTTTGTGCTCTCTTGCCCTCCATATCTTAAATACACACCCCAAATACTCTCATTTCTCACCCTCTCTCATTCTAAATATTTCATGGCCATCTTCAGACAAACCATCTTGTAATGTTTAACGATCTCTCTCAACTTTGAAGTACACGTCTCACTCTCAACCTCATCCTCCTGCACAGCCTTCAACCTACATTCTCTCCGAGTCTCTAATACCAGATGTCTCCATTTTCACATTTGTCATCTCTACCCTCATCATACTTCCTTCAGCTCTCAATTTGTCACAGTCGCCAGCTGCCACCCTTTAACATTGGCTCAGCCTTCAGACCTAATTTCAGAAGCTTTATGTATTTTGAGTCCTTTGGCATTTACATTCTAGTGCGACCAGACCACTCTGCTTACTGATGGAGGTGAAGCTGATGTTTAAAATACTGTTTTTTGCAGAATCAGAAAACAGCTACTCTGTGAGCTGTGGAACATCAATAATGAGGCAGGGAACCTCACAAAAGAACAGCAGCAATACTCATCACTGCATTGGTAAGTCAGATCTATGTTCTGTTTGCTGCCCTCTCTCACTCCCCCAGGGGCGTGAACAGATTCCTGTGTTGGTGCCGGTGTAAGATGTGTTTCCTTTTGCTACAGGAGCATGTTCCGTTTTGCTTGCATATACATTTATTGTACATTGGTACCTATCTCTACGTTTGTTTTTATATTTGCGATATGTCTTAAATCTCCTGTTTTTCTGTCTAAGACATTCGAGCATTGATTAATGTCCCTCTTGTCACACCTTGCTAATTCACAGCCATTATACCTAGGCCATATTCCCATTTGCAAGATGGTGCGCTCATTCAGTATTCATTTTATTTCCCTTTCTGTCTCAATGCTTGTATTTGCCCCTGATGCATTTGTACCTGGGTTTTTGCAAATTCCATATGTATGCCTTGGTTAATACTCGTTTCTGCCACTCCTCCCAGACACTTGACTAGCCACTTTACCCTTAAAACCTTTTCCTCATTAATACTTTTTGGAAGGAAGTCATAACCATCCATGCATGGACCGTGTTTTGGAAATTTCAGATGCTTTCCCTAACCAGTCTCCTCTAGACAGACACCTTGCCTTCTTTTCAAATTCTGAAAAGGGCAAGAAATCAGCTCACGCGCAGGTTAAGATCATTTATGTGAGAATGGGCCTTCCCATATGAAAAATCAATCTGAGGCTATTGTGAACATGTCAAGTAAAAAAAATATAAAGCTTCTGAAATATTGCCAGCATGTCTCACAAATTAAGTAAAGACAGATGGTATCATTTAGAGTTTGGCGGATTTTTGACATCTAGCGTGAAGCGGTAGATATTCCACTGACCAAAATCCGATTCTCCCACTCTATTTGGAGTCAGGGGAAGTGCCATGGTTCCCAACTGCAGAGCCCCTGCTGGCTCTGCCGGCAGAGACCTTTGACCAACAGCATCTAACACTTGGCCATCTTCCTCTCTTGTACATTTTTCCTGTTCGGTACAACCATGGAAAGCCTTGTGGAACCAGAACTCAGAAAACACACGAAAAAAGTCCCAAGGTGTCAGGGACCTACCTTTTTTTGCTCTTCAAAAAAAAGAAAACTCTGACATTTGGACTTTACTTTTGAAAAGCAAAATATTTTGCTTGAGTGGGCATATTTGATAAAGTGACTCTGCTGAAGGCACAGAGATCTTTGCCTGCTTGGCAGAGATCTCCAAGGTTGGGGAGCAGTATTCAACCAAGTCAGCGGAGGACATTACTTTGCTGACTTGGTGGACTGGCAGACCATCTGCCATACTCTGAATGAGGCCCATAGACTGTCATTTTAGAGCAGCTCAGTGCCGTTGTAGGAACTCATCCATCCCTTGCACTGTATCCCCAGACAAGGAAGGTCATAAATGAGATACTATGGACAAAAAGGGTCAACCTTCTTGCATAATTAACATTGCTTATTCTTTTCAAGGTATGACAGGCAACTGTGGCACAGCATCTCTGCTTTTCTAGGTCAGTTACAAGAAGAAGATAAGATTCAAGCTCAGTCAAGTCTTATAGATGGAGAGTAGGCTTCGTTCAGTGGATTCGACTTCAATCGTTTTCTGCCATATTGATAATGCTGCAGACCTACGACAATAGGGTTCGCTTAAGTGACATTTATTTAGGCCAAAAGCTCAGGCAAACATAATGGATGTGCCTTTTGATGGTGAAAAGCTGTTTGGTAAACAGTTCAATGAAGCTCTTCAAGCTATCAGTATGGCCATTAAGATGGATACTGATATTGCTGGATTACTTGGGTTGTAACTGCGTTGCCAGATTTTTCAAAATACAGACATAATTCTCAGCAGAGGGCTATTTCAACTAAGGGTCAATTTTCGATTTTACAGAGAATACGGACACAGTTACTTTGATATTTATTCCTACAACCAGCCCCATCACTTTCGAGTAGAAATAAGTACAGGCAGGTAAGTGCTCAGCATCATATAAACACAAGCACATTTCAAGAGTTTTTACAGAGACCTCCCCATGTCCACCAAAAGGTGTACAGGTGTCTTCTGATGTTAAATGACAACATTTCCAAGTTGCTTTAAAAACCCAATAAAGCTCCCACCCTGAATACAACGGAGTTCAGTTTCTGCCTAGTACTGAAATAAATGGAAAATGATGCCCACTATTGGATCTGTGCAGTTTCAATAAATACCTCAAGAAGCATGGCATTCGTAGCATATGTTGACTGCAGATACACATGCTATGCATACTTCTGCCAGCTAGTGTTGGGCCAGGACTCTGCAAGCTGTTTTTCTTTGAGGAAGTCTTATGAGCAGCGTTGTGCGTTATATCTCCTCCCCCTTGAGATATTGCGCATGTTCAATGGCTCCTTAGTTAGAAGGTTTTTTTCCCGCCATCGGGCTCGGACAGACTGCATTGGAGCTCTTGAAGATTCAATGCCTATGGTAAAAAAAAAAAATCAACCGGAGATCCAGTGAACGACATCCAATGGATTCAAGATGCTGGGAAGCTAGTACCTGGCAAACGACACACACACCTGTCGAGAATGCCTGTCTCCAGGTGATGGAGACGAAGAAAGACCTTTTCCGATGGTGCCCTCAGAGCGGGTCCAAGTACGCACACTCCGACACTCACGAAGTGTGTAATCTGTGCTTATCCCCAGAGCACAAAGGAAACTAGTGCTCAGCCTGCGCATTGTTTAAAAACAAAAAGAATCTTTGGACCTAAAGGGATCATCGCTTGGCACATACCATGGAGCTGGCAGCTGAGGCGGAGTTCTCGCATGATAGCAAGGAAGAAGTCGAGGCCGATGCACCAACAGGAAGTGGGGTGGTCATCGCCAGCCCCCCATGCCACCTCCGATTCGTCCTCCAGTGATGAACAGGCTCCGGTACACTTCGAGGGTCCCGCATCGCTGTTGCTGATTTCTGTGTCTGTACCGAGGAGCAAGACGACGCCATGTACCATGAGTACTGTTGACCCACTACGTACCAAAAAAATCTCCTGCACACCTCCCCCACCACACACCACACCACGGTCCACTACAGCCCTCGGGCTCAGGCTGACACCGTGAGCATGCCTTGAAGCCGAGAAGGGACGAGAACGTTCTCGATCCCAATTGGGCAACAATGCCACATCACGGGAACGGCTCCAGCACCACATTGGCACTGATCCACAAGTCGGCAACGACAGACACATCGCACCGAAAGCTGCTAAACAGACTTTCACCCCGCGTAAAACATTGGATCCGAAAAAACGCTCGGGATCAAGCGTCTCGGAATCGAAGCAGCCCTCAGCTCCGAGGACAGAAAAACACCATTGCCACACTTCTGGACAGAAGAAAAGTCATACATCTAGGGTTACAAAGCCACACACAGTTTCTGGGGATGCTCCAGTGGCTCCAAAAGAAACAAAAGACACAATCTTATATGCCAACTGAGAAACAGTGCGTAGTTTTTGAAGGACTGCAACAATTAATGCAGCAAAAGCGTAAAGAGGCTGCCAAAACACAGACACAAGAGCAGGATCTGCACTGCCTCCATCAAAGAAGGTGACACTAGAGTACAGGGCCACACACAAGCCCAATGACTTTCAGGTCAATAGGCTCCCCACAAACACAATTGCCCTCTCCACAAGAAGAGGAAGAGAGGGAGAACCAAAACACGGATTTACAGGGGTCACAAGACACCCAAAAACCCACCACACCCCAGACCCGTGGGATGACTACGACGTGGTTCTCCCTGACACAGACATGGAACCACCAGTACCAACAAAGGCATCACCACCAGATGACACCTCAGCATATCACAGTGCCATTCAGAGAGTGGCAGAGTAGCACAAGCTCTCAATGCACACCACTGAGTAGCAAATGGATTTCTTAGTTGAGACACTTTTGCATACTGAGCACATGGTGCAATACCTGCAAATGATAGGATCCATACTAAATGTATCCAAAGACATCTTCAAAGACCCAGTCAAATCCAGGGTCTTAGCACCTCACATTGAGAAGAAATACAGACCGTCCACCAACTGACCCTATATACATCAGGGGTCACCCTCCAGCAGACTCCATAGTCGTCACAACTGCCAGGAAAAGAGCTGCGGTATATGTACACAAGGGAAACCCAAAGTTCTTAAGGGACCAAGGGTACTTGAGTAACTCTAGAGACAATGGCCCCTTAACAAAAAATTAAATACAGTTGTTCAGGATACAAAAATCAGTTCCATAAACAGATTCAATGATCAGAGTTTTCAATTTTATTACCACAATTCGATCAAAAATTTGAATTACCCCAGCCGGAATAATTTCAAAAACCAAAGATCAAGAGAGCAAACAAACAATAAACTAGAAAAAAAACGAAAAAAAAAAAAACTGAACTGAAACAAACAATGAGCAAAAAACAATAATGCACAGAAAACCAAGTATTAAAACCTAACAATAAAAGACATATGGACATATACAGGCAAGCAAACAGTGACCAACATGAATATAGCACCTTCAGGTCACTTCTTATTAAAAGCAAAACCTTACTGCACCCAAAACAAAAATACTACAAAGCATAGTGTACCGGGTCAGAGTGTATGTCGACGATGTTTCGATCCCGTAAAAATATGGGATCATCATCAGGACTGAGGATCAGTTGCCTAGCATGGTATCAATTGATATATTACATGAAGCACCTGATTTTTCAACAATCTGTAATTAAACAAACAACAGGCTTTTTCAACACAATTAGTGCCTGTTCATGAGTATCATATGAAGATGAAGCACCTAAAATAAACAAGGAGAGAAAAGGAAGGAATGGGAATGAGAATTAGGAGAATGAAGAAATCATTTTTATTTTTAAGATAAGTATATTAGGGCCATGCACCTGGAGAGATGTGTACTGCGAAAATTTCTCTTGAAGTAGTGAAAGTAAAGGACCAAAAACCAATCATGCAATAACCGTGAGACAAGGGCAACATGTTGTCTTGTGCCCTGGCAACAAATGATAAGTAATAACGCACCAATCAATAATCCATAGCATCAAGGTGACTGGTAAGAGTGTGATTGTAGTCCCATGCACGTGTGAAGTATTGAAAAATATAAGGGCAGATATACCTTCAAGGTAGTGCACTGTTGTATCCAAAAATTGCGACGGATTTGGGGGTAATCCAAATATATGCCCATATAACAATATCATCAATTTCTAAAATAAAGGAATTAAGTGAGTATAACTTATATTCTGGCGTTTTCAATACAATGCGAGTAACCCACAAGTGGGAATCAATGCCTGTCCGGAGAGGAATTACAAAAACAAAAAACAAA
Organism: Calotriton arnoldi; assembly: GCA_963921515.1. NCBI lineage: Eukaryota > Metazoa > Chordata > Amphibia > Caudata > Salamandridae > Calotriton > Calotriton arnoldi. The sequence goes on along the minus strand of CAWUFW010002560.1, from coordinate 1,544,204 downwards.
TCTAGCATGAGAGCAATGTGTAAAAAATAGCTCCTCCGGTTATGGAGAGAGTCTATTCCGCAAAAGAGAAAGAAATTATCTATGCTGATGGTGGGTCTTACTTTAATAGAGAAGTGGTCCCGAATTAAAGCGTGTTCGTGTCATGATGACCCAATAGCAATGTGCAAAACAGAGCATGCTTCCAAACAGAGGGAGTAGAAATAGGACAGGCTCAAAATGGAAAGCAGAGCATGCTTACAAACAGAGGAAGTAGAAATAGGACTGGTTCAAATAGGAATAGTAAATGTTTAAGAGAAGACAGCGGCCATTTTGGAAGGGCTCTTAGTATCTATAGGCCTTATTGAGAAACAATCAATTGTATCGTGAGAAACCAAAAAGAATAGAAAGGTGGGTCATATTATTATCAAAATCCTATAAATTATATTGTTGAGTAAGTCATTCTCTTGTCGTCATAATCTCCACTGGTGTGCTAATAATCATATCGAAATAAAAATTCAAGCAATGGACATAATGCTGAGGAAATCATATTGTGTGAATGTGTGCCAAGGTCATTTAGTGCATACAGCCAGTAATGCAGTTATATGAATTATGATCACACGAGCGTAGACCAGTCCTCCATCCGGTTTAGTCCTTTTTGAAAACTATCCATCTTCAGAATCCATTTTAATTCAGTTTTGTTGAGGGTGGCTGAGATGTCTCCTCCGCGCATAGGGGCCTTGATGACTTCCACAACTTGCCATTTAATGTCATTCTCATCATGTCCACACCTTTGGAAATGTTCCACCATGGTGCATTTGCCACCTTGCATCTTATTCGACTCCTGTGTTGGGAAATTCTGATGCGTATTTTTTGCATGGTTTGCCCTACATAAATCAATTTGCAAGGACACATAATCTCATAAATAACATTCTGGGTATTGCAGTTAGAAAATTCTGTTAAAACATTTCTCACATTGTTGTGAACAAACTCTTTTGTTTCAATTGTGTATTCGCACACACTGCATTCTCCACATTTGAAATGTCCAACCAAAGGTGTAGATCCCCACAGGTCGTGCAATGTTAAATTTGTCTTAGTAGGAGGAAGGTATGCCCTAACTAAGTGCTCTTTTATGTTCTTGCTGTTTTATAAAGCAAAAAGTGGGCACTCAATGGATAATTTATCTATATTTAGGGTATGCCAATGACGTTTGATAATTTTTTTGAGTTCATTAGAGATTGGTGAAAAAATGGTCACACATACCATTTTGTCTGAGCTTTTTTTAGTGTTAGGGGAGAGCTGCAGCACAGGGCGCTGGAAAAGTGCCTCCTCCAGAGAAAAAAAGCAAGAGGATAGATGCTACAGGCAAAAGGGTGGCAACAGGGCATGCCAACCATTGGAAGGTTGCCAATTCGGTGTGGCTACTCTCCCGCTATAACAGAGCAACCAGGGTTGAGATGCAGGAACTCATGCAACATCTCCCAGACTAATATAACAAGCATTGAAAATGCAATAGGTCTCGCATTTTTTTGAGTTAGAGCTTTTGGCGTTGTAAATGGGATTGTGTTTTACCTATGTGTTATGGAGTTGTATGTATGTGGTGTGCAGTGTAATTATGTGTGTTGTATTGGGATAGTTAGTTGGGGAGCAGTATGAACCATAAGTAAGGAGAGTGAGGAGAAGAGCAGCAGGAGGTACAAGTAAGGAGAGCGAGGAGAAAAGTAGCATGAGGCACAAGGAAGGAGATTGGGGAGGAGAGCAGCGTGAGGCAAAAGGGTGGAGAGGGAGGAGAAGAGCACAGTGAGGCATCAGGAAGGATATTGAGGAGGAAAAAAGCAGCGTGAGGCAAAAGGAAGGAGAGTGATGAGAAGATGAGCCAAAGATACAAAGAAGGAGAGTGAGGTAAAGAACCGTGTGAGGCACAAGGATGGAGAGTGGGAAGAAGAGCAGCAGGAGGTACAAGGCAGGAGAGCGAGGAGAAGAGCAGTAGGAGGTACAAGGAAGGAGAGCGAGGAGAAAATTCTCTTTGTACCATCATGTGGATGATTCTCTGTCCCTTCTTACAGCTATGCGTCTGTTTGTGGGCTAATCAAACAACTCTCCTGTCAATTTCTTGATGTGTATGATTTCTCTATCCTTGTATACAGCAGTCAATGTATGTCTTTACAACACTCCACACAAGCTTGCTGCAAACAGCCTGATGGGAGCGAGTCTCTAGTTTTATAAAAGTCACATCTTTGCCTGAGGACCGATCCGCATGACTTTGCAATCTGCATTCCTAAGATGATGGTTTTCAGCTTTAGCATACAGCTCTGCATTTATGTCCATGTCTTTGGATCCATTTTTTTTCGGAGGCAAAGACAACCATGGAATGTTTGCCATTTTAGGAATGCACGAACAATCTTGCAAACACCACCGTCTACAGGGGTGTCCAACCTTTTCTTTAATAAGAGATTCTTATGTTCAAAGAAAATCATCCTGAGCTACTATTAGTGTTGTAATAGTGACCACCTCAGATAGGATTCCAGTAGTGGCCACCCAATGCAAGATTACAAGCTGTGATCGCCACAGTGCATCAATGCGTGTGTTTCTCACACGGTGTCCTTCATTAGACAGGGAGAGAGTTTCCCACGTGTACCCTGCAGGGTGCATGCGTGCGTGTGTGTTTCTCACACGGGGTCCTTCACAGGCAGGAAGAAAGTCTCTCACGGTGTGCCCTGCAGGGTGCGTGCGTGTTTCTCACACGGTGCTCTTCATAGACATGCAGAGAGACTTGGCCTCTCAGGGTGTACCCTGCAGGGCTCGTGCGTGTATGTGCTTCTCACGCAGTTTCGTGCGTGTGTTTTTCACACGGTGTCCTTTATATACCTGCAGAGAGAGGGGCTCTCACTGGTACCCTGCGTGCGTCCGTGTCTCACCCATGCCCTTCATAGACATGTAGAGAGAGAGAGAGAGAGAGAGTCTCTCACGGAGTACCCTGCAGGGTGCGTGCGTGTGTGCCTGTCTCACACGGTGCCTGTCATAGACCTGCGGGGAGAAAGTCTCTCACGGTGTGCCCTGCAGGGTGCGTGCGTGTTTCTCACACGGTGCTCTTCATAGACATGCGGAGAGACTTGGCCTCTCAGGGTGTACCCTGCAGGGCTCGTGCGTGTATGTGCTTCTCACGCAGTTTCGTGCGTGTTTTTTTCACACGGTGTCCTTTATATACCTGCAGAGAGAGGGGCTCTCACTGGTTCCCTGCGTGCGTCCGTGTCTCACCCATGCCCTTCATAGACATGTAGAGAGAGAGAGAGTCTCTCACGGAGTACCGTGCAGGGTGCGTGTGTGCCTGTCTCACACGGTGCCTGTCATAGACCTGCGGGGAGAAAGTCTCTCACGTTGTTCCCTGCAGGGTGCGTGCGTTTCTCACACGGTGCCCTTCATAGACATGTAGAGAGAGTCTCTCACGTTGTTCCCTGGAGGGTGCATGCGTGCGTGTCTCACGTGGTGTCCTTCATAGACATGTAGAGAGAGTCTCTCACGTTGTTCTCTGGAGGGTGCATGCGTGCGTACACATTTTTTAGCGGGCTACAAACAGGAGTGTGAACATTTTAAATTGCTTTAGTGACGTCTTGCAAACGTGGCAAACTTTGTAAAAAGTCACATAGAGGGGAAATGTAATCTCCAAACTGTTTTCTCATAAGCTTTTACCCAGAAAATATTTTTCAGGTAAAAACTTCATGCACAAAGGTCTTTGTAGTTGTTCCCACAAAACCTACATTTTGCAGAATGTGTGCCTGTTGTTTTATTGGACAAAAGAAACACTACCAACTACTTGAAGCTAAAGTTTTTTTTCTTTTTATATATAAAAAAACCTTCATGAAGTTGATGGAGTCTGACTTTGACAACTTCATACACCCCACCTGTGATTACAGATGCGCACAATGGATTGGACTAAGGAGGGACACTAGAAAAATGTGATTCTGCTGCTGCAGCGTTTTCTGCATAATTAGGGACTTGCTGCATTTGCCACATAATCCATCATCTGCTGCACAATCTGCATATTTTAAGAAAAGCATTTTTTCTAGGTCAAACGGATCACAAGTTACTAAAAATGTGGCAACATGTGTTCCCGCACAGTGGACTTCACAAAGGTCTACTGGTCATTTTTTCAGTTGATTATTGCTGTATTTGGTTGTTAAGCTGATATTAATGAGGTGAAGTATTTGCCCAGAGAATGTAACCAGTTGTAAAAATGACAACATAATAAAGTAATACTATCACAAAATGTGCCATATTATGCCGTATAATTTGCCTTTCTTTGTCGCATTATTTAGCTAACCTTGTTGCATAATTTGGTCCTGCCCTGCCACATAATTCCAGTGGCCCTGGGAATAAGGTGATGTTGGACAGCAATAGAACCATTTTGCCATATCTTTCAAAGACACTTTTGTGCTACGCACTTTGCCATATGTTTGCTGCTTGGGTAATAAAGAATTGCATGGCCCGCCTTCCACAACTCCTAAGCTTATCACAAGGATGTGAAGTTTTGCACTGGGGACAAAAAAATGAGAAAACAAATGTTTCATTATTTTGTCAGCAGACAGAGTCAAATATTTTTGCTCCACTTTCCAAATGTGCCGGATTGGATTGCATCTGTGGTTTAAAAAAAACAGTGCAATTCTTTAGTACTTAATCAGTAAGCATGATGCAAAATTAGTTTTCTCCATTTCCTACCAGAAAACAGGTGTTGAGTCAGTTTGTTCCATTCATGAAAAACACACATTGCCAAGCCATTGTGTCTCCTTCTTAAGAAGCACACAAAGTCCAAAATCAGATTGCTCCATTCTTAAGCAGAAACATAGTACCACGTCAATGAGCTCCATTCCTAAGCAGAGCCACAGTGCAAAGTCAGCCCCATAGTGCCAAGTCAGCCCCATAGTGCCAAGTCGGCTCCATAGTGCCAAGTCGGCTCCATAGTGCCAAGTCGGCTCCATAGTGCCAAGTCAGCTCCATAGTGCCAAGTCAGCTCCATAGTGCCAAGTCAGCCCCATAGTGCCAAGTCAGTTAGCTCCTTTCCTAAGATGCGTACATAGTGCTAAGTCAGTTTGCTCCACCCTAAGAGGCAACCATAACGCTGTCATTTTGTTTCATTCCTAAGCAGAAAACATATAAAAAGACAGTTTGCTTAACTCTTACAAAACAAACGTGGTGCCAAGTCAGTTTGCTTAATTCCTTAAAAGCAAGCACAGCGGAGAGTTTTTATACTCCATTCTTAGCAGAAAACATAGCGCCAAGTACGTTTGCTCCAGTTTCGAGAAGCAATTATAGTGTGAAGTCAGTTTATCCCATGTTTGCCCCGTGAAAAAACCTGGACCAACAGCAAACTTCACTCCTCCTTTCCTTATTACTCAAGTCATAAGAGTTGGATAAAAAATGCTTTTCAGTATGTTGCACAGCCAACTTTAGCTAATTTTTTTTTTTAAAGACTCTAAAGCGTCAAGAGATCTCACATGTACTAAAATGACAAGAATAGCCCCGCTGGGCACAATGACACTCAGAGCTTAGCACATCCTGCACGTGCCCACCCACTTAACTGACCACGTGACACACTGCTGAGCGCGCGGCTCAGAGCCTCCAACCACACACAAGCGTACAAGTAGGGCACCCAAGAAGGGTAACAGTGCAGCAGAATCAGGGGGGTGATTCATTTACACACTCGCCCTAGAGTGTGGTATACTTTTGGTATGTACTAAAAACAAGTGCAGAAATAGTATGTTTCGGCACCATAGAGGAAGCATCCCACATACTTGGCGACAGATGTCATGTATACAGCCATCATGAAGTAGAAGGGGACTTTTGACTCATAATAATGGCCACTGTAATGATGTGAATCTGCAGCCATGGAGTTTTACACCTAATTATGGATTTATCTAATTTGCCGCATAATCCACCACCTGCTACATAATTTGTAGATTTCAAACATAAAAATTGTTTCTCGATCAAACGGATCAAAAGTTACTTTAAACAAGCATCTTAGGTGGCAGAGTGCAGACTCTGAAAAGGTTTACCGGTCACATTTCAGTTGCTGAATGAGGTAAAACTTTTGTCCAGGCAGTATGGACGAGTGCTAAAATGACAAAGCAGCAAACTAATACTGTTCATTTCGTGCCACTTAATTCAGGCAACCCTGCCGCACACTTTGTTCCTTCTTCGTTACATAATTCTAGTGGCTCTGCTCAAAATATAGGGGTTAATGTGTAGACTATAGAACCAGAAGACATGAGCTTTAGTCTCGGCATCCACGCTTTACCAAACGTGTGATCTGAGGCAAACCACGCAATATCTCAGGACCAAAATTCACATATCTGCCCCCATAGAAAGAACCAAGACTTGAAGTTCAGTCTGCAGTGTGAAGTGCATAAAACCAGCAGGCTCACTCACCTGTCCAAGGCTATGGCGGTCATGGAATAGATGCTGGCAAAGACAGCCGAAATGGGGAAAAAGTTGTGGAACTTGCAGTAGAAGAGGCCATAGTACCAGTCGTTGTGGATGCCATAGGTGAAGTTGATCACAGTGTTGAAGGCGGCCATGGAGGCCTCTGCGAAGGGCAGGTTCAGCAGGAAGTAGTTGGTAACTGTCCTCATCCTTTTGTGGGCCAAAAGGATCCACATGACAATGATGTTGCCCACCACGGACACCACGACGATGATGGAGTACGCCACTGCCCAGAGGGCGATCTGCCAGCCCGGCTGCACAAACTGGTTGGGGATGTACTCAGAAGAGTTTCCGGGTGAGGGGTCACGTTGAAAGAATCGTACTCTGAGATCACAATGTTATCCATTCTCAGCTAGAGGTGGACGACTGGGCAGCCGGAGCAGTCAGTGTCCAAGGGCTGCAGACACCTTGGAGGACAGACGCGTCTTCTGAGCAGACACCTACTGGCACATTGCAAATGCCTCTCTGTGCCCAGGCAACCACTTATTCAATGTATAATGCAGCGCAGGCGGGCTGTGAGAGCATCATTTATCCAAGGGGGCTGGGATTCTCTGCCTGCAACTTCCTAGCAAATGACTGCACGCGGCATCATCCAGTCAACTGACACGGGATGAGGGAGAGGGCATCCTGTGTGGGGCTCCTGCTGCCACCGCGTGCCCCGGAGTATTCACTGGTGAAGGGAGTGGCGCGAGAGCCCGTTAGGCGAGGGGCGTGGAAGAAACCTGGGGATGGGGTGGAGTCCTGAGGGATTAAATAGGCGCCCTGGGTGGCGGGAAGGGTCAAAGCCCGCGGATTGACAACTCCAGTGGGAAGGCAGGTGAGCAACAGAGGAGTAGCGCAGGGACACGGTAGCAGCGCAAGGGCGGCGACGCGGGAATAGAGCTGTCCATGCGCATAGGAGGAAGAGAGGAGCAGCACAGGAGCGGTTCAGAAGTAGGAAAGCAGGAGATGAGCTGCACAGAAGGGATTCGGGAGAAGAAAAGCAGGAGCGGAGCTGCACAGAAGGGGTCCAGGAGAAGACCAGCAGGAGAGGAGATGCACAGAAGCGTTCAGAAGAAGGAAAGCAGGCGAGGAGCTGCACAGAAGAAGTTCAGGTGCACGAAGAAATCAATCAAACACTAGAGGAAGAGCACAGGACACTGTGCAATGGAGCAGGAACAACGCGGTTGGGCAGCAGGAGCAGTCCGGCCAGAGAGAGTAGCATGAACAGCTGTGGAGCAGTGTGAGAACGAGAGAAAAGGGGAGCAGCACGGGGTACTTAAGAAGCAGCAAAAGTGTCCAGAGGTGCAGTACAAGAGCGCAGGTGCTATCTAGGAGCGAGAGAGGGTCAGCCACGGCACAGGGCAAGACGAGCAGTGCAGGAGGCGGGCTTGGGTGGGAGTGAAGCAGGAACAGCGTCGGAGCGACAGGGGAGCACGAAGGTAAACGAGGAGAAGAGCACAGGAACCAGTGGTGCGCGCGCACCACAGAGGAGCTGGGGGAGGGGAGCGCGGCAGCGGCAGCGAGGCGAACGCGCGCTGCTGCGCGTTCTGGCCACCGTCGGGAATGGGAGGAGCAAAGGCGGGACATGCGCCCGCCTTTGCTCAATCGCGTGCCGTTTTTCTAAAAAACGCACGCTACAGCCAATGAGGGCTTCTGAAAACAAAACCACACGCACGAGCGTGTAGGTCGTTTTCAGAAGCCCTTTCTAGAGGTCTCGCGCTGCGCGAGCAGTGCTGCGCACTGCAACGCTAGGCGCGAGACCTAAAAAGTGAGGAGAAGACTTAGTGAATGAGGGCAGGCAAATATCCAATACCACAATCAAATGTGCAGTAGACAGGGTGGACAGTGCTGTGAGGGGCATCAATATCTTCATCATGCTGCGTAGACATGCGTAGTTACACATCTCGGGATTCAAACTAGAAGTGCAACAACACATTCTAAACTTCTCCTTCGATGGGGAAAACCTCTTTGGGCCGGAAGTAGATCGCAGCGTGAAAAAAAAAAAGCCACAATACTGCGAAATCAATGGGCGCCTTGCAACCAACGCCTCAAAAGCAGCGCCCTTTCGGCGTTACCAAGGTAGAGGGGCTGCAAAGCCGTCTACCAGTGACATCACCTCATATCAATTCCAGCCACAACAGTACCACCAGCAAAACCTTGGCTACTATAGAGGCGGATACAAAAACAGAGGCAAAGGTAGAGGCGCACCCAATAAGCGGGCCTCTAAACCCAAACAGTGACTTCCCCCGATCACAAAACACCAGTCGGGGAAGGCTGCAACAATTCCACCAGTAGTGGCCAGACATAATATCAGCCCAATGGGTACTTCAAATTATCAAGCCGGGATATTGCCTAGAACTAACTCAACAGCCACCAAATATCCCGCCAAAAAGAAACATACTAAATCCACAGCATATACATCTGCTGAAGGAAACAGCCGTTTCCATTATGAAATGAAGAGCTTCATGTCAGTGGATTGTTGTCTAACCAGCCTTCACATCAATTTGCTGTAGGGTTGGCTGGCTTGCTCTCAAAGCATTTATTCCATTAGTGCATAATTCTCAGGTATTTGCACGAGTGGAACAAGATCAGTTTTTCTGTCACTAGAATCCCAAAATGTGTTCTAATGAGCTCCAAATTACAAAGTGGGTATGTCAGTCAAGCATCTGCCAGGGATAGCGCATGTTTGTGCAGATGATCTCAGCAGACAGTGTACAACAAGTCATGAGTGGAAACTGGACAACAAACAACTGTCAGTATTCTTACAGTGATGAGGACCTCCACATTTGGAGCTGTTCACAACAAACAAGAACAGCAAGTTTCCTCTGTTCTACAGCAGATGGAATTTGCAGGAATTCTTGGCGAAGGAAGACTTTAGCTTGAAGTGGTACAGTTTCACCAATTCCTGTGATCGCCAAGGTCCTCTACAAAATAAAAGGGGAGCCACACACAACTATTCAGCATCAATCGTGGAATATAGCATTTTTGGTTGCTATCACATCTGTCAGAAGAGTGACGAAATGCAAGCTTTCAATGTATAAAAGCATATTTATGTTTCTACAGGGATAAGGTGACTCTCAAATCCAATTCAAGTTAATGAATGACTAAGTTGCATTACCAACCTGTCTTCCACAACCAATTTGTTTAGCATAAAGAACATTACATTCTCTTGATGTTAAAAGATGCAAAAATTCTGTTTGAAATGATCTAAAGAGTTTTGGCCATTAGACCATTCATTGTGGCTTAGACTAACAGAGGCAAGGCCATATCAAAGCATGATCTCTCAAGGTGGTTTGTTTTCTGCATCATTGTTGATTGCATTCAGAGCCGGCTTTAGTGCTGGTGCAAAAGTCTTTTTGGGGCCCCACCAATGACCTCTTTCTCCGTAGATACCTTTACTACCACACTCCAACAGTGCCCTTCATCTCACCGTAGCCCCTCTCCCTCATGACCTCCTCCTCAGACTCCCTCACTATCACCCTCCACCAGTGTCGCTCGTCTCTCCGTAGCTGCCCCCACCCCATGACCTCCTCCTCGGATTCCCTCACTGCCACCTTCCACTTGTGCCCCTCATTTCTCCGTAGCCCCCACCCCATGACCTACTCCTCGGATTCTCTCACTGCCAACCTCCACTAGTGCCCCTCATTTTCCGTAGCTCCCCCCACCCCATGAACTCCTCCTTGACTTCCCTCACTGCCACCTTCCACTAGTGCTCCTCATTTCTCCGTAGCTCCCCCCCACCCCATGACCTCCTCCTCGGATTCCCTCACTGCCACCCTCCACTAGTGACCCTCATCTCTCCGTAGTTCCCCCCACGACCTCCTCCTCGGCTTCCCTCACTGCCACCCTCCACTAGTGCCCCTCATTCTCCGTAGCTCCCCCACCCCATGACCTCCTCCTCAGATTCCCTCACTGCCACCCTCCACTAGTGGCCCTCATCTCTCCGTAGTTCCCCCCCACCCCATGACCTCCTCCTCCTCCTCGGCTTCCCTCACTGCCACCCTCCACTAGTGCCCCTCATTCTCCGTAGCTCCCCCCCACCCCATGACCTCCTCCTCGGCTTCCCTCACTGCCACCCTCCACTAGTGCCCCTCAACTCTCTGTAGTTCCCTCACCCCATGACCTCCTCCTCGGAATCCCTCACTGCCACCCTCCACTAGTGCCCCTCATCTCTCCGTTGCCCCTCTCTCATATGCATTTCATTTGTTGTATAGCATTACTCATATCAGAGTAGGGTGTCACAGTACTTTACATCACGCACACATTATACAGAGACAATAAATCAGTCTACAGGGAATGTCACATAAGCCAATGAGGATTACAAGGTATAGGAATCACATGTCATCCATACTGTTGGGCATTATATTTTACGAGGGTTTGGTCTGGAGAAGCACAAACTCAGGATTTAAAGAGTACTCCATTGGTTGGGGGTTGGCTTTACAGATAAAAATGTAGGAACTGCCCAAAGAAACTCTTTTTAGCAACATTAGAATAATGAAAGACTGGAGAAGTTCTAACTATATCACAACACAAAAAAGCGAAGTTTGTATGCAGCTGTTTGATCACAGTTCATAGGTCAAGTCTATTTTAGGATTGTAACTTCTGAACTGCAAGTAACACAAGGATCTCTGTGACAAAGGCAGTAACCCCTGAGCTATCCACATAAAATTCAGTTTATCTGCATTTAAAAACTACCAACAGACAAATGATTGCTCTCCAGCAGGATCATAAATCACCAGTTATCTGAACATTTTTTATTGTTGTTGCACATCGGTGGCAGATTCACTGCGAGGGCCAGGCTCATGTTTGGGTGGGCCTGGCCCACCCGGCCCACCCGCTAGAACCGGGCCTGGGATCAACACAGCTTGACCATATCCGTGCCTCTCCAGCCTCCACAACCAGAAATCACAGTTGTGACAGTTGCACAGAGCCCTCAGGGCACATACAAGTCTGCTAAAGCTAAGAGAAATTCAGTTACCCCTCAAAGCTTTCCTGGCACGTTCTCAACATTACAATTGTCAGAGAGGGGTTCAAATTAATCACATAGAAATCTTTGATCCATCAAGCCATAGCCAGGGACAGTTGGCACCCCCTTGGCTATGGCTTGCAAATATTTCATCAAGCTGACCATGGAAAGACAAGCAACGAAATTGCACATCATTTAGGTCAAACAAGAAATGTTGTTCACGCAAATATGAGATTGATAAAACACAAAGCAACCGTGATAACTTTTACAGTGAAAGTATTTATAGTGCTTCGGCGCCATCTAGAGACAAAGCAGCATCCGTGCAACCCCAGTGTCTACGAATGAACTGCTGCGCGCTTGGGTTCCAGGCAGCACAGGCTGACTGGTTGGTTCCACAGCAACTAAAGAGCCAAAAAGATTTCCATGCCTCTCGCACCAACTGCATTCTTTGTTAAAAAAAAAAGAAATGTTTATATGGATTATATGGATTTTCATAAACATCGATGCACAGCATCTCGGAGCATCTAAAGTAATAACTGCAAAAGATTACATATTTCCAGCGTTGCAAGTGTGCTGTGTTCATGACATCAGATACAATCGAACAGTAAAGTATGGGCTGAAAACCTCCCAGGACCGGCCAAATTACAGTGACCACAACGTACGATCTCCAATAACAGTGCATACAGAACACTACAGGGCAGCCAACTCGAGGAGCATTTCTTCCTAGATTCTCTGGATAAAAGCAAATCTCCGTCTCTCCCTGGTCAACATTATCATTCACATCAATTTCGGGTTCAAGGTCCCCATTCCTCGTGCAATGGGAAATTTGCTTGAGAGGATTCCGTTTACCCGGACCGTGGCTGTCAGGGCCTGATATAGAAGTGCTGCCCACTGTCGAAATCTAGGACCAAACCCAAACTTCCACAGTGTCTGTTGCAGATAGGGCCAATATATATTGCATCAGATGCTTTCTTCATGAGGGAAAGACATGGGGCGTTGTCCTACCACACACCTCCGTAAGCCAGTTGTGTAGTTGGCGCAAGTTGAGGCGGGTAGATCTGCCAGTCATAAACCCGGATTGGTCTCCATGTATCAAGGGGGGGTATCACTTTTATTAGCCTGGTCACCAGGATCGTGACCAGGCACCAACTGCATGCTTAGCAATTCTGCATGCCAGTCTCAACAGATATTTTTCAACTTTAATTGAACAAAAATGTCTCCTTCTTAACTCAAAGAGCCTTTGCACCCCAAAACAGCACTCCTGGGGGTCATATCTAATTTTGACCTGATCACTCTGATTTACGGATTCGTTCTCTGCAGATAGCCAATTGAGAAAGCCTGCACTAATGTGGCTTGAGCGGCCTGTGAGATTTTCCTCAAGCATCCCTGCTCACTGTGAATATGAGCTGTGCAAAGTGTCTGTGAGGGGACAGCTTTTATTTACAAGACTGCTGCTGACAGTGCATGCGCTGTTGCTGCGAGGGGTATTGTTTACAATAAAGGGCTTGGAACCCACCTATTGACACCATTTGTTGGCTTAATTGTCATTCTACTTTGCTGCTCCCTTACTGTCAAGCGTATTCAGGATGTCACTTGCTTTTTGTGGAGCATGGACCAAGCACAGAATGCTTCATCTTGATTAGTGTCTGTCTGCTGCTTGTGCTTTGATTGAGGTACCTTTTCTTCTCCCACACCCCTTCTCCTTGTGGCTTCTCCCTCTCCCAACCACCCATTTCTCCATGCTGCTGCCCCACATTCCCAAACCCCTCTTAGTCACTGTTACTTGCCTGTATCCCCACCTTCATCCTCCATCCTTGCTTGCCCCTGCCGCCCACCCCATCTTGCATAAAAAAAAGCGCTATAACATGGTGCCAGCACTGGCTGCACCATAGCGCTTTTTGACTAGCTTAACTTTTTGCCACGCTGCTGTGCAGCATGGCTAAAAGACATTTGCCAATGATTCTCCTGTGGTGAGCCATGTTGCCAGCTGGGGAAGCACAAGTACTGTCTATTTTGGAGCTGGGTTCTTCTTTGATCTGTTTCCTCAGGAGGTGTTGTTTTGCTTATACTTATGTTAAAGGACGAGGGGGGTCTGTTGCAGAAAAGAATGGCGTTTGTTTTGCTTTTTTTCTACTTGCTATGTTACTGCAGAATCATCATGAGGGCATCGACTCCACAAAAGGAAAGTTTCACTTTCAATATTACTTGAATTAACACAGAATGCCATGCTACAGTAAGAGCAGCCACAAAGGGGCTTTAAGTGGCAGAGGCGGCTGTTGACATTTGAAAGTGGTGAGGCGTAAAAGTTGGGCATGACGTTTATGTAGTGACCCAGACATGGCGTCCCTGAGCCCAAGGGCTACTTTAACATCATGCAACAATGACATACTTAGCAGGGCCGGCGCTAGGCATGGGCAGTGTGGGCAGCTGCCCAGGGCCTCCCACCCATCCTCAGTGGTGGCTGGTGACATTTGAAAGTGGTGGGGCGTAAACTTTCTGTCGGAGTGCACCGTGGCGAGCGAGCCCGAACATCTTAAGGGGGGTTCGGGGGGGTTCTTCCCCCTAGAAAATTTTGAAAAAAGAGTGGGTAAATGGTGCATTTTCAAGCAAATTTGAGAAGCAAGAAGGTTAATAAAGCAATTGTGAAAGTGCAGTTATTACATTAATAATGGGATGTCATATAACAACATGTAGATAGAAATGTTTCTGAAGCTAGGCCCTGCCAGTGCCACGCACCTCTGAGCAATATACACGCTGTGTGTCAGCAGGGCTTAGCGTCAGAAACATTTCTATTGTTATGTTTTTGAAGCTAGGCCCAGTGCTGGCACTCAGTGGGGTTCATAATTTCGAGCACCGCAGAGTTCTGTGCATGGGTTGATTATCAGATGTGAGATATATTGCAGCCCTGCGATTTTTTCGCACAGGAATTGTGTCTGGTCAAACTTGCAATAACTTACTCGGTAAAACTACCAAGTAATTAAAGTCATACGGATTTCAGTGTGGTAGGCACCAAATAATGCATGTTATGCACCATTTCCATTTGAAAACTCTGAGGCCTTTGAAACTAGTTATGGTATTCGACCAGAAGTGTTAATCCCGGGCAGGATACTGCTCCAGGCTCCGGCAGGGAGCCCAGTGATGGTAACTCGGGGTCCAAAGATGCCAGGCCCGGTTTCAAAGGTGCAGATCCGCACCCAGTGACACTGCTGTAGGGGCAGAGGCCGGAAACAAGAGCACAGCCCACCCAACCCCTGCAGCTTCACGAGGACAGAGGGGAGAATACAGCCCCTTCTGACCCCATCTCCCTGCTACCTACTCCTGAACCCCACTGACATCTTACGCTTGGTCTGCTTGAAAACGTCAGAGGATGTGTCCATAGTATGGGGTGGGAGGGGGAGAATACATAACAAAGGACCTGGCATTCCTGGAACGGAATGGTTATTTCCCCATTCTGGAAATAAAACTCATAATTGCAAGATTTCTGTGCCACCATGCCTCACCCCCTATGTCCCAATAGCACCAAAATGCAGCAAACGGAGGGCCTGAATTGGAGGTATTACCCTAAACTTGTAAATACCTCGCTCGGCAGTATTGCGGTTTATTTGGCCTGTAGATATCTGAGCCCTATCCATTACAATCTTAATAAGGACCTTAGTCCATAGCCTCTCTGCTAAGACCGCGAGTAAAGGGTACCAGTTATTGACAATTGTGGTGATGATTTCGTCATCAAGTTGACGGCAGGACAACAAACCCACTGCCAGGTATCATTCTTCAATGAGCTGTACGCACTGTTGTAGGGACCCCCGTTTAGCCTGGTCTTGACTGTCTGAAATTCCCGCCTTGTCCCCTATAATCGTTCTACATTTATACAGGAAGTAGGATAGATAGTTGCTGGGCTACAGTTATGCAGATCATCAACAGCATATGTATATCGCACGTAAAAGTGAATACAAGTACAACACAGAACAGCCGCAGCTTAACATACGAAGCGACTAGTGAGGGAAGGAGGGAGGGCCTCCTAACGCGGCCACATCTACTTAGCTGCGTGCAGCGGGGGTTGCTACGGGAAATGGATAGGTATGGCGTCAGCACAGGGAATGGTTTGGTAACAAGGCCAGGTGGACCCAGAAGTTCGCGAGGTCGTTAGGGAGACTGCTTAAGGGAGAGAGTCTTGGTGCCCCGGGCTTCGCGCAGGGAAGTGGATAAAGCCACACATCCCGCTCACCAAAGCGAGATCTTTTTAATAGCGTCCAGTCTCTAATTTAGCCACCTCGCGGGCCTTAGCAGGGACGTGGGCAGATTTCGAAGTTGGTTTTAATTGGCAGTAGCCATTTCTGAAAAAAACACTATAGGATTACACGTGTTGCGAACAGGGACGGGCGGCTTCTGCGTGGCACCCTCATTGGCGTGTGTGCCTCAGTGCACCAAGCGAGGATTTGCAGAGGGCAGAGTAATTCATAGCATGCGCACTTGTGCGTCGATTCCATGCAGTTTTGGTGTGCCTTAATATGGCAACTGCAGGACAAAAAGCGCGCCTACTCTCCTACAGTCACCCACACATCTCTCAACTACACCCTTAAAGTGTAACTTCTTCTCTGCACTTCCTGGCTCGCAA
Organism: Calotriton arnoldi; assembly: GCA_963921515.1. Taxonomy (NCBI): domain Eukaryota; kingdom Metazoa; phylum Chordata; class Amphibia; order Caudata; family Salamandridae; genus Calotriton; species Calotriton arnoldi. Next base: position 1,528,188 of record CAWUFW010002560.1, on the reverse strand, counting down.
TACTCGTGGTAGGGGGGGTCGCGCTGGGTTTCGCGCAGGGGTTACTGGGGGTTGGGAGAGGACGTTAAAAATTGAAAACTTACCTGACCGACCGGGTCTGTGCCGCCTCTGCTGCTGGGTCGGGTCCCGAGCCGCCTCTGCTGCGCTGCTCCTGAACAGGAACAGGCATGCTCCCTCCCCTCTTGTAAGCCAATCACAACGCTGCCATGGCAGCGTTGTGATTGGTGGGGAGTCCCGGACGGCGCCCAGCCGGGCACCAGTAGGGATGCCATTTTCTCTATGTAGGCTGCATGCAGCCTACATAGAGAAAATGTAGAGTGCGCATGACTGCTTTGGTCAGCCCCAGGGCTGACCAAGCAGTCAGGGCACTAAGAGTGGTGCAAGCCACTCCTACCCGACCCGCCCACCTGCCCGCCCCCAACCAGGCACACCCTCCCACCCGCCCCCAACCAGGCATACCCCTGCCTTCTGCTTTCTCGCAGCGCGAGAAACAGAAAATAAAATGGTATTTAAAATACCATTTTATTTTCTGCTTCTCGCACTGCGAGAAAGCAGTGGGGCGGCGCTCCAACGCCCTAATGGAGCGGCCGCCACTGATTTGCGGTGCTGTCTGGTTGCACGGTCATCTCTAGGACATTGACTGTACAAATGAATAGCATGTTTTAAAACAGCAGTCAAAAGTAACCGGCTCAGAGTGCACTACCAACGTGGCTTCACCCGAAGGTTCCAAGAACGCTTACGAAAGTCTCAGCTACTCTTCTGACTTGTCATGCATGATGTTTCTATCCTATAGACAGCAATAGGAATGAGCAAAAATATTCAAGCCACTGTGTGAAACAATTTAAAGAGCTCAATTTAAACTCATGATTAATGACAATTACTTGGAAGACAGTCTTCAGCAAGTTATTTCCTAAGGCTTTTATTATAAGAAATATGGTTTCCTGTGCTATGCTACCCAAAAAAGGGCATTTTGGAACTTTGTGCTCAGAACCACCTGATTCCCTGAGAAATTTCAGTACAGACCAGTTGTGTAGCAAGGGTGCCACAGGCCCTAATGCTACCAAGAGAAATGGGTCCCCATAACCTGGTTTTGTTGGTAAAAAAAAGTCTAGAATTGAGGTGCAGTTGACCCTGGTACCACAAGATGATCAAACACGACGTGGTCCTGTATACTGTTCACTCTAGGTTTACAGTTAGGTTACATTTAAGTTCCAGAATAGCGTCTCCTATAAACATTTCTTGTTTGCATGCTTGCTTGTTCTTCCTTCGGTTTTTATACAAAGCCAGATCTACTAAATTAGCATAACCCGGCTTTGCCCAAATCCTATTGCCAATTAAAAGCAGACGCAAACAAGCGGTCGAGCCTTATATTCAGTGACATCTTACAGATTTGTGAGGCCCTGGGCAAGATATATTTCAGCCCCCCTCCCCCACACCCCCGGAGCAACTTTGGATTTATCTCTTTTTGAGGTGGCACTCAAAAACAGCCAAATCAAAAGCTTACCAGTGGCGGGGACCAATCGTTCATATGAGGGAAACTAGTAAGTAGATGAAATATGTCCATTCTGAATCGAGTTAAAACAAACCTGTGTTTTTCATTGTGTACATATTCTAGATTGAGTTGGATGTAAAACGTGTGGTCAACCTTAGTTCTTCAAACAGTGACATGCATCCTACCTTCAATTCACTTCTACTAATAGGCCCCATGGAATCAGGATGTTCAAAATACTCTGGATGCCCCAAGTCCTGGTAAGATTTTTAATATTCTTCAACCAAGGAATTTTTAGGGCAAAAGGGGATATAGGGCAATCCCAAGTGATATCACGATCAAGTCTGGGACTCTCAGATGTCCAAATCTTATGCCAAAGTAAAATTGGCTGGATCCTAACTATGTTAAAAATGGTCCCCCCCCCCCCCCCCGATGGGTGGCCAAGCAAGATGGCTGAGCGGACGTGAGACGCTTCAGCTCCGGACCACCGAGGATGCCCCGAGTGATTTCCAGCGCTCATAGAGAGCAGTGACACAAATGCTCTCACCTGGTTCAGGCCCGAGCTGACCGGGATCACCTCAGTGGGTCCCGAAATCGACTTCTCTGCTCGTAAGCGGACGCGAGACGTGGAGTGGGGCCAGGTCGGCTTCCAAGATGGCGCGGAGAGAGGCGCCGGTCGGGGATGGCGAGGAGAGGTGAGCGCCTACTGCCCCTGGTCTCGGCGTGCCGGCGCCTGTGTCTGCGGTGGACGCCATCTGCCGTGGCATACCGTGGGGGGGACTCCGGCACCCCCCACTTCACTCAGAGACCTGCCACACTGCCTGGAGGGGAGACCCGCGCCCCGCTGAGCCGAGCAACCGGTACCCTGAGCTCCGGAGGCATGCACGCAATGTGAAGCAGCGTCGCTAGAGACGATGAGTGACGATCGACGTTGAGGGGGCTAGCTTGCTGGGACAATACTTACTACTTTTCTTGCCTGAAGTCAGCATTTTGTTGGGAGGAGAACCGTGGAGGGAGGTCTGCCTGACCTCAAAATGGCACCCGCAAGTTGAAAACCCATCAGCCCAAAGCCCAGCTCTGCTCCAGTGGCGGTGGGGGGATTGAGGCAGGCTGGTCATCATCTCCCCCACGCTGCCCAACCCGAGGTGCTTCCAGGCACCCTGCGGCCAACGCCTTATGGCTACTCCGTCATACATGTTGCCTGACTCTAAGATGGCCTCCAGAGTGTAATCGGTAGCAGCAGCTCAACCTCACGCCTAGGTGCATAGGAGTGTGGAGATAGGTTCTTGGCGCCAGCCCACGGAGGTGTTCGCTGCCTACTTGGCGCCGTGCACCGCTTTGCACCTATGCCACCGAAGAAAGCGACGAATAAAGTGTCCCGCTATTTTGCAACCGCAGATAAGAACTCTACCTCGGACTCGGACCAGACGACGACCATGGCCCTCACCAGGGAAGACCTGGTGGCCTCACTAAGAGACTTTAACGCTGAACTGTGCCAGGAGATAAAACAGGACCTACGCGCCTCTATGGACCAACGGAAGGCCGACCTAACGGAGAAGATGGCGTCGCTGAGACAGGATGTGGACGCTGTGGGTACCAGGGTGCTGGAGGTGGAGGAACAGACACAGGACCTCGACGCCCGCTCTAGCAAGCTACACGATGCCCAGCAGAACCTTCAATCCCAACTGCAACAAGTGCTCCTGAAGGCGGAGGACTTCGAAAACAGGTCTCGGAGGGAGAACATTCGTATCCGAGACCTGGAAGAAGGTGCGGAAGGGCCAGACCTCGAGGCGTTTGTAATAGGCCTCTTCTCAGAGATCCTGGCGCCTCGCCAACTGAAGTTGAAGATCGATCGAGTCCACCGGGTGGGGACCCCACAGACAGGAGTACACAGAAGGACATGGGACGTCTTGGTGAAGATGCACTCCTTCCAAATGAAAGAAGCCATCTTAAGCGCCGCAAGGAAGAAAGAGGAGACCTCCTTTCAGGGATATACGTGCGCGCTGTTCCAGGACTTGGCGCCCTCCACTCTGGCCCGTAGACAAGCGTTCCGCCCTGTCACCACCAAATTGCGGGAGGACAACATACGCTACCGCTGGACCTATCCTTTTGGTCTTGCCTTTGACTATAAGAATAGGCCCCACCACGTGAGTGAGCTGAGCGAGGGTCTGCAAATTTTGGGCCTACCATTGCCGGACGAGGACACCGCTGCAGACCCTTCACACAGCACGGGTCGGCCCCGGAAAGAGGCCCGATCCTGGCAAACAGTCACGAAGAACAGGCCAATCCCTAAGTGACGGGTTTTTTGTTTTTTTCTGGGAGGAGATGGCTACACACACGCCGCACATAGGGGCTTCTCACGGAGATCGGGCGCCGGGCCGGTGGCGGCCACACTGACGATGCAGCAGGACTATCCAGGCGATACGCCTCGACTCTGCTCTAGAACACACAGGTGTCAAAGTTTAACTGATTTTTACAAGTGCTCTCTATGTTTTTGCCGCATGGCAGCCAGGGGTTGCGGGCCTTGTCCGTACCGCCCAGAATTTAGTTTCTCTTCCTAATGAAGAATCGAGCTGAGGGCCTGTGGGCGACTCAGCACATTTTTTCTAGGGGATGTTGGGGAATTGGTTTGGGGGGGGGGAGGGTTCCTGGTGGTGGTGTCGGGTTACGTTAGATTTTAGGTTTCTTGGGCGGGGGCCACACATGACGGTAAAACTAGCCACTCTTCACAGCAAGCGATTGGAGGGGGGCAGCCTTCGAGAAGGGGTCAATGGTCAGGGGGGGGAGGGTTCAATCTACCCCATGGTCTCCATAGCGTCCTGGAACGTTAAAGGTTTGAATTCGCCTCAAAAGCGCCAAATAATCTGGAAATATCTCAACGACCACCAGTTCGAGGTTGTGGCGTTACAAGAGACGCATTTGAAGAAGTCCGAAGACATGCGGCTTCGCCACAAATCCTCCCCTTTAATTTATAAGTCATCAGCCAATACCAAACACAAGGGTGTGGCTCTGCTCTTCCGGGCCTCAGCCAAATTTCAGCCCGAAGCGGTTAAGTCCGACCGGGAGGGGAGGGTCATAATGGTGAAGGGAAGACTGCGGGGTACCCTTTGCACATTTATCTCCCTCTACGCACCCAACTCTGGGCAGACAGCGTTCCTTTTCACTACACTCGACTTAATTGGCAGCTTCGCAGAAGGCCCAGTGATTCTTCTGGGGGACTTCAACCTGACGTGGCACGACACCTTCGATAGTTCGCATTCCCACAGGGCGACCCCCACTTGCTTTCCCAAAGGGGTCAAACAGAACCTGCTCACGTTAGGCCTGTGCAACGCTTGGCGGACATTACATCCTACTACTAAAGAGTACACATATTTCTCTCATGTCCACCACTCCTACTCCAGGATTGACTACATTTTTCTTAGCCAGTCACTAGTGGGGTCCCTTCACGCTGCCCAGATCCTGCCAATTTCGATATCAGATCACAGCCTCGTATCTATCAGCCTATCTTGGGGAGGGATTAAGCCAGGTACGTCTAGATGGTACTTCCCGGCCGCGATTACCCGAGACAAGTCCCTCCGAGACGAATTGCGGACCGCTATCACTGAATTCTTCACACTCAATACTCCGGCGGCCACTACACCACAAAACAACTGGGACGCTTTCAATGCGGTGTTAAGGGGTAAATGCATCCAGATTAACGCAGTCCTGAATAAACATCGGGCGAAGGAACGATTGGCCCTAGAAGGAGAACTTGAGGCCGTAGAAAAGTCACACAAGGAAACCCCCACCCGTGCGCTACAGCGACAGCTCACCGCGTTAAGAGGCACATTACGTGCCATTTACAATAACAGAGCCGAATACACTCTGCTTAAATTACGACAGACATCATATTCCCAGGGTGACAAAGTGGGAACTCATTTAGCGCGACAGTTACGGGAGAAGAGGGAATGTGAGTTTATTGGGGGCATCACGGATGCGGCTGGGCACCTTACACACGCGGACGACATTAAAGCTAATATCTTCGGCGCATTCTATGGGGATCTGTATCGAGGCACTCCCCCCGATACTTCCCTTCAACAGCAATATCTCGACTCGGTGGACCTTCCTCACCTCTCCCCGGTGACCGTGGAGCCGTTGGAGGCTCCCATTACATCAGAGGAAGTTAGCCAGGCCATAGCTAAGCTTAAAATGCACAAGGCTCCGGGGCCCGACGGCCTGACGGCGCAGTTTTATAAATGTTATGCATCTGAGCTCATCCCCCACTTAACCGAGTTGTTCAATGCTATAGCGGCAGACGCTAGAGTTTCGGCCTCAATGGCCGAGGCGGTAATTTCTGTCATCCCTAAGCCAGGAAAGGACCCTCAGATCTGTGCGTCCTATAGGCCCATAGCCCTCCTCAACCTAGATGCAAAGCTTTACTCCGCGATTCTGGCCGCTAGTCTCGACGACTTAATGCCCACGCTAATCCACCCTGATCAATCTGGGTTTATAAAGGGTCGGCAAACACATGACAACATTCAGCGCACTATACACCTTATAGAGAAAGTGTCCAAATTCAGAACCCCCGCAATTCTAGTGGGTCTTGACGCCGAAAAGGCCTTTAACAGGGTGGATTGGTCGTTTCTTTTCCTTACCATGCGGAAATTTGGCTTCGGGGACAGGTTTCTCAACATGGTCAGGGCCAACTATCATCTTCCGCAATCATGTGTACTGGTCAATGGTTACAGGTCACTCCCCTTTGCCCTAAGCAGAGGTACGCAACAGGGTTGCCCGCTCTCCCCCCTTTTATTTGCACTCAGTATCGAACCCCTAGCCGCACAATTTCGAGCTAATGAGGATATCCGGGGTATACGCTATGGAGGCACAGATCATAAAGCGTCGCTATTTGCGGACGATATCTTGCTCACGCTCTTGGAGCCAGCCTCCTTACTCCGAGTGGTACAGGAGGAACTGCAGAATTTTGAGCTGGTCTCAGGTTTCAAAGTTAGCTTATCCAAATCCTCCATACTAAATCTCACACTCTCTGACGCTGAGGCAACTAAATTGCGGGGTCAAACGTCTTTCCACTGGGCCAAACACTCCCTTTTATACCTGGGCCTACATCTCACGCCCAAAATTGGGGACCTTTATAAGGCTAACTACCCTCCTCTGGAAGCGCAGCTTAAACGAGATTTTAAAAGATGGAAGCCTCTCTATATTTCCTGGCTTGGGCGGATTAACGCCGTCAAAATGACGGTCCTGCCGAAACTCCTGTATCTATTCCAGGCACTCCCAATTGCTCTCGACCGGGCCCTCCTACCTCGCCTGCGCTCGCTTGTCACCAATTTCATTTGGCAGGGAGGGAGGGCGCGCCTTCCCTTCCATGTCCTGCGGCGCCCAAAGAATAGTGGGGGGGTGGCCCTACCGGATTTTCACTTATACTATCAGGCGGCACAGTTGCGGGTGGTGACAGAGTGGTCCGCTAGAGAATCTGACAAACACTGGCTCCACATGGACCGGGCCATAGTGGGGCGCACAATCTGGGATGTCCTGTGGAAACCTAAGTCAAACAGGCCAGCAAACGCATACCTCAGCACGCCCACACGCACCACACTTACAGTTTGGGATCAAATCACGAAGAGAGAGGGATGGACCTCTTTCCCCTCCCCATACACTCCAATTCACTTCAACCCGGACTTTCCACCGGCAATGCGCGAGGGGCCCTTTGACTGTTGGAGGGAAGGGGGCTGCTTAAAATTGGCGGACTTATTTCACAACTATGATATTTTAACGTTTGAGAGCTGCAAACGTGACTTCCAGTTTCCCATAGTGAGCACTATCACTACCTTCAGCTTAAGCACTGGGTCACTCTCCCACACGTGAGCGAGGCCGCTACCAGGGACCTCACAGCTAAGGAACGACTAGTACGAAAATCGGGAACCATGAAGGGGGCAATTTCCTCACTCTACGCCATGCTACTAAATACTTTAAACGCACCCCGGGCGCGATACATGTCCTTTTGGGAACAGGTGCCTGGAAGGGAGATTTCAGATGAGGACTGGAAATACATTTGGGGCGGCATTCCTAAGAACAACCACTCAGTGGCCTTGAGGGAAGCACATTACAAGACCCTCTTCGACTGGTACCTTTACCCCACTAAACTCAAACAGATTTTCCCTGACACCTCGGATCTCTGCTGGCGGGGTTGTGGGCTGCAGGGGGATTTTCTGCACATCTGGTGGGACTGCCCTGGTATCTGTACATTCTGGGAGGAAATCCTTTCCCACATCAAAGACCTGCAGGAGTATCCCATCCCGACAACTATAGAAGGGGCACTACTAGGCATTAGGGACCCTGACCTAGAACACCAAACGAAAGCCGACAAGGCCATTATGTGGGTTTGTCTGGGGGCAGCAAAACTCACAATAGCAGCGGCCTGGAAAAAGAAAGCCGCACCGGCGATTTCCTTGTGGCATGCCCGTCTATGGAGAATTCTCTCTATGGAACGCCTCTCAGATATCTTTCGGGGCAACTACAAGGATTTTGAATACAAATGGGGCCCACTGGTAACTTATCTGTCCCGGGGTCTACCCTCGGCGGTCTGCCCTCCCTCTTTAAGGGCCATGCATCTTTTTCAATTCTAAACACCTCAACGAGGGTTAGCTGACGTGATTATTCCCTTTCTAGAAGTTGTGGCCCTGCCTTCACAGTCTCACCTTTTTGACACACCCATGATTCGCGCTACTTTTTGTACAGCTCCACCACCACCAGGGAGGGTGAGGAGGGAGGGGGTTTCTGTTTGTATTTCCTTTTCTTGTTTAAGGGGTCACCCTTAAGGTTGAATGTTTAAAAACAGACATCTTCTCTTTGGGTTACAGGGGGGGTGTAATAGACCTAGCGACAGGTGAAACTGGACTACAACTGGCTGAATGTTTTGACCCTGGGTCCTGTGCGCCCTACTGTACTCATGTCGTTGTATCTGCTTATGATGTTGAATAAAAAGACTTTTGACCAAAAAAAAAAAGGTTTCCCCAATTCAGGATGGCATATAACTGTAGAGCTACAACTATGAACAAGGAGCAGATGCCTTAAAAAGACATTTTCCACCATTGTAAAGTTTGACAACCAATATATCCCCACACCTCTGCCCCGTATAAAGCCATAGGCAAGCATTTAGCGATAAAGATGAATAGCATCCCTTTAGGGGGCTTCTTACCCAGCTTTCTAGAAAAAGTACACAGGGCCATCTTGGATTTCGTGAACTGGAGCTTTCTAGCATTGACTGCTTATATCCATGTACCCTCCTTATCAAACAAAATTCTCAGGTAGAAAAAGGTAGCAGTAAAACAAATCTTGTTGGCGCCTATCGTTACGTAATTGTCATCAGCATAGAGAAGGCGGGGATCGGGCGATGATCAATTAGGGGTAGATCTCTACCGTTCCTTGCGAGCACCCTTCTTAAGTTGTTAGTGTACAGGGTGTGAGCATGCAGCCTGTCTGACCCCCCTCTCTATGCTAAAAGTTTGGATGCATTCTCCCTTAACACCAAAGTGCACTTGTGCCCTGCTCCCTGTGTACAGCTCCCTCAGAAACTGGACAACGGGGAGATTAACACCAAGATCAATCATGATGGCCCACAACTTCTGATGGCTAACACAGTCAAATGCTGAGGATAGATCAACAAATGCTAAAAACAAGTTACCACGTCTGACCTGAGTGTATTTCCCAATTAAGAGTCCATGCTCAATCGTCCCTAACCGGGCCCGAAATCCATACTGTAAGTCTGAAAGAACATCATTAAATTCAGTCCATTCCTGGAGTTTTTTCAAAATAATACAGCCCACTACCTTCACCAGTGAGTCTAGAAAGGAGATAGGGCAGTAGCAAGCGGGATTGTGTCGGTCACCCTTTTTATAGATAGGAACAATGAGTGACTCTGATAACACTGAAGTTGCTCCACTCTGGACATTGTATTGTATTGCAATTGCATTTATATAGCGCTTACTACCCCTGACGAGGCGTCAAAGCGCTTTTTCGGGGAGTAGCACACTACTCCAGAACCCATAAAGGATTAGTGTTGAATTAGTATAGTGAAATATGAAAGTAATTTGAGTGGTGGATAGGTTAGTCAGTTATTTGGATTCAGAAGGATAGCGGAGGGATAGAAGAGGGAATAAGGTTTGCATTTATATAGCGCTTGTTACCTCTGATGGGGTGTTGAAGTGCTTTTTTGGCGAGTAGCACGCTACTCCTGGACCCATAAAGGATTGGTGTTGAATTAGTATAGTGAAATATGAAATTTGAGAAGTGGACATGTTAGTCTGTGTTATTTTGATTGAGAAGGATAGTGGAGGGATAGAAGAGGGAAGGATTTTTTTTTGGGAGGGCATAGCAGTAGGAGGAGGCGTGGGATGAGTAAAAAGGGATGTGGAGTGGAGAGGAGAGGAAGAGTTTAGAAAGGCTTGTTTTGGGGGATTGGTATAGTAAAAGAGGTGTCAGGTGATGCAAGAAGGGGTAGAGTAGGGGGGAGTCTAGAAAGGGTTATTTTGGGGGTCATAGTAGTGGTATGGGGTTTGGGATGAATGAGAGAGTGGATGTAGAGGATATATTGATAGAGGTACTGGGTGAGATATAGGGTAGTGCATTGGATATGCTGAATTAGAAGAAAGTAATAAATATATAGATCCATAAGTATATAGATGCATAAAGGAAGTAAGTATATGTAGATTAAAGATATTGATAGAGGTATAGGGTGAGAAATAGGGTAGAGCATTGAATATGATTTTTAGGAGAAAAGTAATAAATATATAGATCCAGGTACATGGAAGGTATATAGATGCATGAAGGAAGTAAGTATATGTAGATTAAAGATGCATTAGATGAAATCTGGTTTTCAAGTGTTGTTGTACTTACATTTTTTTTTTTTAAACATAATTATTCTACATGTTTATACAAAGCAATACACATATGTAGGTACATATCTATAGTACAAATAAATGCTTATATACAGAGGGATATGCTGTATATTTCTGTTTGCGTATGGTGCTTATGTGGGGAACAGCAAATTCTTGAGTAGTTTTCTGAAGATAAGGTGGTTGTTCGTGGATCTTATGTTGGGGGGTAAAGAGTTCCATAGTTTGGCTGCTTGAACAGAGAAGGATGTGCCACCCATGTTTTTTTTTCTTGTATCTGGTATTTTGAGGCGTGGTGCCACTCTAGAACGGAGGTTCCTTTGTTGAATGTGTTTGGTGATTTTATTCCATGTATCGCTTTGTGGGTGATACAAAGCAGCTTGAACGTGGATCTTCTGGCAACCGGTAACCAATGCAGGGCTTTCAAAGCAGGTGAGATGTGGTCTCGCGGTTTGATATGTAAGAGTAGTCTGGCAGCCGAGTTCTGAATCCGTTGTAGTCTTTTCATGGTTTTTAAAGATGATCTGTGGGAGAGGCTATTGGCGTAATCGAGTTTGGACAGAACAAGGGAGATGGTAGCTTGGACCTTGTGTGGAAATCCCAAATGGGGGAAGATTCGTCGCAGAGTTTTCATAGTAACAAAGCTTGATCTTGCTAGTTTGTCCACTTGGGCATTCATTGATAGCTTGGAGTCCATGGTCATTCTGAAGTTTCTTACTTCCTTTGATACTTTAAGCGTGTTCCCAGATTATCAGGCCAGGCGACGAGCAGGTCATAATTTTTCCAATTACCACACGTGAGTATTTCCGTTTTAGAAGCATTCAATTTGAGATGGCTCTAAGTCATCCATTGATCCACGGCTCTGAGACAACTGAAAATTGGCGAGTTTCCAATACCTTTGGGGCATTCCAGTTGAAGGAGTATTTGTGCGTCATCTGCATAGCTATAGCACGTGAGGTGAAACTGATTGATCAGTACTGGTAATGACTTCATGTAGATGTTGAAAAGCATGGGCAAGATGATAGAGCCTTGAAGGGCCCCTGCTTTTGTGGAATATGGTTTGGACGAGAAAGGTGGGGTATGGATGACATTAGTTCTGTTTCGAAGGTAGGATGCAATCCAGTCTAGAGCAGTCCCCTCTATGCCGGTTTCGTAGAGTCTTTGTATCAGAGTGTCATGGTCAACCGTGTCAAATGCAGCCGAGAGGTCTAAGAGGAGTAGCGCAGCAACCCCGTTGCGGTCAACTGTGTTCTTCAGGTCATCCCAGATGGCAAGGAGGGCAGATTCTGTGCCTCTTCCCGGATGAAATCCTGTTTGGAAGTCTGAAAGTATGGCATTCTCTTCAATGAATTGTGACATCTGGGTGAACGCTGCTCTTTCTATCAGTTTGCCCAGGAAAGGTCCATTTGTAATGGGTCTGTAGTTGTCAGGGTTCCGCGGGTCCAAGTTTGTTTTCTTCAATATAGGGCGTATGTATGACTTTTTGAGTTCCTCTGGAAATATTACGGTAGTTAAGGAATCGTTGATGATTCTTTTTACTGCAGTGGCAGCAGAGGTTGTTAGAAGAATTTTCTTGAAAGTTTGGGTGGACACGGGTCAGAAGGGCTGCCGGCAGGCCTGCTTGCTTTGACCAGGTCCATAAATTCATCGTGTGAAATGTGTTGGAAGGAACGGAGAGGCGGTGTTAGAGTATTCTTGGACTGTTGTTTTGTAAAAGGGTTAGTGCTGGTGCTTTGTCTCTGCTGCATTGAACCTAGAGTGATCTCCGATATGGGAAGAGGTGTGGTGCAGCGGCCAGGGCGGCTGACTCCAGAACACGGGGGCTCACGGTTCGATCCCCGGCACTGGCGGCAGGTTAGCCCAGCACCTTGTGACTCTGGGCAATAGCTCGCTTAATCTTCCTGACGGCCCCCAGCGCCGGGACACCTCTCCGGAGGTAGCTGTGCGCTTTACAAATGCTGGTATTTCATTTCATTTCCGAGGGCTTGTTATGTTGCCTCCTGTTGCTTGAGATTCAGGGATATCAAAGCCTCATGTTCCTGTGTCTGGTTGTAGGAAAGTGCCTCTTTTTTCATGGTTAGCCCCCACTTTTTGCCTGATGTGATGTCGGATTGTAAGTGCACTGGGTCCCTGCTAACCAGGTTCCCAGTGCCAGATCTCTTTCTCCCAAACTGTCCCATGATTGGCACCACTTCAGCTACACCTGTAAGTCACTAGTAAATGGTACCCATGGTACTTAGGACATAGGTACTGAAGAGGGTCCTCTGGGACTGCAGCACTGGTTGTGCCACCCCAGGGACCCCTCACCAAGGCTATGCACTCTGCCATTGCAAGCTGTGTGTCTTTGTGCAGGACAATCCGAGGACTCGACATGGCACACACCCCTGTGTGCCATGCCACCCAAGCAAAAGAAACAATTGATGGACGGAATGCTGGACAATGCAAACATTCACCCCCAGTCACAAGGATCTGGGTTTAATCCATCATTCTTTTGCTCACCACACCACCCCAGCTTGGACCCAGCCATATGCAAATCAGTCTTGACCCTGTTCCTGTGGGAACAGTCCAGCCTGAACTGCCAAGCCAGGTCCTCCCTGGACCGGAAATAAGCATCCTGGGACCGGTTTCAGGGCATCACCCTTCATCAGCCAGGCTAGCTTGAATCCAGTGGGGTAGTGAGCACTGGACCCACGTCTGGGCATGCCCTTCCCACTTAGGGCAACATATGCAAAAGAAACACTTGATGGACAGAATGCTGGACAATGCAAACATTCACCCCCAGTCACAAGGATCTCCATCATTCTTTTGCTCACCACACCACCCCAGCCTGGACCCAGCCATATGCAAATCAGTCTTGACCCTGTTCCTTGTGGGAACAATCCAGCCCGAACTGCCAAGCCAGGTCCTCCCTGGACCGGAAACAAGCATCCTGGGACCGGTTTCAGGGCATCACCCTTCATCAGCCAGGCTAGCTTGAATCCAGTGGTGTATTGAGCACAGGACCCACGTCCCATGCCACCCATGCGCTACATAAGATATAGGTAAATCACCCCTACTGCAGGCCTTTAGCCTTAGGTAGAGTACACTATATCCTATGTGTTGGCATATCAGCATGAGCAGATATGCCCCTACAATGCCCAGTCTATTCTGGGATGTTTTTAGTGAACAAGGAAGCCATAAAGAGTACATGGGCTGGATACTTGTCAATACAAGTTTCCTAGCTCCTTGATGGCTTCACTGATTCCTAAGATCTTTGGTACCAAACATCTTGTCTTAATAAAACCTCACTGACGCAAGTGTTGGATTTATTAATAAATTCACACAGGAGACCCTTTCAGAGGGCCCCCTGAAAACCTACCAAGCACTGGTGTGGTTCCTGACTGGTTTTCGTCAGTCTGCCACCACCACACATGTTTCTGACTATCAGAGGACAAAGACAAAGCCTGCTCTGGGCGGAGGTGCTTCACACCTCCCCCAGGAAAGGATCGCCATGACAAGTGAGCTGTACAGAAGCACTGCCCATGCATGCTAATGTCGGTTCCTTTCTTTCCGCACCTTGACATGCGGATTTGGAGCTTCTCCTTGGTCTTTCAGACCAGTAATTTTCTCCAAAATTAACCAATGTGCAGGGGAAAATGTCACCCCAAAGGCGACATCTTTAAACTGTGTAGGGACTGTCGCAAACAAATGTCTGTGACACACCCACATGAAGTCTGCTTATGGTGCTTGGGGTCAGAACACAACTCCAGTGCCTATGATGACTGCGCTCAGATGAACCTGAAAGCCATTATGGGACTGTGAGGCCAAAGTTTACTCGGTCAAACACACAAAGACTCCATTCCATGACTGGGCCACGTTGAAAAGAAGGTCCTCTTCCTGAAGTCCTTCGCCCAGCAGATCATCATCACTGTCGAAGTGTTCAGGTAAGTCCAAGAAAAAGCACCAAAAGTTGAAGCAGAAATCGTCCCCTTCCTGCCACTATTGGACTCGAGAGAGGGCATCAACTTGCCTCCCGGTCTCGTTTCTGATCTCCATCAGAGCTGATTTCGATTCTGGTCTTGGCACACCCCTAATTTCCAAGTCTGTCTGTAACATCACAGCAAGTAAAGGCCTCCAGAGAGGGCATGCTGTGCATTTTCAGCACTTTACTGGCTGCCTCTGGTGTGCCTTCGGGCCCAAGGATCCGCAAGGTCCCCCACGTTCTGGCTTGAACATGACCGACTGCTTGAGTTGAGCAATGGGTACTAGTGTGGCTCTTCAGTACCATGCCTTTATGAGGGCTATGGGCTTCTCAAAGGATATCCAGGTGTTCTTAAAGGACATGACATTTGACGACTCTCACCTTTGTGGTGAGAAAGTGGAGTTGGCCTTGGAACAGTCCAAGGAAACCAGAGCCAAAGCATGTTCCTTAAGCCTTTCTGCCCCGCAAGACAATTCCACCAGCAATTTTACCCTCTTATGGCTGAGTTAGAGGTTTTTCATTTCGCCAAGCCCAGACTCCTCCACCAGCCCAGCAGGCCTTTCGGCCCTTTCATAGCAGTGACTAAGGCCACAGTTCTCAGAGACAATACTCAGGACATCAGGGACAGTGTGCAGTCCCGGCCCCTACCACTCCAGCAGCCAGAGCTACAAAGCCACTTTAGTGTGTCCTTGTCAGTACCCAGCCACCCTGTCGGAGGCGGGCTCAGATATTTTCTCCAAGGGAGGCAGGTCATCACTTCAGACGGATAGGTCCTCTGAATTGTCCAGCAGAGCTACGTCCTCCCATTTTTCTCTACCCCACCGCACCTTCCACCACCATTAGGGCGGCTGACATAGGGTCACCTGTCTGTCTTGCAGTAGAAAGTGCAGGAATGACTGGGCCCAAGTCATCCTAGTGGAACCACACTGGACCAGGAGCGTGCGGTACCCAGAACTCCAGGACATGCACATCTGTCCTTCGATCAAGCTGCTGCTTTGCGAGGATCTTCTGTTACAGCAGCAGGGCAGGGTACTGCATCCAGTCCTGCACAATCTGCATCTCCATGCTTGGAGATTGAGTGTTGGCAGTTGACCTCCTTTGACATTCCCCCTGAGGTCATTGATGGTATCTTGGCAGCTGGGCATCCTTCCACAAAATCAGTGTACACCATTTGTTGGGACAGATTTATGGATTGACCCAATACAAATTGACCCACTACAAGAAAGTTGTCTGAAATTTGTTTTGTCTTCGATATCTAGCCCAACAAGGACTTGCTTTGAGCACTGTTAAGGGCTACTTATCGTCTCTTACAGCCTTTTTAACATTACCAGATCAGTCTTTGCTATCTAAATTACCTCGTGGGATGAGATTTTTATATAGGGTTGACTTCACGCAAGATACGTATTAGGATAAGTGATCAGCAAAGTAATATTAGTTGTAAGAAGAGCTCCACAAGCATGAAAAATCATTTTTGGGAGCATAGCCACTCCGACCGAGATATCTTGTGGGTAGTATTAGAAAAGCTAACACCAAGACCATACAGTAACATGGTTCAGATACAGGGAGCAACTCTGGGTGTACCATCTAAAAAAACACATAACGTGGATTGAAGGATGATATACCTTGGCTACAGATTGCTAAATAAGAGGGGTTAGCTGGGAATTTCTACACCTTATGTTATGGATGGACGCTAACTGTATATTTTAGCACGTCCATCCCACATATAAGGCAGCTCTTTCGACCTCCTACAGGGTCTTATGAGGTGCTCTGCCTCTTCCAGCCCCAAAGGATTAGATCACTGTATTCAGGGCCGGTCCTAGAACTTCTGGGGCCCCTTGCGAAAGGGAAGATGTGAGGCCCCTCTAATTTGCATGTAACATCACAAGAAGTGACATCACAGAAAGTGACATCGCAGGACTATTGATCTTATTTGGCATCATTGAAGAGACCTAACGTGGATATCAGTAACAAGGACAAAAAGATAAATATACAAATGAAATAAGTCCATATATTTTAAAACTGTATTAAATGGATTACATCTGTCACATTGGATGGAAAAGCTAGTTGCAGGTCTCAAAAAGATGGATGTTTTTACTCCATGTTAACTGATTGTTTATAGATGAGTGCATGATAAAAATTCCAGTTCTGTCTCATAATATTCGAATTATAGGAGTGCCAGAGAAGGCGGAGGGACGGGCAGTGGACCTGTTTGTAGAGGACTTAATAACCAACTCACTCCAGCCCACGGGCCTGTCGAAATTCTTTTCGGTGGACCGCACCCATAGGGTTCCTGGAATGCGGCCCAAGCCTGGGGCCCCACCGCGTCCCATAATTGCGAGACTCTTCTACTACAGAGACAGGGATGTGATCCTCCAGGCGGCCAGGAGCAACCCACCGTTGAAGTATGAGAATGCCCTCATTACTTTCTATCCGTATTTTACACAAAAAGTGCAGCAGAAAAGACTAACTTTTCTGGATATCAAAAATAACCTAAATGACCGAGACATTAAGTACTCTATGCTTTTCCCGGCGACACTTAGAGTAATGGCAGAAGGCAAGATTTGACGATTTGACACTCCTAAGGAGGCCCAAGACTGGCTAGACGGATGGAGGACCATTCCTAAATCACATCACCGGCAGCCGACCACATCCAGGTATAATGCAGCAAATCCCGACGGCGGGCCAGACTTGGGATGCTGATCGATAAGGAGAGGGACAGCTCTGCGACTACAGAGGCGGCGCCGCAATGTGAAGCTCCGGGGGTTGGGGTTCCGTGGGATCATGGTTGGTTTGAACTGGCCTGGAGCTGATGCGGTGCGACAACAAGACGGCGTGTCAGCTGAGGACTATACATGCAGATAAGACTTACGCTTTATATGTGTAAACGAAAGAGATGCTAAATTGTTGTGCTTGCCTAGATATGTCTGGGTCAGTAGAAGACCTTATATGTAGGACAGTCTTATGTTTCCTATTTACAGCCAGAAGAAATGTTACTTTGTAGTGCTTGCCCAGGTATAACATGGTCAGTTAAAGACCCTACATGCTGATACGTTTTATGCTTCCGATGCATAACCAAAAGTGATGTTAAAGTGTGATATTTGCCTAGATACTGCAGGGTCGGTAGAAGACCCTACATGCAGATATATTTTATGTTTTTTATGTGCAGCCAAAAGTGATGTTAAATTGTTGTGTTTACCCAAAATATAACATGTGCAACACCCACGCCACACACATTGACAGGGGAGGGGGGAGATCGGCGGGCTCCCCGGCACTGAGCCGACTCCAATTGGGTTTGTTAATCTGGGGCGACAGGCACTCTGCAAGTTGGGGTGGGTGGGTGGTTTTTAACCCACAGGGCAGGGAGGGGGGAGGGTTATGTACAGGGTTTGCAATGTTGGTATGGCCACTGAATAGATGGCACAGTTCTAAAGTCATACCAGTTGATGGCCTGGCAGGGAGTGGGAGGACGACGAGATGCACTAATGGGAACTAAAAGGCAAGGTAGACTACTCGTAAACAATTGGTATCTGGGACGTAGCCCCGGTGCTCAATCATGTAACACTGGCAGAAAAGGGTGCGGATGAGAGCCGGACCTCCCCTGGGGCAGGATCGGGATTACGGGTTCTGACATGGAACGTCAATGGACTGGGGCACAAGATCAAGCATACAGTGGTACTGCAGTACCTACGTAGACAGTCCCCCGACATAGTATTAATCCAAGAATCCCACCTTAAAGGCACCACCTGCAAGGCGCTAGATAGGTTTGGATACAAATTAGTGGCACATGCTGGCTTCACCACGCGGTTGAGAGTGGTTGGGATCCTACTCAGGACGACTCTGCCCTTTGTTCCCAGGAGGGTGTGGCACGACCCACTGGGCAGATATGTAGCCATCACAGGGAAATGGGAGACAGAGTGCTTAACTTATGCTCGGTTTATGTACCGCCAAGGTTGCATTCGGATATGCTGAGGGAGTTGGGGGTCTTGCTATTGGACCTGCCAGATGGGATCCTAATCATGGGTGGGGACATGAATGCCATTATGGATCCAGGGTTGAGACAGGATATCGGTGGCAGGCCGAGAGAAGGAACAGGACCCACTGAAAGATTTTGTGGGCGCAATGGGGCTGGTAGATTTATGGAGACTGCATAACCCAGAAGACAGACAAGTACACGTACCACTCAGCCTCGCATGGGGGATACTCCAGTTTGGATTACTTGATGACGCAAACGATGTACGCACAGTGGTTTATGGGAACAGTGCACAAGGCACAGGGAATCTCCGGCCATTCGCCTGTTGAAACGCACCTGAAGGGAGTAACTAGCCACCTTACTACACCTCCCAGAATGGACCCCTGGCTCTTTAAGGATAAACAGGTTAGGCACCAAATAGGTGTGCAGACGGAGCAATACTTCAGTGATAATTTGGGAACAGTGGACTCGTCATGCACGATATGGGAGGCATACAAGGCAGTGATGAGGGGTTAGGTTCAGGGACTGGTGGGGGGGGAAAAAGGAGAAACGGATTCAATTAGATACACTAGAGAAGGAGATCCTGCACCTGGAGGGGAAGGCCTTGGACGGTAGCGAGTCAGCAGTGCGAGTTAGACAGCAGATCCAGCTCAAGCAAAGGGAGATGAAAGACATAGAAGAAGTAGCAGCCAAAAAACACGCCAGAGCGACCCAGAGGTGACTATATGAGGTTGGGGACAAGGCTAGTAAGTTGTTAGCATGGCTTGACAAAAGAGAGAAAGAGCAAAGCTGGGTTGTAGAGATAAGGAATCCACAGCAGGAGACTAAAACGATGGGGACTGACATAGCCTCAGCGTTCGCAGATTACTATGAGACCCTATACACATCGACATCCACCAGAACGGGGGAAGACTGCGCGGAGCTGTTAAGAGATCTCCCAGTCCCACGACTTTCAGCAGAAGACAGGGATGCACTAGACAAGGAACTCACGACGGAAGACATAATAGGGGCTTTGGGGGACCTACAGTCGGGTAAAGCGGCCGGCCCCAACGGCATACCCATGGAATTTTATAAGGGGGTGGCCTCGAAAGTGGCCCTGCACATGCTGGCCATGTGTAAGGAAGCCCTCAGCGAGGGAGAGTTGCCGGCAGACGAAAGACTGGCCACGATCGTGGTGCTGCCAAAACAGGGTAAGCGCCGGAAGACTGTGGGTCATACCGTCCGATATCATTGTTAAACGTGTAAGTTAAGCTATTAGCAAAGGTGTTGGCAAACAGGCTTGGGGGCGGTTATTTCTTCGATCATACACCCAGACCAGTCTGGGTTTATGCCCCATAGGAGCACCAGGCTCAACTTGCGAAGACTCTATGGGGTTTTGCACGCTACTGGGAACGGCTCGTGTGGAGACGCGGCGCTACTGTCGCTTGACGCATGCATGGCTTTTGACAATATAGAATGGCCATACCTGCTGGCAGTACTGGAGAGGTTCGGATTTGGGCCTAGTTTTTGTGCATGGGTACGGTTGCTATATACGGGCACACTGGCAAGAATTCGAGTGAATGGGGCTACCTCGAGGATAATACAGCTGAATAAGGGCACAAGGCAATGTTGCCCGCTTTCGCCTATGTTATTTGTGCTGGCATTGTAGCCGCTGGCAGTATGGGTTAGGATGGACCCATTCATCCGAGGAATAAATGGGGGCGGGGGATGGGACGACAAAATCTCTTTGTGCGCTGATGACACTATTATATGTAACTAACCCTGCGTTCTCGATTGGTCGAGTCATAAATATATTCTACCTGTTTGGAACCTATTCTGGGTACAGAATAAATTGGAACAAGTCCGTACTATACGTATTGTCTGGCGCAACACCGTGCCTACCCTCTAGTGCTCGTGCCTTAGTAATAAAAGATGAATTTAAATACCTAAGAATAATCATTTCTAAAGGAAACCACCGCTTCCTTGAAAAGAACTTGCTCCCCCAACTCGACAGAGTGCGCAGGGATATTGTCCACTGGAGGAAGCTCCCTTTGTCCCTAATGGGGCGTGCAGCCCTGTTCAAAATGATGGCGCTGCCTCAGTTCCTTTATGTCCTACAGAACACCCCATGCACAATACCTCCTAGTTTTTTTTAAACAAGTAGATTCCGAACTGAGACTACTGCTATGGGACGGGGGTCAGGCCAGAATTGCCCTCCATAAGTTGCAACGCAGTGTTTACAAGGGAGGACTGGCAGTCCCTGATATTAAAAAGTATTACTGGGCGGCACAACTCACAACCATTAACGAGTGGGTGTTCGCTGGAAGAGAGGAGCCTGCCTATAGAATGGATCATCACTGCTTGGGAGAAGGTGGCTACCTAGCGGCGCTGTATGGGCGAGGTGGGTATGGTACAATGCCTCCATACACTAGGGTGACAATACAAGTTTGGAGGGCAGCCACCGCGTTTCTGGGGTGGAGGTGCAGGTTAACTGAACAGACTCCATTATGGGTCGGCGACCGCCTCGAGGAGGTGGGTCAATTAAAAGGATTTCAAAAATGGCGGACCATTGGGATAGACTACCTGGGAGATATCTGGAGAGGGGGGAAGTTGATAAGCGTTTGAGGACCTTAAAATCGAGTACCAGATGTCCGATAAGGAGTTTCTGCGCTACTTGCAGCTACGACATGCGCTGACACGACATGTAGCAGAAGGGGAGCAGTTTGCAGAATATTCTCCACTGGAAGACAGGCTGCTCATGGATCCCATGCAGGAAAAGGCTATCTCATTGGTTTATAAAAAAATAATGAATAATTCCCTGACCCCTTGGTGGCTCTTAGGGAGGCCGGACAAGAGATTTCGAGACGTTGGACGACGACGACTGGACGGAGGCGCTAGAGAGTCTGAGGGAGGTGGCAATAAGGGCAAGATTCTGACTAATACAGTTGCGAATACTACACAGATCGTACACTTCTAAGGTACTCTTGCACCGGATTGGGTGCAGTGACACTGATCAGTGCACACGGGAATGTGGGGAGGTAGGCACTTTTTTTCATATATTGTGGTCATGTCCCAAGATACAGCAGTTCTGGAAAGATGTTGCGCGTGTCATGACGGATGTGGTCGCGCTAGAGGTCCCATGTGAGGCCAAATGGCATATTCTTTGTATGGCGGGGGAGGCAGCTTCCTAAATATTTCAAACTATGGCTTACAACAGCAAGCATAGGTGCCAAACGCAATATAGCAAGGGAATGGGGGGCGAGCCAGCCTCCGAGTGTGACAAAATGGCAGGAGGATCTAGATTGGTGCTGAAGCGCAGAGAAAATGGTGTTCCAGGGATGGGGTGCCCAAAAAAATGGGATAAAATATGGGGAGGTTGGGCACAGTATAGAGGACTGTGTCCGGTGGCTAACTAGCCGTGTGCAGGAGTAACGGGAGCAAATATGTATGTTAACATACTGCAATGTACTTGCCCTTACCTTGATGTGATGACTTTGCCTAAAATTGTAAAATGGTGTTTAACAAAACAAGGAAAAGAAAATGGAACAACGTACAGTGTAACGATGTAGATGTATGGAATGTGCTTGTTGACTAACATGCTGCCAGGTTTGTTCATTTAATAAACAGATTTTTTTTTAAAACAAACACATGCACATTCCCATCAAAAAACATGTGATGCAAAAGTTAACAAAAGCCAGTTAATCTGGCTGCTTCCTCCTCCACTCATCCACCTCTCCTTCCCTGTGTCTGGCTGGTCCGGGAAACAAAGGGGCCTTCTGTCGCCTAGAAACAAAATGCAGAAAGGGAATGGCCGGTACTTAACAGAGGTGTTGTCTCGTCCCTGACACTGTGAGCCAACATAATTGCTGGCCTGGCTGCTGTGCCTTCCCCACTCTGTTTGTCCCTTCCCCCCCACCCCTGCACCCCCAGGAATGCCACCATACCCTGACCAGCAAGGTCAAGATATCTCGCATTTGTAGTGCAATTGTGTGGGGCAGGGGGGCCTGCAGGAGCAGGTGGGCTAACTGTGAAAGTGTGGCATTTTACAGTAAAGCCGGGCCCCCTGTGTTTAAGCTGAGCGCGAGGCCATGGGCAGCTGCCCACACTGCCCATGCCAAGCGCCGGCCCTGACTGTATTATTTTCTAAGATGGGGTTATGGAGTATTATTATCCCCCTCATTTGTGTCCCCATTCCAGACTACAATTTTTAGGAATCCACATCCAATACCGTATTGATTCCAGCTTTGGGTTTATGTAGAGAAGAAGATCGAGGTATTATTAAGTATAAATTTCCTTGGCATACAATATGCTTAAATGAACCACTCACGCAGTGGAAACGACCGCATGCATACTAATAACTTGAAGTCCCAGGCGCCCTTGCCAGGTGCATAGTGACTATTGACTATATATCCCAGAAAACGGATATTCTGAGCTGAGCTGGCCAATTTTGGGCGCGAGCGTTTGTTGGGCCATTTTCTCACAGTCCTCCTATACAAATGAGGAGGACCTCCGTTAGAAGTCTGATTTGGGTTTGTCAGTCTTTTCAAGCTTTGGAACTTTCAGTGTTCTTTCTGAGTTGTCGTCATGTGCGAGTATCCCTTTCCATAGAGAATAAAAGGAGTTACCAATTCAGTTCGTAGCTTGGATCTTTCCTAGGAATCTCAGTACGAGCATCTGTCTGACTTTTTCCATCAAGGGCATTCAAGCTGTGTATCTTTTCTACCTTTATGTTTGTTGCGGTACAATCAGATCTGTTTAAGACCTCACCCTCTTGTCTCCCCTCTGATTGTGATTTTATTCCTGACCTATACACCAGCCTGTGTCCTGAAGAAGGTGGGTGTGCGGCTGATCACCTTTCACAGAAATGCGCGGCGTCAGCACCAGTGCTTCAGCCGTTCTGACACCAAGAAATATTCAGGCTGTACTGCATTCTGCCAGAGCAGGGGAGGGATGTACTCCGCTGCCTCGATTGACTAAAGCCCACTATGTTCAGAGAGCTGTGCCTGCCTGGCCGAGCTCTGTTGGCCTTCAGAGGAGCCGCCACCTCGTCGGCTCCTCTGAAAGCTGCGAAGATTACCTGGAGGAACAGCAAAGAATTTTGTTTTGTAAATCCTAATGCAGGACTTCGTTTTTGAAAAATAAAACAACAAATGTCCTTGACCATAGCTGCCAAGGTGATTGCTATGTGTGACATTGTCATATTTTCAGTGTAATTATGAGTGACATTTAAATGACTATGAGTGACACTTTCTTACGAGCAAAATCAAGCAATGAAGACGAGGGAAACATACAATTATCAGAAATGACACCCATTTGAGCAACGAGAAACTCTTATGAAGATCTTAAAACATATATGCAAAGCACCAGAAATGGAAGGGCACTAGCCTAGTGCCCTTGTAAATGATCGGTCAGTGGAAGACACTCCCCATCGAGCATGCCTCAGGAGAGTGAGGCTGAGGCACACATAGGTTACAGCCAGCCAGGGCGCACATTACTGCTCTCAAGCCTGTTAATACTGGACGAATGCTCAATCAACAGTGGAGTCACCAAGACAGGAGGTAATTCAATTTAGTTGTATGCCTTTGGCCATTGCAGAAGAGCACTCCGCATGTTGTCAGCATGACGTATATTATTATATCTAGGGCTGGCTTGTTTGTTTGTTGACGCCCCCAATGAGCACCTTCACTACAGATTCCCTCACTACCACCCTTTAACAGTGCCCCTCAAGTCTCCATAACCACTCTCTCGCTCAGATGTATTTAATTAGGTTTATAGAGCCACTCATACCAGTGTAGGGTGTCAGAGCACTTTACATTACACACACATTACACAGAGACAATCAAAATGTGTAAATCAGTGTGAGTCACATGTCATCCATACTGATACACAGTATAGTTTGAGTGCTTGTCTAGAGAAGCACAAACTCAGAATTTAAAACATTACACTGTGGTTGGAGGTTCTCTTTAATAATAAGAACTGATTTTTTTTTTACCAAAATGAACCCTTTTTGCAACATTTCAATAAAGAAAGACTGTGGGAAAAAATATAGCGCTCTAATCTATACCTTGCAATTTACAGGCAGCTCTTTTATAACGGTTATTAGCACACTTCTATATTGTGATTTTAACTCATACAGTGCAAGTAAAAAAAGGATCTTTGGAACAAAGCACTGACTATTTACATTATATGCACTCCGTGATCTGCATGGAACACGTACTTAGCAGCAGGCATATTAACCCTTTGCTCTACTTTATAATCATGGCTTGGCAGTTCGGGCTGGACTGTTCCCATGAGGCACAGGGTCAGACTGATTTGCATATGGCCATGTCTGAACTGGGGTGGCGGAGTGAGCCAAAGAATGATGATGGATTAATCCCAGATCAGTTGACTGGGGGTGAGTGCTTGCAATGTTCAATACTCTGTCCATCATCCTCTTTGGTTTTGTTATGTTCGCCCTAAGTTGGCAGGGTATGCCCAGACGTGGGTCCCTTGCTCACTTTGCCACTGGATTCAAGATAGCCTGGCTAATGACGGCTGTAAGCCAGAAACCGGTCCCAGGATGCTTGTTTCCGGTCCAGGGAAGACATGGCTTGGCAGTTCGGGCTGGACTGTTCCCATGAGGCACAGGGTCAGACTGATTTGCATATGGCCATGTCTGAACTGGGGTGGCGGAGTGAGCTAAAGAATGATGATGGATTAAACCCAGATCAGTTGACTGGGGGTGAGAGCTTGCAATGTTCAACACTCCGTCCATCATCCCCTTTGGTTTTGCTATGTTCACCCTAAGTTGGCAGGGTATGCCCAGACGTGGGTCCCTTGCTCACTTTGCCACTGGATTCAAGATAGCCTGGCTGATGACGGCTGTAAGCCAGAAACCGGTCCCAGGATGCTTGTTTCCGGCCCAGGGAAGACATGGCTTGGCAGTTCGGGCTGGACTGTTCCCATGAGGCACAGGGTCAGACTGATTTGCATATGGCCATGTCTGAACTGGGGTGGCGGAGTGAGCTAAAGAATGATGATGGATTAAACCCAGATCAGTTGACTGGGGGTGAGTGCTTGCAATGTTCAACACTCCGTCCATCATCCCCTTTGGTTTTGCTACTTTATAATCAGTCAAAACTTCCACTAGACAAAATGATCACATTCCAGGAAGAACATTAATCAGAGTTAGCGTGACATTTGTATTGTTGTATGAACATTTCTGGAGGAAAAGAAGGCGGCAGCAGGTGTAAAACTAAAATACTTGCAAACACGGCGAACGCTACTTGTAGTCATTAACAGCGTATTGTGTCCTAGACGAGCAGAGTACGAGCAGTGAGCTAGTCGGGATTCGGCAGTGTGCTGGAGGGGCTGGAGGCGCTGGAGGTGGCGCCACGATCCCTGTGATCCCCGTGGTAATCCGGAGCGATTCAGGGTTCTGCCCGATCCCCAGAGGCCGACAACATCAGGTGGGGGTAAACGCGTGTCAAACGGTTGTGCAGTGAGTGTGGCCGCCATTAGGCGCGGATGCAGAGTGCGAGCCCTGCGAGTCCGCAGAAGCGGCCCAACTAGGTTGGGTGCTGCTTGCGGCTCACTAGGGTGCCCTGCTCCTGCCCGTTCCATTCCGTTTTGGCTTCCTGGCTTCCCGGCTCTCCGTCCTTCACAGTCGTCCCCCCCCCCACCCACCCCCTGCCATTCCTGCCCCGTGGTGGAGACAGAGTAACGGACAGGCTTCTACTTACCGGGCTCTACCAGCATTTTTTGCAGCAGCGTGCAGTAGCGTGCCACCAGTGGGGGGTGCCAGAAGACAGCCATAATCGGGCCTTGGGACTTCTGGGGTTCTGCTGAGGGTAAGCGGGGTAGAGCGTGAGAGTGTGCGCGGCCGCCCCGCTCTCTGTCCTCGCCCTTTACTTGCCGCCCGATACGCCCCAGCGAGAACTGGCAGTGTTGGCATCGGACTCCCCCTGTTTGGGGGTTATCCTTTTTCTTGAGAACCAGACCCTGCCATCCGCCCAGAGAGAGAGTAAGAGCTGTAATAAGAGCAGCAGTAGTAGAGCTGAGCTGCTCTGAATAGAGTAGGGACAGGGCCACGGCAAGGACAATTTGAAGAACCAAACAGAATTGAAGTGCTGTCTCTCCATTGGTAGCCAAAACGTGTTTCGAAAGTGCCCCAACGCGAGGAGTGAGAAAGTAGTGGGTTGTATGACGTTACCACGCATTCCGTTGCAACGCATGCCTTTACCACGCATGCGTTACAACGCGAATGCCATTACCACTAATAACCTTTACCACGAAAATGCCTTTAACATGCATATCTTTACAACGTTTTTCGTTGTAAAATCATGCATGTTAATTCCATTTTCTTGGTAAAGGTTATATCCGATCCCTTCCCCATTACCATAATTCCCCGTCCCTGTACCTCTGTGCGACCCCATCCCTTAAATTATTATTTACATAATCTAAAATCCCCTTACCTCTCCACGTCCTCTCCTCTCCTTCCTCTTCCGAAGTTCCGATCTACGTTGCACGTCGTTAAGAGGAAGCGGAAGTGTCTTTCCGTTTCCTCTAACGACGCCGATTGCCTCCACATCTCGACTGAAACAGGTGCGTTTTTTGGGGGGAGCCCCCAACCCCCTTTTTAATCACACGCTTTTGGGGAAACCCCCAGCCCCCTTTTAATTTTTCCTTTAACACTTATGCCTTTACTACGTATCTCGTAGTAAAGGTATGCGTGGTAAAGGCATTTCGTGGTAACCACGCATGCGTTGTAATGCATGCGTGGTTATGGTAATGCGTGGAACCAGCCGCGGTGTGGTGGCTGTTTCCCAAAGTAGTGAAGGTCTAAAGAAGCAAGGACCGCCACAAGTAGAACTGATTCCCAGGCACCAGCCCTAGAGGAACTGGAGCAGGGGCTCCAGCATACTCTTGTCCATCTCTGTGCACTCAAGTACATCAGGGCCAGTACCAGCTTCTGCCCGGTACCGGCGCCGGAGGTCTCGGCTCATTCTCTACCATGAGGTCCGGTAGGAAAAGGGGCCAGCCCGCGGTCCCTGCCCGCAAAGCCAAACAAAATGGAAATTCAAGACAAAGCACTACTGATCCGGGTGTGCCCTCCGAGGATGCAGAGGGCCTCTCTGGCCTAGCACAGCAGCGACCCGGAGGTCTCCTACCACATTTCTTCCAACCGAAAATCTCCTCAAAATTTCACTTCTTAAAGGACCCAGCATCGTCCATATTCTCCTCTAGTGGCAAAATTCAGGGCCTTCAAGATCCTCTACTCCCCTTACAACTATCCAATACACTAGACATGGCACAAGCCAGAGTGGAACCCTCCGCGGCCCAATCTGTGGTCTCCCCGCAAACAGCAGACAACACTTCGGAAAGTAAAGAGAGCACCCCCACTGATCCAGTGAGGGAAGCTGAAATAAGAGCGGAGGGGCGTTCCACTTGTTCATCCTTGCCCATATGCATTCCCAATTGTTCTGCTATAATCAACCTAAACAAGCAGAACAAAGCACAATCAACACAAGTGTCAGCAGCAAACGACAGTAAGGGCACAAATTCAGGGCAAGATGTCATAAGCAAAGTCCAACTGAATTACTCTCCTGTATACCAGCAAAAGCTCCAGCCTCAAAAAGACCCCCAAATATCCCCTCAAGTACAGCCTGAGGTCATCAAGCTTGCAAAGGCCCTTTTGTCTCCAAAAGTGGAAACAGGGGGCAGGACAGAGAATCCCAAAGGGACCTCAGAAAACTCAGAAATCCCGCCGGAATCCAGGGGAGGTGGGCAGGACGCCCTCTCTTACCTAGGATCACAGGAGTGGGCACACTTAGTTGCCTCCTATGCCTTGGATACTCCTGGAAAACAGCCACCGCTTACCGTTGGAATTGGCAATAATCAAGGCGCCAAACAAGGCAGCGAGCAGGAAGCAGCGAATAACAACCCAACTTCACCCCATAGTCGCCCAAGCTCTACTTTGGACCCATCACACCAAGCCGGGAAGCAAGCACAGAATACATGGGATGTCCTACTAAACACAATGCAACGAACCGTTGATGTGCTACATTACCAGTCGGACAAAATGGACCTGCAACTGACATTACTAGACACTCTGGCTCTTTTTGTAGGGGGGATTGATGAAAACCTGGGCCAACTAAACCTCTAATTAGCAGAGCCCAGCAGGAAGTCAAACTGAACTGCAGTTGTGGTCCTATTATCGACAAGTTATCGTCGCTTCCCTCAATCGTATCCACTCTCATAGAGGGCCTGCCAAAGGGTCCAATTCAAGGAAAAGTAATCGTAAATTCAAAGAAAGAAGCACCCAACGGGTCACCAAAAAGGGATCCCGTTGTCCAAAACACTGCTGGTCTAAACCAGTCGAAAGGCCAAGAGTGCAGTCCGACCTTCGGGACCACTCCACCACCCAAAGAGCAAATTCTAACTCTGAATGCCAAGCGACGCCGCCAACTTCGGAGAAAAGGTCGCAACAAAATATCATCTCCGAGCCTTACAAAAGTCTATCCTCTTTTTGCTACAAAAACATCACAGCAGTCAGTGCCCCCGCAAATTACAACAAAAGACACACAATTGATGGACGGAATGCAGAACAAATCAAAACATTCACCCCCAGTCGAGATCTGGGTTAAATCCATCATTCTTTTGCTCACGATGCCACCCCAGTTTAGACCTGGCCATATGCAAATCAGTCTTGACCTTGTGCCTCATGGGAACAGTCCAGCCCGAACTGCCAAGCCAGGTCCTCCCTGGACCGGAAACAAGCATCCTAGGACCGGTTTCGGGGTTCCACCCCTCAACAGCCAGGATAGCTTGATTCCAGTGGCACAGTGAGCCCGGGACCCACGTCTGGGCATACCCGGCGCACTTATGGCGAGGAAGTAAAAGACACACAATTGATGGACGGAATGCAGAACAAATCAAAACATTCACCCCCAGTCAAGAGATCTGGGTTAAATCCATCATTCTTTTGCTCACCATGCCACCCCAGTTTAGACCTGGCCATATTCAAATCAGTCTTGACCCTGTGCCTCATGGGAACAGTCCAGCCCGAACTGCCAAGCCAGGTCCTCCCTGGACCGGAAACAAGTATCCTAGGACCGGTTTTGGGGTTTCACCCCTCATCAGCCAGGATAGCTTGATTCCAGTGGCACAGTGAGCCCGGGACCCACGTCTGGGCATACCCGGCGCACTTATGGCGAGGAAGCAAAAGACACACAATTGATGGACGGAATGCAGAACAAATCAAAACATTCACCCCCAGTCAAGAGATCTGGGTTAAATCCATCATTCTTTTGCTCAACATGCCACCCCAGTTTAGACCTGGCCATATGCAAATCAGTCTTGACCCTGTGCCTCATGGGAACAGTCCAGCCCGAACTGCCAAGCCAGGTCCTCCCTGGACCGGAAACAAGCACCTTGGACCGGTTTCGGGGTTTCACCCCTCATCAGCCAGGATAGCTTGATTCCAGTGGCACAGTGAGCCCGGGTCCCATGTCTGGGCATACCCGGCGCACTTATGGCGAGGAAGCAAAAGACACACAATTGATGGACGGAATGCAGACCAAATCAAAACATTCACCCCCAGTCAAGAGATCTGGGTTAAATCCATCATTCTTTTGCTCACCATGCCACCCCAGTTTAGACCTGGCCATATGCAAATCAGTCTAGACCCTGTGCCTCATGGGAACAGTCCAGTCCGAACTGCCAAGCCAGGTCCTCCCTGGACCGGAAACAAGCATCCTAGGACCGGTTTCGGGGTTTCACCCCTCATCAGCCAGGATAGCTTGATTCCAGTGGCACAGTGAGCCCAGGACCCACGTCTGGGCATACCCGGCGCACTTATGGCGAGGAAGCAAAAGACACACAATTGATGGACAGAATGCAGAACAAATCAAAACATTCACCCCCAGTCAAGAGATCTGGGTTAAATCCATCATTCTTTTGCTCAGCATGCTAGCCCAGTTTAGACCTGGCCATATGCAAATCAGTCTTGACCCTGTGCCTCATGGGAACAGTCCAGCCCGAACTGCCAAGCCAGGTCCTCCCTGGACCAGAAACAAGCATCCCAGGACCGGTTTCGGGGTTTCACCCCTCATCAGCCAGGATAGCTTGATTCCAGTGGCACAGTGAGCCCGGGACCCACGTCTGGGCATACCCGGCGCACTTATGGCGAGGAAGCAAAAGACACACAATTGATGGACGGAATGCAGAACAAATCAAAACATTCACCCCCAGTCAAGAGATCTGGGTTAAATCCATCATTCTTTTGCTCACCATGCCACCCCAGTTTAGACCTGGCCATATGCAAATCAGTCTTGACCCTGTGCCTCATGGGAACAGTCCAGCCCGAACTGCCAAGCCAGGTCCGCAAATTACAACAGCATATGCCCCAGCTGTAGACGGAACAACAAACCAGCCAAAGGGAATCCACCTCATGGAAGATAAGAATGCGGCACAAGCGCCAACAAGATCCCCGGGGGCAGTTTTGTCATCATCAAGCAGCCAAACTGATACCCCAGGTACCATAAAAACGACAGTCGGACGGAAACAGGAAGATAGCATAATCAGCCGACCATATTTATGAATTGAGGAAAGGGAGCCTTCTCCCACGAATGGTTCAAATCAGAAGCTGGCTTTGCTCTCAGACCAACTCCAGTCGCACCCACAGGGCGCCAATTACAATACAACAACCATGCTAAATGACCCTCCAATCTACAGGATTACTCAGGCCCCGACCCAGGCGTCAGGATTAGTGAAACGAAAAAATGATAACATCAGCAAAGCCAACACGGAGGCGCAGGGAGCCCTTCAGGAGCCGACGCTAACAACAATCAGGCACCCGGCCCCCTCTGCAATGCAATACCAAACCAAAAATACAGATTGTGGCTCAGAAGTACTCTTAGGCCTTAGGTGTGAAGAATCTCTAATCCCCGACAAACCCAGTGGGCAAACCCAGCAGCCCGTTAACACCGCTGGAGATAACAATTCGGAGACAAACACTGCAAGAGCTTCCTTAGCCAATCAAACAAGGAACTCTCCTATTACACTCTTTACGCCAGAGTATGACTCGAAAGGTCCTTTCCACATCCTGAATAGAGGGAACATCCTCCAACTCCTAGGCGTAATACCAACATTGAAAGGCATTTGCTCAACTGACCTTCTTTCAATTGAATTCGTAAAGTCTGACAAAGCACAAGGTAGGGAATCTACTAAGGCTACCTGGGGGTCCACTCAAATAGCAAATAAAGTTTTGGAAGAACAGGAAACCTTTAAAGCCTGGGGGATACAATCCTCTGTGTATCACAACTCCGGATATCCGCTCCCCCTGCTTGCCAGAACACGAGATGTAACATTCTGTGACAGAGACAAAATTTCCTCTGTACTCAGGGGTGCTCGAGGTCGGTCACCCCAAAGGGATCAGATGTCGAACACACAAACGAGCATAAAACACCACAATCCTACCGTTTGTGATCATTTTCAGATTATTAGAACTATTAACACACTGA
Organism: Calotriton arnoldi; assembly: GCA_963921515.1. Lineage (NCBI taxonomy): Eukaryota > Metazoa > Chordata > Amphibia > Caudata > Salamandridae > Calotriton > Calotriton arnoldi. The sequence continues at coordinate 1,496,396 of CAWUFW010002560.1, read as the reverse complement.
GCCACCTACAATGACAGAGCAACCTTACGAGGAATCGTGGAAACCTTGACAAATCACCCCTGAGGCTATGTTCATGGAATATTAATGGGCTTAACAACAAGGCTGCAGATGCTGAATTCCTAGATTACTTTAAATCCTTTGACATCGTTTTCCTGCAGGAAACATGGCTAGAGGAGCCACTGCAAATAGAGGGGTACACTTGCTTCCATATTCCTGCCCTAAGGAAAAGCAAATATGGCCGTCTATCAGGCGGTCTAGCTACTTATATTAAAATAATAAAAATCCACAGTGTGCAGGAAGTCCCTTCTTTCCAGCCAGCTGTAAATACTATTAAGGCTCATTTAAACCTCAGAGGCAAAAAGGAGGTGGTGCTGCTGATAAACACATATTTAAATCCGAAACGGAAAAAACAGGAATCAAACATTTTAATTGAACACCTGCTTCAATTAATGAGTTCGCACACCACACCAAACTTTATTTTGTCTGGTGACTTAAACCAACAAATCCTAGGCATAACCCCAAATGAAGACATTGAGGTCCAGTCCTTAATATTCCAACTCAAACCCAAAGCGACCACGGAAGAACCTCCAAGAGCGGTTTAGAGCTGCTACAAAGGCCTGGAGCACATTGGCCTAAGGGTACTAAATGGAAGATTTGCCGACGACTCTCCGCCAGCTGCTTCATTTCACACGGAGCATGTGAATTCCACTATAGACTATACCCTAGTGTCTCTTTCATTTTTTCAATACATAATAGGCTTTTGCCTAGGGGATAAAGGGGACAGTGATCATCGGCCCCAGGAAGTCTTAATTCAGGCACTCCCAGACAAATCGATTCCTAATCCAGCAGGTATCCACGCATGTTACACCATAAACCTAAAAAGAATAAAGTCATCTATAGCAAACACCAGGGAGGTGCTCCTGGCAGCTAAACAACAGCTACACGAGCTTAACTATCCCATTGGAAACCCTACTAGCACATGGGAAATCTTCACAGCTGTGTTTGCAAATTCCTATTCATCTGTTGTTCGACACTTCCCTCCCAATGACCCAATGGCCGCAGGGAAGGACACGTGCGCACAGAGGTCTACCTTGAAACTCCTAAAAAAAATCAATAAATAAATTATTGAGATCACTGAGGCAATGCCCGGGGGACAAGAACCTACACCAATAGCTCCGTAACAGTAAGGCCGAGCTTAGGAAACTTAAGTGGGACATTAATAGGTCCAATGAAAATGAATTCTGGGCAAAACTCTATCACGATTCTAAAGGAAACAATAGCTCTCGTTTTTGGTCAACGATAAATAAAACTTTACAACCGGCACATGGAGGTTTAATATCGCACATTACAGAAAGTACATGGACCTACTTTTAGAATCTCATTTTAACCAACAGGCACTTGGACAACTAGCCATCATGGAAAACCAGCCAGCTCTTTTAACTCAAACTGTGATGATTGACGAGGTTGAGGCCTATGAAATCGATGCTGCTATGATTAGGGATCAAATCTCTAAAGGGAAGAAAGAAGGAGCACCAGGGCCAAATGGGATTCCACCAGTTGTTTTCAAACAAGATCCAGAATACTGGTCAGAAACTCTGGCTCCTCTCTTCAGCTCTGTCAGACAGTTCGGGGACTTGCCCGCATCATGGAAGGGCTCCATTATCTCACCAATTTATAAAGCTGGTGACAAAACCCTACCAAAAAACTACCGCTTTATCACATTGCTTGACGTAGAGGCAAAATATTTTGCGGGTAGTATACTTACAGAGTTGCATGAATGGGCAACAGAGCACAACATAATTCCTCCTTGCCAAACAGGATTCTGTAGAGAGACCTGTACAACAACCAATCTATTAACAATGTCATTACTCATCGACAAGACAAAACTAACTAAACAAACTCTTCATCTTTGCTTTGTGGACTTCAAGGCGGCGTTCGACAATGTTAACCGAGCTAACCTGTGGAGGAAACTGGCTCTCTGGAAGATCCCTCTATCTCTTCTGAACCTTTTGATACAATTACACTCCAACACGTGGATACAGGTTAAGCTAGGTAATGGCTCCCATCTTTCGAGGCGCATACCAACAACCAAAGGCCTCAAACAGAGTTGTGTGCTCGCACCAACTCTTTTTAACCTTTACACAGCAGACATGACAACAGCCCTTAGTGCCTGCAACGGGCATGCCCCTCGACTAGGGGGGAAAGCCATTTCCAGTATGTCTTATGCGGGTGATGTTGTTTTAGCAAGCCACACTCAAGTTTGTCTACAACGGCTACTTAATAAACTGCACGTATATGCAGTCGAAAACTGCCTGGAAGTCAATACCAACAAAACCAAAACCCTGACAATTAACGGGAAAAACGGTCTTATTCTGGGTCTCTGGGGAAGACTCCAATTGCGAATTCATCTGAGTATAAATAGTTAGGTGTAATAATTGATAAGGGTGGTCATTTCGCAAAACAGCTTGAAGCCATTAAGAGGAAAGGGATACATTAAGGCAACTTAAAACAAAATTGACTGGACCAATATTCTCCCCACTGCTTCGTGTCGCGCAAGCAAAAATTCCACCTTCAATCACTTATGGCAGCGAAGCGCTGAGGGGTAGGGACGCTACACTGCTGGATACCACCATGGCAAAAGCATACAGAGTCATGCTAAACCTTCCGTCTTACACCTCGCCAGCACAGATCCGACTAGAGTTTGGCTTAACAGAACAACTCCTTGGAAGGCGAGGCTCCTATATCAAGTGCTGGCACAAAATCAAGAACTCCTCCAGGAATACACTGAACCACCAGCTCTGGCAAGAATTGTGCAGTACCTCTACCTCACCGGCCAAAGCTTACCTGGAGGAATCACTGGCCATCACCAGATTAGCTGACCTATGGGAAATTCCAAGAACGCATTCGCACTTTAAGCACATCGTAAATAAGGTTATTAAGAAACTTTCTCTCACAGAAGATAAAGCTGCTTTTGCACGCAGGAGCCATGCATGGATGACTTTGAGTAGTTACAAATCATTTGGGCCGCAGGCATATTTTAAACTGGGGTACTCAAGGAAGTCAAAAGAATCCTTTTTAAAATACAGGTTAGGAATCCTACCAGCCATACCGCATCTTCCACCATGGCTGAGAGAGAATAGCGGGAAATCATGCAGGCTATGCAGGGTTGGAACTGAGGACATAGAACATCTAATATGTTCCTGCACCAAGCTAAAAGAGGAAAGGGTAGCCCTTTTTAAAACCCATTTTAATGAACGAGGCATACGTACCCGGCGACAAGCAGTACTCGCCTGCTTTAACCCAATGGACCCGCAACTAAATGGGAAGCTAGTTAAGTTCCTGTTATTAGTAGCGTCTAAGCAAGACCCAGTGGCATCCAAAGGGAGCGCATAAACAACAAATGACTTCAACCCTTCACAACTGTAACCTGTGTGTAGATTCCAGAGGCTTAGAGCACAATGTAAACATCGGGAACTTTTCAGTTTTTAGAAACATATCTGTATCTTTTAAGACACAAGACTTTTGCCAGAGTGCTTCTTGAAAAGGTTAAATAACCAAAAATGTTTTATCTGAGTGTATTTTTGTAATGGTTTTAATTAATCAAAAACAATAAATTCTTCTCTCTCTCTCTCACCTAATTGATTGTAATCGTGCTCCATTGAAAAAGTACAGCCATCCATAGTTAAATTCTAGAGGTCGAGCCGCGTAAACAATGAGTCAAAGTCTCATGAATAAATGGATATTTAGATATGGCTCTGAAGGCAACCATAGGGAATCTTCCAAAGGCTAACAGGACGGAAAAGGGGAACAGTGCCCTGTGGAATAAGCTGAGACTAGAAAATATAAAGCTTTACCGGAGGCAGGAGGTGAAAGAAGCCGGTACAGTCAGGATACGTGCATTTCTACACAGAAACCTTTTGCTCTGACCGAGGGCTGAATTTGGAAAAAAGTCAATAGATTAAGGGGCGTTAGCCACTAGTCATCGTTCAACCCAGTATGAGGATAACATTTGCATGTTATTTAGCACAGGATACAGCACTTTACACTTTCAGGTCAACCAGCTATAAAAAAAAAATAATTATAGCGCAACAGCTTGGCAAATTAAGATGCGTCTAATTAAATCACCTTAATACGAGCGGTGCCTTGTGTCCCTGAAGTCCCGACCCAACGTGTGCTGCCAAACCATGCTTCCTGCAGAGTTGGCAGCTAGTGGCACGTGTGAGTCTGCAGGTACAGCGCCAGCCCCTGCCCCGCGGCAACGGAACGCCCGGGCATGACTAATGATCCCGAGGGCTGGTGTTCTCCTGCTGGGCCCAGGTGCACCGTGATCTGCGCTGCCTGGTGCCATGATTGCCACCAGCCCAGTCAACTTAATATCAAACCTGCACAGAGTGCGCACGCTCGTGCCTGTCTCAGGAGTAGCCATTGGGCCCCTCCTGTGACGTCAATTAACAGTTCTCCCACGGCGCACGCAGCTAGAGCTGCCTCAGTCAGCCACCTAATTTGAAAGAGGACGTGATGTCGACGCAGACACTTCTAAATAGAAAACGGCGCTGCAGCGGCATATTAACTGAACTGTTCGATTCTCTATATTACGATATGGTGTTACATATTGTAATATACAGAGTCGAATTGTTCACCAAGCTCACAGCCGGCGCAGGTGGACAACAGAAGCTGAAAATGCGTGACAATGCATTTTAATGCGGTGATGCGGACCACCACATTAAAATGCGTTAGTCTAACGCCTGATGCGTGGTACTTGGCAGGGCTGCTTGACAAGTCTGGAGATTTCTCCCAGCCTGTGGTCTTAAGTACTTTGACGGCCCTTTATCAGTTGGGCTCTTGCCTTGGTCAAAGCTTCCCATCAGCGTTACAGGCTCCGCTGGCACAAACATTATGGTACACCTGACCCTGGACAGAGCGGCCGAACCGGCAGGTTGGCTCACAGAGTACTCTGCCACCATCCTGCCTGCCAAACTCTAAACAAGGTCCTTAGTCCAAAACAGTGTACACCTTGGCTGAAGCTGGACACAGTTTGGTATCCGTATATAAATGTACCATAATCCCGATGCGGATCCATGTCTGGGCCATCACAAATTGTAATTGTATTGTAATTGCATTTATATAGCGCTTACTACCCCTGACGAGGCGTCAAAGCGCTTTTTCGGTGAGTAGCACGCTACTCCGGAACCCATAAAGGATAAGTGTTGAATTAGTATAGTGAAATATGAAGGTGATTTAAGTGGTGGATAGGTTAGTCAATTATTTGGATTCAGAAGGATAGCGGAAGGATAGAAGAGGCAAAAAAGGTTTGTATTTATATAGCGCTTGTTACCCCTGATGGGGTGTTGAAGCGCTTTTTTTTTTTTGGGCGAGTAGCACGCTACTCCGGAAACCCATAAAGGATTAGGGACTCTAAGCCCCAGGGTACCTTGCTCTCCCAGGAGGGAGGAGCTTTCCACCGTCGCCCTTTAAAAAGCGCCAACGCTCACCGCAGCGCGGGACGCTCGCGGGCAAAGCCCGAGCCAAGGGCGGGCCCATCCTTGCCCGTCATTGCCAGGAACAGGCAGGGCAGGGCCACCCCTCTTTCATTGGGCCCTTGATCCACGCTGCGGATTGACATCTGCTCATTAAGGTACTGTGCGAACTCTTTGTCTTACACGAGGAAGCACCACGCAGAGACAAGTCGATAAAATCTACTGACTGGAACCCTTAGTATGGGTCTATGGACTAACAATTCACCAGTGTAGCCGTTTTTGTCCGCCCTTATCTCTCTGTTAGTGTCTCGAGCACCAGTTATTTGGTTATTTACTGCAATTTTTTTAGTCACTAACAACTGTGCCGTATAGATCAAAACATGGGTAAAAGGAAAACAATGGAGGGTGCTGGAGGAGGAGGTGGTGGTAATGGTCGGGTTGATAAGGGGAAAAAGGCAAGGAAATCACTTAAACACGCAGGTAGCAACTGCGTGTTGGATCGAATAGACACCCTTATTAGTGTTCTAGAGGCTGAACCAACTACGCTCCACACCTCTGGCCAATCCCCCTCTAAAACCACCAGCCCCCCATGCTCAACCACCATCCCAGCAATGTTTCCAAATCCCCCTCGAAAGGGAGCCTCCACATCCAATAAAGACACATCATCAGAGATACCGGCAGACCCTGCAAGGGCCTCTCATCTCCCTAGCTCCCCTACCTGCACTAGCGACTGCCAGTCTGGACCTGCAATCTCTTTGACAAACAGGTTTTCACCACTGGCGGGCTTGCCCGATGACTATAGCGAAGCCGTGCCCCAGATACCCCTTATGCCTATTGCAAGACCCAACATAGAGCATAATCTAGAATTTCAGGACACATCTCAGCTTATTAACAAGCTTAGGCTCGAGATAGTGACCTTGAGATCCATGATTGTAGACCTTGCCACTCTGGTCAAATCGATATTACACAAGGATTCACCCAGCCAGCAGCTTGTTAACCTCTTGACAGAACGCTATCCACAATCCCACGTGGCGCATGCGGTAGCTACCGAGGATAGGGGCACTTAATAATAATAATAATAATACAGACACTTGTAAAGCGCGACAGCTACCTCAAACAGAGGTGTCCCGGCGCTAAGCGAACAGTAGTGCAGCGTTGGACAGCTCAGGACATAACCTCGGGCCCTCATGCTGCCCTAAAGAGCCAGGCCATGGTCCCCTCTTGTCCCCCCCTGTCACCTCAGCCGATAGGCATACACCATCTCACCCCATGGCCAACTGTCCAAATAACTCTAAAACTAGGGCCCCTAAAGATCTTTATAGCACAGTTGCCTCCCAGGTTTCTGTAAATCACATAAGACCCGCCACTCCATCTCTGGGACAGCGCCCCCTCCAGAAGGCACAACATCAGACGAACCATTTAGATACCCCCTATTCGTCCCATGCTCTGAAAATTTTTATGGTTAATGTCCCCAAGCTCGGCTTTAAGAGGGGTCCTGAAAATGAAGACTCCCTGACCAATAAAGCCATCCATTGGATCCGCCACGTTAGGGGTTGCCGTTCAGTGATACGGGACGATATTACTAGGGCTCGGAGATGTACGTCCCCAGGCCAACCACTTGATTGAATTGAGCTTATCATGAGTAGGGCCGATTTGGCCGAAAACCTCCTTGCCCTGGAATACCGCACCTGCCCCCCTGAAATTTCCTCCATATAGTTTAGGCGATTTCCGCCTGTCACCCAGGGTAGGCTAGCCACCATGCAGCCACCTATTCTCTCAGTTGGAGGAACCTCATTGGAGGCTATCGATTGACTACAGATTGAGCGCCAATTGCACCTTGGACCATATACCATTCTCCCAAACACTAAGTCTAGTTCCCATAACATCTTAGTCCTATGCACTGACCCTGAGCCATCGGAAGATAGTTTTTGGGGGAAGATGGCCCAAAATAGTTCCTCAACTGTCACTCAGAGGGCTCGGGAAGTGGAATTCCCTACACCCCTAGATTCCCAGGTGTTGCCTCATGCCTTAGCCCTGCCCAGTCAACACACCCCAAGTAGGAATATTGCACCAGGACCAGCTCCATGCCATCAGCTGAAAATATTATCCTGGAATGTGGCAGGGCTAAAAAGCAAACTGTCAATCCCTCACTGGAACAAACTAATTGAGGGTTTTGACATATGCATCTTTCAGGAGACCTGGATTCTGTCCCTTTGTACAAATCAGGCTATGTGTGCTTTCACTCGCCAGCAACCACTACGGGGAGAGGACGCCCGTCAGGGGGTTTGACTATCTGGGTGAACATTGCCCTGGGTTGTTGAATCATTCTACAATCAAGTCCGAGCCCGACATCTTGAGACTCACTATTAGGGGGCCTGGGGGGGGGGGTGTATCCTTGATTTGTTTAATGTCTACATAAGAGGGACTAAAGGAGATTGACCTTCACCCATAGCCACAGCTCTGGAAGAAGTCTTAGATAGCTGCTCGACCTACTCTAGAGTCGTGGTAGCAGGAGATTTTAACTGTACCTTTGAGCCCCTGGACACAGAGGATTTGTTGGGGGTCGAGGATGATGACAATAAATGGGCTGTGCCTCAGCTCAACATACCCCCTGTTAAAAGATGGACACAGTTAGCACTTCAACTCAATGCACTCACCATAGAATTCGGCCTGAGGGCAGCAAATGGGAGAACTCCATCGGATAGTCTGGGTGCAAACACCTATAATAGAGCTAGCTGCCCGTCAAGCATTGATTACATCCTACTAGATGTAAGGCTTTGGGGAGACCTTATAGATATGAATGTGGGTACCACCACGGACAGTGACCACAACCCCCTTTGCGCTAACATGAAATTTCCGTGGGCTGTCCCATGTCATCTTGAGAGCACACGAATTATAACCACCACCAGAGAAATTGCTCCTTCCAACTGCAAAAGATCCCTGAAGTGGTGCAAGGTCGCACTTCAAGAATCTAAAATTGCTGGTATCCGGCAAGTCTTGGCCTCGAGCACTTCAGAGCTTCAGGCTGCAGCCTCCGACCCACGGGGGCTGGCAGACGTCTTTACTGTCCATTCCCGCACAGTGGAATTAGTAGGTGCATATTTCCTAGCCCCGAGTAAGAGCAGTAAGCCCAGTGCACCTCTTAAAGGGCCCAACTCATGGTACACGAAAGACTGTAGGCGCAAACGACAGCTTTTAGCCATAGCAATTAGAGATAAGAACTGCCCTTTGATCAGGGCTGCTAGGAAGAACTACAGAGCAGCCTTGCGCCAAGCAAAGACCAAATGGGATGAATCACACTGGCAGGAACTCAAAGAAGCAAGTCTAGCTAAGAATAACAATCTATTGTGGACCTTAGTCACCCAGGGCAACAAGAACGACGCTTGCTCACTCCCCAATCATATTCCAAGTTATGCTTGGCACGATCATTTTGGGAAGCGCTACTCTGCACCGGAGATTATGCCACATGAGGAGCCATACGACCCTTTTGACTCTTCTAGCGCTGACAATGACAGCGAGCCCTTTGTTCTGGCCGAGATAGAGGCTGCGATAAGGAAAATTGTTCCAGCTAAAGCAGCCGGACCGGATGGCCTACCCGGAGATCTTTTTCTCGCAGACATTACAAACTGGGCACACTACATTCTTCTCCTTGCTAATGCTATTGCCAGTGGTAGCCCAATACCAGGATCTTGGAAGGGCGCCGAGGTGGTTCCGATTTACAAGAAGGGCGCAAAAGAAGACCCCTCAAACTACAGACCAATTAGTCTGATAGACGCAATGCAGAAGGTCTTCGGCAGAGTCCTGTTACAGAGGATCCAACTATGGGCAGAAGATGAAGTTATCCTCTCCCAGTATCAGGCTGGCTTTAGGGCCCGCACTGGAACGATTGACCAGGTCTTTAGACTCCTCCTCATACATTGGAAGACAGTGATAATTGGCAAGGGCAGTCTTTATCTCGCATTCATCGATTTAAAGACTGCCTTTGACCTGGTACCCCAGAACAACCAGTGGCAAGTGCTTAGAGACATGGGTATCCCTTCCCTCATCCTTAATCTGCTGGTCCGGCTCCACGAGGGTAATTATGCTCAGGTGAGATGGGGAACACAAGGCCAGCTAACGGAGCGGATCCCTGTTAACAGGGGAGTCCGCCAGGGTTGTGTCATGGCACCCACCCTGTTCTCTCTATATATGAACGGGGTGGTTAGCTTTCTGCAAGAAGACACAGCAGATGCACCAACCCTGGCGGGCGACAAGGTACCGACGCTCCTGTTCGCTGATGATACCCTGCTGGTGTCAAAGACCCCAGCAGGGTCACTAAGACTGCTTAACAGATTCCAATCCTTTTGTGACTCCCGGGGACTGGTTATTAACACTACAAAAACCAAGTTCATGACATTTAACCCCCACAAATCGTTTACAAGCAATCTTGTGCTGGGCGGGGCACACCTGGACAGAGTCAGTACCTTTGATTATCTTGGCGTCCGACTCTCTGATAAAATGTCATGGAGGCCCCACCTAGCCAAGATGCTCCTGGGTCATAAATGCGTGACCGGAGCACTAGGAAAAGAACATTGTTCCTCACAATGTAGACCAGGTGCACCAGCCCTCACGGTTTATGACGCTAAAGCAGTTAGCACAGCTCTTTACAGAGGGTTTGATAATGTCGATGATATTTGTAGATCTGAACAAAAGTTCTTGAGGAATCTGGTGATGCTCCCCCGTAATATCTCATTGACACCTTTAATGCTCGATATGGGCAGACGGTCGATCGGAGACATAGCAAAGCTGCGCCCATTGCTCTTCTGGGCTCGCATAAGGCGGACCCCCGAACTCTCCAAATATGCCGAAGCACTTACCGAGGTCCTACGCATAGATGTTAGCCACAGAATTAAATGGACCTCAGACATCAGGAAAATACTGACAGATCTGGGCTTTCAAGGACATTGGGACAGGCAAGACCAACCAAGCATAGAGGAAATCAAACGGACGTACTGGGATTGGGTGGCCAGCCAGGAAATCAGTAAACCCAATGTGGGCAGATTGACTGAAGAATTCTACCTACACAAGCAGATTAGAGGCCTCGAGCCTTATTTGGACATAATCCAGGTACCGAGGGACAGGATGCTGTATATACATTTCAGGTTTGGCACGCTCCGTGTTTGTGCACTAACTGCAAAGTGGCACCCACCCAAACAGACATCAGCAGATTGTCCCTGCTCCAGAGCCCCGCTGGAGTGTGTTACCCATGTTATGTTTGTTTGTCCGGCATACAAAGCACCAAGGTCCAAATGGCTAAAACCAATCTGCCGACAATGGGGCACACTGGACCATCGGGTTGCTCTGCGCATTCTTAGGTCTGACCCAAGAGCCCTTTTTGTGTGTGGCGTGGCCAAGTTCCTTAGCCATGCCTGGCTAATTAGGCAAAAAGCCCTGCCAAGAGTGGTTTAACATTCCTCCTCAGAAGCAGTGAAGCCGTGAACAAATTTCTGCAGCACCCGACGGCTGTTTAACCCTCCATCGAGACTACACCTTATGCACTGACACTTTATATTAGATCACCCGTCACCTGAAAGATGGATTTAATTAGCCTCTTACTGGGCATGTATTGGGGGTCCCACATTGTGCTTCTTATGATGACCACACCAGGCAGGATGCTGTGTCTGCACTTTTAATAGTCTTTTAAATGTCTTTTATGCAACCACTTATGTTTTTATCTATGAACTTTTAACAGTTTTTAATGTATAGCTTTCGACAATTGTACTATTTATTGTGGTGCATTTGTGCACTCTTATGGACTAGTTGTGCACATTGTTTTGTTCCACTTCTGTATCTTATGCCAATTTGCACTTTTGTAACCTTTATTTTTAAATGCTCCTTGAAGCTTTTATGACATAAGATTGTCGAAATAAAGCATATACAGGTGAATTAGTATAGTGAAATATGAAAGTAATTTGAGTGGTGGATATTAGTCAGTTATTTGGAGTGAGAAGGATAGCGGAGGGATAGAAGAGGAAAAAAGGTTTGCATTTATATAGCGCTTAATACCCCTGATGGGGTGTTGAAGCGCTTTTAGCAAGTAGCACGCTACTCCAGAACCCATAAAGGATTAGTGTTGAAAATTAGTATAGTGAAATATGAAAGTAATTTGAGTGGTGGATATGTTATTCAGATATTTGGACAGAGAAGGGTAGCGGCGGGATAGAAGAGGGAAAAGAGGTTTGCATTTATATAGCGGTTGCTACCCCTGATGGGGTTTTGAAACGCTTTTTGGCGAGTAGCACGCTACTCCGGAACCCATAAGGATTAGTGTTGAATTAGTATAGTGAAATATGAAAGTAATTTGAGTGGTGGATATGTTAGTCAGTTATTTGGATTGAGAAGGGTTGCGGAGGGATGGAAAAGGGAAAAAGATTTGCATTTATATAACGCTTTTTACCCCTGATGGGGTGTTGAAGCGCTTTATTGGCGAGTAGCACGCTACTCCGGAACCCATAAAGGATTAGTGTTGAAAATTAGTATAGTGAAATATGAAAGTAATTTGAGTGGTGGATATGTTTTTCAGTTATTTGGATAGAGAAGGGTAGCGGGGAATAGAAGAGGGAAAAAGGTTTGCATTTATATAGTGCTTGCTACCTCTGATGAGGTGTTGAAGCGCTTTTTGGCGAGTAGCACGCTACTCTGGAACCCATAAAGGATTAGTGGTGAATTAGTATAGTGAAATATGAAATTTGAGAAGTGAACATGTTAGTCTGTTATTTTGATTGAAAAGGATAGTGGAGGGATAGAAGAGTGAAGGATTTAGACTTTTTTTTTGGAGGTCATAGCAGTAGGTAGAGGCTTTGGGATGAGTAAAAAGGGGATGTGGAGGGGAAGAGTCAGCGGGAAGAGTTTAGAAAGGCTTGTTTTGGGGGATCGGTATAGTAAAAGAGGTGTCAGATGATGCAAGGAGGGGTAGAGTATGGGAGAGTCTAAAAAGGGTTATTTTGGGGATCATAGTAGTGGTATGGGGTTTAGGATAAATGAGAGAGTGGATGTAGAGGATATATTGATAGAGGTATAGGGTGAGAAATAGGATTGTGCATTGGATATGCTGAATTGGAAGAAAGTGATAAATATATAGATCCATATGTACATGGAAAGTATATAGATGCATAAAGGAGGTAGGTATATGTAGATTAAAGATATTGATAGAGGTATAGGATGAGAAATAGGGTAGTGCATTGGATATGCTTTTTTAGGAGAAAAGTAATAAATATATAGATCCAAGTACATGGAAGGTATATAGATGCATAAAGGAAGTAAAAAGATGCATTAGATAAACTCTGGTTTTTCAAGTGTTATTGTACTTTAAAAATGTATTTGTATTTATTTTTTAATAACATAATTATTCTACATGTTTATACAAAGCAATACACAAAGATGGGTACATATCTATAGTAAAAATAAATGCTTATATACAGAGGGATATGCTGTAATTTTCTGTTTGCGTATGGTGCTTATGTGGGGAAGAGCCAATTTTTGAGTAGTTTTCTGAAGTTAAGGTGGTTGTCCGTGGATCTTATGTTGGGGGTAAAGAGTTCCATAGTTTGGCTGCTTGAACAGAGAAGGATGTGCCACCCATGTATTTTGTTGGCGTGCAGGCCCGGAATCGTGGACTGCCCAGTACACGTGTGTACAATAATCACTGAAAAATGTGGGGCGACGTTACACCCCACTCCGGACGCACAGCTGTCGTTTATGCATAGAAATGCAGCATTTGTTCCAATATTGTCAAAAAAGGTTTTTATTTTCGTTTTCTCCATAATTTGTTTTACAATCATCTTTTTATCCAGTCACACGGTGGACGCCTATGTTTAATGTGGCAAACATGATCTATGTAACAAACGGAGCTAATGATTATGTTTTTAAATTTATAGATAACCCCTGATGAAGGGCCAAAGAAGGCCCGAAATGCATTGGGTATTGGAAGCAACTTAACAAGGAATACTTATGTAATACGCCATTCTGCAGAGTAAAGCCAGTGTCGGCATTTCTTCAGCATTAAGGATTGTGTAAACATAGGCGTCCACCGTGTGACTGGATAAAAAGATGATTGTAAAACAAATTATGGAGAAAACGAAAATAAAAACCTTTTTGACAATATTGGAACAAATGCTGCATTTCTATGCATAAGCGACGGCTGTGCGTCCGGAGTGAGGTGTAACGTCGCCCACATTTTCAATGGCTCTAAGTCATCCACTGATCCACAGCTCTGAGACAACTGAAAATTGGAGAGTTTCCAATGTCTTTGGGGCATTCCAGTTGAAGGAGTATTTGTGTGTCATCTGCATAGTTATAGCATGTGAGGTGAAATTGATTGATCAGTACCGGTAATGACTTCATGTAGATGTTGAAAAGCATGGGCGAGATGATAGAGCCTTGAGGGACCCCTGCTTTTGTGGAGTATGGTTTGGATGAGAAAGGTGGGGTATGGATGACATTAGTTCTGTTTCGAAGGTAGGACGCGATCCAGTCTAGAGCAGTCCCCTCTAGGCCGGCTTCATAGAGTCTTTGTATCAGAGTGTCATGGTCAACCGTGTCAGAGGCAGCTGAGAGGTCCAAGAGGAGTAGCGCAGCAACCCCGTTGCGGTCTACTGTGTTCTTCAGGTCATCCCAGATGGCAAGGAGGGCAGATTCTGTGCCTCTTCCCGGACGGAATCCTGTTTGGAAGTCTGAAAGTATGGCATTCTCTTCAATGAACTGTGACATCTGGGCGAACGCTGCTCTTTCTATCAGTTTGCCACGAAAAGGTCCATTTGTAGTCTGTAGTTGTCAGGGTTCAGCGGGTCCAAGTTTGTTTTCTTCAGTAAAGGGCGTATGTATGACTTTTTAGTTCTTCTGGAAATATTCCGGTAGTTAAGGAATCGTTGATGATTCTTCTTACTGGCGTGGCAGTAGAGGTTGTTAAAAGAATTGTCTTGAAAGTTTGTGGCGGACACGGGTGAGAAGGGCTGCCAGCAGGCTAGCTTGATTTAACCAGGTCCATAAATTCATTGTGTGAGATGTGTTGGAAGGAACGGAGAGGCTGGGTTAGAGTATTCTTGGATTGTTGTTATGTCAAAGGGTTAGTGCTGGTGCTTTGTCTTTGTTTTAAGTACGAGTCCATAGTGTCTGCTTTGTCCGTGTGATGATTTGCCAGTTTGTCTGTGAAATCTTGAGTAACAGGATGAGTTCCTTCTAGGTAATTTGGTTTACGAAATTAGAGATAAGAACTGCCCTTTGATCAGGGCTGCTAGGAAGAACTACAGAGCAGCCTTGCGCCAAGCAAAGACCAAATGGGATGAATCACACTGGCAGGAACTCAAAGAAGCAAGTCTAGCTAAGAATAACAATCTATTGTGGACCTTAGTCACCCAGGGCAACAAGAACGACGCTTGCTCACTCCCCAATCATATTCCAAGTTATGCTTGGCACGATCATTTTGGGAAGCGCTACTCTGCACCGGAGATTATGCCACATGAGGAGCCATACGACCCTTTTGACTCTTCTAGCGCTGACAATGACAGCGAGCCCTTTGTTCTGGCCGAGATAGAGGCTGCGATAAGGAAAATTGTTCCAGCTAAGCAGCCGGACCGGATGGCCTGCCCGGAGATCTTTTTCTCGCAGACATTACAAACTGGGCACACTACATTCTTCTCCTTGCTAATGCTATTGCCAGTGGTAGCCCAATACCAGGATCTTGGAAGGGCGCCGAGGTGGTTCCGATTTACAAGAAGGGCGCAAAAGAAGACCCCTCAAACTACAGACCAATTAGTCTGATAGACGCAATGCAGAAGGTCTTCGGCAGAGTCCTGTTACAGAGGATCCAACTATGGGCAGAAGATGAAGTTATCCTCTCCCAGTCTCAGGCTGGCTTTAGGGCCCGCACTGGAACGATTGACCAGGTCTTTAGACTCCTCCTCATACATTGGAAGACAGTGATAATTGGCAAGGGCAGTCTTTATCTCGCATTCATCGATTTAAAGACTGCCTTTGACCTGGTACCCCAGAACAACCAGTGGCAAGTGCTTAGAGACATGGGTATCCCTTCCCTCATCCTTAATCTGCTGGTCCGGCTCCACGAGGGTAATTATGCTCAGGTGAGATGGGGAACACAAGGCCAGCTAACGGAGCGGATCCCTGTTAACAGGGAGTCCGCCAGGGTTGTGTCATGGCACCCACCCTGTTCTCTCTATATATGAGCGGGGTGGTTAGCTTTCTGCAAGAAGACACAGCAGATGCACCAACCCTGGCGGGCGACAAGGTACCGACGCTCCTGTTCGCTGATGATACCCTGCTGGTGTCAAAGACCCCAGCAGGGTCACAAAGACTGCTTAACAGATTCCAATCCTTTTGTGACTCCCGGGGACTGGTTATTAACACTACAAAAACCAAGTTCATGACATTTAACCCCCACAAATCGTTTACAAGCAATCTTGTGCTGGGCGGGGCACACCTGGACAGAGTCAGTACCTTTGATTATCTTGGCGTCCGACTCTCTGATAAAATGTCATGGAGGCCCCACCTAGCCAAGATGCTCCTGGGTCATAAATGCGTGACCGGAGCACTAGGAAAAGAACATTGTTCCTCACAATGTAGACCAGGTGCACCAGCCCTCACGGTTTATGACGCTAAAGCAGTTAGCACAGCTCTTTACAGAGGGTTTGATAATGTCGATGATATTTGTAGATCTGAACAAAAGTTCTTGAGGAATCTGGTGATGCTCCCCGTAATATCTCATTGACACCTTTAATGCTCGATATGGGCAGACGGTCGATCGGAGACATAGCAAAGCTGCGCCCATTGCTCTTCTGGGCTCGCATAAGGCGGACCCCGAACTCTCCAAATATGCCGAAGCACTTACCGAGGTCCTACGCATAGATGTTAGCCACAGAATTAAATGGACCTCAGACATCAGGAAAATACTGACAGATCTGGGCTTTCAAGGACATTGGGACAGGCAAGACCAACCAAGCATAGAGGAAATCAAACGGACGTACTGGGATTGGGTGGCCAGCCAGGAAATCAGTAAACCCAATGTGGGCAGATTGACTGAAGAATTCTACCTACACAAGCAGATTAGAGGCCTCGAGCCTTATTTGGACATAATCCAGGTACCGAGGGACAGGATGCTGTATATACATTTCAGGTTTGGCACGCTCCGTGTTTGTGCACTAACTGCAAAGTGGCACCCACCCAAACAGACATCAGCAGATTGTCCCTGCTCCAGAGCCCCGCTGGAGTGTGTTACCCATGTTATGTTTGTTTGTCCGGCATACAAAGCACCAAGGTCCAAATGGCTAAAACCAATCTGCCGACAATGGGGCACACTGGACCATCGGGTTGCTCTGCGCATTCTTAGGTCTGACCCAAGAGCCCTTTTTGTGTGTGGCGTGGCCAAGTTCCTTAGCCATGCCTGGCTAATTAGGCAAAAAGCCCTGCCAAGAGTGGTTTAACATTCCTCCTCAGAAGCAGTGAAGCCGTGAACAAATTTCTGCAGCACCCGACGGCTGTTTAACCCTCCATCGAGACTACACCTTATGCACTGACACTTTATATTAGATCACCCGTCACCTGAAAGATGGATTTAATTAGCCTCTTACTGGGCATGTATTGGGGGTCCCACATTGTGCTTCTTATGATGACCACACCAGGCAGGATGCTGTGTCTGCACTTTTAATAGTCTTTTAAATGTCTTTTATGCAACCACTTATGTTTTTATCTATGAACTTTTAACAGTTTTTAATGTATAGCTTTCGACAATTGTACTATTTATTGTGGTGCATTTGTGCACTCTTATGGACTAGTTGTGCACATTGTTTTGTTCCACTTCTGTATCTTATGCCAATTTGCACTTTTGTAACCTTTATTTTTAAATGCTCCTTGAAGCTTTTATGACATAAGATTGTCGAAATAAAGCATATACAGGTGAATTAGTATAGTGAAATATGAAAGTAATTTGAGTGGTGGATATTAGTCAGTTATTTGGAGTGAGAAGGATAGCGGAGGGATAGAAGAGGGAAAAAGGTTTGCATTTATATAGCGCTTAATACCCCTGATGGGGTGTTGAAGCGCTTTTTTGGCGAGTAGCACGCTACTCCAGAACCCATAAAGGATTAGTGTTGAAAATTAGTATAGTGAAATATGAAAGTAATTTGAGTGGTGGATATGTTATTCAGATATTTGGACAGAGAAGGGTAGCGGCGGGATAGAAGAGGGAAAAGAGGTTTGCATTTATATAGCGGTTGCTACCCCTGATGGGGTTTTGAAACGCTTTTTTGGCGAGTAGCACGCTACTCCGGAACCCATAAGGATTAGTGTTGAATTAGTATAGTGAAATATGAAAGTAATTTGAGTGGTGGATATGTTAGTCAGTTATTTGGATTGAGAAGGGTTGCGGAGGGATGGAAAAGGGAAAAAAGATTTGCATTTATATAACGCTTTTTACCCCTGATGGGGTGTTGAAGCGCTTTATTGGCGAGTAGCACGCTACTCCGGAACCCATAAAGGATTAGTGTTGAAAATTAGTATAGTGAAATATGAAAGTAATTTGAGTGGTGGATATGTTTTTCAGTTATTTGGATAGAGAAGGGTAGCGGGGAATAGAAGAGGGAAAAAGGTTTGCATTTATATAGTGCTTGCTACCTCTGATGAGGTGTTGAAGCGCTTTTTGGCGAGTAGCACGCTACTCTGGAACCCATAAAGGATTAGTGGTGAATTAGTATAGTGAAATATGAAATTTGAGAAGTGAACATGTTAGTCTGTTATTTTGATTGAAAAGGATAGTGGAGGGATAGAAGAGTGAAGGATTTAGACTTTTTTTTGGAGGTCATAGCAGTAGGTAGAGGCTTTGGGATGAGTAAAAGGGGATGTGGAGGGAAGAGTCAGCGGGAAGAGTTTAGAAAGGCTTGTTTTGGGGGATCGGTATAGTAAAAGAGGTGTCAGATGATGCAAGGAGGGGTAGAGTATGGGAGAGTCTAAAAAGGGTTATTTTGGGGATCATAGTAGTGGTATGGGGTTTAGGATAAATGAGAGAGTGGATGTAGAGGATATATTGATAGAGGTATAGGGTGAGAAATAGGATTGTGCATTGGATATGCTGAATTGGAAGAAAGTGATAAATATATAGATCCATATGTACATGGAAAGTATATAGATGCATAAAGGAGGTAGGTATATGTAGATTAAAGATATTGATAGAGGTATAGGATGAGAAATAGGGTAGTGCATTGGATATGCTTTTTAGGAGAAAAGTAATAAATATATAGATCCAAGTACATGGAAGGTATATAGATGCATAAAGGAAGTAAAAGATGCATTAGATAAACTCTGGTTTTTCAAGTGTTATTGTACTTTAAAAATGTATTTGTATTTATTTTTAATAACATAATTATTCTACATGTTTATACAAAGCAATACACAAAGATGGGTACATATCTATAGTAAAAATAAATGCTTATATACAGAGGGATATGCTGTAATTTTCTGTTTGCGTATGGTGCTTATGTGGGGAAGAGCCAATTTTTGAGTAGTTTTCTGAAGTTAAGGTGGTTGTCCGTGGATCTTATGTTGGGGGTAAAGAGTTCCATAGTTTGGCTGCTTGAACAGAGAAGGATGTGCCACCCATGTATTTTGTTGGCGTGCAGGCCCGGAATCGTGGACTGCCCAGTACACGTGTGTACAATAATCACTGAAAAATGTGAGGCGACGTTACACCCCACTCCGGACGCACAGCCGTCGTTTATGCATAGAAATGCAGCATTTGTTCCAATATTGTCAAAAAGGTTTTTATTTTCGTTTTCTCCATAATTTGTTTTACAATCATCTTTTTATCCAGTCACACGGTGGACGCCTATGTTTAATGTGGCAAACATGATCTATGTAACAAACGGAGCTAATGATTATGTTTTTAAATTTATAGATAACCCCTGATGAAGGGCCAAAGAAGGCCCGAAATGCATTGGGTATTGGAAGCAACTTAACAAGGAATACTTATGTAATACGCCATTCTGCAGAGTAAAGCCAGTGTCGGCATTTCTTCAGCATTAAGGATTGTGTAAACATAGGCGTCCACCGTGTGACTGGATAAAAAGATGATTGTAAAACAAATTATGGAGAAAACGAAAATAAAAACCTTTTTTGACAATATTGGAACAAATGCTGCATTTCTATGCATAAACGACGGCTGTGCGTCCGGAGTGGGGTGTAACGTCGCCCCACATTTTTCAATGGCTCTAAGTCATCCACTGATCCACAGCTCTGAGACAACTGAAAATTGGAGAGTTTCCAATGTCTTTGGGGCATTCCAGTTGAAGGAGTATTTGTGTGTCATCTGCATAGTTATAGCATGTGAGGTGAAATTGATTGATCAGTACCGGTAATGACTTCATGTAGATGTTGAAAAGCATGGGCGAGATGATAGAGCCTTGAGGGACCCCTGCTTTTGTGGAGTATGGTTTGGATGAGAAAGGTGGGGTATGGATGACATTAGTTCTGTTTCGAAGGTAGGACGCGATCCAGTCTAGAGCAGTCCCCTCTAGGCCGGCTTCATAGAGTCTTTGTTTCAGAGTGTCATGGTCAACCGTGTCAGAGGCAGCTGAGAGGTCCAAGAGGAGTAGCGCAGCAACCCCGTTGCGGTCTACTGTGTTCTTCAGGTCATCCCAGATGGCAAGGAGGGCAGATTCTGTGCCTCTTCCCGGACGGAATCCTGTTTGGAAGTCTGAAAGTATGGCATTCTCTTCAATGAACTGTGACATCTGGGCGAACGCTGCTCTTTCTATCAGTTTGCCACGAAAAGGTCCATTTGTAGTCTGTAGTTGTCAGGGTTCAGCGGGTCCAAGTTTGTTTTCTTCAGTAAAGGGCGTATGTATGACTTTTTTAGTTCTTCTGGAAATATTCCGGTAGTTAAGGAATCGTTGATGATTCTTCTTACTGGCGTGGCAGTAGAGGTTGTTAAAAGAATTGTCTTGAAAGTTTGTGGCGGACACGGGTGAGAAGGGCTGCCAGCAGGCCTGCTTGATTTAACCAGGTCCATAAATTCATTGTGTGAGATGTGTTGGAAGGAACGGAGAGGCTGGGTTAGAGTATTCTTGGATTGTTGTTATGTCAAAGGGTTAGTGCTGGTGCTTTGTCTTTGTTTTAAGTACGAGTCCAACGTGTCTGCTTTGTCCGTGTGATGATTTGCCAGTTTGTCTGTGAAATCTTGAGTAACAGGATGAGTTCCTTCTAGGTAATTTGGTTTACGAAATTCATTGAGTATTTTAGAGAATTCTTTATTTGCACATTTAGCATTTTGAATTCTGTCTGACTAGTACCTTTTTTTAGCTTTTTTAATAGTTGACTTGTATAATCTGTTAATTTTCTGTAGGTGAAGTTTGTCTTGTTTGGCGTTTGTTTTGAGCCAGGTACGTTGCAGCTTTCTAATTTGTTGTTTTATGACTTTTATCTCTATATTTCTCCAAGGCGTTTTGTTTCTTTTGTTCTGTTGTGTGGTTTTGAGTGGTATCAGGATGTCAAAAGCTTCCTGTAGCCACTCATATAATTTTTTTACAGAATTTATTGTTTCCAGATCTGTACTGGATGTTAGTTGTGTTTCTAAGTGTTCCAAATTGAGTTTGTTCCATGGTCGATAGGTGGATGCATGTAAGGCAGTTTTAGGTGAGTCGCTTAGTGTTGTTTTATGTTGGAAAGCAAGCAAATGGTGGTCTGACCATATGACTGGAGTTATAGTTTGAAAGGTAACTTGTTCGGTATTAGCAAAAATGACATCTAGGATATGTCCAGCGATGTGTGTGCGTTTGTGGACAATCTGATGCAGGTTCAGTGCGTCTAGGCCAGTGATTATTGTTTTTGGATGGGTCATATTGGGTTTGTCAAACCAAATGTTGAGGTCACCAAGAAGCATAAGTTGGAGTGTATTGTTATCAGGTTTGAAACTGTGTCTAGAAGTGCGTCTGGGAATGTCGCCTTGCTAGGTGGAGGTCTGTAAAGGAGCAGGAAGTTACAGGTGGAAGATGGTGTAGGATTGCATCTGTTGAGAAGAGCCTCACAATTCTTTATGGAGATGTCGTCAACTTTAGTGATATGTAATGTTTGCCTGAACAGAACAGCTAGACCACCTCCTTTTTTGCCTATACGACTTTGGGTGATCGTTTGATAGCCTAGAGGAATGGCTTCATGCAGGACTGGAGCCATATCATCTCCCAACCATGATTCAGTTATGAATAGTATGTCTGGTTTTGCATCGGTGAGAAGGTCGTAGATGTTTTTAGAGAGCGATCGAGCATTTATTAATAGACAGTTTAGAGAATGTGCTTTGGTGATAGTGAGACTTTGTTTTGTAGAAGAGTGATCAGTATTGTGTGGGTTTGTAGCAGGTGTGTTTTTAGTGCTGGTATTAGCTGTATTAGGATAGCAATCGTGTAGCTGTTCTGTAATGTGGTCCTCGTCCATCAGGCTAAGAAAGCATTTGTAGGTGGTGGAGACGGTGTTTGAGAGTGAGTTGGTACGCTGAGTTGTTTTCGTGGTGTAACATTGTTGTGCAGTAGACATGGAGAAGCGAAGTTGTGAGGTGTGGTACGTTGCTTATACTGTTTGCGTGTGTTTAGGGCTGAAGGTGTATGAGTCAGGGGTGGTGGTGCAGCACGTGGGTCATGTAGTAAGGTTGTAAATTGTCCAATGGATGAGAGGCGGTTGGAAGAGAGTTGCTGTGTTGCTGTATGTGTTAGGTGTGGTGGAAAATGACACTAGAAATGGCTGACAACGGCTGCTGGAAGTAGGCAGAACCATCAAACTGAGGGACTGACGAGGGCAGAGTCATCTGAGGCAGAGAGAGTCAATAACATTCTCTAGTTGTCAGCCACATCCTTTTGCAGCAACAACTGTATCAAAGAAACAATGCCATTGTGCCAATGGAAGCCCCAAATATGCAAAGGGTGGTGTTCATCGTTCCATGAACTGCCTTCATTATGACAGGGCTTAAGTTATACCCCTCCCCCTTCTATGTTTCCGTTTATGGAGTGCACTTTTTTGTTTGCGCTTCTTGCAGCTGAAAGGACAAAATCAAAACAATTGGACATTAGAGAGAGATTAGATAGGGAAGAACAATGTTTTAATCTGCTTCCTGAAATTCAGAAGGGAAGAAAGACTGCATATGCAGACCCAAAGGGTCAGAAATCCCACAGACACGCAGTTGCAACAGAAAAAACTCCATCTCGCTAGCAAGATCTATGGGTCTTTAGAGTGTGCTAACATTATTTGTCCAAACACGTTCAGAAGTGAAGATGTTTGGAGTCTAAGAGAACAGCACTTTGTAACACTGGTGTGGACTTTGGTTTACAGCCACCTGTGAAATGATACTGAGATCCGGTTCCAGTTCCAGAGCCAGAGCCCTGTCTTGTGGCCATGGGCTTCCAAAGCTGAAGCTAGTCAAGCGTTTTTTCAGCTGGCCCTTAATGAAGCTAGTCAATGTGTTGTTTCCATAGCCAAGTCTAGATTGTATTACAAAATTAGAGTACTAACTACAGCCGGGATAAAATGGACATCAACAAATGGAGCAATGAGGAGGACTGTGGGATGGAACAAGCAGGGGCTTTAGACAGAAGTGATCCGGTGATCAAAACAGAGTTTATAATCAAGCAATAGGTCCTCTCTGCCTTTTATACTTCCAAGGTCAACTAGATGTGTACCACTGAGTTTGGAATTGTATTGTGTGTGTAAATACTGTTATTTGGGCAAGGAAAAACCATGTCTGAATGTGAACTTCATAAATCTGTGAAGGACATTTTTGAGTGTATTTTGTTATTCTTTAACAAAATACATTGAAAGATGTCTGCCGTGGATGAATGCATTACTGCAGGAGCCATCTAGAAAAAAAAAGATTGCCAAAAGGTTTCTCAGGCGAGACCTATTGGCTTTGCCAATGCTTATCTTTAGTGCTGCTAATGAAATATGTAAATATCTACAGGGCATTGTTCCCTTTGGTAATAGCAGCGTGAGTACGCAGAAGTGTGCTCTCTTGGGTGAGGGGAGAAAAAAGAGAGGAGAGGAAAAATGACTGTTGTGAGATAACTGAGCAAAGTTTCCAAAGTGTAATCTGGTAGTAAGGTGGGCCCTTAGCAGCAGCTTACGTACGCCCACCCTATGCTGGGAGGTGTGAAGGTGAAAGCTAGACAACGTAATACATTCATCGACTAAAGCTCATCTTTTGCAGCATGGTGGTTTTCACTGTTTAAAGTGACCAAAAATACAACGAGTGGTTGCACATTTGGTTATCAAATTTAAGATCTACTGGGAAAAGGAATTAGCATGTTTGGAAGTAAGCTCCACTGTGGAGCTTTGGAAGCCCATTTACTAAGGTATGCTTTGAGTTGCAGTAAGTGCTGCTCGTTATTCCTAGCATGTGAAGTGCTTGGCCCTTCTGCAGGGCCACTGCGGCCAGCAGAGTTTTATGTGCCCTTCAGACATGCTAAATCTCCACGCAACGCAGCGCAGCCCTCCACGAGGCTGCGCTGCACGACTGGGATGGATCAGGACAGCGCCATATTTTCAAAGATATGGCTCTCTCCTCCCCTTTCCCTTGCGCCGGCGCTGATTTGAGCTGCTGTGCGCCATGCACACACCTTAGCGCCATAGCGCTAGGGTGTGTGCATGAGTGTAGCATAGGTTTTGCACAGGAAAGGTACCCTTCCTGTACAAAATACTATGCTAGGCGCGATGCAAAGCTTTTCCCACTTTGCATACGTGCTTCACAGTGCAGAACGCATTCAAAGTCGGAAAAGGAAGGAGAAATGAAAGCATTTCTCCTTCCTTGCAGCTAGTTTAAAAGGGCGCTGTTTTCTCACGCTAAACCCAATCTACTGTTTTTAGGTCTCGCCTGAGCCAGCGCATGCGCTCCTCTGGCGAGACATTTAGTGAGTGGGATTTAAAAATCCGACCACACGTTTTTTGTCTGGCCTAGAGCGTGCGGTTACGCGCACAGGTACGCGCAGAGCCGCCATCTGGCTTCCCTATCTTTTCCTCATTAAGGGCATCGCTCAAGCGCATCGCTCGCGGGCACCCTCGCGATCACTTTCACTTTTGCGGCCGCGTCACTTTCGTATTTCAGTGCTTCTTTACTGTACTGTCTGTACACAGTCCTTCCTAAAGCTCTCATCTTTAGTGCTGCGTGGCAGGGTCTCTATGGTTCTCGTCTATGCTGTGAAGAGTTCAACATCATCTTTCTATGTAGTCGTCACTGGTACTTTATCGTAGTGTCACTTCCTAACCAGTGTACGCTTGTTATGTTACAAACACCACTTTCTGTGGGTCCGCGGTCATGTTTATTAGAAATCTCACTTCCGTTGACACTGCCCCTGTCTCCGGCTCTCACTGATGCTTTGTCAATAACTCTGTTGTTCATTTTGTGAACTGAACTCGTATAGTAGCAGCGAACAGTGGTGCATTAAAGTGCGTCAGAACGATGTAGATCTCGGGTGTTCTCTAGCAGTCTCTCTCTCTCCAAGCCACTCTTATTCTATGGTATTGTCAGCTGAACCACATCCACCAAGGATGTCTCTAACTTAGCTGTCATTCTAGGAGATTTTGTCGCTCTTACTGCTTCCCCTCGTTTCTCTTCCTTGTTTGTCTGATCCCTTTCTTTCTCTGCTATCTCACCTGTCACTACCTCATCCTTTCCCTGCTTGTTTAATTCCCATGCAGCTGCGCCTTTGCTATCACTCAGTCCTTGGGTAGTTTCTCACCCAGGTCCCTGTTACTGTTTTACACCTTTCCCATTCCGGCTGCGTTCCTCATGCTGTCTCTCGCTACCTCTAAATCCTGCTAGCGACCCCATCACTTACATCCCACGGCTGCACTCACCCTCTTCTCTTACCCACACCCCTAGACGCTTGGCACTCTAGTCTGACTTGCTCCCTCCCTGGCTTCTCTATTTCACGCTGTGTGGGGGACGCCAACACTCTCTAAACACGGACCACCTGTAGCACCTCTTTTTGGGGGCCAGTAGACACTCTCGTCCCCTAGTCACTCTCCTCCACCCAACCATAGCTTCCCGGAGTGTATGTTCTTCTTCCTGTCAGGAGATCGGAACCGTTAGACCGACCATAGTCATCCACCGCTGCTCGCGGGCAAGGGGGTGTAGTAATGTTGTGTCCTGTCCCACCCAGTGCCGGCCCAGGGAGTTCCACATCCTCCGGCACCTGACCCTCCCTCCCGGACCACCTCCTCACCTCAGGAGCTGTCAGCGCCTGCACGGCTCTTGCACTCTTCCGCCGCCATCTTGGCTGTCAGTGGGCGGAGAGCTGTGCGTGATGGAGGGAGGGGGCCGCGGCCCCGGACCTCTCAACAAACCCTACGGTGACACCGTGACCTCCTGCTACCCTGCGGTGAGGAGCACACTGGGGAACGTTGTGTGATGCACTGCACATCACTCCGGGGGTCGGCGTGCCCCCCATGACATGGGTGACACCTACAGAAAGTCCTAGGTGTTTAACTAAGGACCCGTTGCATTCTGGGATATGCAGTATTCTAGTGGCGCTCTAATAAATATCCCAGCATGATGTTGGCCAAAAAGCTGGACTGGTTGATGGTTTCACACATGACCTGGGGGCACTTAGCAGGTATGCCCCAAATTACAAATGCTTCCCATGACATGTGTCACCCACATGTAAAAAGTGCGTGTTTATTTAAGTGCTCAAGTTCCCCCCACACAGTTATCAAAATACATTTTAAGCTGTTGAGACTCCAAGAGGGCCGAAGTCAGATTTTTGGCGCATATGCTCCCTTTCAAGTCAAAGGAGATTAACTATTTTATATGGATGGGAGTTTGCATAGTGGGTGACTCACCTTAACTTAACGTGAAACATTTGGCACGCTATCATGCATCAATGTGCCCATACACGCCTTATCCGTGCCACAACACAGACAAGGTATCATAGCCTACTGCCACACAAACACACTGACTTCCATGCTTATGTTTCACCATAATAAAGAGGGATTCCCACGATTTTGCCAGGACTGCCCCCAGAGAATGCCTAAAATATGCCATGGCAGGCACCTTAATGCCATAATCCACAAGCTTGCCAAGGACAGAGTCCAAATGTCGGAGTATGGTCACAGGATGCATGGATGGCCAGCATTATGCCAGGTGCAGGCACCATCATATGAAAGATGCTCAGAATACGTCAAGAATAGCCACCATTTCCAGTGCGAACCTTAAGCCAGGGATGGGCTCCACCATGCCAGGGATGAATATAGAATGCAATGTATTACTGTCGATGCGCTAGATATATCCCTTGTATGTTGAATCAGGACCAACAGATGCCACAGTGGGTCCCAAGATGCCAGGGGGAAGATTACGCTTCCAGGCTAGAGGAGCACAAGACAAGTCCCATGCTCAGTCTGCTTCACACAGACACATGCACACACATGTGGGCACACCACAAATCTGCACATCAACAAAAGCCATTTTTTACTCAATGTCTCCTTTGCTGCTTCTGGCACCTTCAGCAAAGCCATGCTGACTCTGGTTCTAGGCACTTACACAACAGCTGCATCTTGCATTCATCAGTGGAGCGATCCTACATCACATTCAGTTTGATAGACACCAGGTAATTATTGCACTCTGATTGGCCATGGTGTAGGTTTTGTGCTGTAAATGACATTGTGATTGTGAATGCAGGTCCCTGCAATTGTCTGACTGCCATTGGGGTGTTGATTTGCATGGTAATACTACAATCTACGGGCCTGCCTTTTCTCATCAAATTCTCTAACAGAGCCATTGTGCATCCATTCTACAACAAGCATTGGCATAGCCAATAGGTCTTGCCTTTGGGACCTTATAAGTATTTAGTTATGCAGCACAATTTCCTTGGTGCAACAACATCAACTGTTGCATGGCTAAACACTTATAAGGTCCCAAAGGCGAGACCTATTGGCTATGCCAATGCTTGTTAGTATATTGGTTTTAGCATGAGAAACCTTGGGTGGTTGCATGGAAACGCCCATACACCACCCTTGGTACGCCCCCATTGCGCAAAGTAATGTGAAGCAGCGCAATGCGCTGTTTTGCATTACTTTTATGTTATTTCCAGCGCTAAATAAATTTAGCGTTGGAAACTTAATTAGGAAAAAAAGATTGTGCACCAATTTGCGTCACTTTTGTGATGCAAACACGGCGCAAAATTGAAGTAAATCTCCCCCTTAGTGTGTTATTGGCACTGGTGTGCACAGTAGAACTGATTCTAGAACAAATCTGAAGGCACCACAACCCTAGTAGATGGCAGACACGAACAACTTCTGAAGTGAAACTGGAAGCCATTAATACCATGTGTGGTTGGACACTCAGCTCATTTGGGTTGAAACAATGACTGCATACGTTTAGAAGGTTATCTCACTTGCAATGGCCCTCAAGAATTAATGATAGGACCATGGTTTCATAAAAAGGCCTACTGGGGTTGTTGGGGAACATCTATCATCAGAAAACCAAGAGCACATGCAGTTTCCTACGGTTGTATAAAAGAAGATTCACTCCAAGCTGACTGCAGTGGCAAATGAGGCATTGGGAAAGGATTAGTGATTTAGCCAGTGCCACAGTTAGAACTACTTCAGTTAGAGACCAAAGTCAGTGTTCCTGAATTGTTTGTGAAAACATTGCCTAGGTATAGTGAGACATCACTTTGAAAACTCTCCTCAATTTATCAGACTGGTCAACGCTACAAATGAAGTAGAAAAAACTAGTGCCCATGTGGATACGGAAGCTGATGACCTAAACGTGTTCACCAAATGGCTCAACACATGGTGCTTAGAAGGCATCAAAGATATCTTAAGGTCTGTCTGTAAGAAAATTATGATTATAGCATTTGGTTGTGAGTTGTATGTGATTGGTTGAAACAGTCAATTAGGGTGTTATTTCTACTTTATGTAAGTCAGAGTTACCAGTATAAGCCAATCCTGTATCTGGAGTAATGTGTTACCACAATGCATCTGCTGAAATATATACTTTGTTGCTGTTTCATGCTGGATAGCCTTTTTCTCTAGTTAATCAAACACAAACAGGTAACAAAAAGACAAATCATATTAAATACTCCCCTAAAGATGTTTGTACACTACACATTTCTTAGTCTTTTGGATTACCCGATCAGATCAACAAGAGTGCGAGACAGCACACAGATTGTTTCACAGTTCAACTTTATTTAGGGAAGACCTAGCTATTAAGCAATTGAGTGCTTTACAAGAGTATGATTTACATGAAAGGGATATAAGAAAGAAGGTATAGGGAGTGCCAACATTTACCTTTTAAACAATCCAATCTCCCACGTACATGACTTCCTGTCGAAAGATGGTCCTACTTCAATAAAAATGTTATCTTTGAATGCATTTTGTTAACAGTGGAAGAGCACTATCTGTTGTGAATGCAATCTCTTGCTCGTCTGAAAACCACAGTAACTTGCATGGTCTTGCAGTTCTCGTGTCTCAGAAAACACCGTAAGAAGCCTGCAACTGCAGGCTGTGACGTTTACTCCCCTGGGGCTGCCTTCCCTTGTACTACTGAGCACCTACCTGCTACTCCTTTCTCCTCCAGCTCCAAAATGGCAATCACCTGCCTGAGGGTTTGCAGCTGCCTTTTACAACTAGTCTGGTTCAGGTTTTCATTCCTGTTTCTTTCCCTTTTCAATCATGGCTGTTTCTTCTGAGTTTCATTTTTTATTTTCCCAGTCCATTATGTTTGTTATCATGTGGTTTAAAGACTTGAGTCTGGCTAGAGGATGCGTCACAGCAAAGCTGTGTTCCTTCTCTTGTTTCCATGTTCCCTCCACTTGCTGATCATGAATCTTCACTCCTGAAGAATTCCACTTTTGGATTCCGGATTCCTAGTTTTCTTCAACCTCAGAGCTTCTGGCTTTTTCCTCCTGAGAAGGTGACACCTTCTTGAGGGCATGTGCCTACAACATATTATATATAGTGTGTGGTGACATTGTGACTTATGGAAACAGTTGCCCATACATTGGACAGAGGAAGATCAGGATCCAGATTTTAGGTAAGCATCCAGACCTGAACACCATCTCAGGTATATTTTTGTGGCTCCAAAATATGTAAACAGTGGTTTTCAGAATTTAGGAGGAAGCTGAAAATTATTAATGTGAATTTGCAAAAAATAAATACTTGAAAACAGATCTTAATAATTATATATAACAGTGGAAAAATAATGATAGAATGTGACCAATTTTTTGAATAAACAAAACACATTTATAATAGGATATTATAAAACCTCCACAAATCCCCGGCCATCAGCAAACACAATCCCAAATCACTTTTGCACCAAACTAGATCAGCGACCGCCAATGGTCAATGAGGGGTTTTAGACACCACTCCCAAATGAGCCTCATATGCTCTCGCAGATAGAGGTAAATATTATCTGCTTACCTCATCACCCTTGAGAGTCTCCACGTACTTCTTTTCTCAGACTCACCATTAAATGCAATATATGCCATAAAAATCCTCCAACACCCCAGATTAGTCGCAGATAACCCTACTCACCTTTGGGTTATCACAAATAACTTTTACTGCCTCTTCCCCAAACATCTCTGAACTCTTTCCATTCTGCCACTACACCATGTATAAACATAGTCTCTTCGCTTACCTCAGTGGAACTCTAACCAGTTAACTACTGCACTTTAAGTAATCATAATATAAAAAGATGAGAAGGTCCCCCTTGGTGGAGGAGTGGAGGAAGTGCCTAGACCAGACTTCTTCAACGAGCAGCTCGTGACCTACAAGTGGCTCTCCACCGACCTGTGAGTAGCTCTCCTGTGTGCATCACAGCCTATTAAATTAGGCACTTTTCAGTATTGGCTGGTAGGGAACAGTGGTGGGGGGGTGGGGGGGTAGAGAAGAAAAAAAACCTACCTTGTCGTTGCCGTTCACCAGCCACAGTGTCGTAATTGGTCTGATCACTGTGGTTCGACTCTCAGACGGGGACTGGGAGGCTGTGCATGTTCTCCACCCAGGCTGTATAATACAGCTGGTGGAGAATATGCTAAGTGCGCATGACGGTTTGGCCAGCCCAAGGTGGCAGGCCAAACGTTATTAACGTTGCGTTATTATCATTTTCTTTTTACACTTAGTGGGGCGGCGCTTCTCCGCTTTAGCGGAGGAGCCATCCCTGGCGCTTTTACTTTCTTGAATTAATAAATATATACCAACATTGAGACTGTGTAGTTCAGAAGAAAATGTATTTTCAGAACTCATTAGCAAATATGTCGAGAAAAATGGCTCAATTTTCAAAACCTATTGAAAGCTGATATTTGAGTGATAAATCATGTGGTGTTGGGCAGACTTATTACTAATATCATAAACTTGATTGCAGGTGATGTGCAGCTATTGCTGCTATATAATACCCATGTTGAGGCATTAAAAATTGATAAGCATTTTTTTGACATTACTGCTGGCAATCCTGCCTGATGTACTGATATAATCACTGCCAGTAATCTTGAATGTGATGGCCACTAATGAATCTTATTATAATATTAGTAGCACATGGTTATTTTCATTGAACATAAGTAGCACTTGTTACAGAAAGGTTTGGAGACCCCTGACCTAGACAAATGCATGATAATGGAACGTCCCATCTATGAGGCCAGAGGCTGCCCACACAAACACTTGAAAATCTGGGAAGCCTGGATACACTTCCAGGGCATAGAGATAGCCCCTGTCACCTCTTCATGAGCAACAATTGATGAAGAGATACAGAATTATAGAGTCTGAGGGTCAGGAAGGAAGGACAGAAGGGGGCATTCGGAGACAGAATACATGTACTAATGTGATCTATACTGAATAATCTGGTTGGGGGTGAGGGGCTTTTGGGGGGGGGACAGAACATGTTTTGTTGTTACACTGTTTTGAAAACGACTATAAAATGTGTTGTTAAAAAAAAGATGAGAAGGTGAGCTTGCAATAATTTATTACTCCTCAGTAACTTTTGGGAAGTACAAAGCCTGAACTATGACTCCTTTGAGTGAATATTAATCAGATATACCACTAGTCTGGTTTCCATCTTCGTATGCGTTACCATAAGCCACATTAAAACACGCCATCATACCTATAATCTGAAAAAACAAACTGATAAAAAGTCCCTTCACTTAATTTGTGTCACAAAAGCACCGGAAACTATGGTGGTCAAGCTACTCTCAGTGCACCTGAAGTCCAACAACGTGTTTAAGTGTACTCCAAACAGGTGTCTAGCTTTGTCAAGGGAGAAACATAGAGGAACTTCTAATCACCGATAATTGGAGCATGATTTGCACATTGATTCTAGTGGATTTCTGCAATGTTTGACACCATTGACCAGATTGCATTGTTTGTATACTTACCAATATACACAGATGTCCAGAAGCCAGCCACCTCTCCAGTCACTCACTGACTGCCTCTTTGCCTTTGTACAGCATTCTGGTGTCTTTTTGGCTAGGCTTACACTAGCAAATAGCACAAATGTACCTACATACAATGAAACCATCTTATCATTGCTTATGTACATCTTGATGAATCAAACACTGCGAAAGCTTGGTGCTCACCTTACTACCAATGACTGTGGAGTTCCACTGGGATCAGATCTCTAATCGTCCTCTTTAACATCAACATGATCCCATTTGTCTGCACCCTAAATACGCATTCCATTGACACCATATGTATGTAGGTTGGGGAAGGATCTTCAGAAAAAAAACTCTATTGGCTCTGCCTCAAATCAGACAAGCATTTCCAATGCAGTAGGTCTCGCAATTGCGAGAATTTGAGCTATTTTTGGCATTGTAAATGGCAATGCCTTTTAAAAGGCATTGTCATTTACTATACCAATAGTTCAAACTTATGCAAAAGCGATACCTATTGTATTGCAGAGCGCGGTGTCAGTGAAGCGGGTGCCACGCTCACTATTAAAGTTTAAAAAAAAGTGCAGTGTCCATGAAGCAGGCTGGGCACATTATTAAAGTTTTTTTTTTTTTTAAATTAAACAGAGCGCAGTGAATTTGAAACTGAGCGCGGTGTCCCTAAAACGGACGCCGCACTCGGCATGCAAGTAAAAAAAAAATTGAAACAGAGCGCGGTGTCCCTAAAGCGGGCGCCGCGCTCAGCATGCAAGTTAGAGCTGCATAGCGCTCCATAAGAAAAGCGGCCGCCATTGTCATGTGTGGGTGCGCTGCAAATACAAAAAGCAGCCGCCATTATCCCCATCAGTGTCAATAAACAAAATAGTGCTCACCGGCTTATAATGCAGACCGTGTAAGAAGCCAAGTAAAAGGTCCAGTCGTTATGGGAGGTAACAAATGCAGACAAGGCGGTACCAAGAAGGGACTAACAAGCCTATTTACGAATCAGAAGCCAGCCTTTATGAAGGACAATGACACAAACCAATAACAAATATGGGCGGAGAGTGGGCGGGCTTCCAGTGCATACTCCAATACAGCATGCCACGCAGAGCAAGCAGCGCATGTGTGCTGCCGCTAGGCTCGACCTAAAACCTTAAATTATCCTAATGGATCCCGGATAGCTCTCTCGCTTTCTTTTTACATCTCCAGATACTATGGTTCCACCCACCACAACAAAATAGAAAACACATAACTCTGGTGTATTGTTTGACAGTGATCTATTGTTCACATCCCTTGTAAAGGCAATCATTAAAAATGCCTTTCCAACACCTTCAGCTGTGTTGTGAAATATGTCCCCTGCTCACCTTGTCCCACAAAATAGCCATGGTCCTCGCTCTTATCACTTCAGGGTTAGGCTATAGCAAAGCACATGTAGGGTTGCCTGAAATTATCTTGTAAAACTTAAAAAGAAAATGAACTATGCAGCACAGCTTATCTTAAGGCGATAAATCACAATTGATGCACCCTCAAAAAGCTTTTTATCTCTCTGGTTTCCTATAGAATAATAAACCAGTTCAGTATATCAAGCTTAGTCCACAACAGACTATGAGGTGTTGCTTCTGGTTATCTCACAAGGATCTTTAAGCCTTATGACTCTTCTAGGAGTCTGAGGTCAGCTAACCATAATCGCCTTGTCATCACACAATCCAGATACATTATGGCAGCAGAATCTTCTCATACACACCTATACTCGTTGGAACTATTTGCCAGAGAAAGAATTTATGAAGTACCTTCGAAGTCTGGAGACCCAACTCTTCTGCTAATACTTTGATTAAGCTCCATCACTCTACTGACTCTTTCGTGCACAAACCTGGTCAGATGATGATGACTGGAGTTTCCACTTCTGTGCTGAGGGAGATTTCTGCAGCAGAAAGATTTTGGAAGGCCAGGTGTAGATTTATGGGAAGGATGAATTAACAGTAGGCATGAGCCAGTTGATGGTATCAACTACAACTGCATGATTGGGTAGTGTGTAGAAATCACCAGCCACATTGAGGAAAATCAGGTAGTTGTCAATGATGTTGATGTTCATAAAAAACAGAATAGGTCGAAGCTGTTGGGAGCTACTTGCATGAGCTTCATAACAAGTTATGCTAGAGTTAAGGTAGTCCTTCTTCACTGCACCTGTTGTATGTCATAGTTTGGAAGATCGCCCACACTCAAAGCTGAACTCTCCACACATGCAGGAGCAAGTTGTTAGTAATTTGTTAGTAAAGGCTTGTATTGGGTCTGGTCCTTCACCTGAGCAGCAAAAACTGCATTTTTACATTTTGGAGTGACAAAGAAGTATATAGGCCTGCTGGCACAACCAGGTCTCAGTAATGACCCAAAGGTGGCAAGAGGTAACAGCAATAGTGCTGTTGATGTTGGTGACATTTTTAGCTGTTGGCCAGGAATTGAGGAGGACTCCTTATACATATTCTTAGATTTTTTCCTTGTTCCTTGTGGGTCGCTCTCAGGCCAGCACTTCCTGGCAATGCAAAATTACAAATTGTCAGCCCTTAGAATACATCAAAGAATTTGAGGATTGAAATCGAGGTCCTGGTCAGGTGGATAAATACTGTTGGGAGGGAAACACAAATCCTTCAGAGTGAACACTAGATTTTGAAATGTCAGCCCTTGGCACCTGGCTCCACGAAATAAAATATATTTTCTGCAGGAACCACTTAGACAATATTTCTGTTTATGGTATTCTGACACGCAACCAGGTTGTGGAAAGCCACTTTAGCTATTTTGCCTCCTCTGTATGGTTCTAGTTGCCCTGTAGGGGAGGAATGCGTTTTCTGTGAACTCTAGTCGCAGCACAATAATCATTTGTTTTTATGTTAGGTTCCTGGGGAAAATACCTTACTGTCATAGTGAGATGAAGAGATGGTGCTAACTGTTCCTCTGTTTCCACCAGCAACTTGAAAGAAACTAAAACCAACCTATCCTCCTGTGAGTTAGTACTGACAACTATATGGTGTCTGACACAGTTATTAGGACATATTGCCTCATTATTAGGCAAAAACCCTACTTTTTAGGTCTTGATTACAAATGCCTTAGTTGTCTATAGGCAGCCCCATTGTATCCAATTCATAGCATATATCTAAAGCTTTGGGTCAGCCCTTTACTCATGACTGGATGGCTTTATTGCCCTTATCAGGTGTCTGCTCTTGATTCAATGATTTTCCACCCTATCATTGAGTTAGTCCTCCTCCTATTAAAGCCCCCACCCCGACCATTTCGGTCTTAACAGTATTCTGATTGGATAAGTTATATCCTTCCACTGAATACTTGAGGGGCTCCTTTTTTATTTTCTATTGCGCACAACCATGCAAGTAAATGTGTGTCCCTTGCTTTGGCCCTTTGTTTAGCACTCCAGGTGAGTGCATGTGTTTTTTGCTCTCTCTCTCTCTGGTTTTTTCTCCCCCCCACACCCTCTCTTTTGTTTCCTCCTTGCTCCCACTCTCACTTACCATCTGGTCCCCAAGAAGTTTATTTAGATTTTATTATTATTGCTTTGATTAATGAGGGCAAGGGACATACAAAGTGCTGCCTGGTTGCTCTAATCCTTTTTTGCAGTTTACTTGATCATCCTACTTACTTTTGTTTTACATTTTAATTTTCTGTTCTAACATGACTCTCTGTCATGTTAGAACATTAAATTTAAAATGTACGCCAGTGCACCACAATGCATGCTTGTGCATGTGTAAACAATACATGCATCAGTATCACCAAGCATGCATTACTACAATTGTGTGTGCATGCGTCAAAACACACATGAGTGGCAACCTTTCTTTAATAGAAAACCTATTCCAAGATTGCTGTCCAGGCGTGCACATGCATCTTGATGCATGCATTCAAGTGCGCTCGGTGAAGAGCATTGGCAAGGCATTTTAGAGCTGACACCTATTGGTTTGTCTGTGCTTGCTTATAGTTTGCTCACACCAAATTGTTAGTACAAAAGGTATTAATTAGAAACAGAGAAGAGCTGTCTGCTTTGCAAAGCATCTTGTGACAAATGCCTGGTATTTGTTTATTGATGGGGACGATTTCCACAGATTTCCAGGTGAGTTATATTATGATGTTTTTGTACACAAGAACCCCATCTGGGATAAGGTGAAGGCATCCTATAGGGTATGAGTGTGTGGTACAGCTCGACCCTCAACTGATCATACTGATAAGATGACCATTGGAGTTAATGTTGTACAGGAGCCCTTTAAGGTAAAGTAGCTACTCTGCTCATTCCTTAGGGAGGCCGACAATAAAAGACTCGTTTTTATGTCTGTCATCTCAGTTCAGTCACTCTTTGTTAGCGCCTGCTTTTTCTTTTAGAGACTCTCGCTCCTCCAATCAAGCAGAGGGCTTCATTTAAACTTAAGGATGCCAAATGCCACCTGCACCCACGTCTGAAGGGAAGACAAGATGATATCACTAGGCCCAGTACTTCAGGTAAGGATTCTCAAGTTAAAGGTCACTGCTTAAGGACTTTTACGCAACATGAAATGTCTCTTATCTTGTAAGTCCTATGATTTTCTTTCTTGACCTGGTCTTATTTGTAAATTATTCTTGGCCTTCATTGGCCATTCCATTGCCAAGCCTTCAATGTTCCTCACCACCATGAATACTCATTTCAAAAGTCTTTCGTTTTTAGCTCTAACCACAATGTTCCCTAATGTAGGCTTTGCCAGTGAATTTCTGTACCAGTACTTCAAAATGATGATATAGTTATGCAATCCCTAAATCCGTTTCTTAATATACCCATAAACTTCACATATTACTAAACAGTGTTCCTTGCCCAAAAGTCAGTGTTAAGTACAACATGAAATCCACCAGCGTACGCGAAATATTTGATGTTCCTGCCCTGCTGTTTATAAACTATAGGCCAGGTGTTGAAAGTGTTTTAGTGTTTGCAAACCCCCTGAGTGGGTAAATCAGAGAGTTTGTGAACACTAAAACCCTTTTTATAATGCATAAATCCCATTTAACAATTCAGAAATAATTTTCGAAATTGTTAAATGGGTTTCAGAATTCATACAGAATTAGTGTTTGGAGGGGACGTGTTTAGGGCTTCCCTTCCAGTAACCGATTCCTTATGTTATGTCTTAATGTTTTTTTGACCGAAATCTCGTTGCAAAATATTAATATTTTACCGACACCTCAAAAGAGGTGGTAACCATTCTCAAAAGGAAAAGGGTCCCCAATGGATCGCTTCCCGTTTGTGAATGTAGACAAAAAAGTTTTAGGAGTAGGCAGTGGTACATGGGACAACTGCTTACTCCTAAACAATGTTTGCAAAACTTTTCCTTTTTTTTTTTTTTACTGTTTTTTTAAGCGCATCCCGTCTTTCTTTAAGGAAAACAAGCTGATTTTTAAAAAAACACAATCACAGACATAGTGGTCTGCTGACACCAGCAGGATACCATCCCTGTAATGGCAATGAATCATACTGGGTTGCAATTTGCGATCCAACCTCATTAATGTTCATCAAGTAGGTCGATTTGCGACCCGCTATGATTCTGTATTAATTAAACAACCTATTAGTACATAGGTAGAATCACAAACTACGAATGCATTCGGTACAAGTCGGCGCGCAAATATTGACCCTCTTATACTGAATGCATTCATAGTACATCTGAGCCTATATTTGTAAAAGTACAACAAAACCACTAAAAACTAAATTACAAAATTTTACAAAAGCATACATATAAAATTAGTGAATGTGTACATGTGAAATTTGTTTGCTGCTCTTTTGTTTGTGCACAAGCCCTTATTGGAAACTGTATGGGGATTTTATCTACACTACTCTTTGTTTGGTACTCTACTATCATTTTTGCCTTATTAACCAATCTGTTCTAAGCATTATAGGATAAAATAAGTGATTTAGACTTTATTTTGTGAAGCATTACATAGGCTCATCAAATGATGCAAACATCATTAAAAACAAAAATTATTTTCTTGTAGACTCACTAATCTAATATTTATTCTTTTCTATTTCCTTTTTCTTCTTATTTTCTGTTGTTCCCTTCTGAGTTTTATATTCCTTTCGAGGGGTATGCAGATCACCGTGAGAGTGGCATTCGGTAAAGCCCACAGGAGCTATTTGGCTTAGAAGAAAGCCATGGGTAGGAGGTCATATGACGAGAGCAGTTGGTAGAGGAGTAGTATCAGAAAAGGTCACAGAGAATATCTGTATTTCCACCATAAGGGTAAAATTTCTGATTTGCTAGATACATTTTTGAAGATATTAGAGGTATGCTTTGAAATTATTTCCGGAGCCTCATTCTTCAAGGTTAACGCACATGACCGAAGTGAACATCTGTCATTATTTTATCTCCTTAACTTGATGGAATGTTTACAGCACTTGTTTGGGCATGTTCGATTTTTAAGCTCGCTTTATCTACAAATTAAAAAAATACAAGTTTAAAGATGCTGTCCTGTTATTATCACGTCGGGAAGTACATCTAACTGATCTGAGTTATTTTAAATGGGACATTTCATTCCACAATTGATTACCTCGAACATACCTAGGTTACAACAGTAACAAACAAAGGTAGCAAAGCTGTATCACAGGTCCCAGGGGACCTAATTACAACAGATGGATGTAAACCCAGTGATGCGATTACAAGACTTTATGGTCTGGGGCCAGCCTAGTTAGGTCTCGCCTGGCGAAAGCAGCGCATGCGCTGCTCTCGCTATTGCGAGTACCTTTTGGAATCGATTCTGCCGAGGGCTTTCATGCACGCGTCTGCATGGACAAACATGGCTGCTCTTGCCATTTGTCCATAGCAAACAGCATGCGCATGTCCGTACGGACTGTGGACAGTCCGACGCCATCTTTAATCCAAGCTTTCCATTGTCATGGCAACTGTTAGGTCTCGCCTGGCGATAGCAGCGCATGGCCACTCTGAAAGCCTTACATGCACGCGTAGGGATGGACAAAGATGGCTGCTCTCGCCATTTATCCAAACCTAACAGCATGCGCGTGTACGTACGGACAGTGGACAGTCCGACGCCATCTTGTGCCAATGGCTTTCTATTGTCATGGCAACCAAGCTTCTTATCAGAAGCTTCGTCACGCTGCCTTGTTTTTATAGCGCGAACTTCACCCGAAGGTATCGGGTATCAGAGCGCTTCTATTTCTCCTTGCCGCACCAAATATTTCTCTTTGTCATCTCTTCTCTGCGTTTCTCTTTCTTTCTATTATCTTTCATTTGGTCTGTGTTTAACTCTTTCCTCTCCCTTCTCCCTACCCCTCTCTGCCGTATAGTGGCTTCCTCCATGGCTTCCTCTCTATTAATTATTTTTTCACTTTGTGTTCGCCCAGCTTTCTTCTTCATCTCTCTCTCTCTCTCGAGTGTTTTTTGCTCCACTCTTTCAGGCCTACTTTCGGGGACCCTCTCTTCTTTTCTCCTCAACAGAATCAACCGCAGCTGCGAGCAAGGCGCATGCGAACACCACCAACTGCACCTGCAGTGCCCGTGAGCAATAAAAAATGCACCTGGGTTATCTGTGAGCACCAACTGCCCCTGCAGTGCATGTAAACACCCATAACTGCAACCGAGGCACCTTTTAGAACAACCGTGAGCCCCTGAGACACCAGTGTCCCTCCTGCGAGGAACACCACGTACCGAGGCACCGGCAAGCACCACTTGACTCCACCTGCAGTGCCTTGCATGCGGCAATAGCGCCTAGAGTGCTTGCAAGCATCACCCACTACAATTAATACCACCGCAGGTAAAACCCAGCCCAATAACTGGAGGACCTTTGGGCGCCACTAGTCGCACCTCTTTTACCTACAACCACTGTCCACTGCACCTGCTGCACCCGTGAGCGCCAGCAAATGCATTTGTGGCATATGTGTCAGTGAAAGGAACGATAAACGCTCCCTAGTGCTTCCTTAAACCACGATTCTACGTCTGTTGCTGGTACACGTAGCAAGTCATGAGGATGTCCACGTGACCGCATTGGAGATTAATTCCCCTCATTTTCACGAGTTGATTCACGTGACCCTATGTGAATTTAAATGTGACATTCTGTCCGTTCTCTGGCAGAGGCTTTTTTAGCACGTACTTTGTGGTAGGAGCAGGGCTTTAAGTGGGATGAAAAAGCTGTGAGGTCTCTCCAAGGGCGTGGCCGATGTAATTAAGGGCGTAGCTTAAAAACACCTAAGCTAAATATGTGTGTTTTTCATTGCTTGCCGCCCGACTGGTGTTTTGATGCTCCTGTCATTGCATCCAGATATATAATGCAAGTAACATTACACCTGCAACAAGCCAGGATTATTGCTTTGTCAATGGGTGTTAGTTGCATAAGATAAATAAGCAACAAGTATGGCTTTGTTGTATAGAATATTGAAAATGCTTCAGTTCTGAAATGATGAGACTGAAAGAACAGTCTCTTTGAAGTTACATCAAAGCAGTGGAGGGTGGGACTGCTTCAAAGCTAAGATTGTTTTTCCACCCAAGGGTGAGGGCAAAAAATGGAGAGCCCAATATGGAGCTCTCTTAGCACCTGCTTTTTAGAATTGCCGGCGCTGAGCACCGGCAGGACCCACCTCACTTAAAGCCCGGGGTAGAAGATACAAACAAGCATTAAAAATGCAATAGGTCTCGCCTTTCATTAACTTAAAGCCATTTGCTTTGCTATACAATTCCATTAGCAAAGCAAATGGCTTTAACTTAATCAAAGGCGAGACCTATTGCATTTTCAATGCTTGTTTATCTCATTGCAAGCACTGTTGGAGATAATACATTTGTTGCAGTGCTTAGAGTGATACTCTGTTAACTGAATTGGCCAAGAGATACCAAATCGTTATGATTTGTTAATGGAAGATATGGCTATAGGAGAGGATGACATTCGTATTAAATGGTCTTCGGTTGTACAAATGGAGATTGAAATGTCACTGTAGGAACGTCCAACTAAACTGATGAATCAGACACTGATATCATATAGTTTTTCGAATATGTATCTGATCCAGGCTATATTACATACAGTCACGTTTCAAACATAAAGAATAAAATAACCATAGGTCTAAGTATGAAATGCACAGAGGGAAGGGACTGGATCCATGTGATGGTTAGATTCTTGCTCTGGTTTGAGAAGGGGTGATAAGTATAATAGCAGAGTTCACAAATAAGACTTTATAGGGCTGGGCGGAACTCGCGGAGTTTCACTCCACAGAATGCTGTAGAGTTACATAAAAACTCATTGAGATTCCACGTAGTTCCGCGTGCGGGCAGAAATCGGTACGTCAGCCTGCTCACGCTGATTTTTAGCGCCGGAGCTTATTCCGTGCTGCAAAATTGGCACGAATGGGACCACGCGGCGCACTAGAAAGGGCTGCTTCTTTGCTGCCGCTCATAGCTTTTGTAGATTTTTTATTCGCGCGGCGGCTTTCTTACCGCGAACAGTCGCAACTGCCCGCTTTGCGAAAATCTCACCAGGGGCCATTCTAGTGCCCGAATATCGCGCTAGGGGACTCCAATTCTCGACCAACTGAACATTGGTGAGCCGCGTGCAAGAAAAAACTCCGCCTCACGGCAGTTAGCAGAGGTTTAACAGAA
This sequence comes from Calotriton arnoldi, assembly GCA_963921515.1. Lineage (NCBI taxonomy): Eukaryota > Metazoa > Chordata > Amphibia > Caudata > Salamandridae > Calotriton > Calotriton arnoldi. The sequence continues at coordinate 1,454,936 of CAWUFW010002560.1, read as the reverse complement.
CTCAACGTGGAGTTGCCCAAAACTCAGCGAACTCTGCCGGCGGACCTGAATTTATCGCTCACCCCTAATACTTTAGTAAAATCGAAATTCCTGCTGCTAATGGGGAAAGCAGGATATGGGAGACAGGGCAGGAGGATTCAGGTTTAATTTTCCCGCTATCTTCAGTGGCAAAGCGTTTACTAATGGAATATTGCCATTCTTCTGAATCTCCTTTAACATGTGGAATGGAGGTGAAAAATACAACATATGCAGCTGATAGAGAAAGCGAATTAGACACTGCAAGGTCATGATTTGTACTTTTTAGCACCATAAAGCCTTTGGTGACATTGGTCTTTTGACATAAATTAAATATATAAACTGAAATAATTTGGGGCTCAATGGAGCAATGCATTTGGCATGAAAAAGGATAGACTATATCACATGGTGAGTATTTATATAATTTGACGTTTACACAGTTGTACTGTCTATATTTCTACCTACGCTAATTATACTATAATATTTTGTATCTTGGTTGAACTGTACTGTATTTTTACTTATAGATTAAATAAAAAAACAGTAACTATTCTAACCATAATTAAAGATAAGCTACTGCTACTCTCTTATTTAGATTTATCAAGCAATCTTTGAAGTCAGAGGGTAAACCTTCACTGTATTCAAAAGATATGATCAGGAAAAGTAGCATCTTATGGCCAAGAACTTGGAGTTTCATCTTAGTTAAAATATAGCCTCTGTTCATTGTTCATAATGGGGTTCTAATTTATCATCATGCTTTCAGGGCACTACTGGATTATTCCAATGTAGGTTTCAATAAAGTGGCAGGCCTGGCTCAAGGCCTGAGATCAAGGCACAGGTAATCCTGACCCTTAAGGAGACTACACTACATTGTAGTAGAGAAACGTTTTACTGACAAGATGGTCTAATGCTGCAAGTTGTGGTACACTATATCTTTTCATCAGTAAGGAGAGACTTCTTAGTCTTAGGATCTGGTGTGTTATTCATAAATGTTGCAATGTCTCGAAAATACCACAGCATCCCAGAATAAGTTTTTCAGAGAAAAAATCTCTTTGATAGAAAGGTCTTCAAACTTACTAACTGATTACTCTAAAGAGGCATTTTCTTTAATTTAGACAAAATAGACAATTTTAAAACATATAAAACTGCTACATAAATATGAACAAATCTTAAAAATTAAGCTTTCCATTCTCCCTAGTTTAAAAAACAGAGGAAAACTGAGAGAATGTGTCTGTATAGGCGTAACTAGCTGCAAGGCTGATCTGGGTATCCCATAAGGCACAGCTCCTGGCAGTTGGTCTCCATTTCACCTTCCACACTCCTTTGTTAGTATCCCTTAACAATGGGCTCTGTCCAGTTTTTTAAACTGAATTGTTTTTTCCATCTAAGTGTTAGGCACTAAGGTCCTCATTTCGAATTCGGGAGACAAGGCACTCTGCCACAAACTTAGCGGATGCCCTAACCTCCAAACTGACAGTCTGCATGCTCTATTTTGAGTTCGGCAGGCCGTCATGTTTTCATTGCTGGTATCCACACTAGCTCTGCTGTTGTAAACGTTACACCAATGGCACGACGGACGGGTGCCTGTTGGTTTAACTACCTCAGTCCATCTGCCCTATTTAGTGCTGACATTCTGAGGTTATTTTCTCTGGTTCCGAATAATCAGGGGAAGCCTGGTGGTCCCGAATAGAAAAATGTAAAAATGTCTCTTATACCCTTGGAAAAAAACTCTCAGGATGTCAGGGTCGTTATTTTTTTGTGACTCACACTCGTCAGGTATGAAATGGTACTATAGTCTATGCTCATCTGCTAGCTCTCCGAAGAGATTAGCCAATAGATGACATGCTAACTTTCCAAGAAGCTCTGGCTAGAGGTACTTTTGAATTGAGCATCTCATTTGAGACTGCACAGACTACTTCTTCTGTAAGTTTTGGAATCCTGCAGCATAGAACATCTTCAAAACCATTGATGCTGTTGTTTCGAGGCATATCGGAACAAGCTATTGAAATGTTTCAAGCTCCATCTACTTCAAAAGTCACCACACAAAGGTTACTAAGGAAATACAAAAGCTCTGAGCAAGACCAGTGCTAGACTCTGTTATAGTTGCTGATAAAGTCAGCACATGGATTTAGCAGGAAAGATACTTTTGAAATTATCAGCCACAACACTTAAAGCAGCAGGTTTTCCTGCTCTCTTAACAAGGTATGACTGCTTCCGTCAGGCTTACTGTGATTGATTAGACACAACTTACTTCAAGTAGTCAGTGAAGGAAAACTAGTCTCAGATTTTTTTAAATCTCTTATTTATTAACTTTTAATGAATAATATGCATCTCAAATAGAACACACCAATTCCACAGATAAGCAGCATACACGGTATTCACATATGACAGTCGGAGAGTACATAGGCAGTTTACAATATCAAAGAGGCAAAAGCAAAAACACATCCATGATTACCAAGATCATGAGAGGGACAGCAATAGTCTAATTTCAATCATTGGCCTTTTAAGGGGTCGATAACTGAGTCACAGCAGAATCAAGCCTAGCTCGGTGAAGGTCGGCACGATAGGGTAACTCATATGTCCTTGGGTCGTGTCTTAGGCAGTTGCTTCTCCGCATATTGCTGCGCCACGTCACCGCAATAGGCCACCTCTCAGAGCCATGTTGTTACTGAAGACCTTCTGTTACTGAACCTTACTGTAGCCACCTCCCGCTTAGCCAGAACGAGTCAAATTGATACGAGATGCCTGTCTGTTGCAGGTATGGATGACGTATCCCAAACAATGCAGCCTGAGGAGAGGCTCAAGTGCAGTGCTGACAATTCCATTTAATACTTAGAAAACATCTTGCCAGTAGTAGTGCACATTCACACAACTCCAGGACAGGAGTGGGAAGTCAGCATCCTCAACTAGTCTTAAATTATCAGTGCTGCAATGGATGTTGCTGATCTCTCTGCATATGGGTACTACCAATCTTTGTATGAGGCATGTTTCTATTTGGTTCCCAGCCCGATAATGAGATGCAGAGAATTAAGACTGAGCTGGATACTCTGAAGGTAGTTGGACCAGAGTAAAAGAAAGACTGTTATAAACCTTGTCACAGATGTACTGATAGAAGGTGCCAGTGGGTTCAGGATTTCTATTACCAGCTGAATGTTAAGGCACTAATGCTAGGGCAGTGTTACCACCAGTACAGACAAAAAAAGACTGTTAAGAGATAGAAATCTGAAGGCTCCACCAGCAACAGTAAACACCTTGTTAAATTCAAGGCAATGACTTCTGTACTCCAGCCTAACTATTTCCCGCTCCGATAGTGGGGAAGCCTATTGTCATGTCCTTTAGGATAGTCCTGTCGTGTATGCCCCCTTTTACATACATTGTCCCATCCACACGACAATAACGGTTCAGAATAGGTGACCTTTTACCTAGTAGTTTGCCCCTGTCTCTTCGACACCAGGCTCTTAGTAGTTTATCATAATCCCTGTACCTGACGCACATAAACAAATATATTTTACACAAGACTGACGCTGGACCAATAAATACTTATTGAAACGTCCTAACCGCCATCCTGTGTATTTTCTGAGAATAAGTAAGCACGAGTGACTGAGCGAAAAGTGCTGTACAGTTTTCCACGATCCCTGAGGAATTGGGGTTGTCATGTTCAGTGGTTGCCAGAAATTACCTACACCACTGTAAGATACAGGGGGGGTGCTAGTGGCACTGTAGAGCTAGCAGGTCTAACGGCTTACATGCCCTGTGGGGGTGCCCTCAGTTTAGGTCATCCAAAACGCGCAGGTCCTGGGGATTCCTAGGAACTACACAACACTATGACAACCCTTGGCAGACCAGCAAATATCTCAAAAGATGGCTGGATAAAATCTATTGTAAAGAATGGATGTCCAGCACCTACCCAAAGCAGAATATCTGTTATAAGCCAAGAACAACAAACAGGAAATAGTTCAAACCTGGCTCAGTAAAATGAACCTTGACGGCTTCAAACCCCAAATTTCACTAAATGTCAAGTCAGTTCAGTTCATCTTTATTTGGTTTAAAAAATAAAAAACATTAAACTCCTTGCTTTTTCTGCTCCCACAAGAAAACAAGCAGTAGAATCACAGACCTTAAAATCCGGTGAGAGCTGTAAATACAAAAGTTTGGGTCTAACCTGTTTAAAATTCAGCTTCTTGTGTAAAGGATGAATACAATTATTACTTAGAGCAAAGCATAATAAAGTGCCATGTGTCTTGTCTGGAAACCTTGTCACAAGAGCAGGGGCCAGTATCCGAATCTTTTACCCAACCCTTCGGTATTACTAACAAATGAAAAGATTCATCCTGAACCGAGCCAGGCTAGTTAGACGTTACATAACAAAGATATGGCTCAATTGACAATGTACATTTTACCATATTAAATTGTCTGACCAAAGGTTTTACCATGGCCCCACTTCTCTTTCAGCCTGTTTCCAAAAGTGAAAGGCATTTCTAGTCTAATCAATATCAGCTGTGGTAAAATTGCTGGGGTGATTAAATAACTATGGCTGACCTAAGGTCCTAAAGTTAAGGTCTATAAATTTCAAGCAAGGTATCAACACAGTGTTGTCAAAACCAAGACAATCCCCCAAAATGATTCGAATCAACTTGGTTTCTGGTTTGAGCACCACATTGAGCCATACAACAGTGGTCGTAGCTGTAACACATCAGATATAACTCATAGCCAACTCTTCATGTACCATCTGTGAGGTAATGCTGTGCGGTAAAGATAGCAATCTTTTCATAAATGTGCTCTCCTTTATCTGAAGTGATGGGGTAGCAACATATTACCAGATATCACACCTATAAGAGGCAATCAAGATGCACTATACTTTATAGATTCTAATCAAAGCATCTATGGATTTGTAGCCTTGCTGCCTAGCAAAATCAAATACGCAATGAACTGGCCTTGCAAATAATAATCTTTTCTGTTTCAATAGTGAGGACCAGCTAAGTAAGGCATCAAATAATAAGCTTAAATAGGAAAGCAACTCCATTCTGCTGATATGACATCCCTTCATAGAAGAAGCCCTGTATGTGGTGCTCTTCAGGCCAATTACCATAACTTGTGACTTTTGACATTGTGTTTAAATCCAGATTATCCATGAACTCAATAAATGAGTCTATGAGTTGCAGCAATCCCAGGGCAGTTCTTGAGATGAGCATACAGCAGTGCTGCTAATGGTTGCTCAGATATAAGGGGCCTGTCTCTCCCCTCCTTAACCAATTGGAGTTCTAGGTGATTGGTGAATAAAAAAGGAGCTAGAATGCTGCCCTGAGGGACACCTCTTTTTGAATGAAAGGGCTAAGAACATTCCTTCCCCATCCCCCGCCTACCATACTGGACATATGCTGTCAGTTTGAGATGCAATTCTCTTAACAGCCAGATGATGTCCTGCTCAACCACTATAAATTCCAGGACAGCACAGAGCTTGGGAAGTGCCAAGTTACTTCGATGCACCTTGGACACCAACCTCAACCTCAAGGAACACTCTACCAAAAACACAAAGATGGCCTGATACCAGCTCTCTCTTTCAAAGAAATTGAAACGGTTTCTTTCAGAAACCAACTTCAAAACTACAGTTCAAGTCCTTGCCCTCTTGCATCTGGATAGTTGTAATGCCTCGCACTATGTCCTACCAGAGTCTACACTGGCAAGGTTTAAGTGCATCGAACACACTGCAGCACGTCTCATCCAGAGACAGAAGAAATATGATCTTATCACCCCAGCTCAAGGTAAATGTATTGGCTCCCCCTGCCGGACAGTACCATCTTCAAAACCAGTTGCATCATTTACAAAGCCATCATAACCAGCACCCCTGCTTATCTTGCGGACAAATTCTTGTGGCTCTCCGCACAACCTCAGCAGACCACCAGCAGAGTGAAAACATAAAGTGTAAAAAATAAAAAACACAAGACTGCAAACCTTTTCATATACGCACCCAGAGGCAAGTCTGGCAAAAGTGTTTACTTTGGAGGCAAGATTATGCATCCTTGTCAATGAGAAAAATTATATTTTTTCTGGGCTCAATGGCATTCCTGTATTACAGTAGTTCCTCAAGTGAGGCTGCATGTGAGACCCCTGCAAAAATGTCCTGGGTGAACAGTGAATCAGCGTTCACGGATCTGCAAAACCATATTGACACTATTGGAGGAAGCACTGCAATTCTTCCGATGATGGATGAACTGAAGCATGTCATGTTGAAATGCAAGTGCAGGATACAAAGGTCTTGACAGGAGAGATTGTATCACAAAAACATCTTGGAACTCAGAGCAGTCCATCTTTTCGTCTGGTCTTAGAAAGTCACAAAAAATCTGATTCAAACAACTTGATGACGATGTATTGCCCGTAAGAACACAGAGGAACCAGGTCGAGGTCCTTATCCCAGAAAACCTAAAGATGTAGCACCAGTTCATATACAAATCTAAACATCAGAGCTTTGTGCATGCCAGGTATTCAAAATCAACATGCAGATGCTCTAAGCAGATTAATGTTAGAAGACCATAAGTGGGTTATCAACAACACCGTTTCCTAATCTCTTTTTCAGTTATTGGGGTAAACCATGCATAGACTTTGCTGTCATCGCAGATGCCATAAAATGCTAATCAGGTTCCCAATGTCACACCTTTCTTTTGATATCTTTAATCCTACAGTTGGTGGGCAAAGTAAAGCAGGAAGGAGCCAAGATGATCTTGGAAGCTTTTTGGTGGATGAGACAGCGGTAGTTTACTGACCTGCTGCACTTGGCCAAGAGACTGCATATTAAGATAGAACACAGACAAGATCTGTTGACCAAAGCCAAGTGCAAAAGACTGCACCATAGCCTGGCATCTTTACATTTGAATGCTTGTTTCCTGAGCATGTCCAAAACAGATACTAAAACCTTCTTCTTGAATGCATGAGGATTGTGAAGGAGGCTTAGACACATTCTGCAAAATCTTCCTATGCTTATAAGTAGAAGAGATTAAGAGATTCTGCATACAATGCATTTAGAGGACGATTGACCCTAACACCTGTCAGGAAGATAATGTATTGCATTATCTATTATACTTGGCAAAATCAGGCCTTCATTTTACACCATAAAAGTGCATTTAGTAGCTGTTACTGCATGCAGAAGGCTGGCATCTCAAGTTTCATTCTTTAGCATGCCAGTGATTTAAGACATCTTAGAAGACCTGAAAAAGTTTATCCTCCATTAACAAGGCCATCATCTCCTTAGGAGTTGAACACTGTATCATCAAAATTGATGAGGTCTCCTTTTGAAGCAATGCACAAACCTACTCAACTGGATCTACTCTGGAAAGTAGGTGTTCGGGTAGCTATTACTTCAGCTCGTTGATTTAGTGAAATTCAGACATTGTATGTTTTTTCATAGCAGTAAAGTGGTGTTCAAAACTCTATCTCTTTTTGGATACTGAGGCCAGCTAGCACTTAAAGACACAGTGCAGTTATTTCTCTTTATGTTTAACTCGAAGGCTAGTTATGCGTCTGCAGGCATTATTCTTTCATTTTACTTATATTTATAAAGCTAGATAGACTGTCAAGATTAATTCTTATGGTTTTCTCACGTTTATATAGGTATTTTATAGTTTTAGAAATTGTCTAAATTAATGAAAATGTCTTTAGGGTCATAAACATATGGTTAGTCAGTTTGAAGTGTTTTCTACAAAACAGAATTCTTTATTGTGAAAAAAAGTGTTAAGGGATCCCGGGGCAAGGCGGAGATAAGCTAATGTTCACAAATTCAGCAAAGATTCGTATAACACAGAATTTGTACTGCAGATAAGAATTATTTTCTTCCAAAGAGCCAATCAGCTCTATTCCTAGTGGGGGACACTGAGCCACAGAACATGATATGTATGCTTGAACTGTGGCTTATTCACCATAGTAGGCACTGCTAAGAATACTACTGTGATGGTGAGCTTCTGATCCTCTTTGGTTAAGTTGTGTTGTCCTCTCTGTGGATTATCAATTTCTCATCAAGTATTTCATCTATCCTTTCAAGGTGGTGTAGTCCCTTGCTTGGACTGTCAAGTAAGCTTTGTTAATCTCAAGTGTGACTCCTCCCGGAAAGGTAAAGGAAGACGAGCTCGTAACTCCCAGAACAAGGAAGTGACACGAATCACCCTAGAGTTCGAGGCTGAAGTGAAACCTGAGGAGATCACAGGTACGTGTCTCCCTTTTGGGTGGTCAGAAGAGTTCACAGTGCCCCCACGTGTCACTTGGAGAAGTATGTATGCCATGCAGACTGCCACAACAGACTTAAAACATAGAATTTGTGTGGGCAAAGGCATCCCAGAGAGAACTTTTGGAATTTGTGCCAAGCATGAAAACAGGTATTAAAGGGACAAGATATTGTCTCTGGATAGGCCATGAATTGGTGTTTTTTCAAAGATTAACAACTTAACATCAGAATTGCTCGAGTGATATCTGTATATAAAACCAATGGTGTTATTTTATAAATAATTGTACTGTCAGTGATAGAAATAGCATAGCGTAGAAATAATAAATCACATTCATAAGTAATTATTAATTATATAGTGTATCTCTACACATGACGTAATAGGAGTTTTCTAGTAGAGACGTCTAACTGCAGATTCCTCACTGTAGAATATTACCCTAGCATCAGACTGGATACGGAAAATCTTGCGCAGTACCTCTGCATGTGGCTAGGTGGTGTCGATCGGCCCTGCTTTGCCGTCATCTGCGTCAGAAGTGACGTTGCGGTGCCCACATAAGCGCCACCCCGGCACACTAATATCAGTTCCTTTCTTTTCGCACCAACAGCGCAGATTCACAGAGCTATCTTGGTCATTTTTTTACCAACTTTCTCAACTTTTTTTAGCTTTGCTTCCAGGGTGTTAGGGCCAAATCTCCCAATAAGCCAATGGGGTCCTAACCGTGTGGAAAATGTCACCGACAGATGTCTGCCTCTGACCTACACTTGGTTTGTCTGTGGTGCCTGTGGTCAAGCCACAACCCTAAGGCCTGCTTCGATTGTAAGTCTTTGAATTCAGAGGCAATTCGCAAACGTGCTCTGAAGCTCCTGGCGGGGTGGCAGAAGAAGGCTCTGTGCCAATACCAGTCCTGCCCATCTGGGAGATCACGAGGCCATTCAAGGAGTCGTTCCCATGGACCATCAGTTTCGAGAACCAAGACTTCTTCCTTCAAGTCAAGTAAGTCAAAGAAGCGCAAGAAGACAAAGTTGAAGCATTCTTCGGCTTCCTTGTCCAAAACCGTGCTTCTAGGCCCCGCTCCTGCACACCAACTGCAGAGTCAGCATCTGGGCCCTCTCAATGCTCCCTGGAGATAGAGCAACGCCCACCCAACTTAAAGAGTTTTATGATGCCATGCATGCCACCTTTGGGCCACAGCTCCCTCTGGGGTGCCCCATGGAACCGAGAGGTGCCCCTGCTGGGAAGCCGTTGGCGGGTTCTCCCTGAAGCTAGATGGTCCCTCTGAATCTGCACCCTGGATCTGGACTGATGCTGTCACTGGTGCCTCCTATCCCGGCTCCTTCCATTCCGGTGCCTTACCCAGCGCTGCCCAACGATGAGCCCATCATTATCCCCGACTCCAAATTGGCGATGCGCTGGTGCAGTTCGACGTCTATGTTGGTACCGTCCAGGCCCTACCGTGGACTTCCCGCCCTTAGATCAACCCTTCCTTCTCGAAGGCAGAGATGAGGAGAAAGGGTCTGATTCCCTAGAAGAGGACCCTCAACCAGAGGAAAACTGGTATGAGGAGCTGGGTGATGCCAGTGGCTTAGACACCTCACCAGACTCTGGCATGCTTTCTCCTCTGAACCCTGTTTCAGAGGAAAGCCCATCCTTCACCACCGTGATGTGCAGTGCAGCAGAAGTCCTTGACCTTCAGCTGCCTGCTGTCTAGATCAAGATCAACATCTTGGCCTAGGTGCTTCACTCAGGAGCTGGTTTGGTTGAACTACTGCTCCCCTTTAACAAAGCTCTCACCGACATTGTCATGGGTGCTTGGGCTAAACCTTGCACTGGGGCTCCTGTACAGCACATTGTTGCCCAACGCCATCGCCTTACCTCAGGAGACCCAACCTTCCTCTCCCAGCACCCCTCCCCAGAGAGCCTGGTTGTGCAGGCCTTGACTTCCAAGGTCACCTCAAATGCATTCCCTTCCAGGGAATCAAAGAGGCTGGACACCTTTGGGAAGCTTATTTTATCTTCCACAAGCCTAGCCTTGGTGTTGGTGAACACTGCATTCCTCTTGGGCCGATATTCCCATGCATTGTGGGTCTCAGTTGCTCAGCTAAATTTTATGCTTGCCCAGGAAGGCCGTGCTATCCTCTACCAAGCATTTGCTGATGCTCGGGATGCAGCAAAGTTCGCCATCAGGTGTGGGTTGGATACCCCAGGCTCCCTAGGCAGAGTCATGGCCTCTATGGTAGCGCTGCATCGCCACACCTGGTTGCGGTCCACTGGGTTCTTGAGGGATGTCCAGGCGTCCTTGATTGACATGCACTTTGATGGCTCCTGCCTAATTTGCAACTAAGCTGACTCGGCGCTGAAGCACTTTTGGGAGAGACGGGTTGCCAGATCTCTCTGGATTTCCATATCTGCCCGGTTCCCAACAGCAGTCCTTTCGCCCTACTGCGGCCATGCCGGGGCACGTATGGACATTTACAATATCAACTGTACTTGGATGTACACCACGGGCTCAGTCTTTTTGTGGGTGGGATTGCGTATCCCAAAGAGAGCACAGGAGTCAGACCCAGTGAACTGTTCAGTCCCTCACCTCTCTGACAGATGCCACCTTTAAGCCTCTTTAGTGTGCCCTCTATTTAGCACGTCATCCCGTTGGCAACAGAATCAGGCACCACTTGCCCCAGTGGTATGCGATAACCTCTGATAAGTGGGCGCTTCAGATTATGCAGAAGGAATACGGCCTTCCATTTGTGGAAACCCCTCTGCCTTTGCCGCCATCCCAAGAACAGCTGATGGAGGACCATCTCTCCTTGCTCTGTCAGGAAGTACAACTCTTCTGGCCAAAGGAGCCATTGAGAGGGTGCCCACACCAGAAGTAGAGCATGGTTGTTATTCCCACTACTTTCTTAATTATGTAGGCCTCCATCCTATATTAGACCTACACCCTCTCAACTATTTTCTGCAAAAAGAGAAATTCAAGATACTCAGGTTCTTTCTGCGCTGGACCCTGGAGACTGGATGGTAGCACTGGACCTGTTGAATGTGAATTTCCTCATCCCCGCTCTGCCTGCCCACAAGCGTTACCTGCAGTTCACAGTGGGCCACAATCATTTCCAGTTTGCTGTGCTTCCTTTTGCCTTCCCAGTGCCCTTTGGATGTTCACGAAAGTGATGGTGGTGGTTGCAGCACATCTACAGGGGTTGGGGGTCTCTATCTTCCCCTACCTCGCCTACTGGCTATTGAAGGCAAGCTCTCCTCAGGCAGTCCTCATCCACCTACAGACTACAGCAGACCTCCTGCATTCGCTGGGGTTAATTATCAATGTGCTGAAGTCACAGCTGACCCCCTCTTGGATGCTCGCTTTCCTCAGAGCCATTCTGAACACTGTGCGATTCCGCACCTATGCTTCGGAGCGGCGAGTCCAGGATAATCAGGCTGTGATTCCGACATTTCACCCTCTCCTAAATTCTGGTGGGACTGACTCTGAGACTGCTGGGTCTCATGTCCTCCTGCATCCTGATGGCTCTGCAGTGGGACCTGAAATCCCAGTGGGTGCAGCATCAGGAAAATCTCTCGAACTGGTGGCTAACTAACCGCGATTGGCCCTGCGGCAGACCCCTCGACCTTCCCCACCCGGAACTGACAGTGGTGACCGATGCATCACTTCTGGGTTAGGGCGGCCTCCTGTGTGAGGTGGAGATCAGAGGTCTCTGGTCTCTGGCAGAGTCCAGCTCCACATTGACAAAAGCTGAGTAAGGCGCCGGTCCGCATTGACGATTGCATGCTGCTAAGATTGCTACTTTGCATAGACCTGTTTTAATTAGTTTTTAAACGTTTTAACATACAATCTATAGCCTTGCTACGCTGCTAAATGCTGTTAAACCGCCTACCTGTCCCTCACTCTCTGGTCCGCCACGAGGGCTCCCGTTTGTGCGGAGGGAGTGTTGGGCAAATTTCTCTGCATTTTCGCTGGCGCCATCTTGGGGGAAGAGGGTTGGCGCTCCAGCTGCTCGCCACTTCCGGGGGAACCACTCAAAGCCAGTGCACGGCCGGACGCGCAGCGGTCAAAAGCTGAGTAAGGCGCCGGTCCTCATTGACAATTGCATGCTGCTAAGATTGCTACTTTGCACAGACCTGTTTTAAATAGTTTTTAAACATTTTAACATACAATCTATAGCCTCGCTACGCTGCTAAACGCTGTTAAACCGCCTACCTGTCCCTCACTCTCTGGTCCGCCGCGGGGGCTCCCGTTTGTGCGGAGGGAGTGTTGGGCAAATTTCTCGGCATTTTCGCGGGCGCCATCTTGGGGGAAGAGGGTTGGCGCTCCAGCTGCTCGCCACTTCCGGGGGAACCACTCATAGCCAATGCACATCCGGACGTGCAGCGGACGCGCGCAGCGGGCGCGCCAAAGGCAAGCCCGTCTGCGCCCGTCCGCGCCCATCCGGGACCAGGGGCCAGGAACCCTGCACAATTTCCCCGAATTGTATACACTAGAGAGGAACTGCATGGCTTCAACATACACAGAGGAAATAATTGTGAGAAGGGATGGGATTTCATAAGCGTCACCCCAAGAGAGAAGGACTGCCGGCATTGTAAACTACGATGGAATTCAGCGGACAAGACAGAGATAAAAAATAAAATAACTAATGGGCTAAAGGATTCACACGAATGGAAACTAGGGCTGATCAATAGTAGATCACTGCCCAAACACACAACCGAGCTCAGACTATTGGTAGAGGACACTAAATTAGATGTCTTGTTCATAACAGAAAGCTGGCTCAAAGAGTATTCATCCCCGGACATAGTTATGGCACTGCCACCAGACTATGAGATACATAGGCTGGACAGGATAGGCCAGATAGGGGGGGATTAGCCATTCTCATAAAGGAGTACAAATGTATAACCGAGTCACTGGCCCTTAAAGGATGCGAATGTCTCTTCTTTTCAATTCTGCTAACACCCACCTTCACTCTATCAGGCCTCCTAATCTATCGACCCCCAGGTCCCTATGGAGAGTTCTTAGAAGAGCTGCCCGAAGTATTAGCTAGTCTCATACTAAAGAAATCTAACATCACTATACTGGGAGATCTAAATTTGCACATGGAAGACAAGAGCCATCCGAGTGTTAAAAGACTACTATTAGACCTAGAAAGCTTACAACTGGCCCAGCTGGTAACAATGGCCACACACGTTAAGGGACATACTCTGGATGTGGTAATTTCCAATGATCCCAATATTAAAGTGGCCGCACTAGTACCGGTACCATGGTCGGATCATCACTTCATCCCTTTTAATGTACGGAAGATAGGAAGAGAGTATAGGGAAGTTACCACCAAGGCTACGATAAGGAAAAGATGCTGGGCCAAGATCAACCCAGAAGCATGGGGGGACGTACTAACTGACATAGCAATCCCGAACACTGAGAATCCAGGGTCAGTAGAAGAAGGCTACTCGAGATGGGAATCCTGGATTACTCAATCCTTGGATCTAGTAGCCCCTAAGGTTTCCCACAAACCTAAACCCAGAACTAGAGCAGAAAAATGGTTTAATTCCCAGCTGCTGGAGCTAAAGAAAAATTGTAAAAAGATCGAAAGGGAGTGGAGAACAAATTGTGACCCCCCAACTCAAAACGGAGTATAAAGCAGCCATTAGAAACTATCATAATAATATCAAAATATCCCAAGCTAAGTTCTTTGAGGAAAAAATTAATAGAGCTCAGAACTCCTCAAGGGAACTGTTCACAGTAATCAAGACCTTGACTAATCCACCCACTGACACCGGTCCATCCGAAACTTCAGAGGAGAGGTGCAATGACTTGGCCGCCTACTTCCTCTCGAAAGTAACGGACATTTATAGCTGCTTTAAAATGAATGGAAACCTAACCGCAGGGTGTGAAGAAGATCAGGAAATAGTTCCCCCACAACAGGCTATCACCAACTTCCCGCTTATGGAACAGAAGGGTGTAGAAGACCTAATGGAGAAGGTGAAGTCCGGCTCGCCTCTGGACCCAGCCCCCCGCAAATTCTCAGAACATTAACATCTGTCATTTTACCGACTCTAATGAGGGTCATGAATCAGTCCCTAGAAACGGGCATAGTCCCATTTGCTTGGAAACACGCTGTTATAAAGCCTCTGCTGAAAAAAGCTAATGCAGATAGATTGCAACTGGGTAACTTTTACCCCATCTCCTTGCTACCGTTTGTAGGCAAGCTACTAGAAAAGCATGTCAACAGAACTCTGTCAGAATACCTAGAGATGGGCTTCAGGGCACAACACAGCACAGAATCTGCTCTGTTGGTAGTGGTGGAGGATCTAAGATGATCATTAGACCAGGGAAAATCAGCCGCCTTGCTCCTATTGGATTTGAGCACCGCCTTTGATACGGTAGACCATCATATACTACGTAGAAGGCTCTCAGACATTGGGATACAGGGCATGGCGCTTAAATGGCTGTCATCGTTCTTGAAAGATAGAACATTTCAAGTACAGGAGAATACTACTCTCTCTAAAACCATGTCACTGAGGTGTGGGGTCCCACAGGGCTCCTCATTGAGCCCAACGCTTTTTAATGTGTACATTGAGCCACTGGCCAAGATTGTGCTGGAATTTGATATATCCATGACTTCCTATGCCGACGACACTCAGTTGGTTATCTCCTTGGACCCAAAAAATAGCAGGGACGGTGAGAGATTATCTTCCTGCTTGATAAGAGTCAAAGAGTGGATGATGACAAGTTGTCTAAAATTAAATGGGGACAAAACTGAGTTACTACTTCTCGGAAATAAAGCAATACCCAGGCCCATCATAGACTGGCCTGCCTGTCTAGGCAACCCACCTACCCCCACAGAAATAATAAAAAATCTAGGATTCTGGTTAGAAAGGATCTCTCCATGGTGACACAGGCTAAGAAGGTCGCAGCAACCTGCTTTGGACTTCTCAGAAGCCTTCGGAAAATTCTAGACAGAATTCCCATACAGCTTAGGAAGACAGTGGTCCGTTCTCTAGTCACCTCGCGGTTAGATTATGGAAACTCATTGTTCCTTGGGGCACCTAAATCTGTTACCCACAGACTGCAGGTGGCTCAGAATGCAGCTGCAAGGCTGCTGTGCAATGTTCTTGCACGGGAGTCAGTGAAAAAGCACCTATTTAGACTCCACTGGCTCCCGGTAGAAGCCAGAATAAAATTCAAAGTACTGGTCATCACCCACAGAGCCTGCCATAATAGAGGTCCCCAAAAAATCGAGAGGCTAGTATCTCCCTACATCCCAAATAGGCGGCTACGATCAAGCATGGAGGAACGCCTAAAGCCAACAAAGGTCAGGAGGGAGAGATGGGGAGGAAGATCTTTCTCTCACCTCGCTCCCAAACTTTGGAACTGTTTGCCTCTGGAATATAGGTTGATGGACAAAGAATTACAGTTCCGCAAAGAGATTAAGACCTGGCTGTTTAAGCAATATCTCTAAGACACGGTTATCCCCTATTCAGTATCTGACCACTTAGCGCTGGGAAGCCTTAGGGCAGCCATGCACTTTATAAATCCTTAATAATAATAATAATTGACCATCTGGAGCTGACGGCGGCTAGTTTGGCATTGAAAATCTTCCTTCCATCCATCAAAGGAAAGTTGGTTCAGGTGCTCATGTACAACACCACATGTGGTATTGCAAAAGACAGGGTGGGTGGGGTTGTGGGCCCTGTGCCAGAAGGCTATTCACTGGAGTGCCAGGACATCTTCCTGGTAGTGCAAAACCTGACAGGCTAATTGAACTCCAGGGCAGACGAACTCAGCCGTCGATGCCTTGCAGATCACAAATGGTGTCTACATCTGGAGGTGGCACAAGGTCTCTTCCGCATCTTGGGAGAGCCTTGGCTTGATCTGTTTGACTTCACAGAGAATGCGTAATGTCAGCACTTCTGCACATTGAAGTTTCCGAAGTGGTTCTCGTTCTGAGGCACATTTCGTCTTGAGTGGAATTCAGGACTCCCTTACGCCTTTCCACTGTTACCAATCCTGCCGCGAGTTTTCAAGAAGATCAGGAAAGACCAGGCCCAAGTCATTCTTGTGGCTTTGGATTTGGCATGGCGATATTGGTCTCCTGACCTCCAAACATGAGCATTGGTCCTCTGGGCAGCCTCGGTCAGGCTGCCACAATGGGAGGATCACCTGTCACAGCAACAAGGCAGGGTCTTGCACTCGAACCCAATCACTGTCCACTTTCATGCATGGAGTTTGAGCGCCTGCTGTTGAGAGGTTTTGATCTTCCTCCCGAGGTCTGTGATGTCATCCTGGCAGCCAGACATCTCTACAAAGACTGTATGCATCTGGGTCTTGGTGTTCCTCACACCTGGTGGACCCACTGTTGTTGCAGGTGTTGCTGTTTATTTTGTCTCTAGCCCAGCAAGACCTTGCCTTAGGCACTGTTAAGGATTCTTGTCAGACATTTTGGCTTTCCTACAGGTGCTGGATCAATCCTCCCTGTTCAATTCACCTGTTGTGACACGTTTTCTGAATGGTTTCAACACTTGTTCCCTCTTAGCCCTTGTGATGCCCCCATGAGACCTCAATCTGGTTCTCACGTTTCCCGTGTGCTTCCCCTTAAAGCCCCTACACAGCTGTTCTCTGCAGCTCTAAACTATCAAAACGGACATTCCGGTGGGCATTACATAAGCCACAAGGGTCAGCAAGCTTCAAGCTCTCTCTGTTCACCTTCCGTATACCAGCTTTTTCATTGACTGACTGGTTCCTCGTACAATTACCTCTTTTCTCCTGAAATTTGTCACCTCTTTTCATGTTGGCTAGAGCATCCCTCTGCCTACTTTTCTCTCCTCCTCATCCCTCTAAGGAGAAGGAGACAGTGCATCACTTGGACCCAAAGAGAGCTCTTTTGTTCCACATTGATTGCACTAGGGACTTTCAGGTGGTCGGTCAGCTCTTTATCGGGTTCACTGGATCCAAAAAGGGCAAGGCTTTGCAGAAGCAGACCATCTCTCGATTGAGCTTTCTTTGCTAGACACAACCTAAAAAGCAGTCTCCTGAAGGTTTGAGGGCCCATTCCACCAGGGCCAAGGCCACTACTGCCTGCCTGTATCTGTCCTGGAAATCTGCCAAGTGCTTTGTGGGTGTCCTCCAAATGTTCACAAAGCACTACTGCTTGGACAGTCAGGTCCACTGAGACGGTCATTTTGCCCAGTCGGTCCTTCAGGATTTTCTGGTTTGAGCCAATCTGCAGACACACTTCCAGGGAGGTATTGATTGGGTATCTATTCTACGGTGAGGAATCAGCTGTTAGAAGTCTCTATCAGAAGAACAAGTTACTTACCTTCCTAATCTGCAACTAGACAGAGTCTTCACCAGAAAAGGCGTTACCAAGGGTAAGTAGCTTGTTCATCTTTCAGACATAGTAATGACTGCAATGAAAGAAAAGGGTTTTTTTTCATTGTGAAAGGTAGCATACCTTCTGGCACCTTACAAAGTATGCTGATTGCCTCCATGATTACTTGGCTGCCTTGATGTGGGGAAGCGGCATTAACAAGTTAGGCTTCCTACTGTACCTTTTGAGCACTGTTACACTTTCCTTCAGACATACCTTATCTAGGGATGGGAAGAGAGTGCACCCCATCACTGAGAGATTTTAAAGGTTAATCTTTACAAAGAGTGCTTGTGCTGTAAAACCTGCATCACAATAACATTATATTCCAAATTCTGATCCTGGACCCCTATTGCAAGCTGCTTTGCAACAAACACACTGCTGCAGTGATGACCAATTAAATAGTTGAAATGAGGTTACATGCCTCAAAATGCTGACAATCTGTTATGCTCACACTCTGCTGAGTTGTATACTGGAATGGGCCAAGCTGATCCCTTCAAAAACTATGAAAAATGCAATCAGATAGGGTAATGTCTAGATTTGTACCCCTCCACAAAGTCTTTGGAAGATGGATTGTAGATCCAGAGATGGGGTGGTTCCTGTGAATCGGTCTTCATTTAGCTGTTTGCAGCCCACCAGCCCACGAGGTCAGAAGTAGAAGCCTGCTCCCCATATTTAGAGATCTCCACCTGCCTTGTGGGATTTTGTAAGCTTATAGTGAAGCCAGTGCTCCAGCAGATTCTCTATAGGGTGAGGTAAATGCTGAGCTAGGTCATGTTGTTTTGGCCCCCACAGCATTTGTTTGTTTTCAAAATAAGAAATCCCAAAGCAGGAGTCTGTTTTTTTTTTTGTTTTAAACGTCAGTGACCCTGACATGCAGAATCTCTGTGCATCAGGATCATTAAATGATTTCCCTGCCTGGGGCTGCCATGCTTTCCATGACAGTCCCAGTAGAAAAATATATTGATTAATGCTGCACCCTAAGCAGAGCAGGGCAACTGTCACTCTGAACTGGTGACCAAGTAATGGATGGGTCTCCAATGAACCTGCTGACCCTCTGCCATTCAAACTCTGCGGTTCGCCCACTTCTAAATGAGATGGGGTGAACCACAAGTTTGGCGGGTTGAGTAAACAACCAATTTATGGTTGTACTCCCTGTCATCCAAACTCTGAATGTCCCCCTCGGTCTCTTCTCAAGACAGACGTTTAGCCAAATATAGAGAATGGTGGACTGCACTCTTCCAGGCTAGGGAAAAGATTCAGTTCACTGACCATGTGGAGTACAGCCCACCACATTTAGGAATCTCCACCAGGCAGGCATAGATGCCTGTGCCGTCAGCAGAACCACCACAGCAGTTTCACTGAAGCCACTGAAGTTTTGCTGTGAATGTGTAATGTTTGATTCAGTCACACTGCCAAATTTGTTGTTTTTCAGAAACAAACTTCAAAAGCAGCAGTTTCTTTTTGAAAAACAAATGTCCCTGTCGCACTGGGAGTTTTTTCCAGTGTGCGAGGATCATTAATCTAAATTCTTGTTAGGGACCACCCTGTTTTTTTTGGCAATCCTGATCTGAAAAAAATGACATCAGAATAACCACCATCAATTAGGCAGATGTTCTGACGTCGTTGACTGAAGCACCACTAGCAGCTATGCTATGAGTCAAATGTTTCCTCAAGCAGAGCCATCATAGGCTCCACTGTCCTGGTGAATTCCCCCCTAAATTAAATAGAGCATGGAACGACAAGTTTGTTGGGTGAGGCATTCAAGATGTTTTTGACAGAGTACCCTGTCCACCGAACTCCAAATTTTAATGGAGATGCCTCCATAAGTGAAAATCCAGGCAAGGTGGCCTGCATAAGCCGAATAGAGAAAGACCTAAGGTTTGTATCTACTTTATGTTTGTCCACAATCAGCCAGTGAGCCAAATGTTTTTCTTGAGTTTTAAGTTATTATGTATGTTAAGTTTGTGGTAAATGTTCTCTTGTGTGTTGTGACTTCAGATGTGATTTGACAGAAGCTTAGTACCACAATAGAGTTGGCCAGAAATGTTTTGCAATGTGGTTTCAGAGTGTTGTGTGGCAGAGTTATGATTTTTCGCTCTGGTGTATATGTGACACACTACCATTGAACAGGGAGAGAGGTGCTCGGTGCATGATGGCAGTAGATACATGTGTCAGAATGTGCCCTTCTTCCATTCAGTAAGCTGTAACCTGCCCTGCCTGCGCTTGAAGGTGGAGAAGAAGCTGAAATCTGCTATCAAAGCCTTGAAGAAATCTATAAACCAGGAGCGCTTCCTGATTCGATTTGCTGGCATGGAGTATGAAGTTGCGCAAAAGCTGAGCATGTCCACGGAGAAACAGGAGACATGTGGCCCAGGACAGCAGAGGGTGGCATCTAAGTGTGGTAAGGCAAACATTACAGAAGGCGCATGGATGCAAAAGGCAGGAACGTAGTGTTTGACATTTGGTGTGTTAAGTTCTCACTAGCGTTAGAGGAGTAAATTAATCCAGCTGAGCAGCAGTTAATAGGTGACAGTGAATAAGTATAACCAACTTGCAGTGAGAATATGGAAAAAATATATGCAAAGCCTTGCCTGGACAATAGAATATTTGTGAAACTTTGGGCCTTATTCTGAGTCCCTTGTAGCTGTACCCAGAAACTCTGCTTCAAGAGTTACTACTATTGTGGCGTTGGTAATTCTGGGTAGGTAGGGTGAGGGGGTGGGAGAGTTGCTTGGTATTACCTATGGGACCCAGAGTAACCCCTGAGGAATTAGGGATTACTAAGGTCATCTGTAATTCCACTTCCAGTTCCTCTAATTAGTCCTCATTCTTTATCTCCCCTAACCTCCCGTATTTCCGCTGGAGAATCCACCTGGTTTCTTTGATTGA
This sequence comes from Calotriton arnoldi, assembly GCA_963921515.1. Taxonomy (NCBI): domain Eukaryota; kingdom Metazoa; phylum Chordata; class Amphibia; order Caudata; family Salamandridae; genus Calotriton; species Calotriton arnoldi. The sequence continues at coordinate 1,434,460 of CAWUFW010002560.1, read as the reverse complement.
TTGTGTGAAATGCACCGACTGTACGGTATTCCCACGGGACTCGTAATTTCAATGGCCTGCAACTTCTAGCTCTGTTTGAATTAAGAGGAGAGCAGAAGGGGTCTTGTGGCATGGTGGCCAGTGTTAGCCTGGAAAAGAAAATGGGCTCAGACACCAAAAAAAGTGCCCCTCATTAGTGAATAAGAAAGCTAACACAATGGCCCACGTTAACAAATTGAGGCAATTTTGATCTTGTAAAAACTTACAAAGTATGGAAGACTGCATGGAGTAGAGCTTGCTGCAGGCAATGTTTGTTTTAATATCAAGGAAATCGTGTGGCAGCCATGGCTGTCTGTGGCACTATGCTGTGTTTGGTACCTTCAGCCAGTCCTGACTTTTAGACAACAGCACCATGGAGAGTTTACAATTTAGGGCCATATTTAGCCCATGGAGGGTTTCTTGCCATCCTGCCAGGTCAGCAGAGGGCCAGATGTGGCAGGTGGAGAACCACCTGCCACATCTTGAGCTGCCCATCTCCCAGGTGGGGATCTCTGCTGTGACGGGAGCGCGGTAGCTCATTTAATTTCACAGAAGTGAAGTTTGCCAAGTATGTGCAGTGTTTAAAGCTCCCTCTCAGCAAACGTTTTTGTTTAGAGAAAAAAAAACTACCAAAGCAAAAGATGTTTTTCTCTGAATATAAAGTAAATGACCCCACACACAGGAATCTGTGTGTGGCGGGCCACCTAACATTTTCCTTACTGGTTTCTGACATGCGTTGCATGGAGTACATGGGCTGGAAATATGAGTGACTGTTGGACCACCCTACCATCACTGAACCAGCAGTCCTGTGACTGATGAACTGCTGTGGCCTGGATTGCCACCGGTGGAGCCAGGGGTTCTAAACAGAGCGACGGGACCAGAGATTTGGCAGTGCTTTAAGACAGTCGTTTTTCAACATTCCACCCACTCTATCAATCCCTAAATGTACAGTGGAAGTACAAACCCAGTAATGCTTAGTGTTGCGGTTAAAAACACAACACATGACATCAGGCCACTTAGTGAAACTATGTTTTGTGGCATGCGCATTTCATATGATCATATGCATTGTATTCCTGCACCCAATTTTTACACATACAGGGGCACTGGGACTCATTTTGCCTGCCGGTGATTCTGGCCAGTAAAATTGCCTTAGACTTTGGCTGCACAACAGTCAGGTCTCGAACTATGGCTCGCCAGACCTTTTTATATGGCAAGGAGGAAGCATGCGTCCCCTTGCCAGACCACTTCTTCCACTGCCCTCCCTATAACTTCTCGCCCTCCCCACCCCTGCCCCGAACCGAAACCCCTGCTCACATTCACCACCTGGTCAGAGCAGGTGTTAAATGGGAGCAATTATCCACATGAAATTGTGAACTGAATGCTGTTCTACAGCCATTAAAATGGTTATTCACCATTCCATGAGATGTAACTCATAAATACACAGTGCTCATGGGGTATTAGTGCATAGCACTACTAATTGCTGTAGCAGAGTTGCACCCGCCTGTACCCAGCAACTTGGAATCAGGGCCTCATAATGTCATGAGGAACCATATAAACAGTTTGGACCTGCTGCACAATGGTAAATAAATATATATATATATATCAAACAGCAAAGTGGCGTCTTGGAAAGCCCTTCCATGCGGGTCGGGGCTCACAATCCGCCGGCACAACGATAACTTTAAGCAGTTCAATTTGCCATGGATGCCTGACGCGTTTCGAAGTGTCCCCACTTCTCTTCAGAGGCTTTGGCAATTGAAGGCGCATAGGACACCGCCCTCATCATTTAAATGCTCCAATGCATGCCCTGGATGGGACGCTCTGCCGCGACTAGCAGAGCATTATGGGCCTTGTAGTGTCCTTTGTCTCCCGATGGAGCGCGTAATGTTGCTGCTGTAACATTCATAGCCCCCAGATGGGCCTCGGTGTGCCAGTGGAAATGCTAAATACGTTGCTGCCCCACGAAGTCGGCCTGCTAGTCGCGGCAGAGCGTCCCATCCAGGGCATGCATTGGAGCATTTAAATGATGAGGGCGGTGTCCTATGCGCCTTCAATTGCCAAAGCCTCTAAAGAGAAGAGGGGACACTTCGAAACGCGTCAGGCATCCATGGCAAATTGAACTGCTTAAATTTATCGTTGTGCCGGCGGATTGTATACCATAAAGGCTCTTCATGAGCATGTTGCCGTTCGAGTGCTCCTTGTACGTTGGGTACTTTGGAGCTTGGATAAACACGCGGCACACCCTGCCGCGAAGGAGCACCACCCCAGGATGTGGGGGCCACGCGGTCTGTTATCGAGCAGGCCGACTTCGTGGGGCAGCAACGGATTTAGCATTTCCACCGGCACACCGAGGCCCATCTGGGGGCTATGAATGTTACAGCAGCAACATTGCGCGCTCCATCTGGAGTCAAAGGACACTACAAGGCCCATAATGCTCTGCTAGTCGCGGCAGAGCGTCCCATTCAGGGCATGCATTGGAGCATTTAAATGATGAGGGCGGTGTCCTATGCGCCTTCAATTGCCAAAGCCTTCTGAAGAGAAGTGGGGACACTTCGAAACGCGTCAGGCATCCATGGCAAATTGAACTGCTTAAAGTTATCGTTGTGCCGGCGGATTGTATACCATAAAGGCTCTTCATGAGCATGTTGCCGTTCGAGTGCTCCTTGTACGTTGGGTACTTTGGAGCTTGGATATATATATATATATACATATACACTACTACACCGAGATGTCATTCTCCACTTTTATACTATTTACCATTTCATGTCTACACGCCCTTCAATGAGGGAGAGGCGCCTTCTACAGTGGCATTTACGACTGGAAAGTAATTATAACTTTCACAGTATTTTACATTCTACCTCGTTAGCAGACATGTCCAACACTGGGGCAGGAAAATGCAGATCTCCCTATGGAAAAGTACAGGAAAAATGAATAACGTTTATTATTTTTTTTTAAATACTGTAATATTAAATGTAAATTAGTTTAAAATATTAATTAACCCGGAAATAATAAAAAACAAATTTAGAGCACATTAACTCCTCAAATTAAATGTCTATTTTATAATAATGTACATTTAATATATTGATTCAATTTATAAATATTCATTTTTAAGCAATACTTTTCAAAAATATTAATCTCACTAACATTTTATTGTTATTTAATATATATAGTAAACGTGGTCAAAATTTTTATATTTAATTAATTTGAAGAAAAGGAACAGTTTTTAAAAAAGTGTAAAAGTTGAATATATCTACCTATTGAGTCCATTCATTTAAAAGGTGTGTGTATATTAATTTTAATTTGAGTGAGGTGTAATGAAGTCTCTTGGATTCTCTACCAGCCTGCAAGGTGCTCAGGGGATGCTTTTTCATCGCTTGGAGTATAAATATAAAATTCAATTAGCTCAACATTGAAAATATTTTATATATATATATAAATATATATATAAAAATATATATATATATATATTATGTATTATATAATTCCCATAGACAAAGCGATTTTTGTTTTGCTAATAACTTTGGTGCCGTTTGAATAGTCTTCATGAAATTTTCAAAACTAGTGAACAACTCACTTCAGCTGCTGTCTGAAAAATTTCGGAGTGACTCGTCATGCGGGGGCCGAGATAAAGGAGGGGGGTCTCAAAACACATTTTCCCCATGCAATTTCCCATAGGGATTTTGAACATGACTACAGCCCGTACCGCTGAACGGAATTACACCAAATTCTGCAGAAAGCTAGATTTTGGTCCAGAAAGATCTCTTTTTGGTATTTCGTGTAAATCTGTTCAATATTTTTGGAGTAAATAAAGAAAAAAGAAATATAGATATCTAGAGATGCGAACCCTCCATGGATCCAACAGATCTCATGCTGAGAACTGATTTACTGCCAACACTTCAACCAGGAAGTGTTAGCAGCCATCTTAGGACTCGGACTCTGCCGAGTCCCAAGAAAAAATTATAAAAAAACAATAAGGAGGCAGGGTAGGAATACTCTGACTCCCTAGGCCTGGTGGTGGGGTCCTACAGGCACCTCACTAGGGGTCAAGAATTTTTTTTTTCCAATTTGCTGTGATTTCGCAGAGATCCGAGATTCTGCGGCAAAATTGATATAAAAAAAAAAAACAAGTGCGGGCTCCTGCGCCTGCTTTCCTTTTGCCCCCTGGGTGGGCTAGGTCCCGGGGGAATTTTTTTATTTATTAGGGTAACTTCCCCACTTAACTTGAAGTATCACTAACTGCACCCATGCACCCTTTGCTAACACTGCTGTGGGTTTGCTTCCAAAGAAGTTGCTTTCAAAGAAGAGAGACGGGCCGGTGCGCAGTTTATTTTTATGAAGTTTCAAATATGGCTCTAAATAACCAAAACAAATTAAAATTAATATCAATAACAGATTGTAAAAGGTGGACTTTTCACATTTCAACAGTTCACAAAGTCTTTCTTACCAAAATATACAATTGTAACTTTGTTGGAAGTGTGTCCAAGTGGTTATCACACAATGGCGCCAATTTACACTTGAAGTCTAAAGTATGATTTAATGTAATCCTGCTTAGTGCAAACTACTTCGACTGGGTCCTTGGGTGTATAAACTAGTTTGTGTTCTCAGGTATGACAAGCTTGGCGCGGTTTCTTGTCTTCATGTACCTTTGATGCCGTATGTGTGTTTGAGGATCTGTGTGTGTATGTTAGAGTGCGTGTCTCTGGTTGTGTGTCTCTGGATGTGCACTTGTCTTTGTGGATCTGTATACGTGTGTGAGTCTGGTCAGGTCTAGTCAGGCCTCGTTTTATTCCTGGGCCCCGACACTACAATAAGTCTTGTTTTTGCCCATGCTGAAAATTTTCATTTAGTTTTCTTATATGGACGAATGACCCATAGATATAACTACAGATTTGCAACTTTCAAAATGTAAAGATGGACTGTATGGAAAGACGCCACAACAACTGTTCATTCTCTTATGCTCCGCTCATGTCAGATTCAAATCATCCACTTTCATGTCAGCTCGGTTCCGACTATCGGCCTAATGACTTTACTATTCAGGCCAGAACCTCTGAGTGCTCTTCAACACAACCATGTACATGGAAGCCTTTACAGTTACCAAAGCCACGGCTGCTGTAGTCCAAATACTTTATAGCCACAAAGTCCATCCTGTCATCCCTCTCCACAATGCCAAAAATCTACTCCCAGACCTTTCCTTCAGCAAACTAAGTTACAGCAACAGCTTACAGGTCGTTCTCCCTCTGCTCATTTCTACCTTTAGACAAGGTGCTAAACTTTGCTGCAAGGACCGTCTGTAGCCTCACCCGACACTGCCAAACCTCTCACTAGAGACATCAAATCAGCTGGGTGTCGGCAAAAATCAGAGTATTATACATACTACTCAGTTTAGTTCTTTCTATCACAGATGGGCGTTCACCTAACTACCTATCTCAAATTATTACTAGACATCAACACTAGGCAACTTCATAGCCACAGACCTCCTAATGCTGTCTCTCAGTTTCTCTCTTTTAATCTACTTGAACCCCATCAATCGAACCAGCTCCCTTGTGAGCCTTGCTCTATCTCTTCTCTCTCTGATTTTAAAATTGCACTCATGTCTCACTTACTGAATCTCAAAATAAAAGATAACTAATTACATCTGTCTATTTCTCCTCATTCATATATATGTATGTATGAATGCATGTATAATAAATGTGTTTGTGTGTGTGTATATATATATATATATATATATGTACTTACTGTGTGAACAAGGCAGAGGATTCTGCCGAAACGCGTAACAGCAAATAAAAAATGTGCCTGAATATGGGCTGAGCCTGCTGTGTTGGTGTCTGGTGTCTTAAGAGAAACCGGAGTTGGAGTTTATATATATATCTATCTATATATCTATCTATCTATACATCTATCTATAACTATATATATATATATATATATATATATATATATATATATATATATATATTATAACCAAAGGTTACATGGACGTTATAGTTAGGAAATAAAGTTTTTAAAAAACCATAGAGATTCACTGAAAGGACCAAAGGTTACAGGAGCGTTATAGTTAGGCTCAGATTTTACATGCACAAAACCATAGAAATTCAGCAGTTATAGTTACCGGATCTAACTATAACATACGCCCCGCAATGCACTGCTTATCACCTCACATATTACATCACTCATGACATGGTCAGTGACGTTGCTGATGACATCTCAAATGACATCACTGATGACATCATCCAGTGAATGTGTTTTGTAAAAGTTTCTAAGGCTTAAAGATATATACTAAGCTACTGCATAAGTTAAATTACTAATCTTTCTCTACTACTAATGAGTGATACTATTTCTAAGATATGTCATCTCATCTATAATCTTGTTTTTAGAACAGGTGTACTATTTATTAGTAAACTAGCCTCTGAAACTGACACATGCTTAATGATGTATATGTATCATAGTGCTTTACGACAATCTAAGCTGTTCATTGAGACTTTACAGTGATGGCTGGGTATAGTTCTGTTTTATGACATACTGACCAGTTTCCTTAGACCTCTCTCCTTGGGATGAATTACTTTAGTAGTAGACTAAAATAAATATATCTGTTCGCTCAGTCCTTTCTCTAGGGTGATGTCTCAGTGTAGTAGACATTTACAATAGACTCACCTCTGTGTGCACACCTTTCTCCAGGATGAAGAATAATTTTACTATTGGTTTTTGACACAGTGGCCGGTACGCTAAAGCCTCTCTAGTGGTTCTATGTTGTAGTGGTTTGTGTAAATCTGACATTTGCACTAAAACCTCTTTCCAGGTTCATGAGTACTGTTGCTGTGGCTTGCAGTAGACTAGCTTATACAGTTAGACATTTTACTTTGGTCATTAGTGTTTAAAGTAGTGGTTCAGAAGAGACAGGACTATCCACTGAGAACTGTCTCTTAGGTAATAAGTGAGTGTAGTAGTTGATAAGGTTACAGTGAGTTCTGTGCTGTAGGTCTCTCATGCGTGTCGTCTTTTTATTTAAAAAAAATAAATGGTACTTTTTTGAAGTATATTTAAGTTTACATTGCTGGATGATGTAATCAGTGATGTCATTTGAGATGCTACCAGTGATGTCACTGACCATGTAATGAGTGATGTAGTATGTGAGGTCATAATCAGTGCATTGCAGGGGCGTAAGTTATTGTTAGATCAGGTAACTATAACTGCTGTATTTCTATGGTTTTGTGAGTGTTAAATCTGAGCCTAACTATAACGCTTCTATAACCTTTGAATTGTTCAGTGAAAAAATATATATATATTGTTGGAAACTGGATTATTGGTAGGGGCAAATGTAGGTCTGCCACTGGCAATAAGACCACTAACACAGTATAGGGCTCAGAATAGGTCTTAGAAAATTATTCCTATGCTCAACCCTTGGTAACGTGGCTGCAAACAGGCAGGCTTCACTTCAAAGACAGGTATGTAAAGCATTTAAAAATACCAATTCAGTAAATAAATAAGACACAACACAAAATAAAAATCCGACACCAATTTATAAAAGTAGGAATTATTTTTATCTTTTAAATGACACCAAAACAAAAACAATCCACTGTAGGGAAATAGAGATATGAATTTTTAAAGATTAGTCACTTTCTAGTGCTTAGAAACCAACAGTACCCTTTTTGGTAATTTCGTTGCCTCTGACAAGGACACATTCACCTTTAGCAATTGTTTGGGAGGATCTCTCACCACTCTTGTGCAGTCCCCTCCAGCAGGCTGGGTCCAGTTAGAACTCCTTCCTGAAGTTCTTCTTGCGGGTCCCAAAGTATCCAACACACAATCCAAGGTTCTGGAATCTCCAAGAGAGTCCTTGAAAGTGTGAGACTTCAATTCCCACAATCCACTTGAACAAAACCCTTACAAATCCCCTGGTAGTACTCCAGGCTGAGGATTCTTTGTGGTGATGTCCAGGTGAGCTCTGTTAACCTGTAGCTTGCAGGGAGTCCACTCTTTAGTCCTTTTACAGCAAAGTAATCCCCAGGCTGTAGTTGCAGATGGTGCAGAAGGTGCAGTCCTTTGGAAATGCACATCAAACTTCCAACATGGCCCGTCTTGCTTTCTTAAGTTTCAAGCAACAGATCTGAGAGGCACCGCCCCTCTCAGATACTTATTCAGTGTTCTCTGGGGTCAAGCTGGAGGGCACTCCTGTCCAATGAGCTGCAGGGTTCCACCCAAAGGTCTGACCACTTCCTGCAGAGTGTGGCAAAATGCTAACCCAGAAACCACTATTCTTCCAAAATTCAATATGTCAGAATTTTTAGCAGGGAGAGAAGAGCTGGCTAGACACACCCCTAGGATGGCTATTCTCCATAGTCTCTCCCCCTTGCATCTGCTCATTCCTTCCTTAATCCTAGCATCTGGCTGGTCCTCCCCTTCGCTTGAAGTCCATGGTTTACAACTCCTCCCCCTGCTCTGGCATTCCTATGCCCAGCAACCTCTCCTCCCCGAGAGGCTTCCTAACCCCAGGGGTCATTTATCACCTCTTCAAAGCAGCCAGGCTCACCCACTTATCTTTGACCAATCAGGGCAGAGCAGTACAGGGTTGAATTTTGGCTTACAGACAAAAAAAGTATTATAACTTCTTGTCTGTACATTTTACAATAAATTCAGCAATACCATATTGTTGGATTTATCATTACCATTCTACTGAGTCCTTTAATCCTAGTTTTATGGCTTTTCTTTCTCCAGTTATTAACTAATAACCTTTTCCAATGTTAACCTATGGCATGGGATTTGCAATGCGAAAAGTGACTTGGGCCATTTTTCCAGCACCAGGGCGTATAAAAACATATTTTATAAGTACGCTACATATATCTACAGGACCCCCACCCCAGGAACACCTAGGGGAAACTTTAGGGGTTCTGAATATGTAAAAATATTGCAGATCCTCCCTCCACAGTGCTCCTACCACCAAAGTCGATTTTGGGCAGCACTTTATCACAATGTGGGGAGTGAAATGTGCAATTTCACTTTACCCAGGGCATATAAAACTTATTTTATAAGGGTCCACCTAATAGATACCTGACCCCCACCCCTGGGACACCTAGGGGAGACCCTGGGGGTACCTAATATGCCCAAACATTGTAGGTTAGCCATTTTTAAGTGCCCCAAACTCAAAAGTCGAGTTTGGGCACAATTTACTCTTTAAAAGCAATCCTGCCACACAGAGCCACTTTTAAAATGACCTCAGGCTTCAGCAGTGCACACATGCAAGTGCAGAAAGGTCTGCTGGCCTCTAAACTGCCATGCCCTATTATATACTAGGGACTGATAGGTAGTTTCAATCCCCCTGCCCTAATATGTACTAGGGCCCTATGGGGTAGGTCATGCCAATCACAGGGGTACCCCAACCCTTAGTGTACCCTAGTGTATGTAGGTGTATTCACTGTATTCTAAGTGTTTTCAGCATAGCACTGGCCCTGGGCCTGGTTAGGCAGAGCCCAGGGTCAGTCAGAGTCAGTTACCACCAGTACCAGTCAGCAAAAAGTTGGGGGGTGCCCAGGGCTCAGGATGACTTTGCAACATAAATAAATATATATATATATATATATATATATATATATATATATATATATATATTCCCGCTTCCAATATCACCAACTCGATGCACTCACGGGCGGATGCTTTCCTTGTGGGGGTGCTCCCGCATACCAATTGTAGCTCCCAAATCCACACGGGTAAACGTACCCGAGACAGAAAGAAGCAAACCTGGCCAGAGATCAGCGTAAGGATTTGGGAGCTACTATATATATATATATATATATATATATATATATATATATATATATATATATATATATATATATAATCTACTGGCGGTCGCCAGTAGATAGTTATAGTTAGGACCTATTATCCATAGGAAATCCGCGACATTCTATTTGAAATAACGTTGGCGCCGGTTGACAAATCTTCGCGAAAGTTTCCAACTTGTTGTGGCGCTCCGGTCCGCTCCTATCCTGAAAGTCTCGGGGTGATACGTCAAGCGGGGCCGAGAAAAAGGGGGTCCCAAAACGCGTTTTCCCCATTCATTTTTCCATAGGAACCTTTAGTCGCAGCTACAGCCCGAACTGCTGAACGGAATTACACCAAATTTGGCAAAGAGGTAGCCCTTGGTTCAGTGTCGTGCCTTTTGCTTAAATGGTGTAAATCCGTTCAGTAGTTCCTGAGAAAATCAAAAGTAAAGTCACATATATATCTATGGCCACGTAGGGTCCGCGTACCCTCCCGATCACGAGCTGTATGCTAATTGGCTGTCAAGTGGCTGTCAACACTCCAAATCAGGAAGTGTTGGCAGCCATTTTGTCCCTCGGTAGAACCGAGGGACAGAAACAAGTGCACAAAGCGCAAAAAGGGGGCAGGGTAGAAACACCCTGACCCCCTAGGTCTGCTCAGGGGGTCCCACAAGGACCCCCTGGGCAGAAAAAAGCATTTATTTTTTTTTTTAAATCGGCGGGATGCGCTTAGGGTATCCCGCCGAGAAAAAAAAAAAAAAAAGCAGAAGAAACACGTCACCAAGCGCAACAAGGGGGCAGGGTAGAAACACCCTGACCCCTAGGTCTGCTCAGGGGTCCCACAAGGACCCCTGGGCAGAAAAGCATTTTTTTTTTTTTAATCGGCGGGATGAGCTCAGGGTGCGCGGATCCCACCGATAAAAAAATCGAAGCGCGGTCTCCGCGCTTCGATGTTAATTGCCCCCGGGTGGGCCAAGTCCCGGGGGCATGGTGGGGGGGGTTTAAATTTAATGTGGGGGGCCTCTAAGGCGCCCCGGGGACCACCACCCCACGGGGCTTTCAAAAAATAATGGTGCGGGAGGGCTCTTGGCCCTCCCGCAACCCCGGGGACCGCCACCCCCCGGGGCTTTTAAAAAAAAAAAATTATTTTGACCTGTGTGGCTCCCGTCCTGTCATAGCAAACTTGGTTTGCATTTTGAAAGAGAGAGCAGGAAACCTGCTCTCTCTTTCAAAATGCAAACCAATAGCTTTCCACATGGGGAGCAGCATGTTAGCTGCTCCCCATGTGGAAAAGCAATGCCGGCTCCCGTAGGACACGGGAGCCGGCGGGACTGTGGGGGATTGGGGACCCCCACAGTCCCCAATCAGAGGCCAGGCCCCGGGGATGGGGTCCCCGGGGCCATAAGTGGCCAGGGAGGGGGCCACGCAGCCCCCTCCCCAAATAAAAAAAAAAAAAAGGGCAAGGCCGGCCCCGGGGATGGGGTCCCCGGGGCCAAAAGTGGCCAAGAGAAGGGGGCCATGCAGCCCCCTCCCATAAAAAAAAAAAAACGACCGGCATCGTGCCGGAGGCCCCGCCCCCTCCCTGCAGTACTCTGCAAACGCGCCCCCTGGCGCGTTTTAAGAAGGAAGTAATTCCCCTTGAATACTGGGGGTCCCTGGGGCCAACTAGCCCACCAGGAACCTCCAGTATGCGCCAGAGGCTGCGTTGCAGAGAGGTGTACAGAGGCCACGCCCCTTTTACACCTCTCTGCAACGCAGCTCTGTGGCGCTTTTAGAAGTACATGGTGGGCTAGTTGGACTCCAGGGACCCTCAGGATTCAAGGGGACTTAATCCCCCAACTTAAAACGCGCCACGGGCGCGTTTGCACAGTGGTGAAGGGAGGGCGGGGCTTCAGGTGACATGTGTGCAAACAGGCCCCGTGGCGCGTTTTAAGATGGGGAATTAAATCCCCTTCAATCCTGAGGGTCCCTGGGGCCAACTAGCCCAACAGGTACGTCCAGAAAGCGCCACAGAGCTGCATTGCAGAGAGGTGCAAAAGGGGCGTGGCCTCTGAACACCTCTCTGCAACGCAGCTCCTGGCGCATACTGGAGGTACAGGGTGGGCTAGTTGGACCCCAGGGACCCTCATGATTAAAGGGGACTTAATCCCCCAACTTAAAATGCGCCACGGGGCGCGTTTGCACAGATGTCACCTCAGGCCCCGCCCCCTCCCTTCACCATTGTGCAAATATTCCTCTAAAATCAGCCGAACTACGAATTCCTATTTACTCACCTGTTATCAGGAGAGACCTCAGTGCTGCATCTTTCAGCCCAGTACTGATCCTGAAAAGTAATTTTAACCGTACTTACCAGTAACTTGAATTTCCTTCCATAGGCTAACATTGACTGGTTTCACTTGGAAATTCTTCTAAGTGTGGAGTTTTGGAACTTTATAATATTCCTCTAAAATCAGCCGAAATACGAATTCCGATTTACTCACCTGTTATCAGGAGAGACCTCAGTGCTGCATCTTTCAGGCCAGTACTGATCCTGAAAAGTAATTTTAACCGTACTTACCAGTAACTTGAATTTCCTTCCATAGGATATCATTGACTGGTTTCACTTGGAAATTCTTCTAAGTGTGGAGTTTTGGAACTTTATAATATTCCTCTAAAATCAGCCGAAATACGAATTCCGATTTACTCACCTGTTATCAGGAGAGACCTCAGTGCTGCATCTTTCAGCCCAGTACTGATCCTGAAAAGTAATTTTAACCGTACTTACCAGTAACTTGAATTTCCTTCCATAGGCTAACATTGACTGGTTTCACTTGGAAATTCTTCGAAGTGTGGTGTTTTGGAACTTTATAATATTCCTCTAAAATCAGCCGAAATACGAATTCCGATTTACTCACCTGTTATCAGGAGAGACCTCAGTGCTGCATCTTTCAGGCCAGTACTGATCCTGAAAAGTAATTTTAACCGTACTTACCAGTAACTTGAATTTCCTTCCATAGGATATCATTGACTGGTTTCACTTGGAAATTCTTCTAAGTGTGGAGTTTTGGAACTTTATAATATTCCTCTAAAATCAGCCGAAATACGAATTCCGATTTACTCACCTGTTATCAGGAGAGACCTCAGTGCTGCATCTTTCAGCCCAGTACTGATCCTGAAAAGTAATTTTAACCGTACTTACCAGTAACTTGAATTTCCTTCCATAGGATATCATTGCCTGCTTTTTGCTGAAAAAGTTTCTAAGTGTCGATTTTTGAAACATACAAATATTCCTCTAAAATCAGCCAAAATACGAATTCCGATTTACTCACCTGTTATCAGGAGAGACCTCAGTGCTGCATCTTTCAGCCCAGTACTGATCCTGAAAAGTAATTTTAACCGTACTTACCAGTAACTTATATTTCCTTCCATAGGAATCCATTGTCTGGTTTTCAGCAGAAAAGTTTCAAAGTGTTGATTTTCACAAACTACAAATATTCCTTAAAAATCGCCTGTATGACTTAAACGCATTCTTTCAACTGTTTACAGGAGATGCACCAGTGCTGGATCCAGGATCCACCACTGAGTAAGAAAAAGTAACGATAACACTACTTACCTGCTAAGTGAATTTCCTCCCATAGGATAACATTGGTGATTCTATGTGAAAAAGTTTCTAAGTGTCAACTTTTAAAATACAATAATATTCCTTAAAAATCACTTCTGTAACCAAAACGCTTTTACTCAACTGTTTACAGGAGATGTCCCAGGACTGAATCTAGGATCCAGTCCTGTGGTTAGAAAAGTAATCCATAAAGTAACTAATTGCATTTAGCTAGAAATTCACATTGAGCTCAATGTTGCATTGTGTTTGAAATTGTGTTGCCCATTGCAACAACTGTAACTACTGTACTTAAAAGTCTATTGCCTATTTGCAAAGTATTTAAACTAAAGTAATTCATTCTGAGAAAGTATATTTTGTAATGTAATGTATAATGTAATTACAATGTAATTTAAAAAATAAAATATCTAAAAATAAATAGTTTTAAAAAATGTAGTAAATCAGTATCAAAAAAATAAATATAACAATTAATACATTTAAAAATTGTCGTTTACAAAACCTTTGAAATTCACTGAAAAAACCATAGGTTTCAGGCTTGTTATAGTTAGGAATTAGCATTTTAAAAACCTTTGAAATTCACTGAAAAAACCATAGGTTTCAGGCCTGTTATAGTTAGGGTTTAGCATTTAAAAAACCTTTGAAATTCACTGAAAAAACCATAGGTTTTAGGGAAAGTTATAGTTAGTTGGACATTGCACTCGTACAAAACCCGTGAAATTCCCCGTTATAGTTAGTTCAGCTAACTATAACTCGCGCCCCGCAATGCACTGCTGATGACGTCACATATTACATCACTCATGACATGGTCAGTGACATCACTGATGACATCACTGATAACATCTCAAATGACATCACTGACGACATCATCCATGTGAGAATTTAATGCATCTTCTCACACCCTAATATAACTTTTGATACACCCACTCTAAATTACAGACTGCCATTCTCAAAACCATACACACTCCAATACCAATAAGTACATACCCACTCACTGATTCTTAGGTCTACACACACACATCTACTCACTCACCCGTACAGTCACTCATACTTACAGTCACTCAGTACAGGACTATCATATGCACTCATACACCTATATAAACACTCACACAACGCAACTCATCCATAGAGGTACTCACACACCTAGTCAGTCATGCAAATAATTAATCACACTCCAATTTACTCACCTATACAGTTATACACACCAGCTCACTTACTCATAAAAATACTAGCACATTCTTACGCTCCTATGCAATCACTGATGCAAGCACACACTCATCCATATAGCCACTCTCACAATCACACACTCTCACTTATAGCCATTTATATACTCCAACACACATATATACTGCCTTTCACATATGTAGTTACTCACACATGTACCACTGAGATATACATTCAATCACTAACACACCCATACAGTCCATCACAAACGCACTCTTGAAACCATGCACCCAGTGAATCACCCACTCACACATCTATGCAGAGAGTCACACACACCCCACCCACACAAACACTGAGGCACCCATACAGATACTCAGAGAACCAATCCATAACCCATATAGACACTCATTTAGCTAGTCAGAAACCCATGCAGCTGCTTACACAACAACAGACAGACGGATACAGACATTCACACAGTTTAGTCACTCACCCATGCATCCAGTAAGATACGTTTAATCACTCACTTATAGACTCAGTCACGCACCTACTAAATCATCCATTCAGACGCTTATACACCCACTCATTCTTCAATACGCCTTTCCCTATATATATTAAACATATTTAAACTTGACAGAAACACACAGTCACTGGATGATGTCAGTGATGTCATCAGTGATGTCACTGACCATGTCATGAGTGATGTAATATGTGACGTCATCAGCAGTGCATTGCGGGGCGCGAGTTATAGTTAGCTGAACTAACTATAACGGGGAATTTCACGGGTTTTGTACGAGTGCAATGTCCAACTAACTATAACTTACCCTAAAACCTATGGTTTTTTCAGTGAATATATATATATACATATTTATTATCTACTGGCGTTCGCCAGTAGATAGTTATAGTTAGGACCTATTTTCCATAGGAAATCCGCGACATTCTATTTGAAATAACTCTCTTGCCGGTTGACGAATCTTCGCGAAATTTTCAAACTTTATGGCCCGCTCCGGTCCGCTCCTACCCTGAAAGTTTTGGGGTGATTCGTCAAGCGGGGGCCGAGAAAAAGGGGGTCCCAAAACGTGTTTTCCCCATTCATTTTCCCATAGGAAACTTTAGACACGGCTACAGCCTGAACTGCTGAACGGAATTACACCAAATTTGGCAAAGAGGTAGTTCTTGGTTCAGAAAGAACCCTTTTGTTAAATGGTGTAAATCCGTTCAGTAGTTCCAGAGAAAATCAAAAGGAAAATCACATATATATCTATGGCCGCGTCGGATTCGCGCACCCTCCCGATCACGAGCTGCATGCTAATTGGCTTTCAAGTGGCTGTCAACACTCCAAATCAGGAAGTGTTGGCAGCCATTTTGTCCCTCGGTAGAACCGAGGGACAGAAACAAGGCAGGGTAGAAACACCCTGACCCCTAGGTCTGCTCAGGGGTCCCACAAGGACCCCCTGGGCAGAAAAGCTTTTTTTTTTAAATCGGCAGGATGCGCTCAGGGTGCGCGGATCCTGCCGATTAGAAAAAAACCCAGAAGAAACAAGTGCGCAAAACGCACAAAGGGGCAGGGTAGAAACACCCTGACCCCTAGGTCTGCTCAGGGGTCCCTCAAAGACCCCTAGGCAGAAAAAAGCATTTAAAAAAAAAATTGGCGGGATGCGCTCAGGGTGCGCGGATCCCGCCGAGAAAAAACGAGCGCGGTCTCCCGCGCTTGTTGTTAATTGGCCCCGGGTGGGCCAAGTCCTAGGGGCATGCAGGGTTTCTTTTTAATATGTGGGGGGCCTCTAAGGCCCCAAGCCCGGGGACCGTCAACCCCGGGGCTTAAAACAAAAAATGGTGCGGGAGGGCTCTTTGCCCTCCTGCTGCCCGAGGACCGCCACCTCCCGGGGCTTCTTTTTAAATTTTTGACCTGTGTGGGGGCTCCAGCCCCCCACATGCCCGGGGACCGCCACCTCCCCGGGGCACTAAGGATTTGAATATGCCCCGGGGACCACCACCTCCCCGGGGCTGTGCACTGGATGGGAGGGGGGCCGCGCGGCCCCCCTCCTGGAGCCCTTGATGGCCCTGGGGACCGCCACCCCCCAGGGCCGGCTCTCTCTTTCAAAATGCAAACCCAATTGCTTTTCCACATGGGGAGCAGCATGTTAGCTGCTCCCCATGTGGAAAAGCAATGCCGGCTCCCATAGGACACGGGGAGCCCGCGGGACTGTGGGGGAATTGGGGACCCCCCCACAGTCCCCAACCAGAGGCCAGGCCCCGGGGATGGGGTCCCGGGGCCATAAGTGGCCAGGGAGGGGGCCACGCAGCCCCCTCCCCAAATTATTAAAAAAAAAAAAGGTAAGGCCGGCCCCGGGGATGGGGTCCCGGGGCCTTAAATGGCCTGAGGAGGGGAGCCACGCAGCCCCCCTCCAAATTAAAAAAATAAAAATTGAGGGCATGCCCCGGGGATGGGTTCCCCGGGGCCAATACAGGCCTGGGGAAGGGGGCCACGCGGCCCCCTTCCCTTTTTTTTTATTTAAAAAAAAAAAAATGCTCAGGCCCCGGGGGATGGGGTCCCCGGGGCCAAAAGTGGCCAAGGAAGGGGGCCACGCAGCCCCCTCCCAATCAAAAAAAAAAAAGACCGGCATCGTGCCGGAGGCCCCGCCCCTCCCTGCAGCAGTCTGCAAACGCGCCCCCTGGCGCGTTTTGAGAAGGGAGTAATTCCCCTTGAATACTGGGGGTCCCTGGGGGCAAACTAGCCCACCAGGAACCTCCAGTATGCGCCAGGGGCTGCGTTGCAGAGAGGTGTACAGGGGCCACGCCCCGTTTTACACCTCTCTGCAACGCAGCTCTGTGGCGCGTTTTGGAAGTACATGGTGGGCTAGTTGGAGTCCAGGGACCCTCAGGATTCAAGGGGACTTAATCCCCCAACTTAAAACGAGCCACGGGGCGCGTTTGCACAGTGGTGAAGGGAGGGGCGGGGCTTCAGGTGACATGTGTGCAAACAATGCCCCGTGGCGTGTTTTAAGATGGGGAATTAAATCCCCTTCAATCAAGAGGGTCCCTGGGGGCCAACTAGCCCAACAGGTACGTCCAGAAAGCGCCACAGAGCTGCGTTGCAGAGAGGTGTAAAAGGGGTGTGGCCTCTGTACACGTCTCTGCAACGCAGCCCCTGGCGCATACTGGAGGCTCCTGGTGGGCTAGTTGGCCCCCAGGGACCCTCATGATTCAAGGGGACTTAATCCCCCAACTTAAAACGCGCCACGGGGCGCGTTTGCACAGATGTCACCTCAGGCCCCGCCCCCTCCCATCACCATTGTGCAAATATTCCTCTAAAATCAGCCGAACTACGAATTCCGATTTACTCACCTGTTATCAGGAGAGAACCCAGTGCTGCATCTTTTAGCCCAGCACTGATCCTGAAAAGTAATTTTAACCGTACTTACCAGTAACTTGAATTTCCTTCCATAGGATATCATTGCCTGCTTTTTGCTGAAAAGTTTCGAAGTGTCGATTTTTGAAACATACAAATATTCCTCTAAAATCAGCCGAACTACGAATTCCGATTTACTCACCTGTTATCAGGAGAGACCTCAGTGCTGCATCTTTCAGCCCAGTACTGATCCTGAAAAGTAATTTTAACCGTACTTACCAGTAACTTGAATTTCCTTCCATAGGCTAACATTGACTGGTTTCACTTGGAAATTCTTCTAAGTGTCGATTTTTGAAACTTTATAATATTCCTCTAAAATCAGCCGAAATACGAATTCCGATTTACTCACCTGTTATCAGGAGAGACCTCAGTGCTGCATCTTTCAGCCCAGTACTGGTCCTGAAAAGTAATTCTAACCGTACTTACCAGTAACTTGAATTTCCTTCCATAGGCTAACATTGACTGGTTTCACTTGGAAATTCTTCTAAGTGTGCAGTTTTGGAACTTTATAATATTCCTCTAAAATCAGCCGAAATACGGATTCCGATTTACTCACCTGTTATCAGGAGAGACCTCAGTGCTGCATCTTTCAGCCCAGTACTGGTCCTGAAAAGTAATTCTAACCGTACTTACCAGTAACTTGAATTTCCTTCCATAGGCTAACATTGACTGGTTTCACTTGGAAATTCTTCTAAGTGTGGAGTTTTGGAACTTTATAATATTCCTCTAAAATCAACCGAACTACGAATTCCGATTTACTCACCTGTTATCAGGAGAGAACCCAGTGCTGCATCTTTTAGCGCAGCACTGACCCTGAAAAGTAATTTTAACCGTACTTACCAGTAACTTATATTTCCTTCCATAGGAATCCATTGTCTGGTTTTCAGCAGAAAAGTTTGTGTCGATTTTCACAAATTACAAATATTCCTTAAAAATCGCCTGTATGACTTAAATGCATTCTTTCAACTGTTTACAGGAGATGCACCAGTGCTGGATCCAGGATCCAACACTGAGTAAGAAAAAGTAACGATAACACTACTTACCTGCTAAGTGAATTTCCTCCCATAGGATAACATTGGTGATTCTATGTGAAAAAGTTTCTAAGTGTCAACTTTTAAAATACAATAATATTCATTAAAAATCACTACTGTAACCAAAACGCTTTTACTCAACTGTTTACAGGAGATGTCCCAGGACTGAATCTAGGATCCAGTCCTGTGGTTAGAAAAATAATCCATAAAGTAACTAATTGCATTTAACTAGAAATTCACATTCAGCTCAATGTTGCATTGTGTTGCCCATTGCAACAACTGTAACTACTGTACTTAAAACTCTATTGCCTATTTGCAAACTATTTAAACTAAAGTAATTCATTCAGAGAAAGTATATTTTGTAATGTAATGTATAATGTAATTACAATGTAATTTAATAAATAAAATATCTAAAAATAAATAGTTTTAAAAAATGTAGTAAATCAGTATCAAAAAAATAAATATAACAATTAATACATTTAAAAATTGTCATTTACAAAACCTTTGAAATTCACTGAAAAAACCATAGGTTTTAGGGCGTTATAGTTAGAAATTAGCATTTAAAAAACCTTTGAAATTCACTGAAAAAACCATAGGTTTCAGGCACATTATAGTTAGAAATTAGCATTTAAAAAACCTTTAAAATTCACAGAAAAAACCATAGGTTTCAGACACGTTATAGTTAAAATTAGCATTTAAAAAACCTTTGAAATTCACAGAAAAAACCATAGGTTTTAGGGACAGTTATAGTTAGTTGGACATTTCACTCGTACAAAACCCGTGAAATTCCCCGTTATAGTTAGTTCAGCTAACTATAACTCGCGCCCCGCAATGCACTGCTGATGACGTCACATATTACATCACTCATGACATGGTCAGTGACATCACTGATGACATCACTGATGACATCTCAAATGACATCACTGATGACATCACTGATGACATCATCCACGTGATAATCTGATGCACCTCCTCACACCCTAATATAACCTTTGATACACCCACTCTAAATTACAGACTGCCATTCGCAAAACCATAGACACTCCAACACCAATAACTACATACCCACTCACTGATTCTTAGGTCTACACACACACATCCACTCACTCACCCGTACAGTCACTCATACTTATGGTCACTCAGTACAGGACTATCATATGCACTCTTACTCCTATATAGACACTCAAACACCGCCACTCATCCATAGAGGTACTCACACACCTAGTCAGTCATGCAAATAATTAAACACACTGCCATTTACTCACCTATACAGTTATACACACACCAGCTCACTTAATCATACAAATACTAGCACATTGTTACGCTCTTATACAATCACTGATACAAGCACACACTCATCCATACAGCCACTATCACAATCACTCACTCTCGCTAATAGCTATTTATATACTCCAACACACATATATACTGCCTTTCACATATGTAGTTACTCACACATGTACCACTGGGACATACATTCACTCACTAACACACTCTTACACACACTTACCCACCCATACAGTCTATCACAGATGCACTCTTGAAACCATCCACCCAGTGAATCACCCACTCACACATCAATGCACAGAGTCGCACACACCCCTCCCACACAAACACTCAGGCACCCATACAGATACTCAGACAACCATTCAATAACTCATATACACACTCATGTAGCTATTCACAAACACATGCAGCCACTTACACAGCAACAGACAGACGGATACAGACATTCACCCAGTTTAGTCACTAACCCATGCATTCAGTAAGATACGTTAAATCACTCACTTATAGAGTCAGTCACGCACCTACTAAATCATTCATACAGACACTTATACACCCACTCATTCTTCAATACGTCTTTTCCTATATATATTAAAAATATTTAAACTTTACAGAAACACACAGTCACTGCATGATGTCAACAGTGATGTCATTTGAGATGTCATCAGTGATGTCATCAGTGATGTCACTGACCATGTCATGAGTGATGTAATATGTGACGTCATCAGCAGTACATTGCGGGGCGCGAGTTATAGTTAGCTGAACTAACTATAACGGGGAATTTCACGGGTTTTGTACGAGTGAAATGTCCAACTAACTATAACTGTCCCTAAAACCTATGGTTTTTTCAGTGAATATATATATATGTAGGTATAGTTATTTCAGCTGCCAGCCATCCAAATCCATCTTTTTTGTGTTGCTAATAACTTTGGCACCATTTGAATGAAACTTTCCAAAAAAAGTGCTACTTTTTGACTAGTTTTTGCATGGAGAGTTTTGGAGCCAAGAAAAAGAGGGGCCCCAAAACGCAAGATCCCCATTCATTTTTACATAGACTTCTTTAGGCAAGGCAACACAAAAACTGCTGAACTAAATTACACCAAATTTGGCAGGAAGCTAGATCTTGGTCCGCAGATTATGCTTTTTGGGATTTGGTGTAAATCGGTTCAGTAGTTCTTAGAAATTAGGGTTGAAAAATAATTGTATATCTGGACATTTGGGTCATCAAGAGTCTCAAGAGATTCACCTGCGCACAGAGTTACTTCTCAGTACAAAGATTTATAACACCTAGATTTATTAAAAGCACATGCATTTTGTAAACAGTTACACCTGTTAGCTGGACACACACTGTACAAAATTAAGTAGAAAAGTAATATGGTAGTTACCCTCCACTATCAAAACTATAATCCATACTAACACATCCATTGGATGATGGGTTATGATGTCATTTGAGATGTCATCAGCGATGTCATAAAAGATGTCATAGAACATGTCATGAGTGATGTAATATGTGAGGTCATAAGCAGTGGCTGGCGAGAGTGCAAGTTATAGTTAGCTCTGCTAACTGGTGAATTTCTATGTTTTTTTAGTTCAAGACATTAATGTTGTCACTGACATATTCACCTATAAATGTTATCACACCTAAATATAACGTTACTTTAACCTTTGTTTTTCTCAGTGAATATATATATATATATATTTATTTATATTACCTACCATGAAGCGAAGCAGTATTGCTTTTGGGCAAAGGGAGCTGCATGTCAGCAGCTCCCTCTGCCCAAAAGCAATGCCGGCTCCCGCAGGAGGCGGGGAGCCGGCAGGGACCGCGGGGGCATTGGGGCTCCCCCACGGTCCCCAATGTGAGGCCATGCCTTGGGGGATGGGATCCCAGGGGCAAGAAATGTCCCTTTATTAAATTTTTTTTTTAAATGGCCAGGCCCCAGGGAATGGGGTCCCCGGGGCCGGAATCAGCCTGGGGAGGGGGCCGCGCGGCCCCCCTCCTTTGGACAAGATTTTTATTTTTTTTAAATGGCTGCGCCCCGGGGGATGGGGTCCCCAGGGCCGAAAATGGCCAGAAAGGGGGGCTGCTCGGCCCCCTCCCCTTTGAAAAAATACAAGGAATGGCCAAGTCCCGGGGGATGGGGTCCCCGGGGCGAAATCGGCCTGGGGAGGGGTGCCGCATGGCCCCCCTCCCCTTTAAAAAAACAAAAAAACAAAGGCCTAGCCGCAGGGGATGGTGTCCCCAGGGCCCTAATCAGCCTCAGGAGGGTGGCCGCACGGCCCCCTCCCTTTTCATCTTTTTTTTTTTTAAATGGCTCAGGCCCCAGGGGATGGGGTCACCTGTGCCCAAAGGGTCAAAGGAGGGGGGGCCACACAGCCCCCTTCCTAAAATTAAAAGTCTGGGGATGAAGTCCTCTTCACTGCTGATGGTCCTTAGGGGCCAACTAGCCCACCAGTTACCTCCAGTAAGCCCCATACAGTGGGATTGCTGAGATGTGGTCCGAGGCCACGCCCCTTTTTACAACACTCTGCAAACGTGCCTCTTGGTGCACTGCTGGTGGGGCGATGAGGTCCCCTTGTGTCCTGAGGACCTCAGGACTAAAGTGGACTTCATCCCCCAAGCAGCAGAGCACCAGGAGGCGCGTTTGCACAGTGGTGTAAAAAGGAGGCATGGCCTCTGACCACTCTCAGCATTCCAGCGGTATGGGGCCTACTAGAGGTAACAAGAAGGCTAGTTGGCACCCAGGGACCCTCAGGAGGCAAGGGAACTTCATCCCCCAACCAAGAGCGCGCCAGGAGGTGCGTTTGCAGAGTGGTGGAGAAAGGGGGTGTGGCCTGTGTCCACTCTCTGCAATCCCACTGTGTGGGGCTTACTGGGGGTAACAGGTAGGCTAGTTGGCCCCTAAGGACCCCCAGCAGCAAAGGGGACTTCAATCCCCATCCAAGAGCACGCCAGGGAGCGCGTTTGCAGAGTGTTGGGGAAAGGGGGCATGGCCTGCTATGAGAACTTAGCAATCCTGCTGTGTGGGACTTACTGGAGGTAATAGGAGGGGTAGTTGGTCCCCAAGAATGTCCTTGGGGACCAACTACCCCTCCTGTTATCTCCAGTAAGTACAACGCAGTGGGATTGCTAAGAGGTCTTCGGAGGCCACGCCCCCCTTTCTCCACCACTCTGCAATGCGCCTCCTGGCACACTACTGGTTGGGGGAGGAAGTCGACTTTACTGCTGAGGGACTATGGGGGCCAGGAAGCCCTCCTGGTACCTCCTGTAAGTGCTATGCAGCGGAATTCCTGAGCACTGGTCGGAGGCCCAGCCCCCTTTCTCCACCACTCTGCAAACGCGACTACTAGTTAAAGAAGCATTTGCAATGTAATAGGTCTCGCATTTGCGAAAGTTAGGGCTATTGGCATTGTAAATGTAAACGTTTTTTACTCCTGTTTTTTGGAGTGGAGTGGATGTACGTTGTGTGTAGTGGAATTATGTGGTATGTTGTGGAGTGAAATTATGTGGATAGAAAGTATGTGGTATTTAGTGTATAGGAATTATGTAGAGTGGGATTTATGTGTTATGGAAAGTAGTTATGTGGTATGGTAGTCTGTGTTGTGGAGTGGTAACCTCAGGTTTAGTCTTCCTCGTTTCCATAGAAGCTAAACTATAAACTCAATGAGACAAAAAAAGAAGGAACCACTGAGGACCACTTCTGGAACTAGTCGGAGGTATGAGCAGGGCCACTGGAATTATGCGACTGTTCGGCTGCACCGATTTTCGCATAATTAGACATTTTCCGCATTTACCACATAATCCATCATCTGCTGCATAATCTGTAGATTTGAACAAAAAAAACCTTGTTTCTACTCAAACGGCTCAAACGTTACCAAACATGTAGCAACAAGTGTTAAGGCGTGGTGAAAGGCCCTTTGCAAACCTGGAATGGTCACCTGTTACATATTGCTAAATGTGGGTGTTAAATTGGTACTAATGGTGCGCAAACCACTCTTGCTTCTTTCTGTGCCTCTCTTGCCTCTTTCTGCATTTCTGTTGCCTCTTTCTGCACATCTCTTCTGCTTTCTGCACCTCCCTTCTTTCTGCACCTCTCTTGCTTCTTTCTGCACCTCTCTTGCTTCTTTCTTCTGCACCTCTTTTGCCTCTTTCTGTTCCTCTGTTCCTTCTTTCTGCACTTCTCTCACTTCTTTCTGCATCCTCTTCCCTCTTTGTGCACCTCTCGCCTCTTTGTGCACCTCTCTTGCCTCTTTCTGCACTTCTCTTGCCTCTTTCTGCACCTCACTTGCTTCTTTCTACACTTCCCTTGCTTCTTTCTGCACTTCTCTTGCTTCTTTCTGCACCTCTCTTGCTTCTTTCTGCACTTCTGTTGCCTCTTTCTGCACCCCTCTAGCCTCTTTCTGCACCTCTTTTGATTCTTTCTGTACTGCACTTGCTTCTTTCTGCACCTCTCTTGCAACTTTCTGCACCCCACTTGCCTCTTTCGGCACCTCTCTTCCCTCTTTCTGCACCTCTCTTGCCTCTGTCTGCACCCCTGTTCCCTATTTCTGCACCTCTTTTGCCTGTTTCTGCAACTCTCTTGCCTCTTTCTGCAGTTCTCTTGCCTTTTTCTGTACCTCTCTTGCTTCTTTCTGTACCCCTCTTGCCTCTTTCTGTACTCCTCTTTCCTCTTTCTGCACCTCTCTTGCCTCTTTCTGCAGTTCTCTTGCTTCCTTCTGCACCTCTGTTGCTTCTTTCTGCACTTCACTTGCCTCTTTCTGCATCCCTCTTGCCTGTTTCTGCACTTCTCTTGCCTCTTTCTGCACCTCACTTGCCTCTTTCTGCATTCTCTTGCTTTTTTCTGCACCTCTGTTTCTTTCTGAAACTCACTCTCTTGTCTCTTTCATCACTTCTCTTGCTTCTTTCTACACCTCTGTTGCTTCTTTCAGCACTTCTCTTGCCTCTTTCTGCACTTCTCTTGCCAGTTTCTGCACCTCTCTTGCCTCCTTCTGCACCCCTCATACTTCTTTCTGCACCTCTCTTGCTTCTTTCTGCACCTCTCTTCCCTCTTTCTGTACCCCTCTTCCAGCTCCTCTGTTGCCTGTTTCTACACCTCTCTTGCCTCTTTCTGCACTTCTCTTGCCTCTTTGTGCACTTCTCTTGCCTCTTTCTATACCCCTCTTGCCTCTTTCTGCACCTCTGTTGCTTCTTTCTGCACTTCTCTTGCTTTTTTCTGCACCTCTATTGCTTCTTTCTGCACCTCTATTGCTTCTTTCTGCACCCCTCTTGCCTCTTTCTGTACCCCTCTTCCTTCTTTCTGCACCTGTCTTGCCTCTTTCTGCACTTCTCTTGCCTCTTTCTGCATTTCCGTTGCCTCTTTCTGTACTTCTCTTGCTTCTTTCTGCATCCCTCTTTCTGTACCTCTCGCCTCTTTCTCCACCCCTGTTCCCTCTTTCTGCATCTCTCCTGCCTGTTTCTGCACCTCTGTTGCCTCTTTCTGCACTTCTCTTGCCTCTTTTTGCACCTCTAGTGCTTCTTTCTGTACTTCTCTTGCCTCTTTCTGCACCCCTCTTGCCTCTTTCTGCACCTCTGGTGCTTCTTTCTGCACTTCTCTTGCTTCTTTCTGCACCTCTCTTACTTCTTTCTGCACCCCTCTTGCCTCTTTCTGCACCATTCTTCCCTCTTTGTGCACCTCTCTTGCCTCTTTCTGCATTTCTCTTACCTCTTTCCTCACCTCTTTTGCTTCTTTCTGCACTTCTGTTGCCTCTTTTTGCACCCCTCTAGCCTCTTTCTGCACCTCTTTTGGTTCTTTCTGCACTGCTCTTGCTTCTTTCTGCACCTCTTTTGCAACTTTCTGCACCCCACTTACCTTTCTGCACCTCTCTTTCCTCTTTCTGCACCTCTCTTGCCTCTGTCTGCACCCCTGTTCCCTATTTCTGCACCTCTTTTGCCTGTTTCTGCAACTCTCTTGTCTCTTTCTGCAGTTCTCTTGCCTCTTTCTGCACCTGTTGCTTCTTTCTGCACTTCTCTTGCCTCTTTCTGAACCCCTCTTGCCTCTTTCTGCACCTCCATTGGTTCTTTCTGCACTTCTCTTGCTTTTTTCAGCACCTCTCTTGCTTCTTTCTGTACCCCTCTAGCCTCTTTCTGCACTCCTCTTTCCTCTTTCTGCACCTCTCTTGCCTCTTTCTGCAGTTCTCTTACTTCCTTCTGCACCTCAGTTGCTTCTTTCTGCACTTCACTTGCCTCTTTCTGCATCCCTCTTGCCTGTTTCTGCACTTCTCTTGCCTTTTTCTGCACCTCACTTGCCTCTTTCTGCACTTCTCTTGCCTCTTTCTGCACCTCACTTGCCTCTTTCTGCATTCTCTTGCTTTTTTCTGCACCTCTGTTTCTTTCTGAAACTCACTCTCTTGTCTCTTTCATCACTTCTCTTGCTTCTTTCTACACCTCTGTTGCTTCTTTCCGCACTTCTCTTGCCTCTTTCTGCACTTCTCTTGCCTGTTTCTGCACCTCTCTTGCCTCTTTCTGTACCTCTCTTGCTTCTTTCTGCACCCCTCTTCCCTCTTTCTGTACCCCTCTTCCCGCTCCTCTGTTTCCTGTTTCTGCACTTCTCTTGCCTCTTTGTGCACTTCTCTTGCCTCTTTCTGCACCTCTGTTGCTTCTTTCTGCACCTCTATTGCTTCTTTCTGCACCCCTCGTGCTTCTTTCTGCACCCTTTTCTGTACCCCTCTTCCCTCTTTCTGCACCTCTCTTGCCTCTTTCTGCACTTCTCTTGCCTCTTTCTGCACTTCTCTTGCCTCTTTCTGCATTTCCGGTGCTTCTTTCTGTACTTCTCTTGCCTCTTTCTGCACCCCTCTTGCCTGTTTGTGCACCTCTGTTGCTTCTTTCTGCTCTTCTCTTGCTTCTTTCTGCACCTCTCTTCTTTCTGCACCCCTCTTGCCTCCTTCTGCACCCTTCTTAACTCTTGTGCACCTCTCTTGCCTCTTTCTGCAGTTCTCTTGCCTCTTTCTGCACCTCTTTTGCTTCTTTATGCACTTCTGTTGCCTCTTTCTGCACATCTCTTCCCTCTTTCTGCACCTCTCTTGCCTCTTTCTGCACTTCTCTTCCGTCTTTCAGCACTTCTCTTGCCTCTTTCTGCATTTCCGGTGCTTCTTTCTGCACTTCTCTTGCCTCTTTCTGCACCCCTCTTGCCTCTTTGTGCACCTCTTTTGCTTCTTTCTGCTATTCTCTTGCTTCTTTCTGCACCTCTCTTACTTCTTTCTGCACCCCTCTTGCCTCCTTCTGCACCCTTCTTCCCACTTGTGCACCTCTCTTGCCTCTTTCTGCACCTCTTTTGGTTCTTTCTGCACTGCTCTTGCTTCTTTCTGCACCTCTCTTGCAAATTTCTACACCCCTCTTGCCTCTTTCTGCACCCCTCTTCCCTCTTTCTGCACTTCTCTTGCCTCTGTCTGCACCCTTGTTCCATATTTCTGCACCTCTTTTGCCTGTTTCTGCAACTCTGGCCTCTTTCTGCAGTTCTCTTGCCTCTTTCTGCACCTCTGTTGCTTCTTTCTGCACGTCTCTTGTCTCTTTCTGCACCCCTCTTCCCTCTTTCTGTACCTCTCTTGCCTCTTTCTCCACCCCTGTTCCCTCTTTCTGCACCTCTCCTGCCTGTGTCTGCACCTCTGTTGCCTCTTTCTGCACTTCTCTTGCCTCTTTTTGCAACTCTAGTGCTTCTTTCTGCACTTCTCTTGCCTCTTTCTGCACCCCTCTTGCCTCTTTCTGCACCTCTGTTGCTTCTTTCTGCACTTCTCTTGCTTCTTTCTGCACCTCTCTTACTTCTTTCTGCACCCCTCTTGCCTCTTTCTGCACCCTTCGTCCCTCTTTGTGCACCTCCCATGCCTCTTTCTGCAGTTCTCTTGCCTCTTTCTGCACCTCTTTTGCTTCTTTCTGCACTTCTGTTGCCTCTTTCTGCACCTCACTTGCCTCTTTCTGCATTCTCTTGCTTTTTTCTGCACCTCTGTTTCTTTCTGAAACTCACTCTTGTCTCTTTCATCACTTCTCTTGCTTCTTTCTACACCTCTGTTGCTTCTTTCAGCACTTCTCTTGCCTCTTTCTGCACTTCTCTTGCCTCTTTCTGCACCTCTCTTGCCTCTTTCTGCACCCCTCATGCCTCTTTGTGCACCTCTTTTGCTTCTTTCTGCTCTTCTCTTGCTTCTTTCTGCACCTCTCTTACTTCTTTCTGCACCCCTCTTGCCTCCTTCTGCACCCTTCTTCCCTCTTGTGCACCTCTCTTGCCTCTTTCTGCACCTCTTTTGGTTCTTTCTGCACTGCTCTTGCTTCTTTCTGCACCTCTCTTGCAAATTTCTACACCCCTCTTGCCTCTTTCTGCACCCCTCTTCCCTCTTTCTACACCTCTCTTGCCTCTGTCTGCACCCTTGTTCCATATTTCTGCACCTCTTTTGCCTGTTTCTGCAACTCTGGCCTCTTTCTGCAGTTCTCTTGCCTCTTTCTGCACCTCGGTTGCTTCTTTCTGCACGTCTCTTGTCTCTTTCTGCACCCCTCTTCCCTCTTTCTGTACCTCTCTTGCCTCTTTCTCCACCCCTGTTCCCTCTTTCTGCACCTCTCCTGCCTGTGTCTGCACCTCTGTTGCCTCTTTCTGCACTTCTCTTGCCTCTTTTTGCAACTCTAGTGCTTCTTTCTGCACTTCTCTTGCCTCTTTCTGCACCCCTCTTGCCTCTTTCTGCACCTCTGTTGCTTCTTTCTGCACTTCTCTTGCTTCTTTCTGCACCTCTCTTACTTCTTTCTGCACCCCTCTTGCCTCTTTCTGCACCCTTCGTCCCTCTTTGTGCACCTCCCTTGCCTCTTTCTGCAGTTCTCTTGCCTCTTTCTGCACCTCTTTTGCTTCTTTCTGCACTGCTGTTGCCTCTTTCTGCACCTCACTTGCCTCTTTCTGCATTCTCTTGCTTTTTTCTGCACCTCTGTTTCTTTCTGAAACTCACTCTCTTGTCTCTTTCATCACTTCTCTTGCTTTTTTCTACACCTCTGTTGCTTCTTTCAGCACTTCTCTTGCCTCTTTCTGCACTTCTCTTGCCTCTTTCTGCACCTCTCTTGCCTCTTTCTGCACCCCTCATACTTCTTTCTGCACCTCTCTTGCTTCTTTCTGCACCTCTCTACCCTCTTTCTGTACCTCTCTTCCCTCTTTCTGTACCCCTCTTCCCGCTCCTCTGTGGCGTGTTTCTATACCTCTCTTGCCTCTTTCTGCACTTCTCTTGCCTCTTTGTGCACTTCTCTTGCCTCTTTGTGCACTTCACTTGCCTCTTTCTGCACCTCTGTTGCTTCTTTCTGCACTTCTCTTGCTTTTTTTCTGCACCTCTATTGTTTCTTTCTGCACCTCTATTGCTTCTTTCTGCACCCCTCTTGCCTCTTTCTGCACCCCTCTTCCCTCTTTCTGCGCCTCTCTTGCCTCTTTCTGCACTTCTCCTGCCTCGTTCTGCATTTCCGTTGCTTTTTCTGCACTTCTCTTGCTTCTTTCTGTACCCCTCTTCCCTCTTTCTGTACCTCTCGCCTCTTTCTCCACCCCTGTTCCCTCTTTCTGCACCTCTCCTGCCTGTTTCTGCACCTCTGTTGCCTCTTTCTGCACTTCTCTTGCCTCTTTTTGCACCTCTAGTGCTTCTTTCTGTACTTCTCTTGCCTCTTTCTGTACCTCTGTTGCTTCTTTCTGCACTTCCCTTGCTTCTTTCTGCACCTCTCTTACTTCTTTCTGCACCCCTCTTGCCTCTTTCTGCACCCTTTTTCCCTCTTTGTGCACCTCTCTTGCTTCTTTCTGCAGTTCTCTTGCCTCTTTCTGCACCTCTATTGCCTGTTTCTGCACTTCTGTTGCCTCTTTCTGCACCCCTCTAGCCTCTTTCTGCACCTCTTTTGGTTCTTTCTGCACTGCTCTTGCTTCTTTCTGCACCCCTCTTGCCTCTGTTCACTTCTCTTGCCTCTTTCTGCATCTCTGTTGCTTCTTTCTGCACTTCTCTTGCCTCTTTCTATACCCCTCTTGCCTCTTTCTGCACCTCTATTGCTTCTTTCTGCACCTCTATTGCTTCTTTCTGCACCCCTCTTGCCTCTTTCTGCACCCCTCTTGCCTCTTTCTGCACCACTCTTGCCTCTTTCTGCACCCCTCTTCCCTCTTTCTGCACCTCTCTTGCCTCTTTCTGCACTTCTCTTGCCTCTTTCTGCATTTCCGGTGCATCTTTCTGTACTTCTCTTGCCTCTTTCTGCACCCCTCTTGCCACTTTGTGCACCTCTGTTGCTTCTTTATGCTCTTCTCTTGCTTCTTTCTGCACCTCTCTTACTTCTTTCTGCACCCCTCTTGCCTCCTTCTGCACCCTTCTTCCCTCTTGTGCACCTCTCTTGCCTCTTTCTGCAGTTCTCTTGCCTCTTTCTGCACCTCTTTTGCTTCTTTATGCACTTCTGTTGCCTCTTTCTGCACCCCTCTTGCCTCTTTGTGCACCTCTGTTGCTTCTTTCTGCTCTTCTCTTGCTTCTTTCTGCACCTCTCTTACTTCTTTCTGCACCCCTCTTGCCTCCTTCTGCACCCTTCTTCCCTCTTGTGCACCTCTCTTGCCTCTTTCTGCAGTTCTCTTGCCTCTTTCTGCACCTCTTTTGCTTCTTTCTGCACTTCTGTTGCCTCTTTCTGCACCCCTCTTCCCTCTTTCTGCTCCTCTCTTGCCTCTTTCTGCACTTCTCTTCCCTCTTTCTGCACTTCTCTTGCCTCTTTATGCATTTCCGGTGCTTCTTTCTGCACTTCTCTTGCCTCTTTATGCACCCCTCTTGCCTCTTTGTGCACCTCTGTTGCTTCTTTCTGCTCTTCTCTTGCTTCTTTCTGCACCTCTCTTACTTCTTTCTGCACCCCTCTTGCCTCCTTCTGCACCCTTCTTCCCTCTTGTGCACCTCTCTTGCCTCTTTCTACACCTCTTTTGGTTCTTTCTGCACTGCTCTTGCTTCTTTCTGTACCTCTCTTGTAAATTTCTACACCCCTCTTGCCTCTTTCTGCACCCCTCTTCCCTCTTTCTGCACCTCTCTTGCCTCTGTCTGCACCCTTGTTCCATATTTCTGCACCTCTTTTGCCTGTTTCTGCAACTCTCTGGCCTCTTTCTGCAGTTCTCTTGCCTCTTTCTGCACCTCTGTTGCTTCTTTCTGCACGTCTCTTGTCTCTTTCTGCACCCCTCTTCCCTCTTTCTGTACCTCTCTTGCCTCTTTCTCCACCCCTGTTCCCTCTTTCTGCACCTCTCCTGCCTGTGTCTGTACCTCTGTTGCCTCTTTCTGCACTTCTCTTGCCTCTTTTTGCAACTCTAGTGCTTCTTTCTACACCTCTCTTGCCTCTTTCTGCACTTCACTTGCCTCTTTCTGCACCCCTCTTGCCTCTTTCTGCACCTCTCTTGCTTCTTTCTGCACTTCTCTTGCTTCTTTCTACACCTCTCTTACTTCTTTCTGCACCCCTCTTGCCTCTTTCTGCACCCTTCATCCCTCTTTGTGCACCTCCCTTGCCTCTTTCTGCAGTTCTCTTGCCTCTTTCTGCACCTCTTGCTTCTTTCTGCACTTCTGTTGCCTCTTTCTGCACCCCTCTAGCCTCTTTCTGCACCTCTTTTGGTTCTTTCTGCACTGCTCTTGCTTCTTTCTGCACCTCTCTTGCAACTTTCTGCTCCCCACTTGCCTCTTTCTGCACCTCTCTTCCCTCTTTCTGCACCACTCTTGCCTCTGTCTGCACCCCTGTTCCCTATTTATGCACCTCTTTTGCCTGTTTCTGCAACTCTCTTGCATCTTTCTGCAGTTCTCTTGCCTCTTTCTGCACCTCTGTTGCTTCTCTCTGCACTTCTCTTGCCTCTTTCTGCACCCCTCTTGCCTCTTTCTGCACCTCCATTGGTTCTTTCGGCACTTCTCTTGCTTTTTTCAGCACCTCTCTTGCTTCTTTCTGTACCCCTCTTGCCTCTTTCTGCACTCCTCTTTCCTCTTTCTGCACCTCTCTTGCCTCTTTCTTCAGTTCTCTTGCTTCCTTCTGCACCTCTGTTGCTTCTTTCTGCACTTCACTTGCCTGTTTCTGCATCCCTCTTGCCTGTTTCTGCACTTCTCTTGCCTCTTTCTGCATTTCACTTGCCTCTTTCTGCATTCTCTTGCTTTTTTCTGCACCTCTGTTTCTTTCTGAAACTCGCTCTCTTGTCTCTTTCATCACATCTCTTGCTTCTTTCTACACCTCTGTTGCTTCTTTCAGCACTTCTCTTGCCTCTTTCTGCACTTTTCTTGCCTGTTTCTGCACCTCTATTGCCTCTTTCTGCGCCCCTCATACTTCTTTCTGCACCCCTCTTCCCGTACCCCTCTTCCCTCTTCCCACTCCTCTGTTGCCTGTTTCTGCACCTCTCGTGCCTCTATCTACACTTCTCTTGTCTCTTTGTGCACTTCTCCTGCCTCTTTCTGCATTTCTGTTGCTTCTTTCTGCACTTCTCTTGCCTCTTTCTATACCCCTCTTGCCCCTTTCTACACCTCTGTTGCTTCTTTCTGCACCCCTGTTCCCTATTTCTGCACCTCTTTTGCCTGTTTCTGCAACTCTCTTGCCTCTTTCTGCACCTCACTTGGCCTCTTTCTGCATTCTCTTGCTTTTTTCTGCACCTCTGTTTCTTTCTGAAACTCACTCTCTTGTCTCTTTCATCACTTCTCTTGCTTCTTTCTACACCTCTGTTGCTTCTTTCAGCACTTCTCTTGCCTCTTTCTGCACTTCTCTTGCATCTTTCTGCACCTCTCTTGCCTCTTTCTGCACCCCTCATACTTCTTTCTGCACCTCTCTTGCTTCTTTCTGCACCTCTCTTCCCCCTTTCTGTACCCCTCTTCCCGCTCCTCTGTTGCCTGTTTCTACACCTCTCTTGCCTCTTTCTGCACTTCTCTTGCCTCTTTGTGCACTTCTCTTGCCTCTTTGTGCACTTCACTTGCCTCTTTCTGCACCTCTGTTGCTTCTTTCTGCACTTCTCTTGCTTTTTTCTGCACCTCTATTGTTTCTTTCTGCACCTCTATTGCTTCTTTCTGCACCCCTCTTGCCTCTTTCTGCACCCCTCTTCCCTCTTTCTGCACCTCTCTTGCCTCTTTCTGCACTTCTCCTGCCTCTTTCTGCATTTCCGTTGCTTCTTTCTGCACTTCTCTTGCTTCTTTCTGTACCCCTCTTCCCTCTTTCTGTACCTCTCGCCTCTTTCTCCACCCCTGTTCCCTCTTTCTGCACTTCTCCTGCCTGTTTCTGCACCTCTGTTGCCTCTTTCTGCACTTCTCTTGCCTCATTTTGCACCACTAGTGCTTCTTTCTGTACTTCTCTTGCCTCTTTCTGCACCTCTGTTGCTTCTTTCTGCACTTCTCTTGCTTCTTTCTGCACCTCTCTTCTTTCTGCACCCCTCTTGCCTCTTTCTGCACCCTTCTTCCCTCTTTGTGCACCTCTCTTGCCTCTTTCTGCAGTTCCCTTGCCTCTTTCTGCACCTCTTTTGCTTCTTTCTGCACTTCTGTTGCCTCTTTCTGCACCCCTCTAGCCTCTTTCTGCACCTCTTTTGGTTCTTTCTGCACTGCTCTTGCTTCTTTCTGCACCTCTCTTGCCTCTGTGCACTTCTCTTGCCTCTTTCTGCATCTCTGTTGCTTCTTTCTGCACTTCTCTTGCCTCTTTCTATACCCCTCTTGCCTCTTTCTGCACCTCTGTTGCTTCTTTCTGCACCTCTGTTGCTTCTTTCTGCACTTCTCTTGCTTTTTTCTGCACCTCTATTGCTTCTTTCTGCACCTCTATTGCTTCTTTCTGCACCCCTCTTGCCTCTTTCTGCACCCCTCTTACCTCTTTCTGTACCTCTCGCCTCTTTCTGCACTTCTCTTGCCT
The DNA here is from genome assembly GCA_963921515.1 of Calotriton arnoldi. Taxonomy (NCBI): domain Eukaryota; kingdom Metazoa; phylum Chordata; class Amphibia; order Caudata; family Salamandridae; genus Calotriton; species Calotriton arnoldi. The sequence goes on along the minus strand of CAWUFW010002560.1, from coordinate 1,400,367 downwards.
CTTTCTGCACTTCTCTTGCCTCTTTCTGCATTTCCGGTGCTTCTTTCTGCACTTCTCTTGCCTCTTTCTGCACCCCTCTTGCCTCTTTGTGCACCTCTGTTGCTTCTTTCTGCTCTTCTCTTGCTTCTTTCTGCACCTCTCTTACTTCTTTCTGCACCCCTCTTGCCTCCTTCTGCACCCTTCTTCCCTCTTGTGCATCTCTCTTGCCTCTTTCTGCAGTTCTCTTGCCTCTTTCTGCACCTCTTTTGCTTCTTTATGCACTTCTGTTGCCTCTTTCTGCACCCCTCTTGCCTCTTTGTGCACCTCTGTTGCTTCTTTCTGCTCTTCTCTTGCTTCTTTCTGCACCTCTCTTACTTCTTTCTGCACCCCTCTTGCCTCCTTCTGCACCCTTCTTCCCTCTTGTGCACCTCTGTTGCCTCTTTCTGCATTTCTCTTGCCTCTTTCTGCACCTCTTTTGCTTCTTTCTGCACTTCTGTTGCCTCTTTCTGCACCCCTCTTCCCTCTTTCTGCACCTCTCTTGCCTCTTTCTGCACTTCTCTTCCCTCTTTCTGCACTTCTCTTGCCTCCTTATGCATTTCTAGTGCTTCTTTCTGCACTTCTCTTGCCTCTTTCTGCACCCCTCTTGCCTCTTTGTGCACCTCTGTTGCTTCTTTCTGCTCTTCTCTTGCTTCTTTCTGCACCTCTCTTACTTCTTTCTGCACCCCTCTTGCCTCCTTCTGCACCCTTCTTCCCTCTTGTGCACCTCTCTTGCCTCTTTCTACACCTCTGTTGGTTCTTTCTGCACTGCTCTTGCTTCTTTCTGCACCTCTCTTGCAAATTTCTACACCCCTCTTGCCTCTTTCTGCACCCCTCTTCCCTCCTTCTGCACCTCTCTTGCCTCTGTCTGCACCCTTGTTCCATATTTCTGCACCTCTTTTGCCTGTTTCTGCAACTCTCTGGCCTCTTTCTGCAGTTCTCTTGCCTCTTTCTGCACCTCTGTTGCTTCTTTCTGCACGTCTCTTGTCTCTTTCTGCACCCCTCTTCCCTCTTTCTGTACCTCTCTTGCCTCTTTCTCCACCCCTGTTCCCTCTTTCTGCACCTCTCCTACGTGTCTGCACCTCTGTTGCCTCTTTCTGCACTTCTCTTGCCTCTTTTTGCAACTCTAGTGCTTCTTTCTGCACTTCTCTTGCCTCTTTCTGCACCCCTCTTGCCTCTTTCTGCACCTCTGTTGCTTCTTTCTGCACTTCTCTTGCTTCTTTCTACACCTCTCTTACTTCTTTCTACACCCTTCTTGCCTCTTTCTGCACCCTTAGTCCCTCTTTGTGCACCTCCCTTGCCTCTTTCTGCAGTTCTCTTGCCTCTTTCTGCACCTCTTTTGCTTCTTTCTGCACTTCTGTTGCCTCTTTCTGCACCCCTCTAGCCTCTTTCTGCACCTCTTTTGGTTCTTTCTGCACTGCTCTTGCTTCTTTCTGCACCTCTCTTGCAACTTTCTGCACCCCACTTGCCTCTTTCTGCACCTCTCTTCCCTCTTTCTGCACCTCTCTTGCCTCTGTCTGCACCCCTGTTCCCTCTTTCTGCACCTCTCCTACCTGTGTCTGCACCTCTGTTGCCTCTTTCTGCACTTCTCTTGCCTCTTTTTGCAACTCTAGTGCTTCTTTCTGCACTTCTCTTGCCTCTTTCTGCACCCCTCTTGCCTCTTTCTGCACCTCTGTTGCTTCTTTCTGCACTTCTCTTGCTTCTTTCTACACCTCTCTTACTTCTTTGTGCACCTCCCTTGCCTCTTTCTGCAGTTCTCTTGCCTCTTTCTGCACCTCTTTTGCTTCTTTCTGCACTTCTGTTGCCTCTTTCTGCACCCCTCTAGCCTCTTTCTGCACCTCTTTTGGTTCTTTCTGCACTGCTCTTGCTTCTTTCTGCACCTCTCTTGCAACTTTCTGCACCCCACTTGCCTCTTTCTGCAACTCTCTTGCATCTTTCTGCAGTTCTCTTGCCTCTTTCTGCACCTCTGTTGCTTCTCTCTGCACTTCTCTTGCCTCTTTCTGCACCCCTCTTGCCTCTTTCTGCACCTCCATTGGTTCTTTCGGCACTTTTCTTGCTTTTTTCAGCACCTCTCTTGCTTCTTTCTGTACCCCTCTTGCCTCTTTCTGCACTCCTCTTTCCTCTTTCTGCACCTCTCTTGCCTCTTTCTTCAGTTCTCTTGCTTCCTTCTGCACCTCTGTTGCCTCTTTCTGCACTTCACTTGCCTGTTTCTGCATCCCTCTTGCCTGTTTCTGCACTTCTCTTGCCTCTTTCCGCACCTCACTTGCCTCTTTCTGCATTCTCTTACTTTTTTCTGCACCTCTGTTTCTTTCTGAAACTCGCTCTCTTGTCTCTTTCATCACTTCTCTTGCTTCTTTCTACACCTCTGTTGCTTCTTTCAGCACTTCTCTTGCCTCTTTCTGCACTTCTCTTGCCTGTTTCTGCACCTCTATTGCCTCTTTCTGCGCCCCTCATACTTCTTTCTGCACCTCTTGCCTCTTTCTGCACCCCTCTTCCCTCTTTCTGTACCCCTCTTCCCGCTCCTCTGTTGCCTGTTTCTGCACCTCTCGTGCCTCTTTCTACACTTCTCTTGCCTCTTTGTGCACTTCTCTTGCCTCTTTCTGCATTTCTGTTGCTTCTTTCTGCACTTCTCTTGCCTCTTTCTATACCCCTGTTGCTTCTTTCTGCACCCCTGTTCCCTATTTCTGCACTTCTCTTGCCTCTTTCTGCACCCCTCTTGCCTCTTTCTGCACCTCCATTGGTTCTTTCGGCACTTCTCTTGCTTTTTTCAGCACCTCTCTTGCTTCTTTCTGTACCCCTCTTGCCTCTTTCTGCACTCCGCTTTCCTCTTTCTGCACCTCTTGCCTCTTTCTGCAGTTCTCTTGCTTCCTTCTGCACCTCTGTTGCTTCTTTCTGCACTTCACTTGCCTGTTTCTGCACTTCTCTTGCCTCTTTCTGCACCTCACTTGCCTCTTTCTGCATTCTCTTGCTTTTTTCTGCACCTCTGTTTCTTTCTGAAACTCGCTCTCTTGTCTCTTTCATCACTTCTCTTGCTTCTTTCTACACCTCTGTTGCTTCTTTCAGCACTTCTCTTGCCTCTTTCTGCACTTCTCTTGCCTGTTTCTGCACCTCTATTGCCTCTTTCTGCGCCCCTCATACTTCTTTCTGCACCTCTTGCTTCTTTCTGCACCCCTCTTCCCTCTTTGTGTACCCCTCTTCCCTCTTCCCGCTCCTCTGTTGCCTGTTTCTGCACCTCTCGTGCCTCTTTCTACACTTCTCTTGCCTCTTTGTGCACTTCTCTTGCCTCTTTCTGCATTTCTGTTGTTTCTTTCTGCACTTCTCTTGCCTCTTTCTATACCCCTCTTGCCTTTTTCTGCACCTCTGTTGCTTCTTTCTGTACTTCTCTTGCTTTTTCTGCACCTCTATTGCTTCTTCTTTTGCACCCCTCTTGCCTCTTTCTGTACCCCTCTTGCCTCTTTCTGCACCCCTCTTCCCTCTTTCTGCACCTCTCTTGCCTCTTTCTGCACTTCTCTTGCCTCTTTCTGTACTTCTCTTGCCTCTTTCTGCATTTCCGGTGCTTCTTTCTGCACTTCTCTTGCCTCTTTCTGCACCCCTCTTGCCTCTCTGTGCACCTCTGTTGCTTCTTTCTGCACTTCTCTTGCTTCTTTCTGCACCTCTCTTACTTCTTTCTGTACCCCTCTTGCCTCCTTCTGCACCCTTCTTCCCTCTTGTGCACCTCTCTTGCCTCTTTCTGCAGTTCTCTTGCCTCTTTCTGTACCTCTTTTGCTTCTTTCTGCACCCCTCTTGCCTCTTTCTGCACCTCTGTTCGTTCTTTCTGCACTGCTCTTGCATCTTTCTGCACCTCTCTTGCAAATTTCTACACCCCTCTTGCCTCTTTCTGCACCCCTCTTCCCTCTTTCTACACCTCTCTTGCCTCTGTCTGCACCCTTGTTCCATATTTCTGCACCTCTGTTGCTTCTTTCTGCACTTCTCTTGCCTCTTTCTGCACCCATCTTGCCTCTTTCTGCACCTCCATTGGTTCTTTCTGCACTTATCTTGCTTTTTTTAGCACTTCTCTTGCTTCTTTCTGCACCCCTCTTGCCTCTTTCTGCACTCCTCTTTCCTCTTTCTGCACCTCTCTTGCCTCTTTCTGCAGTTCTCCTGCTACTTTCTGCACTTCTCTTGCCTCTTTCTGCACCTCTCTTGCCTCTTTCTGCACCTCTGTTGCTTCTTTTTGCACTTCTCTTGCTTTTTTCTGCACCTCTGTTGCTTCTTTCTGCACCCCTATGGCTTCTTTCTGCACCCCTCTTGCCTCTTTCTGCACTCCTCTTTCTGCACCTCTCTTGCCTCTTTCTACAGTTCTCTTGGCACCTTCTGCACCTCTGTTGCTTCTTTCTGCACTTCACTTGCTTCCTTCTGCATCCTTCTTGCCTGTTTCTGTACTTCTCTTGCCTCTTTCAGCACCTCACTTGCCTCTTTCTGCATTCTCTTGCTTTTTTCTGCACCTCTGTTTCTTTCTGCAACTCTCTTGTCTCTTTCATCACTTCTATTGCCTCTTTCTGTACTTCTCTTGCCTGTTTTTGCACCTCTCTTGCCTCTTTTTGCACCCCTCATTCTTCTTTCTGCACCTCTCTTGCTTCTTTCTGCACCCCTCTTCCCTCTTTCTGCAACCCTCTTCCCTCTTTCTGCTCCTCTGTTGCCTGTTTCTGCGCCTCTCTTACCTCTTTCTGCACTTCTCTTGCCTCTTTGTGCACTTCTCTTGCCTCTTTCTGCATTTCGGTTGCTTCTTTCTGCACTTCTCTTGCCTCTTTCTGCACTCCTCTTCCCTCTCTCTGCACCCCTCTTGCCTCTTTCTTCATACCTCTTGCCTCTTTCTGCACCCCTCTTCCCTCTTTCTGTACCTCTCTTGCCTCTTTCTGCACCTCTCTTGCCTCTTTCTACACCCCTCTTGCTTCTTTCTGCACCTCTGTTGGTTCTTTCTGCACTTCTTTTGCTTCTTTCTGCTCCTCTCTTCTTTCTGCACCCCTCTTGCTTCTTTCTGCACCCCTCCTCCCTCTTTCTGCACCCCTGTGCCCCTGTTTCTGTACCCGTTTCTTCCTGCACCTCTTTTGCCTGTTTCTGCAACTCCCTTGCCTCTTTCTACAGTTCTCTTTCCTCCTTCTGCACCTCTGTTGCTTCTTTCTGCACTTCTTTTGCCTCTTTCTGCACCCTTGTTGCTTCTTTCTGTACCTTTCTTGCTTCTTTCTCCACCCCTCTTGCCCCTTTCTGCATCCCTGTTTCTGCACCTCTCTTGCCTCTTTCTGCACCCCTCTTGCTTTTTTCTTCACTTCTCTTGCTTCTTTCTGCACTTCTCTTGCTTCTTTCTGCACTTCTCTTGCCTCTTTCTGCACCCCTCTTGCCTCTTTCTGCACCTCCATTGGTTCTTTCTGCACTTCTCTTGCTTTTTTCTGCACCTCTCTTGCTTCTTTCTGCACCCCTGGTGCCTCTTTTTGCACTCATCTTTCCTCTTTCTGCACCTCTCTTGCCTCTTTCTGCACCCCTCTTGCCTCTTTCTGCTCCTCTTTGGCTTCTTTCTGCACTTCTCTTGCTTCTTTCTGCACCTCTCTTGCTTCTTTCTGCACCCCTCTTACCTCTTTCTGCACCTCTGTGGCTTCTTTCTGCACTTCTCTTGCTTCTTTCTGCATCTCTCTTGCCTCTTTCTGCACCTCTTTTGCCTCTTTCTGCAGTTCTCTTGCCTCTTTCTGCACCTCTTTTGCTTCTTTCTGCACCCCTCTTGCCTCTTTCTGCACATTTGTTACTCTTTCTGCACCTCTTGTTTTTTTCTGGACTTCTCTTGCTTCTTTCTGTACTTCTCTCGCCTCTTTCTGTACTCAAATGGGAAGTGCAAGCTGTCAAGTTTAAAGGTCTGCGTGCTCTCGTGACTGAGGTATATGTCTACTTGTATATGTATTCTCACATGTGTTGTGCATCTGAAGATGGTAGCTTAAAAAGTGGGTAGCTTCTCCTATAGGTGGTTAAATGTTCTCAGTGCCCTGTATTATGAGCAGAAAGAAATACATACACCTTTTTGTACACAAAATTACAGAGTATGCTGTTTGAAACACAGGTATTCAAGTGTTTGTATTTATATTTCTATGTAACATGGCACTAGGTAAAAGCAGAGACACACGCATGCATACCTTCACAAACTTGGTCAGACTTACAACAGTGATATGGTTAGGATTGCTGTTTTACATTTGGTAGGCCTAACATTCTGAGCAGTCAATGAATAGTGAACCTTCAAGAGAAAAGTGAGGTTTAATATATCTTGGGAGAAGGATTAGTGATTAGGCTACTTTGTATGGGTCTTTATGCACTTCTGTTGCCTCTTTCTGCACCCCTCTTCCCTCTTTCTGCACCTCTCTTGCCTCTTTCTGCACCTCTCTTGCCTCTTTCTGCACTTCTCTTCCCTCTTTCTGCACTTCTCTTGCCTCTTTATGCATTTCTGGTGCTTCTTTCTGCACTTCTCTTGCCTCTTTCTGCACCCCTCTTGCCTCTTTGTGCACCTCTGTTGCTTCTTTCTGCTCTTCTCTTGCTTCTTTCTGCACCTCTCTTACTTCTTTCTGCACCCTCTTGCCTCCTTCTGCACCCTTCTTCCCTCTTGTGCACCTCTCTTGCCTCTTTCTACACCTCTGTTGGTTCTTTCTGCACTGCTCTTGCTTCTTTCTGCACCTCTTGCAAATTTCTACACCCCTCTTGCCTCTTTCTGCACCCCTCTTCCCTCTTTCTGCACCTCTCTTGCCTCTGTCTGCACCCTTGTTCCATATTTCTGCACCTCTTTTGCCTGTTTCTGCAACTCTCTGGCCTCTTTCTGCAGTTCTCTTGCCTCTTTCTGCACCTCTGTTGCTTCTTTCTGCACGTCTCCTACGTGTCTGCACCTCTGTTGCCTCTTTCTGCACTTCTCTTGCCTCTTTTTGCAACTCTAGTGCTTCTTTCTGCACTTCTCTTGCCTCTTTCTGCACCCCTCTTGCCTCTTTCTGCACCTCTGTTGCTTCTTTCTGCACTTCTCTTGCTTCTTTCTACACCTCTCTTACTTCTTTCTACACCCCTCTTGCCTCTTTCTGCACCCTTCGTCCCTCTTTGTGCACCTCCCTTGCCTCTTTCTGCAGTTCTCTTGCCTCTTTCTGCACCTCTTTTGCTTCTTTCTGCACTTCTGTTGCCTCTTTCTGCACCCCTCTAGCCTCTTTCTGCACCTCTTTGGTTCTTTCTGCACTGCTCTTGCTTCTTTCTGCACCTCTCTTGCAACTTTCTGCACCCCACTTGCCTCTTTCTGCACCTCTCTTCCCTCTTTCTGCACCTCTCTTGCCTCTGTCTGCACCCCTGTTCCCTCTTTCTGCACCTCTCCTACCTGTGTCTGCACCTCTGTTGCCTCTTTCTGCACTTCTCTTGCCTCTTTTTGCAACTCTAGTGCTTCTTTCTGCACTTCTCTTGCCTCTTTCTGCACCCCTCTTGCCTCTTTCTGCACCTCTGTTGCTTCTTTCTGCACTTCTCTTGCTTCTTTCTACACCTCTCTTACTTCTTTCTGCACCCCTCTTGCCTCTTTCTGCACCCTTCGTCCCTCTTTGTGCACCTCCCTTGCCTCTTTCTGCAGTTCTCTTGCCTCTTTCTGCACCTCTTGTGCTTCTTTCTGCACTTCTGTTGCCTCTTTCTGCACCCCTCTAGCCTCTTTCTGCACCTCTTTTGGTTCTTTCTGCACTGCTCTTGCTTCTCTCTGCACCTCTCTTGCAACTTTCTGCACCCCACTTCCCTCTTTCTGCAACTCTCTTGCATCTTTCTGCAGTTCTCTTGCCTCTTTCTGCACCTCTGTTGCTTCTCTCTGCACTTCTCTTGCCTCTTTCTGCACCCCTCTTGCCTCTTTCTGCACCTCCATTGGTTCTTTCGGCACTTCTCTTGCTTTTTTCAGCACCTCTCTTGCTTCTTTCTGTACCCCTCTTGCCTCTTTCTGCACTCCTCTTTCCGCACCTCTCTTGCCTCTTTTTTCAGTTCTCTTGCTTCCTTCTGCACCTCTGTTGCCTCTTTCTGCACTTCACTTGCCTGTTTCTGCATCCCTCTTGCCTGTTTCTGCACTTCTCTTGCCTCTTTCCGCACCTCACTTGCCTCTTTCTGCATTCTCTTGCTTTTTTCTGCACCTCTGTTTCTTTCTGAAACTCGCTCTCTTGTCTCTTTCATCACTTCTCTTGCTTCTTTCTACACCTCTGTTGCTTCTTTCAGCACTTCTCTTGCCTCTTTCTGCACTTCTCTTGCCTGTTTCTGCACCTCTATTGCCTCTTTCTGCGCCCCTCATACTTCTTTCTGCACCTCTTGCCTCTTTCTGCACCCCTCTTCCCTCTTTCTGTACCCCTCTTCCCGCTCCTCTGTTGCCTGTTTCTGCACCTCTCGTGCCTCTTTCTACCCTTCTCTTGCCTCTTTGTGCACTTCTCTTGCCTCTTTCTGCATTTCTGTTGCTTCTTTCTGCACTTCTCTTGCCTCTTTCTATACCCCTGTTGCTTCTTTCTGCACCCCTGTTCCCTATTTCTGCACCTCTTTTGCCTGTTTCTGCAACTCTCTTGCCTCTTTCTGCAGTTCTCTTGCCTCTTTCTGCACCTCTGTTGCTTCTCTCTGCACTTCTCTTGCCTCTTTCTGCACCCCTCTTGCCTCTTTCTGCACCTCCATTGGTTCTTTCGGCACTTCTCTTGCTTTTTTCAGCACCTCTCTTGCTTCTTTCTGTACCCCTCTTGCCTCTTTCTGCACTCCGCTTTCCTCTTTCTGCACCTCTCTTGCCTCTTTCTGCAGTTCTCTTGCTTCCTTCTGCACCTCTGTTGCTTCTTTCTGCACTTCACTTGCCTGTTTCTGCACTTCTCTTGCCTCTTTCTGCACCTCACTTGCCTCTTTCTGCATTCTCTTGCTTTTTTCTGCACCTCTGTTTCTTTCTGAAACTCGCTCTCTTGTCTCTTTCATCACTTCTCTTGCTTCTTTCTACACCTCTGTTGCTTCTTTCAGCACTTCTCTTGCCTCTTTCTGCACTTCTCTTGCCTGTTTCTGCACCTCTATTGCCTCTTTCTGCGCCCCTCATACTTCTTTCTGCACCTCTTGCTTCTTTCTGCACCCCTCTTCCCTCTTTGTGTACCCCTCTTCCCGCTCCTCTGTTGCCTGTTTCTGCACCTCTCGTGCCTCTTTCTACACTTCTCTTGCCTCTTTGTGCACTTCTCTTGCCTCTTTCTGCATTTCTGTTGCTTCTTTCTGCACTTCTCTTGCCTCTTTCTATACCCCTCTTGCCTTTTTCTGCACCTCTGTTGCTTCTTTCTGTACTTCTCTTGCTTTTTCTGCACCTCTATTGCTTCTTCTTTTTGCACCCCTCTTGCCTCTTTCTGTACCCCTCTTGCCTCTTTCTGCACCCCTCTTCCCTCTTTCTGCACCTCTCTTGCCTCTTTCTGCACTTCTCTTGCCTCTTTCTGCACTTCTCTTGCCTCTTTCTGCATTTCCGGTGCTTCTTTCTGCACTTCTCTTGCCTCTTTCTGCACCCCTCTTGCCTCTTTGTGCACCTCTGTTGCTTCTTTCTGCACTTCTCTTGCTTCTTTCTGCACCTCTCTTACTTCTTTCTGTACCCCTCTTGCCTCCTTCTGCACCCTTCTTCCCTCTTGTGCACCTCTCTTGCCTCTTTCTGCAGTTCTCTTGCCTCTTTCTGCACCTCTGTTGCTTCTTTCTGCACTTCTCTTGCCTCTTTCTGCACCCATCTTGCCTCTTTCTGCACCTCCATTGGTTCTTTCTGCACTTATCTTGCTTTTTTTAGCACTTCTCTTGCTTCTTTCTGCACCCCTCTTGCCTCTTTCTGCACTCCTCTTTCCTCTTTCTGCACCTCTCTTGCCTCTTTCTGCAGTTCTCCTGCTACTTTCTGCACTTCTCTTGCCTCTTTCTGCACCTCTCTTGCCTCTTTCTGCACCTCTGTTGCTTCTTTTTGCACTTCTCTTGCTTTTTTCTGCACCTCTGTTGCTTCTTTCTGCACCCCTATGGCTTCTTTCTGCACCCCTCTTGCCTCTTTCTGCACTCCTCTTTCTGCACCTCTCTTGCCTCTTTCTACAGTATCTTGGCACCTTCTGCACCTCTGTTGCTTCCTTCTGCATCCTTCTTGCCTGTTTCTGTACTTCTCTTGCCTCTTTCAGCACCTCACTTGCCTCTTTCTGCATTCTCTTGCTTTTTTCTGCACCTCTGTTTCTTTCTGCAACTCTCTTGTCTCTTTCATCACTTCTATTGCCTCTTTCTGTACTTCTCTTGCCTGTTTCTGCACCTCTCTTGCCTCTTTTTGCACCCCTCATTCTTCTTTCTGCACCTCTCTTGCTTCTTTCTGCACCCCTCTTCCCTCTTTCTGCAACCCTCTTCCCTCTTTCTGCTCCTCTGTTGCCTGTTTCTGCGCCTCTCTTGCCTCTTTCTGCACTTCTCTTGCCTCTTTGTGCACTTCTCTTGCCTCTTTCTGCATTTCGGTTGCTTCTTTCTGCACTTCTCTTGCCTCTTTCTGCACTCCTCTTCCCTCTCTCTGCACCCCTCTTGCCTCTTTCTTCACACCTCTTGCTGCACCCCTCTTCCCTCTTTCTGTACCTCTCTTGCCTCTTTCTGCACCTCTCTTGCCTCTTTCTACACCCCTCTTGCTTCTTTCTGCACCTCTGTTGGTTCTTTCTGCACTTCTTTTGCTTCTTTCTGCTCCTTTCTTACTTCTTTCTGCACCCCTCTTGCTTCTTTCTGCACCCCTCCTCCCTCTTTCTGCACCCCTGTTCCCCTGTTTCTGTACCCGTTTCTTTCTGCACCTCTTTTGCCTGTTTCTGAAACTCCCTTGCCTCTTTCTACAGTTCTCTTTCCTCCTTCTGCACCTCTGTTGCTTCTTTCTGCACTTCTTTTGCCTCTTTCTGCACCCCTGTTGCTTCTTTCTGTACCTTTCTTGCTTCTTTCTCCACCCCTCTTGCCCCTTTCTGCATCCCTCTTTCTGCACCTCTCTTGCCTCTTTCTGCACCTCTCTTGCTTTTTTCTTCACTTCTCTTGCTTCTTTCTGCACTTCTCTTGCTTCTTTCTGCACTTCTCTTGCCTCTTTCTGCAGTTCTCTTGCTTCCTTCTGCACCTCTGTTGCTTCTTTCTGCACTTCACTTGCCTGTTTCTGCACTTCTCTTGCCTCTTTCTGCACCTCACTTGCCTCTTTCTGCATTCTCTTGCTTTTTTCTGCACCTCTGTTTCTTTCTGAAACTCGCTCTCTTGTCTCTTTCATCACTTCTCTTGCTTCTTTCTACACCTCTGTTGCTTCTTTCAGCACTTCTCTTGCCTCTTTCTGCACTTCTCTTGCCTGTTTCTGCACCTCTATTGCCTCTTTCTGCGCCCCTCATACTTCTTTCTGCACCTCTTGCTTCTTTCTGCACCCCTCTTCCCTCTTTGTGTACCCCTCTTCCCGCTCCTCTGTTGCCTGTTTCTGCACCTCTCGTGCCTCTTTCTACACTTCTCTTGCCTCTTTGTGCACTTCTCTTGCCTCTTTCTGCATTTCTGTTGCTTCTTTCTGCACTTCTCTTGCCTCTTTCTATACCCCTCTTGCCTTTTTCTGCACCTCTGTTGCTTCTTTCTGTACTTCTCTTGCTTTTTTCTGCACCTCTATTGCTTCTTCTTTTTGCACCCCTCTTGCCTCTTTCTGTACCCCTCTTGCCTCTTTCTGCACCCCTCTTCCCTCTTTCTGCACCTCTCTTGCCTCTTTCTGCACTTCTCTTGCCTCTTTCTGCACTTCTCTTGCCTCTTTCTGCATTTCCGGTGCTTCTTTCTGCACTTCTCTTGCCTCTTTCTGCACCCCTCTTGCCTCTTTGTGCACCTCTGTTGCTTCTTTCTGCACTTCTCTTGCTTCTTTCTGCACCTCTCTTACTTCTTTCTGTACCCCTCTTGCCTCCTTCTGCACCCTTCTTCCCTCTTGTGCACCTCTCTTGCCTCTTTCTGCAGTTCTCTTGCCTCTTTCTGCACCTCTGTTGCTTCTTTCTGCACTTCTCTTGCCTCTTTCTGCACCCATCTTGCCTCTTTCTGCACCTCCATTGGTTCTTTCTGCACTTATCTTGCTTTTTTTAGCACTTCTCTTGCTTCTTTCTGCACCCCTCTTGCCTCTTTCTGCACTCCTCTTTCCTCTTTCTGCACCTCTCTTGCCTCTTTCTGCAGTTCTCCTGCTACTTTCTGCACTTCTCTTGCCTCTTTCTGCACCTCTCTTGCCTCTTTCTGCACCTCTGTTGCTTCTTTTTGCACTTCTCTTGCTTTTTTCTGCACCTCTGTTGCTTCTTTCTGCACCCCTATGGCTTCTTTCTGCACCCCTCTTGCCTCTTTCTGCACTCCTCTTTCTGCACCTCTCTTGCCTCTTTCTACAGTTCTCTTGGCACCTTCTGCACCTCTGTTGCTTCCTTCTGCATCCTTCTTGCCTGTTTCTGTACTTCTCTTGCCTCTTTCAGCACCTCACTTGCCTCTTTCTGCATTCTCTTGCTTTTTTCTGCACCTCTGTTTCTTTCTGCAACTCTCTTGTCTCTTTCATCACTTCTATTGCCTCTTTCTGTACTTCTCTTGCCTGTTTCTGCACCTCTCTTGCCTCTTTTGCACCCCTCATTCTTCTTTCTGCACCTCTCTTGCTTCTTTCTGCACCCCTCTTCCCTCTTTCTGCAACCCTCTTCCCTCTTTCTGCTCCTCTGTTGCCTGTTTCTGCGCCTCTCTTGCCTCTTTCTGCACTTCTCTTGCCTCTTTGTGCACTTCTCTTGCCTCTTTCTGCATTTCGGTTGCTTCTTTCTGCACTTCTCTTGCCTCTTTCTGCACTCCTCTTCCCTCTCTCTGCACCCCTCTTGCCTCTTTCTTCACACCTCTTGCTGCACCCCTCTTCCCTCTTTCTGTACCTCTCTTGCCTCTTTCTGCACCTCTCTTGCCTCTTTCTACACCCCTCTTGCTTCTTTCTGCACCTCTGTTGGTTCTTTCTGCACTTCTTTTGCTTCTTTCTGCTCCTTTCTTACTTCTTTCTGCACCCCTCTTGCTTCTTTCTGCACCCCTCCTCCCTCTTTCTGCACCCCTGTTCCCCTGTTTCTGTACCCGTTTCTTTCTGCACCTCTTTTGCCTGTTTCTGAAACTCCCTTGCCTCTTTCTACAGTTCTCTTTCCTCCTTCTGCACCTCTGTTGCTTCTTTCTGCACTTCTTTTGCCTCTTTCTGCACCCCTGTTGCTTCTTTCTGTACCTTTCTTGCTTCTTTCTCCACCCCTCTTGCCCCTTTCTGCATCCCTCTTTCTGCACCTCTCTTGCCTCTTTCTGCACCTCTCTTGCTTTTTTCTTCACTTCTCTTGCTTCTTTCTGCACTTCTCTTGCTTCTTTCTGCACTTCTCTTGCCTCTTTCTGCACCCCTCTTGCCTCTTTCTGCACCTCCATTGGTTCTTTCTGCACTTCTCTTGCTTTTTTCTGCACCTCTCTTGCTTCTTTCTGCACCCCTGGTGCCTCTTTTTGCACTCATCTTTCCTCTTTCTGCACCTCTCTTGCCTCTTTCTGCACCCCTCTTGCCTCTTTCTGCACCTCTGTGGCTTCTTTCTGCACTTCTCTTGCTTCTTTCTGCACCTCTCTTGCTTCTTTCTGCACCCCTCTTGCCTCTTTCTGCACCCTTCTTTCCCTTTTCTGCATCTCTCTTGCCTCTTTCTGCACCTCTTTTGCCTCTTTCTGCAGTTCTCTTGCCTCTTTCTGCACCTCTTTTGCTTCTTTCTGCACCCCTCTTGCCTCTTTCTGCACATTTGTTACTCTTTCTGCACCTCTTGTTTTTTTCTGCACTTCTCTTGCTTCTTTCTGTACTTCTCTCGCCTCTTTCTGTACTCAAATGGGAAGTGCAAGCTGTCAAGTTTAAAGGTCTGCGTGCTCTTGTGACTGAGGTATATGTCTACTTGTATATGTATTCTCACATGTGTTGTGCATCTGAAGATGGTAGCTTAAAAGTGGGTAGCTTCTCCTATAGGTGGTTAAATGTTCTCAGTGCCCTGTATTATGAGCAGAAAGAAATACATGCACCTTTTTGTACACAAAATTACAGAGTATGCTGTTTGAAACACAGGTATTCAAGTGTTTGTATTTATATTTCTATGTAACATGGCACTAGGTAAAAGCAGAGACACGCATGCATACCTTCGCAAACTTGGTCAGACTTACAACAGTGATATGGTTAGGATTGCTGTTTTACATTTGGTAGGCCTAACATTCTGAGCAGTCAATGAATAGTGAACCTTCAAGAGAAAAGTGAGGTTTAATATATCTTGGGAGAAGGATTAGTGATTAGGCTACTTTGTATGGGTCTGTGGTAAGGTACAGTCGAATTACGCCTCTTTCTGCACCTCTTTTGCTTCTTTGTGCACTTCTCATGCTTCTTTGTGCACCTTCCTTCCTCTTTCTGGACTTCTGTTGCCTCTTTCTGCATTTTTCTTGCTTCTTTCTGCAACTCTCTTGCATCCTTCTGCACTTCTCTTGCTTCTTTCTGCTCCTTTCTTCCTCTTTATGTACATGTCCTACCTATGTAGGCATAGTTAGAAATTAGCATTTAAAAAACCTTAGAAATTCACTGAAAAAAAACACAGGTTTCAGGGACATTATAGTTAGTATTAGCATTTAAAAAACCTTAGAAATTCACTGAAAAAAACAGAGGTTTTAGGGACGTTATAGTTAGCATTTAAAAATTATTAGAAATTCACTGAAAAAAACCACAGGTTTCAGGGACATTATAGTTAGGCTGACATTTCACTCGTACAAAACCAGAGAAATTCAGCCGTTATAGTTAGCTGAGCTAACTATAACTCGCGCCCCCGCAATGCACTGCTGATGACATCACATATTACATCACTCATGACATGGTCAGTGACATCACTAATGACATCTCAAATGACATCACTGATGACATCCTCCAGTGACTGAGTGTTTCTAAAAAGTTTAAGAATGTTATATATATATATACACCAAGGTGTATTGAAGAATGAGTGGGTGTATGAGTGTCTGTATAGATGATTAGTGGGTGCGTGACTGACTGTATAAGTGAGTGATTAAACGTGTCTTAGTTAATGTATGGGTGAGTGACTAATCTGTGTGAATGTGTGTAATAGTTTGTCAGTTGGTGTGTAAGTGGCTGCATGGGTTGGTGAGTAGATACATGAGTGTCTATATGGGTTATTGATTAGTTATCTGAGTACCTGTATGGGTGCCTGAGTGTTTGTGTGGGTGGGTGAGGGTGTGTGTGACTCCCTGCATGGATGTATGAGTGGGTGAATCCCTGGGTGTATGGGTTCATGAGTGCATCTGTGAGGGACTGTATGGGCGAGTGAGTGTGCGTATGGCTATGTCGGTGAGTGAATTGATGTCTCAGTGGTATTTGGGTGAGTAACTGCATATGTGAAAGGCAGTATATGTGAGTGTTAGAGTATATAAGTGACTGTATGTGTGAGTGGGTGATTGTGAGAGTGGCTGTATGGGTGAGTGCGTGCTTGTGTCAGTGACTGTATGGAGAGTAAGTATTTGTTAGTATCTGTATGAGTAGTGAGTCTGTGTGTGTTTCTGTATGAGTGAGTAAGTGGCTGTGTGATTGACTGGGTGAGTGAGTAGCTCTATGGGTGACTGACGGTAGATGAGTGGCTGTATGGGTGTATGAGTGGATATCTCAGCGGCTGTATTGGTGAGTGACTGGCTGTATGAGTGCCTGCATTGGTGAGTGAGTGGATGTGTATGTAGACCTATGATTCAGTGAGTGGGTATGTACGTACTGGTATTGGTGTATCAATGGTTTCAAGAATGGTAGTCTGGAATTTGGAGTGGGTGTATGATAGGTTACATTGGGGTGTGAGTAGGTGCATCAGAGATTATGTGGATGATGTCATCAGTGATGTCACTGACTATGTCATGAGTGATGTAATTTGTGACATCATCAGCAGTGCATTGCGGGGGCGCGAGTTATAGTTAGCTCACCTAACTATAACGGCTGAATTTCTCTGGTTTTGTACGAGTGAAATGTCAGCCTAACTATAACGTCCCTGAAACCTGTGTTTTTTTCAGTGAAAATATATATATATATATATATATACATATATACATATGCCTCTTTGGGCGTCCCGTTTCGTCGAAACCTTGCGCAGCGGCACCATCCAAGCAAGACAACGTCCAATTCAGGTTTTCTTCATTTTTTTATTTCTTCATAATTCCATGTGCAAGGCAGACTATCACACAAAGTCCTGCTCCATACTTTGTTTAGACCGACGAGTTTCGGCGAATGCCTTCTACTGGGTCTCTATATATACATATATATATATAAATATATACATATAAGTGTGTGTATATATATATATATATATATATATATGTCATGTGATCAAGGCCGGTAATGGCCTAATCGCGTTATGGCGGAGTGGTGTGAGCAATAAATATTCTGCACAAAAATTGGGTCTCCTCTCGTTATTCTCCTCGGAGGAGATTGAAGTGGCGAGGTTTTGGATATATATATATATATATATATATATATATATATATATATTCCAGTCTCCCTCCAGATCCCGGATACCGACACAGGGACTCAGAATTCGATTAAATATTCTCGTTTTTATTTTCATATATATATATCCTTGCTCCACACTTCTGCCAGATGGTATCCGCACTCTTGAACTGGTGCTCCCGGTCCTGCGGCGGCAGAATCGCTCAATCTCCCGCTCCCACTCCAAAAAGAAGGGCCAGCACTCGCGTTGGGTTAATCCTCGTTAAGCATTTATTGCGCACACAAAATTATAACAAACAGATGCGTTTCTGCGTGAGCCTTCATCAGTGTGGACATGGGAGATATATATATATAATTTCTATGGGAATTTGTTGCAGTAACAGTGGTTGGGCATGTGTGGTGTGTGACATACTCCCAAGCTGGGCAGGGGCACATTTACAATTCTTTTGACAACTTGAAGGCGGTAGTAACTTTAGAAGTGTGAGCTGCCGGTGGTTTACTCTTTTGTGGGTGTATGTTTTATATTAGCATGCCCCTCACAACCTCCTCACAAAATGTCCCCATTTACTGGTATGTATTCTCCATTTTCCAGCCACTCCCCCATTTTCCTCCCACATTTACCACCAAAATGTATACCTAAGTTTGCAGAGTTCTCCACACAATTGATGAAGTGATAGGAGAGCCGGAGGGCTCTGGCTGTAGATTTTTGAATTGGCTCTTGTAGCACGTGACTTTACTACTTTACCTTAGGTACTACAATTGCTGTTTGAGAATTGGGCCCTCAGTTTCCATGCCATTTCTACTATTACACCAAGTTAAAGGTCAGTCTGAGCTTCATTTTTCTTAGCATGATTTTAGCTTCCAAACAAGGTTTCTGTGGTTGATGGCAGAGTTGTTTTTGGTGTCATGGTAAGAATTCACATTTCATACATTTTGTATTATTTCCAGTGAATATTAGAATACTCATCTTAGAATAAAGACCATTGTAGTTTTTCTCTACTTTATAAAAACAATGGCAAGCATTGATGACCCGTTAACAATGGTTGTGTGTATGTATCTTTGTGTATATATACGATATATTCAACGCAAAACTACTTACAAAGAAAAAAATGCTCTGGATATGAAAGGGTTTGCACTGAAGGGGGTAAGTGGGCGATGATAGGTGCAGGACGAGCCATGTACAGGCTCACCTAGATATTTGTACTCTTTTGGTTAGAAAAGCAGATGGGCTCTGTAGGCACATAGGAATGCTCAATATAGAAGGAAGACCTTTAAAGTTTATTTCTGACTTTTGAGGCTGGTGGCAAGCAGTGATCAGATAACACAAAAAGAGCTTCAACTTAGCTATCACATTAAAACAACTCGATAGTGAAAACTGCTGTACAACCACGAGATAGCAGTGGTCTCCCACGGGTCTTGTTGAAACCAACCTGAACAGCATAACAACATATTGATTCCATTCAGTACATAATTCAATACTATAATCACACCACACTTAAATCTTTGAAGAGCATTAAACCATAAGGGACCTCACATAGGGCAGTTATATATAAGCTACATAAATACTATTGCAATACAATACAAACTAGCATGTGCAAATTGCACAGTGCTTGGTCTGCGAACCACCCTTAATTGTACGATTTGACTGATGTACTTAATAATCAGCTGCATCACAAAATGGATAAATAATAATGAAGAAAGAGATAGTTGGCGGCCCCTACGAATGGCTGCAAATGTAGGGATTGACGGCTGGAAGGACAGCGTTTCTATTCCCGCCGAAAAACATTTTTTATCTTAAGAATTCGCTGTTGTTTAAAGGGACAGGTGCTTGCTTTTGAAAAGAAATGCTTTCCGGCAGGGAAGACAGGAGCGGAATGCAGTAGTTACCTTATTTATTGTATTTTATTTTGATTTTTTTTTTTTAAAGCGAACATGACCCTTGTGGGTATCTGAGTGCTTTTCAAATTTACAGAGAGCAGAGCAATAATAACAATAATATCATATTCGAGAAAAAAATAATACAGGATAGGGTAGTACCCACAAAAGGGGGTTGACTAAAGTCTGCTTCCCTGAAGGCTGCCCCCAGTGAATCACCTAGGGGAAGCTGTCCCACTAGTGTCGGCATATGATTAATGGTTTATGACCACATTTGCAATCACAAACCGTTGATACATTGCTTTCTAAATCGTAATTTTGTCATGTAGAAGGGTTCCCAAAGTTGCTTTGCAAAGGGTTTTCCAACCAGCAAAGTAACTTTTGTACATAAAATTCACTCATTCGCAGTCCAGAAGCCTGTGATTTTGCCAAACACAGGTTTTCGAACTGCAAAAGAGTTTAGTTCATCTTGCCCAATGTTGTAGTTTCACAAAGTGCTGTAGGTCAAGTGGAATAATATCTTAAGTTGTAACCTACCACAAAGTCCGTAGATAAGTATACTGCATAGGACCGGGACAGTTACATATTTTACTCACTGCCAACTCATTGTAATGCATCACTACCAATGCTTCCTATGGTTTTAACATAATATTCCAATAACTTAGTAGAGGATGCCCCAAAAAATGGGAGAAAGTCTGGACCCTGTGGGAAAAGTATAGAAACTAATGAATACTGGAGCCGGGGATTTGTCAAACTTGAAGGGGTTACTGCTTAAGTTAATTGCCTACGAAATGTGAGAGCTCATTGTATGTAAGGGTACTGTTATATAAGCTACCAAGATGCCTTGTTTCAGCCTGTATTGACAAAGTATATCAGTGTGTACTAAGCAACTGGTTAAGAAAAATATATATTTTTAAAAATATTCCAATAACTTCTTTAATTAAGCACCCGGCTTTCTAAAAGTAAACAAGCAATGGTAAAGCCAATAAGTCTTGCCTTTGTGACCTATTGACTTTACCAATGAATGTTGGTGATGCTGTACTGAACCTGCAAAAAGCATTTTTTGCCACTGCTGTACCACGCAGACCAAAGGAAAAAAAAAAAAAAGAAATGATGATGTGGCTACTGGCAGCTGCGTCATCTCGTAGGCACCTATAAAATGAAGCAGGCACAAGAAAAGAATGAAATTGGAGTAGCACAAAAGTGTTTTTCAGGCTGAGGGACTGGCAGCAATTTGCTGTCTGACCCTCCAAAAGTCTTTGTTTTGGAACAAAAAGGCAATGCGGCAATACACATTGTAATTATTGGCTTAATTTGTTCCGCCCATTGCAAACTTTTTATTCAGAAAAATCAGCATGCCCATCTTGGACAGACTAGTGAGCATATCCAGATTGCATCACTGTTGTGCATTATATCTGGGTCACTCTAAAAGAAATTGACATGCTTACAGGAAATATAAGTTTGTGACAGTAATGCCCTGAGTGCCAAGATGCTGTAGTATTACGTCTATTGTTACGGGCCTTACATGCTTTTGAGAGTTAGAGCGCTGAATACAAAAAATAATAAATTCAGATCTTCATACACCAACAGGGGAAAAAAAATTCTGACATGGAGAGTCAAACATGTACTTCCAGCAACAGTCCTGCCAGTTGACTTCCTAGTAATGAGCTGCAACGTCACCACAGAGTTCGAATGAACAACTAGAGGTCTACATTTTGTAATCAAGACAAATGTGAGGCATTCCTGAACACCATTTTGTTGGGATAAAAGCCTTTTCTGAAGAGCCGACTGAATTAAATGAACATTGAGGTATTATTGCAGACATGAAACCAGAGTGTTAGAAATGTAATGGCAGGTGTGGGTTTTTAGTAATTAGAGTCATAATGTTTTTTGAAAAGGGGCTAAAAATCGTTAGAGTCATTGGCATTAGTGCAGCATCCCTATTTCCTCATCTTCTCATTTGCTTAACAGCTCCCTAATTTTAAAATAGTAACATTTCGGTAGACAAGTATACGTGTGTGTGTGTGTGTATGTATATATATACATAAATATAAATATGTTTCAACAATTTTGAACAAACAAACAAACGTGGCACTCTCCTTGGATAAATTCGTTGTTTTATTATTAAGCCATCAAGTTTCTCCTCCTACGCGTTTCGACCACCAAGGTCCTGATCAGGACCTTGGTGGTCGCAACGCTAGGAGAAACTGATGGCTTAATAATAAAACAACGAATTTATCCAAGGAGAGTGCCACGTTTGTTTGTTTGTTCAAAATTGTTGAAACATATCTTTGCGAGAATTAGTCCTTTTTCGCCGTGAGCACCAGCTGGACAGTGCGCCCTCCGCTAATGACTGTTTGGTGGACTATAAATATAAATATATATATATATATATATATACACACACACACAAGTGTGTTCATGGCATGTGTAGCTGTAGATACACCCGTGCATACTCCTGCCATCTAGTATTGGGCTCGAACATGTGCAACTTGTTTTTCTTTAAAGATGTGTTTGAGACACGAGTTCTAATGATTCCTCCTATTGCTGATGATGCATATAGACATCTGTTTCATCGTTAGATTGTTTTTTCCCACCTTCCATTTCAGATCTGTTCTTACCAAGCTTCGGGTCAACGCCTTGTGGTGTTGTCACTGGGCTCATTCGGATCCTCTAGACTCGTGCTTGTAACAGTCATTGCGTCTTCTCTTCGCCTCGAAGCATCACGCACCCTCATTTGGTTCCACGACCCAGACTTCTCTGCGCTCAATTGGGGGCATCAGCCCACTGGTGCCTTCTCTGCAGGTTGACGCCTGAGAATGTCGCACCAAGTATCCGTGGACACACCTACATCAGGTGTATAGCCTCTGTCTCCAGAGCACGATGAGACTTCCTTTATTGCTTGCCTCGCATTCTGTAAAGAGAAAGCCTTGTGCTATTGTCAAGATTGACGCCTTGCATCCGTCTCCATTGTGCATCACCAGAGCGAGGACCCTCTGGATCTTTTCAATGAACAGGACGCTGAAGCCAAGCTGCAACTGGGGACTTCCGCTGCAGAGGGGCAGGTCTTCTCAGTAGAAGAGAACTCTGGCTCTGAAGCATAAGTCAATCAGCTGCCACTTCTCCAATTTCATCTATCAAAGACGGCAGTCGTGAATAAGACCCCTCCTACCCTGTCCCTTGCACCAAACAGAGGCCGAGCATCACCCTCGAGGTAGTCGAGCATCAAGCACAGAAGCCTGGCAGGAGGCTTCCGGACCACCACTGCCAGAAGGCCATGGTCGGCACCATCAACGTGCTTCAGACATGGTACCTACTCAGCTTCTGGCGCAGAAGCACGTGCAAAGCCATGCAGCTCCGACCGTCCTTTTGGAGCTGGCTTTGAGGACACCCTTGAAGCTGCCTTTGGATTCGAAATCCTTAGAGCTGAAATCCACCTCTGTGCTTCCAGCCCAAAGACCATCCTCAGCACTGAAACGCTCAGTGCCCAAAGCACCATCCTCCTCCATCTATGAAGAGCAAGATCATCCCATCTTCCAATGCCTTCAGGATGAGCCCGACGTCTGACAGCAGTGGATTCTCATCCACTTACAGACTGATTGGATTCTTGCTCAGCCTCCTCAAAAATCCAAAGACCCCACTCCTCCCAAAAGGTCACTAACCCACCAGCTCAACCCACTAGCATAGCCAGCGACGAGGTTCCATAACGCAGGATAGAAACACTATTCCACCACCTCCTCTGCCTTGTCTACATTCCCCTCATCTTTCCCCTAGTCCTCATTTGTCTCCTGCTCCACCTCCTCTTTGCCCCCCTTCACCTCCACCACTTCCTGACCTCTAGTTTCACTCTATTTAGGGGTCACCCACTCTGGGTTTGGAGGAGACAGCCCATGAATTCATTATGATCCTTATGACACACCTTTAGACCAACACCCTCAAGACGACCTGTGGGACGATTATGATGTTGACCTACCTGGGGATACTGATACAGACCTGTATCTCACAAGCCCTTCCCTGCCTAATGACACAACCTCCTACCATGAGGTCCTCCATAGGGTGGCCATATAACAAAGTTGAGGTTCGTAAGCTACCAGAGAATGATGACTTTTTGCTGGAAATGCTTTCTTCACCCAGCCCTCCATGCAGTACCTCACCATGCTTAAAGGAATGCTTAAGTCTGCTTGAGATCTTTAAGGAGTCTTTTAAAGCCAGGGTTATCACCTCCTGATGGATAAGAAATATAAGGCGTCCACCTCTGACCCAGTATACATTATGGGGACAACTTCCACAGGACTCCCTTGTCCTCTATACAACCAAAAGCGTGCCAACGCCCAGAGCATGGGCGATGCACCACCTCCAGACAGGGAATGTAAGAAAATAGTTGCAGCAGCTAAATGTGTCTCTGCTGAGTTTGCAAGACATTTGCAAAAGAACCAATTGATGGACGGAATGCTGGACAATGCAAACATTCACCCGCAGTCACAAGGATCTGGGTTTAATCCATCATTCTTTTGCTCACCACACCACCCCAGTTTGGACCCAGCCATATGCAAATAAGTCTTGACCTTGTTCCTTGTGGGAACAGTCCAGCCCGAACTGCCAAGTCAGATACTCCCTGGACCGGAAAGAAGCATCCTGGGACCTGTTTCAGGGCATCACCCATCATCAGCCAGGCTAGCTTGAATCCAGTGGTGTAGTGAGCATGGGACCCACGTCTGGGCATACCCTTCCCACTTAGGGCGACATATGCAAAAGAAACAATTGATGGACGGAATGCTGGACAATGCAAACATTCACCCCCAGTCACAAGGATCTGGGTTTAATCCATCATTCTTTTGCTCACCACACCACCCCAGTTTGGACCCAGCCATATGCAAATCAGTCTTGACCCTGTTCCTTGTGGGAACAGTCCAGCCCGTACTGCCAAGCCAGATCCTCCCTGGACTGGAAACAAGCATCCTGGGACCGGTTTCAGGGCATCACCCATCGTCAGCCAGGCTAGCTTGAATCCAGTGGTATAGTAAGCAAGGGACCCACGTCTGGGCACACCCTTCCCACTTAGTGCGACATATGCAAAAGAAACAATTGATTGATGGAATGCTGGACAATGCAAACATTCACCCCCAGTCACAAGGATCTGGGTTTAATCCATCATTCTTTTGCTCACACCACCACCCCAGTTTGGACCCAGTCATATGCAAATCAGTCTTGACCCTGTTCCTTGTGGGAACAGTCCAGCCCGAACTGCCAAGCCAGATCCTCCCTGGACCGGAAACAATCATCCTGGGACCGGTTTCAGGGCATCACCTATCATCAGCCAGGCTAGCTTGAATCCAGTGGTGTAGTGGGGTGAATGTATGACATTGTTCTGCATTCTGTCCATCAATTGTTGTTTTTGCATTTGTCACCCCGAGTGGGACGGGTATGCCCAGACGTGGGTCCCATGCTCTCCATGCCACTGGAGTCAAGCTATCCTGGCTGATGAGGGGTGAAACCCCGAAACCTGTCCTAGGATGCTTGTTTCCAGTCCAGGGAGGACCTGGCCTGGCAGTTCGGCTGGACTGTTCCCATTGGGCGCAGGGTCAAGACTGATTTGCATATGGCTGGGTTCAAACTGGAATGGCATGGGGAGCAAAAACACGATGGATTTAGGCCCAGATCTCTGTACTGGGGTGAATGTATGACATTGTTCTGCATTCTGTCCATCAATTGTTGGTTTGGCATTTGTCACCCCGAGTGGGACGGGTATGCCCAGACGTGGGTCCCGTACTCTCCATGCCACTGGAGTCAAGCTATCCTGGCTGATGAGGGGTGAAACCCCGAAACCGGTCCTAGGATGCTTATTTCCAGTCCAGGGAGGACCTGGCCTGGCAGTTCGGGCTGGACTGTTCCCATTGGGCGCAGGGTCAAGACTGATTTGCATATGGCTGGGTTCAAACTGGAATGCCATGGGGAGCAAAAAAACGATGGATTTAGGCCCAGATCTCTGTATTGGGGTGAATGTATGACACTGTTCTGCATTCTGTCCATCAATTGTTGTTTTTGAGTTTGCAAGACATTGGCATATCGCCAATTCCATCAGTTTATTTTCCCAGTATTACAGGGCACACTGAGACAAAATAGAGAAGCTTCTTCAGCACTTCCTGACCAGCACAAAAAGAGGGGACAGAAACGTGGCAGAGGGCAAGCTCATTTCCACCACCAATATTCGGATGTTGCTGAAACCGCAGTCTGCGGGATAAATTCAAGTGCCCTTCTTTGCTGACATGCCTAGCTGCGTGTTCCAGCAGGACCTGCTCAACCTGCCAATTCGAAAGGGGAGCACCTCTTTGGGCCACGGGTTGACCAGATGCTCGAAAAGTTAAAGAAGGACACCGATACTGCGATGACCACGGATGCCCTACAAACACCTTCTACCTGTGTTTCCTTTCGTCTGTCTCATTACCGCAGAGGTTCCAAGGCCACCTCTCCTGAGGCATCCATCTGTTTCCAGAAACAGCAAATGCAGCAGACCACTCCTGGGGGCTAATATAGACAAGGCTACAAGGGCAATAATACTTGCACCCCCACCCTAAACACATAACACCTATCGGGAAAAGACTACAGGGGTTTCTGTCTCAGTGGGTAGAAATCACCTTGGATCAATGGGTCCTCAATACCATGAGCAAGGGTTACTGTTTGGAGCTCACAAACACACCACCAAACATCTCTCCTGCAAACACACACTCTACCCAGAACATCACTGCCTCCTTCAAGAGTAAGTGGAGGCATTTATTAAACGGGTCATAGAGCTTGTACCACTCCACCCTCGTGTCAAGGGAGTGTACTTCCTGTACTTTCTCATTCCCAAGAAAGGCAGATCTCTCTGTTCCATACTGACCTCAGGTCCCTCAATGAATACATCCTGTTTGAGCACTTCCACATGGTGACACTCTAGGATGTCATCCCTCTCCTACAACAAGGAGACTTAGGGAAGGGCTTCTTTACAGTGTATGCACAGCATATGTCTACAGCTACACATGCCACAAATGGAAATGTTACTTACCCTGTAAGCATCTGGTTTGTGACATATAGTGTAGATTCACATGCACCCACCCTCCTCCCTGGAAGCATCTGGATGTTGCAAGTACCTATTCTGTGTGGGATAAACAATCTAACAATGGAGGCGATGCCCATGTGCATTACTAGTAATAGGTGGAGTCCCTAGACCTCGTGATCGAAGGCTTATTAAGTTGCACATGTCTGAGCCCAACATATTTATATATATATATTTATATTACCCCGTGGCGGTTGCCACAGGGTACAGTTACGATTGTGTTCCCATAGGAATTTTTGTGTTGCTAATAACTTTAGTGCCGTTTGATGAATCTCCACAAAACTTTACCAAAAAGTGCTCTATTTTGCCTTATTTGGGCATGGACAGTTTCGGGGTGATCCGTCAAGTGGGGGGACGAGAAAAAAGGGGGAAGCTAGATCTTGGTCCATAGACTGCGCTTTTTTTATTATTTGCTGTAAATCCTTTAGGTATTTTTTGAAAAATTAAGGATAAAAAATATTTGGATATGTGAAGGGTCTGGTTCGGGTGAATCTTGTGAGAGTCCCTCAAACCCAATATAAATAAACAGAGCCTTCTGATTGGCCCAGGGAGCTTTTTTTCCCTTGAGCCAATTCTCCAGACTCCAGCGCGTACTGTGCTCTGATTGGCTGCCAGCAACATGAGAACAATGTTGCTTGCAGCCATTACAGGACTTACTCTGTCTTGAAGTTTTGAAATACAAATAATATAATGGGGCAGGGTAGGAATACCCTATCCCCTAGGCCTTGTGGGGGCACCCAGAGGTACCCCCCTGGGGCAGCAATAAAAAAATTGTCTGTTTTTGCCACAATCCTGCAGGCGTCCTGCTGGATCGTGGCAAAAAACCTCCAAAACTGGCCGGCAACCATTTAAAAAAAAAAAAAGAAAATTGAGGAGGCCTCATGGACCCAATCCCCTGGAGTTGGGAACCTTAATTAAGGGAAGAGAGCGTGCAGCTCCCCCACGCCACGCGCCCCCTTCCCGAGCCATGGAAGCCTCAGGGACACCAACCCCAAGCCCAATATATTAATTAAGGGGATGGGGTGCATCCCCCTATCCCTAAGCCTAAAAAGGCCCCGGGTAGCCCCTCCCCTGGGGCTGACTCAAATACTCTGTCCCAGTTAGCTGACCCCCGGGATAGAGTCGTTTCCCTGCGCATACTAGCACGGGCAGGGAAACATATGTTTGCTCCTGCCCGG
The DNA here is from genome assembly GCA_963921515.1 of Calotriton arnoldi. Lineage (NCBI taxonomy): Eukaryota > Metazoa > Chordata > Amphibia > Caudata > Salamandridae > Calotriton > Calotriton arnoldi. The sequence goes on along the minus strand of CAWUFW010002560.1, from coordinate 1,373,720 downwards.
CAGGAGCATTTTTAAATCTTAAATCTCCTGCCAGTCTGCTCCCACCCGGCGGGAGATTTAAACATACTTCTGCCGAGTGGGAGCAGACTTCTGGCTCCTGCACTATGCATGGAGCTGGTGGGGTCACGTGAGCCCAGGGGCGCCCCTCGCAACCCCCAACTAATAGTTTGTGGGTGCCACAGGTGGGCACTGTATCACCCACCTGTGGCCCTAAGGATGGGGCCCTTAGGGCCCAAGAAGGCTCAGTAAGGGGGCCCCCCTCCGATTACTTAAGCAGTTTGGCCCTGGGGGATGGGTTTCCTGGAGCCTAAAAAGGCTCGGGAAGGGGGGGGGGGTGCACATCTCCTCCCCTTAATTAAAATATGGCCTTGGGAGATGGGGTTCCTGGGCCCATTTGGGCTTGGGGCGTGGGGCCATTTGTCCCCCTCCCCAAATAGTAAGATGTTTAGCCCCGGTGATGGGGTCCTCGGAGCTTCTTAAGGCTTGGGGAAGGGGCCATGTGCTCCTATCCCCTATAATCAAAGTATGGCCCCAGGGGATGGGATCCCCGGGGCCCATTTGGGATGGGGGAGGTGGGCCAAATGCCCTCCTTCCCTAATGTTAATCTATTTGGCCCTGGGGGATGGTTTTCCCAGGGCCTCTAAGGGCTTGGGAAGAAGGACCATGCATCCCCCTCCAGTAAAAAATTATGGGCCAGATGTACGACCTGCCAAATAGCGCCTCGCAAATTGCGTTGCATTTGCGACTCGCAATTTGCGAGGCGCTATTTGGCATGTACAACAGTGTGTTTAACACTGTTTGCGATTCCCAATGGGGTCGCAAATTGCGAGGCTCATGAATATTAATGAGCCTCTCGCAATTTGCTATCCCATTGGGAATGACAGGCCCTCCCAGGGATGGTGGCCTGCTGGGCTCAGCAGACCACCATGTCTGGGACTGCTTTTAAATAAAGCAGCTTTTTTTTTTTAAATGCAGCCCGTTTTCTTATAGGAAAAAAAAAATTGAAACGTTTTCGTTTAATTTTTTAAGGGCAGGCAGTGGTCCCTGGGACCACTGCCTGCCCTTAAAAAATAATATTGCATGCATTTGCAAAGGGGAAGGGGACCCCTGGGGACCCCTCCCCTTTTGCGAATGCATTACCACCTACTTGAAGTAGGTGGTAATTTGCGAGTGTTTTGTGACCGCAATTGCGGTTACAAAACATTGGTACATTCCTTTGCGGTTGCTATTAGAAAGGGAACGCCCCTTCCTAATAGCGAGTCGCAAAACAGTATTTTGCGAGTCGCAATTTATTTGCGAGTCGCAAAATACTGTTTGTACATGGGCCCATGCTTTTTAGCGTGCGCAAACGGGTCTAAGACCCGTTTGCGCACGCTAAAAAGCGTCGTACATCTGGCCCAATATTTTTATGACTCTGGAGGATGGGGTCCTCGGGCCAATAGTGGCTTGGGGATTGGGGTTGCGTGAACTCCCTCCCCTTTTTAAAAAAAAGGGCCACAGGGCTAGTAGCGGCTTTGGGGGGGGGTAGGGGGGGTTGCTCAACTCCCTTCACCGGTGTGGGGTTGGGTGCTTGCGTGGGGTTGGATGCAGGGCCTGGCCATTCGCGGCGGGTGTCGGCTTTACATATGGTAATAATATATTACTAGACGTTAAAAAAAATAGAAATTCTGTGAAAAAAACAAAGGTTAAAGTGACGATAGAGTTAGGTGTGATAAAAAGATCTGATTTTGTTTAAAAAAAACTTAGAAATTCACTGAAAAAAACAAAGGTTAAAGTGTTGTTATACGTAGGTCAATATGTCAGTGCCAAATTGTTTAATCCAAAAAATATTGAAATTCCCCAGTTATAGCAGAGCTAACTATAACTTGCACTGCTTATGACCTCACATATTACATCACTCATGACATGTTCTATGACAATATTTATGACATCACTCATGACATATTCACCTAACTATAACGTCACTTTAACCTTTGGGTTTTTTCAGTGAGTATATTATAGTTAGCTCAGTAAGCTATAAGTGTTGAATTACAGAGGTTTATTGGTTTTAAAATGTTAATTTTTACCTTAGTTCAACACATAACTGTAATGTCAATTTAACCTTTGGGTTTTTCAGTGAATATGGAATATATATATACAGATGCACTGAATCTGGTATGCTATTTATTACCATTCTTGAGTGTGCAGAGGCTGGGAATGATTAGAGGCAATCTTCAGTTCCTCTAAATAGAACTCATTCACTTGGTATGAAGTAATCCTCAAACTCTGGCATGCATGTGACCTTGGACCTGCTTATTTATTTATTTTTATTTGGTGTTTTATATAGCGCGAACATGACCCTAATAGGGTATCAGAGCGCTTTACATTTATATAACTTTCCACTTAGAACAACACGAACGCCATGCAGTTTCAGTAATCCTGATCAGTATACAGCAAGTTACTAGAAACAGAAATGCTACAAAGTCATAAATTAATTGTACATTGAAATGTGAGAGAAACATTTGTGCTTGACATTCATATTTACAAGACCAGACTGATGTTAGTGGTCGATGAGTGGTAGCGTGTGCATTGAACAAGAAGGTCCTCTGATAATGTGTAGTCTGCTTGAGTTATGGAAGGAATTTGCTCATAAAAAAGGATTTGGCTGCATTTTTAAAAGCAGCGATGGACGAGATTTTTCTACTGTTAGGGGAGAGAGCGTTCCAAATTCTTGGTGCTGCGCCAGAGAAAGCTCGGTCATAAATTCTTTTCTTTCGGAAGAGGGCCGGTTTCAGTAATAGATCTCCATGACTACGGGAAACCCGGCAACCTTCTGATAGAGTGATTTTCTGGGCTAGGTACCTTGGTGTATTGTAGTGTATCTCTTTGTGAGTCATACACGCCATTTTTAGTTGTATTCTTGCTTCGTAGGACAGCCAGTTGAGCGCTTTCAGATGAGGGGTGATGTGGTCGAACTTTCTGGATCCAGTTATAAGTCTTGTGGCTGCATTGAGACAGGCTTTTAGTGGTGCTGTTGAAATCTTAGGAAGACCGGCTAATGTTGTGCAACCGTACTCGATCCTTGATATGACTAGTGCCTGGACTGCTGTTTTAAGGTCTGAGGGTTTCAGTTTTCTGAGGTAGCTTAAATGGAAGCGGGCGTTTTTTGCCATCTTGTTAATATGTTGAAGCATGTTCAGGTTTTTATCTAGCATAATGCCCAGGGATTTGGTTGAGTCTATAATCCTCGGAATACATTTTAGTGCCGTGATGAGTTAGGTCCACTCCACGATATTCGTAGCGCTTTTCTAGGGGGAAATCAGAAGGAATTCAGTTTTCTGTGGGTTAAGCTTGAGGTGATTACAAGTTAGCCAAAGGACGGTTTTCTTTAGTGCCTGGTTCATGATACCCATCTCTTCTATCGATGTGATCTTGATGTAAAGCTGTGTATCGTCAGCGTACATATGGAAGGAGATGTTTGCTTGCTGTAAGATTTCTGTGAGTGGCTCTACGTACAAATTGAATAGAGCAGGGGATAGTGTTGAGCCCTGTGGTACTCCAATAAAATTTCTTGATGAAGCAGATAATGTTTGGTTCACTATGAATTTTTGCGATCTGTTTTCTAAGAACGAGCTAAACCACTTTAGGACTGTACCCTCTAAGCCCATCCTTTTTTTCAGGCGGTCTAGTATTTTGGTATGGTTTACAGTGTCGAATGCCAATGAAAGGTCAAGCAGGATTAGGAGACAGGTTTCATTACGGTCGAGGGCAAGTAGAGCATCGTCCACGATGTGCAGAATTGCTGTTTCAGTGCTATGGTTTGGTCTAAATCCTGATTGGCAGTCATTCAGCAGTGTGAATTCAGAGATGTGTTGGCTCAGTTGTTGTTGTACACATTTTTCCAGGACTTTGGCTAGCAGGGGAATGTTTGTTACTGGTCTGAAGTTGTTCAGGTCTGCGGGGTTCTCTGTTGGTTTTTTTAAGATTGGAGTGACTTGCCGTGTTTTTAGGCAGTCCGGTAGTGAGCCTTGCGATAGCGAAGCGTTAATAATCTTTGTCCATGAGGGGATGAGCAGATGGTTTATTGTAGACCAACAATTTGCAGGTAGAGGATCGTTGAAGTGATTGTTTGGTTTTATGGTCGAGATAATCTTTGCGATATCTGTGTCAATGACAGGCTTGAATTCTGACCATAAGGCATTATTTTTAGGCATTTCCAGCGCTGTTTGGTATTGAGGCTTGGCTGGGGTGTTCATTTTGATCGAAGGGCAGTCCGCTGCTTTTTTGAGCTCCACCTCCATCGATATAGCTTTAGCTGTAAAGAAGGAGGAGAATTCTTCTCTGCTTATGTTTGATTTTATAGCTGTTGGTGCAGATTTGGCCGTCTTATTGGATTGATCTTTTAGTATTTCGAATAGTTTCCTCGGTCTGTTTTTTGCATTATCCAGTTCTTTTCTAAGGAAGTCTTTTTTTGAATTTAGAATGCTTTTATTGTAGGCCTTTCTGGCCTGTCTTAGTTGGATTAAATGGGGTGAGGAAGGGTGTTGTCGAAATTTCCGCTCTGTGTGTCTGAGTGAACGTCTTTCTTCGTTGAGGGATCCGTTAAACCAAGGGTATTTATCTTTGTCTGGGAACCTTTTGAGTTTTAATGGGGCTTTGACCTCTATTATGCTCGTCATCGTATTATTGTAGTAATCCGTGAGGTCATTGACTTCTACCAGGTTATTGGGAGGTTGCAGTTCTTTCTCACAGCGTGCTGCGAGAATTTCCATATTGAGCCCTCTGGTATGGTGAATCCATTTTCTGGGTCTTATTGATTGTGAGGTTTTCGTTTTTATGTGGGGTATTTCGAAGGTAATGATGTGATGATTAGACCAGTCGCAAGGGGTGATCTCTATTTTATCTACAGCTTTTTCTTTAGAGATGATCCAATCTAAGGTAGAGCCTTTCGAATGGGTTGGTAGCTGGCATTCTTGAACCAGCGATTGATTTACAAGGAAGGTTTTGAGTAGATTGATCTGATTGTCAGTATGATCCTCCCAGTGAAGATTGAAGTCTCCTAGGAAGATATCATTAGAATGGGGAGTAGTGTTTGCTGTGATGATTTCTATCAGCTGGTCTATGAACATGGTGTTTTTACCTGGAGGGTGATAGAAAGCGTGAAGTTTACAAGTTTGATTGTCTAAGGATCTTAATGACAGACCGAGATATTCATAAGACTCTAAGGGGTCTGATTGTACTTTCATAATGGCAATGTCAGATTATGTATACAGGCGATACCTCCGCCCTTTTTGTTTGGTCTGTCTAGGTCTCACAATATAGTTTCGGGGGGGACTAATAGATCTAGGCATGGAGAGGATGAATCGGATAGCCATGATTCTGTTAGGATAGTTACACCTGTCTTAGAGGAAAGACAAATTCGAGGGATAAAAACAGCTCCATATAAAAAGCACTCACTTTACTGTTGAAGCTAAAGGGCCTGACTTAGATCTTGGTGGTATTACTGTCGTCCCTCCGCGCCAGAGTATCCAAGTACTCCGCCAAGCTGACGTAATCTCCCTGCCATATTTAGATGTGTGCTGACTGAACTGCTGCCCGTGTCTCCTCCGTCGACGTGGCTGACTCCTCTGCTGGCTCACATTACTCCGTCGCCGTCAGGGTGGCGATATTGTACCGACCCTTTTTAGATCTCACTGTTGTGCTTGCGGTGTTCTGGTGGAGGACTATCAATGGAGGAATACCGTCACTGGTGGCACCCCACTCTTTTGAATATTTATTTTCCAGTGTCAATACATATGTGTGGATTTCAATTAAACAAGTTAAAAAATACACCCATATGCATTACACATTTAGAAACATTGCTTCTGAGAGCAATGTTCACCTGTACGAGTCCACAGCAGTTGTAATAGTGACACAGTGGAAAACGTGCTTACCTCGATTCTGGCAAGGACGGGTGCATTTCCTTTGTGGGCAAGTGGCAGCAGCATAGGGGGGACTTGGACGATCGCATCCGTGATTGAAAGGGGAGTGGAAATAGGAAATAAGGTAAGTTTGTACCTTATATCCTGTTACCGTTGACTCAGGTGTGGAGGATTTCCCACCACAGTTGCCTAAACGGAAAGGCTCATCGTAATTGACACGGCGGTAATAGTGGCAGCCACTTTTGCCTGGGACATCGTCGATGTGGGAGAGAAATCCTGGTGGTAGAGGCAGGACTCAAGCGTAATATCGTCTATGGACACGCCAACATCTAAATACAGCGGAGACGCCCAGTACCGCCAAGATCTAAATCAGGCCCTAAGTCTTCAAGAGCTGGGGAAATACCCTTTAGGTAGTGGTACACAAAATAGATTTGAATTGCATGCAGAATTCTCCAGTACCTGGCAAAATTTTTTAATTTTTATAAATTTGTAATTGACTTGAACGTCAAAATGACGTTTGAGAAGTTGCATTAGTTAAATCATCAGTTTCTAAGAAGTCTATCTCCAGTTTTCTGTAAATGCGCCAGATGAACAGAAGGTGTTGAGACTGACTACGGGTGTGTGCCCTTGCCCTGAGTGCCCAACTCTGGTACCCTGATGTTTATTCTGCCCCTGTCGATACACTAATTTACTGTGTGTGCATGGACCTAAGCATGCCCCTGACAATATGAGGTCCAGGGCCTGTCCAGTGACCTGGTGAGGTGCACCATGCAAGTCCTCATCTTGTACAAAGGACTTCTGTCCCCAATCTGGGTGTGCCACATAAAGCAGAGGTGGCGGCATAGTATCATTGGGAGGAAGGTTCCTTCCCTGAGGGATACAGGGGCTTGCAAGACTATTGTTGAGAGAAAGTATCTCAAACTCTGTGAGAGTCTCCCTAATGTCAATGTCACAGGCTTGGTATTCAGTGGGGATGACATGAAGTACATAATTGCTTGATTTGAGGTAGATATCAATAGCATTCAGCCATGGTAAGTGTTGAGATGAAAACGAAGCAAGGTAATGGATATATCTTGGGCAGTAATCTGATTTCTCCTAGTTTAGTACCAGGACCAGAAGCCTACATTGCTTCGACCAAGTCAGCTTTGTTGACCATAGCACAGACTACACCTAAATCTCAGGAAGAGAATAGGTCATCCCAGGTTTGCTAAGACCAGAGAATGGTAGCAAGTGGGTCAGGGCAGCCTCTGATAAGGCACAGGCCATAGCGTCCATCACCCTGGCTCCAGAAGGAAAGGAGAATGAGACACCAGATGTAAACCAGGTGTTGGTGTCTGGGCCACTGCCAGAGCTGCAGGATTTGTTACCAGCTGAAGGATCGCCTAGGCCCAATTCTGCCCAGCACCGGTTGAGCACCCTCCACTTGTGGGACTTCAGAAGAAAGCCCAGAAACACATTGGTTAGATGACATTCTATGGGCTGGGAGGATAGACTGTTTTACAGTGAGCCCGTGAACCCTGGGTCCTTCGCAGGGCACTTGGGCATAAAAAAGACCAAGGATAGGGTGGACTTTTTGCTCTACTGGTCAGAGGTGCACCAAGATGCAGAAAGGTTCTGTATCACCTGGCACTTGCAAATTGAGTGGTAACTCAGAACACCAAGGTCGGGAATTGGTGTAGTTGGTGTGTTTGATCCCTGACCATGCAGTATCAGGTAACAAATAAATTTTGGTTGTGGCAGACCATAACACCAGGTATTCAGAGGCGGTACCTCTGAGAAGCACCACTGCAAGCAGAAGCTAGTGATCTCCTAGGAATCTTTTCAATCAGGGATCAAACTTTATTTCCTCAGTCATGAGAGAGGTGTGGGAGCAAGCAGGTGTGACCTACTACTTCTCCATGGCGTAAGACCCACAAACCAAAGGTTTGGCGGAAAGGTTTATCAAGATCCTTCATAACAAGATGATAACTCTTCCAGAGAACTTCAGGAGAAATTGGGATCTTCTCCTGCCATGTCTCCTCTTCACCTACAGAGAAATTGCACAGATTGTGTAGTATTCAGTCCCTTCGAACATCTGTTTGGGCACCCAGTGCATGGCCAACTCACCTTAATCAGAGATAGAGATGGGAATGAACTTTAGAGTCTACTTATAAGGCTGTGAAATGAAAAAGGGATTTGTCAAGCACATGGCCACTCAAAAGAGTGTCCCGGCGCTATACGGAGTGCAGGGAGAAAAAGAGTGCTAAATATTAGTCTACGAAAAGCCAGGTAAGATTCTTTCTAAAAGGCCCCTCCCCTTCAATATTTTACACAGTTTTAAAGGGAGCTTATTCCAGGCTTGAGGTCCCAGAAGAGTGAAGGGTGGACCTCCAGCTTTAGAGAGATGGACTCTTGGGACTGTGGCCAGATGGTTGATCAAACGGCGTAAGTTTCTCTTGGGGTTGTAGCGGGATACTCTGGAGGACAGGCAGCCCGAACCAGAGTGATTCAGCACTCTGTGCATTAAGACGAGGGTTTTGAATAAGATGCCTTATTCACAGGAAGTCGATGCAGGTTCTGCAAATGCGGCGAGACTTGCACCAGTCTTAGGAGATTGAGTACAAGCCGAGCAACCTCATTTTGGACCTTTCACTATTCCCTCACCAGGTAATGTGGAAAACCTATGTATAAGGCATTGGCATAACCCAGCCTGGACATAACCAAGACCACTGTTATCCTCAGGGGGACAGAGAGGAAATGCAGAATATCTTTTGCCATAACCAAAAGCACAAAACACGTGCCAACTACATGTTGATTTGATTGTGAAAGGTCATTTGTTTATCAGTCTTAACACTCAGGTTTTTTACAGTATTAACGTGCAAGTTGGTCAGGGAGACCCCATCCAGCCAATGTACTTGCAGGTTTAGGTTGAAATTGTGTCAGAAACCGAGAAGCTCTTTCTTTTCAGTGTTACACTTAAGTTGGTTGGTATTCATCCAAAGAAAAACTGCAGATAGACAGGGTTTAATGGCATCTGGATCAATTAGCTCATCTCTCTTGAAGGAAAAGACAATCTGTGTGTCATCAGCATAAGAGATTATGTTGGCCCCAAAAGACTCGACCAATGCTGAAAGCAGAGTCATATAGATGTTAAACATTGTTGGGCTAAGGGCTGAGCCCTGTGGGACTCCTACTGAGACACCTCTGCTGCCAGACGAATAAGGGGGCAGCCAGACTTCTAGCTCCCTCTTTCAAGGAAGGATTTCATCCACTTCCAGGCAGTACCTCTAATGCCTATCTCCTGAAAGCGGGTGAGCTGCCTGGAATGGGGAATCGTATCAAACATTGCTGACAGGTCTAACAATACCAGGACTGCCCTTCTGCCCACTTCTAGAGTGTTTTTAATCAGTTCAGAGACTTCCAAAAGGTCAGCTCTGTACTAAACTTTTGCCTGAACCTGTTCTCACTGGGGTGTAATAACTCATTTGACTTGATATAGTTAAACAGCTGCCAATTAACAAACATTTCCACCAATTTTGACGGCCCTGGCATCAGAGAAATGAGCCTATAATTGTCTAGGACATTGGGGTCCGTATTAGGTTTTTTAAGGAGGGATAAACTTTTGGCCTGTTTCCAGCAGGACGGACTGTGGTGGCTGCCAACTACTTATTTAATAGGGAATTCATCACTGGGTTAATAACCTCCACTCTCAGAGCTAAAAGAAAGGGGAGCTGGGATCAGAGGGGGAGCCTGACTTAAGACTGAGAATGACCTCTCTAGTATCTTTCAAAGAGATCAAATTAAAGGAGGATAAAGAGCAGGACACATTATTTGGGCTCATGGCTGGACTAAAAGAACCAACTCCCAAAGACCCTGTTATCATTAAGCTGTTCTGAGTTTCCTGTATTTTTTTATGAACAAAAGAGGCCAGCTGTTCGCACCAGTTGGCCTAGGGATCCTTACTTCTGTGGTAGTCAACCGGATCTGTGAATTGTTTTACAATTTTAAAAATTTCTCTTGATTTGTCTTCTGCCCTTTCAATCCTGCCATTGTAGAATTCCCTTTTAGTAGAATTTATCAATGTCAAATAATTCTTACGTACCTTTGCTCTATCCTTGATGCTGTAATTTTTATGCCAGGCTCTTTCTGCCTTGTTACATATTATCTTCTCCTGTTTCAGGGCGTCATTGAACCAATCTTATTTCTACGTGGCCTGCGTCCTTGAAGGGGGGCCAATTTTTCCACAGAGGAACAAATCCAATTATCAGCCTCCTGAGCATCAGACTCAATTGACTCCAAAAGATTTGCCACTGTATTTTCCAGGGCACCCAGCAAGCTTTTTTGAATTATTCTGGAGCAAGGTCTAATTTGGCCTGAAGCAGGATGGTCGACAAAGCTACCATGATGGGAAGTGGCCCACTTAAAATGGATCAAGTAGTGATCTGTCCATGCTAGAGGAATAGGGAATCAGACAAACTCAAACTTTTATTGGAAAATACTAAATCAATAATATGACCTCCCTTATGAGTGGATTTTGAGACAAATTCTGAGAGGTCCAGTGGGGACATAATGTCTTTTAGGGTGATCATTTCTTTAACAGAAGGGCAGTCCCAATGAATGTTGAAGTCACCTAACGTGATAGAATGGGAGAAACGCAAAAGTGAATGAGGAATTGCCTCATTGTGAGAATTCAGGAAGGGACCCGCTGGTCCTGGAGGTCTGTAAATCAGAATGCCCTCCACCGACTGCTGAGCATTCAATGAAAGACAGAGGACCAGCACCTCTGCTTCAATTAAGTTAGTTTCCGGAAATAGGCGTGCTTGTAAGTGATTGCAATACCCTCTCCTCTCCTATTAGCGCGGTCAATGTTCTGCACCTTATAGCCAGAAGGAATGGCCATTTCCATAACTGGTTTAGATGAAGCCGACAGCAGCCAAGATCCAGAAATAAATAGCAGATTTGGGGCCAGACGTACGACCCTATTTTGCATGCGCAAACAGGTTTCGACCCGTTTGCGCATGCAAAATGTGCAAGGGCTATGTACCATTCCTAAATAGCGAGTCGCAATTCATTTGCGACTGGCTATTTAGGAATTGCGAGTCGCTATTAGGAAGGGGCGTTCCCTTCCTAATAGCGAACGCACCCCATGTATGAATGTTTTGCGACCACAATTGCAGTCGCAAAACACTCGCAAATTACCACCCTCTTCAAGAGGGTGGTAATGGAGTCGCAAATGGGAAGGGGTCCCCAGGGGACCCCTTCCCCTTTGTGACTGGCCCCCCCAAAAAATTTTAAGGGCAGGCAGTGGTCCCAGGGACCACTACCTGCCCTTAAAAAATGAAATGAAAAGTTTCATTTGATTTTTTTTCAAATGCATCCCGTTTTCCTTTAAGGAAAACGGGCTGCATTTAAAAAAAACTGCTTTATTTAAAAGCAGTCCCAGACATGGAGGTCTGCTGAGCCCAGCAGGCCACCATCCCTGGGAGTGCACGCCATTCCCAATGGGGTCGCAAATTGCGAGTGGCTCATGAATATTCATGAGCCTCGCAATTTGCGACCCCATTGGGAATCGCAAACAGTGTCTCAGACACTGTTGTGCATACCAATTTGCGAGTCGCAAATGCGACGCAATTTGTGAGTCGCAAATTGGCGGGTCGTACATCTGGCCCTGGGTCTCTCATTAATGAGGAGGTCATGTACAAATACTGCATGATTTTGAAGGGATCGCATGTTAATCAGAAATGCTTTTACAGATCCTTTACCTTTAGTGGGGGAGGGATCTGAAGGGAGTCCCTCATTGAAATAGGTGACTTTGTCTCAAAGACAAAGCAGCAGAGGGTGCAAATAGAGGGATTGCACACCTCGTGAGGATTCATTTTCATGTGGCAGATAATAGAAGTATTGAGGACTAGTAAATCAACTGTTGAGTAGGTAATTCTTACCCTTTTAAAATGGGCACAGTGACTGCTGCGGATCACCTCTGGGATGCTGACAGGCATGCCTTTGGCTCGCCTTCGGCGGTCCAGCAGCACGTCCACGCTTTGTGCATGATTAAGTAGAGAGCCAAGGAATGGGAAAAGCAAATGCCGTCCACCCACTCAAACAACTGGAGCGGGGAACGTAGCCATCACGATGGAACTAGACCGCCACCATCACAATAACATAGTGAAATATCACTGCACTTCAATGTCCCAAAAACAGCACCATAAAAATCCCCCAAAAACAGCCTGCTACAGGACATCAATAAAAAGTTAAAACTATTAAAAAATACAAAGAAACTAATATTTTAAAAGTATCTGTAAATGTCTACTCACGCTCCGTGTCCACTCTTTGTGTATGATTAAGTAGGGGAGTTTGTGGTGGACTATGTGACTGGCCTCAGGAAGTAAATGGCACAATACAAGAGTCAGGCAAAGAATTACCTTGAGGCAAGTCAAGAGCTTACGAAGATGTGGTATGATCAGAAAGCAACAAACCAATCTAATGGTTGATGACAATGAAGGATGAGAATCCGAATTTGCTGGTCGATCTCACCACAAGATCTAGATTTCACAGTGAAGAACAAAGCTGGAACGACTCATGAGAATGTAAATGGACAGGGCGTTACCACGCAAGATGGCCGACCGGCAGCTCTAGAGGAGAGCTCCCTGCCCTGACATATAATTCAGCACCATCCTGCCGTTTTACACAAGCTTCCCTGCTTTTTGGTAGTGTTGCTCAATGCTGTGGCCAACAGGGACCCCCCTGAGTCTCTTTGCGGCCTGGTAGCACGGCCACAGGGGTGTATATCCCCTATACCCGGCATGCCCTGTCAGCCTGGGATGATGTTGCCTCGGGAGCCATGGAGGCCGCATGTGACGGGCAGTGGCTGGTGATAACTGCTGTGGCCATTGAGGTGGGTCCCGCGCCTCGGCCCGGCTCCCCCCTTATTTCCTGGACCTTATATTGACTGACCTTACCTGCAGGCGAGAAGGCCGCAACTGAGTCACTGGGGGACCTGTGGACCGTGGTATCGCTCTCCAGCGGCCAGAACAAGATGGCCCGGTGTTGCAGCTGGGTCTCATGGCCTCAGGAGAAACCTTTTTTCCCTTTGTCTTTGCTGTCCCTCCCTGCACAGCCTGGGGGATCTGCGCGTACAGCGCCTTGGAGGATGCGTTTGGAGTGTGACAGCTACTAGTGTGTGTGGCAGCCTGGTGGTAGGTCTTACGCCTCATTCCCGCTCTGCCTTTTTTTTGTCCTTAGACCACAATTGGACTTCTTTTGCCTGGTGGGAAGCAGCCCTGACTCTTGGAGAAGCATGAACCGGTCGAGCGCCACAAAAGGCCTCGCCGGCAGAGACAGATTGTCGGGGCTAAAGCCCAAACACAGCTGGGCTCCCCCTGCGGAGCCTGACTGGAGGCGGCCAAGAGGTGATGGCCGGTGGTGGAGTGCCCATTTCCCAGCCTGGGTTCTTTGCCTTGGGGGCCCTCATTGCATTTAGCGCTGTGCTTATGGCTCTCCAAGATGAACCGCAGACTGAAGTAGCTGGGAGGGCCTGATGTAGAGATTAAGGTGTGTGGGTGCGCACTGAGGCCTTGCTGCTTATTTTCTAGATGCCGCAACTCCTTCAGAGGCTGGGGTGCTGGCGGTGGGCCCCCCACCTATGGTTCCTGGTGTGGGCTTGTGCTTTGGCTGCCTGGACTGTGTATGTTTGTCTGGCCCCGCTCTCAATACGGAGGCTGCTGGACTGGCTGTGGGCCCCTGACCCTTCGTGCTTGAATCTGTACTGTGACTCACTACTTGCTCGAGGGGCGCTTGTTTGTTCGTGGGGTGCCCCACATCTGCTATGCCTCAGGCTGCTGTTCTGGCTCTTAACCACCCACAATGCTGACAGCACAGGGAGCGTCTGACTGAGAGTGGAGCAGCATCGGAGTGCGGCTGGCATCCGCCTGATGCGGCAGTGTGTGAACCGGCGCGTGCACTTTATTGAACGGGATGTACTGGGGTTCGCGATCTGCCTTAAGATGGTTAAGAATAAAGCACAAAGGGGAGCCCAGTAGTTGAAGATAGACCAATACACTGCAGGCGGTGCAGGTGGCAACCAACCAGCTTTTGCTGGAGGGGGACTGGACGACCCACAGGGCCCCACAGGCGCAAAGATTTTGGCGGTGATTGAGGATTCCATTGCCAGTGTGTAGGCCAAGATAGACTCGGTATCTATGAATGTCAATCTGCTGGGCGCTGATCTGCATAAAGTGGCTGAGAGATCACTGGAGACCAAACAACACATTACAAAGCTCTAGGAAGAAGTGAAGGCACTCCAGTCCACTGGTGCTACCCTGACAACCCAGACACAGTGGCTTGAGATGCGAGCGGAGGATGTGGAGGGTCACTCCTGGTGCTGTAACCTGCGGTTTATGGGGTTTCCTGAGGACGCTGAGGAGACGTACCCAGAGCTCTTTCTAGAACAATGGCTCCGGGGGATGCTCTTGGGCACTGCCTTGTCAAATGTCTTGGTAGTGGAACTCACACACACTAGCCCTAGTGTTAAACTAGGGAAGGGAACTAGAGGCACAGGGCCTAGGGACGAGCCAGCCTCCTATATAGCATTTAGACACAAATGGGGCTGTCCCTAGTTGGGATTCCTACAGGTTCCTACAGAGTCTCTAGAGATGCAAGTCCAATGGGGGCATCTCACAAAAAGTGAAGGACTGGCCTCACACACCACCTGGTGTCATGCTTCATCATAGGCCGTCCTCGCCCTCTAAAAACTCCGTTTGATAGAGGGCGGGCATACACCTGAAGACGGGGATGCACTTCTAAAACTAAGAAGTGGCCCGTGAATAAGTGAAAGTGTGATTTAAAAAACATTAAACTTGTCCCCAAGTAATTTAATTAAGGGGCAAATGTATGGTATTAAAAGAAGTGAACGGTAATATGGGAATTCATTATCCCTTTACCGTAAAAAGTGGTCAACATGTTTCTGCTCTGCGTCCCAGATGGGTACATAGCATTCGTCAGGACCAGGATGAATAATGGGCTCCACCTTTCTACACAATGTGTATGAAAGAGTTACCACTCTAAAAACCGGGGGTGAAGATAACTACTCCCCATGTAGTGCAATATTAAAAATTGAGAGTATCTGTAGGTAAATAGGAAACAAAAAAACAAACAAACCGGACGTGTAAGTATGATAAATGCACAATATGCTGTACGTATAACACCACACATTATGCTGCGCGTGGTGGGGTCTAAGTGAAACACGTGTCAGTCATACGTGTTCGCACTTCTTAAAAACACTTATTTCTACTGCTTACCCAAGGACACTATCCTACTTAATCCATGGGAGGTCGAGGGTGGAAGGGCCTACTGTGGCTTTTTCTGAAAAAACACAATACACGGAAGCATAGGCTACTTAGATTGTGGCCTATTTCAAAACATATAAAACATACATACAAACATTCATACACGTGCATTGTATTGAGTACATGCACATTGGGCGTTAACAATACGCTTCTACATTTACCCATGACACTCATACTGTCATTTTCAGCGCTTCCAGCAGTCTCATCTACGATCGTCCGCTTCGCCTCCCCGCCGGTAAATGATGGTGTGTGGGGAGCGAGTTTTTATACTCATGCGCGCTGGCTCTTTCGTAACTAATTGAAAGATAATTGTTACCGCCTGTGCAGGTTCCGGTGTACGCCTGGTTAACTGCCTGGTTGCCTGTTCTTGGGCGAAAAGATCTAGTGGGTGGACTCTATCTGGTAGCACGCCCATAACACTGAAGGGCGCGTGCGCTAACCTCGCTACACCGCTCTCCTCCCCTTGGGTGAGAGACACGTGGTGATTAACAGTGCGCAAGTAAAAAACACGAATCCGCTTGTATATAGCGGTTCGTATTGTTTGCTTATTGCGCATGCGTGTTAGTAAAAACAGATCATTTCTAGGAGATAATACTGAGATAATACTGTCAAATGCCAGGGGAACACTACATCATGGTAAAAGCACGAATCCGCTTGTATATAGCGATTCGTATTGTATGCTTTCAAATACCAGGAGAACGACGGATCGCATAAAGTGATGCGGACCCTTCTGTGTGTTTGCAGTAAGCACACGTGCAAAAGATAAGAATTGTGAAAATGCACCGTTCATAGTGCCTCACAATAAATCACCTTAGGTTAATCAGTTGCCAGATATTGTGGTCGTGTCTCAATACATGAAGTCATTACTAATCACCTCCTGTTTTAACGGCAGGCCATAAGAGGAAAACATTTGGTTTAAGAGTGGTTGTGTTATATTAATATTTTAGGGTCAAAAAGTACATATATCTTTTTACAGAGTTAGAACAGTTGGTATAACTCTGTATTACTATGACCATGGTGAAATTAAATGTTCCACTTGCTAAAGCAAAACTTGCTTACACCACTCTACAACGACTGACTGATGGTAAACAGTATATGTATTGTTAGTTCAGCGGGATAGTTGTAGCCATGGTATTTCGTCATTGAGCCCTGTATCCCATGAGCACAACCGGTAAACCCAGCGTTGCTCCCTGACATGTAGTTGTTGGCTTATATCTGTTTTCTGTTTCCTCATTACCTCCATGACCACCCATCTGAGATCTGATTCTGTGTGATTCTTTTCAAGAAAATGCTTGGTCAATCTGGTGTTAGATTCTTTGCACCGAATTGTGCTACGGTGTTCATTAACTGTTAATCACCACGTGTCTCTCACCCAAGGGGAGGAGAGCGGTGTAGCGAGGTTAGCGCACGCGCCCTTCAGTGTTATGGGTGTGCTCCCAGATAGAGTCCACCCACTAGATCTTTTCGCCCAAGAACAGGCAACCTGGCAGTTAACCAGGCGTACACCGGAACCCGCACAGGCGGTAACAATTATCTTTCAATAGTTACGAAAGAGCCAGCGCGCATGAGTATAAAAACTCGCTCCCCACACTCCATCATTTACCGGCGGGGAGGCGAAGCGGACGATCGTAGATGAGACTGCTCGAAGCGCTGAAAATGACAGTAAGAGTATGAGTGTCATGGGTAAATGTAGAAGCGTATTGTTAACGCCCAATATGCATGTACTCAGTACAAGGCATGCACGTGTATGAATGTTTGTATGTATGTTTTATATGTTTTGAAATGGGCCACAATCTAAGTAGCCTATGCTTCCGTGTATTGTGTTTTTCATAAAAAGCCACAGTAGGCCCTTCCACCCTCGACCTCCCATGGATTAAGTAGGATAGTGTCCTTGGGTAAGCAGTAGAAATAAGTGTTTTTAAGAAGTGCGAACACGTATGACTGACACGTGTTTCACTTAGACCCCACCACGCGCAGCATAATGTGTGGTGTTATACGTACAGCATATTGTGCATTTATCATACTTACACGTCCGGTTTGTTTGTTTTTTGTTTCCTATTTACCTACAGATACTCTCAATTTTTAATATTGCACTACATGGGGAGTAGTTATCTTCACCCCCGGTTTTTAGAGTGGTAACTCTTTCATACACATTGTGTAGAAAGGTGGAGCCCATTATTCATCCTGGTCCTGACGAATGCTATGTACCCATCTGGGACGCAGAGCAGAAACATGTTGACCACTTTTTACGGTAAAGGGATAATGAATTCCCATATTACAGTTCACTTCTTTTAATACCATACATTTGCCCCTTAATTAAATTACTTGGGGACAAGTTTAATGGTTTTTAAATCACACTTTCACTTATTCACGGGCCACCACTTAGTTTTAGAAGTGCATCCCTGTCTTCAGGTGTATGCCCGCCCTCTATCAAACGGAGTTTTTAGAGGGCGAGGACGGCCTATGATGAAGCATGACACCAGGTGGTGTGTGAGGCCAATCCTTCACTTTTTGTGAGATGCCCCCATTGGACTTGCATCTCTAGAGACTCTGTAGGAACCTGTAGGAATCCCAACTAGGGACAGCCCCATTTGTGTCTAATTGGTAGTGGAACTGCCACCGCTGCCTGGAGGGTCACCAAGAACTATCATTGCCATACTCCTTAATTATAGAGACAGCGATACTATATTGCAGACGGTTCGCCAGCAGGGGGATTCCTCCTTAGAGAACTGTGTCATACGGATCTTTCCGGACTATATCCAGCATGTACAGCAGAAGCGGAAAACATTTTGGGGAGTTAAGCAAAAGCTGAGAGCTATGGGGTTGCAGTACATGTTGTTGTACCCCGCCAAGTTGAAGGGTTGAAGGTCCTCCATGAGGGGCTGTACCATTTATTTGTGACCCCCAGGAGGTCTGGGACTGGTTGGACATCCCGGGTGACGGCAGGATCCAGGTGCTTGGTGCGAGGGAGCCCTTTGACTGGTCGCCACGAATGAGCAAAGTTCACCATTCAGTCCTGCCTAGTCGCGGCTCCTCCGCTAAGGCGGAGGTGCATCGTCCTACTGCTTTGCAGCAGTGTAAATAAAGGGAATTTTTTTTTAATTATAATAACTCGATGTTATTATCATTTTATTTTTTTCCTGCTGCTGCAGCTTTGCGGGGCAGGGCAGGGCTGCTGTGCTCACAGAGCAGGGGGAGGAGTGGTGGGCACTCTGTAAGTGCGCATGAATGTTTGGCTAGCCGTCCTGGGCCGGCCAAACAGTCATGTGCACTTTGCATGTTCTCCACCCAGACTGCATTACAGCCTTGGTGGAGGACATGCCCAGGCTTCCAGTCCCCGTCTGAGCGCCGAACCCTGGTGCTCAGACCAATCACAATGCTGCATTGCAGCGTTGTGATTGGCTTAGGGGAACCTGAGTGCTTCCTGTTCTGGCTGGACACGGAGAAGAGACGGAGGAGAGAGGTGGCGATCAGGTACGTTTTTTACCCCCTTCTTATACCCGCCTCACCACCCCCGATCTGTGCTGGCCGCCACTGGTCCTACCTCCTCTACTTGTACAGTGGGAAGGGTGTTCAGTAGCTCCTACCAGCGAAGCAGGTGGCCATAGTGGCCTGGAGAAGAACTACTAGATGTAAAGGGTTGGACTGGGAAGTTAACGCTGGAGACTCAGCTCTGGGAGGGGACATGGATGTGCAAATTGAGGAAACTTAGGGGGTTTAGGTCCTGGGACTTGCTGGGAATCTCCCGGATGGACAGTGGTCTAATGCCCTTCTCCTCCCTTCATAGAGATTATCATATGAGTTCCAAAAGAGATTATCATATGAGTTCCAACCAATACTTTAAAAAAATGCCCAGTTGAGTCATGCTTGGCAGGCAAAGGGCTTGGAGAGCTGGATCTGCCTTAGTAACCCTTTCTGATGGCGGACTGCTCCTAGAGGAGTTACCTTTGAAGACTATCTCCCGTACCTGTAAAACTCTCGATAACAATATGCCAGACACACTGCTTAAGCTGAGAGTTCGCTAGGGGGAGGACTTGGGGGGAACTTGAGAACGTGCATTAGGAGGCGGCTCTGATGCACCCAAGGGAGGTCGCCATAAAGTCCCAGTTGCGCTTGATCCAACTCAAAATTCTGTACCGAATCTATTATGATAGGGACTGTCTGTATCGCATGGGGAGGGCTGCGTCCCTGGATTGTCTGCAGTGTGTGGTGGCTTGGGGTGCTAATGTTCTTACGCTTTGCAGCTACCCGGCCATTCAGGAATACTGGTCACGGGTGGTTGTTCAACTCAGTAGGGTGTTGGGGGAATGCATCCAGCTTGAGCCCAAATATGTTCTCTTGGGGGTCCCGGGAGATGTAGGCGTCCCTAGGGCGAAGCTCCTCTTTTGCAGCCTGTGGCCTTTGGTAGCCAAGCGTGATATAGTGCGTCATCGGGGGCCGACTGTGCGAGAATGAAGGTCGGGATGGACCTCTCTCTACATGGTGGCAAAAAAGGTTACATATAGAAGTAGAGGTTGCCCACGCAAATTTTTCAAGGTTTGGGGGAGTTGGTTGAAACATTATGACATACAGTTCCCTGCCGAAGTGGCAGAAGCTTCTGCCTGAAATTTATTGTGCATGTGGTGCCATCTTGTGAGTTATCGTCTCTTATCCTATTGCATTATGTTACTGTAGGCATGTACCAGTTCTGTGTGGAGGGCTGCCTCTGTGTACCCACCTTCTCCTTTGTTGTAGGGTATGTTGTTGCACCCTTCCTGTTGCTCGTTATATGCATATTAAAAATAAAGATAAAGATATTTTTTTTAAAAAGAGTTCGGAAATGGAAACCAATTTTGTTGATTCTATGACTAGACTTCTCCAACTGGTGAGTAAGGATCCAGGTGGTCAGATATGGGTGAGGCTTCATTTTGATTAGGAATGCCCCCTGCATGGTATACAGGTGTATTCTTCTGTCCTAAGTGTCCAACGACTTGTGAATCTGGTATCCTCATTTTTATTTTGTCTCTAGCGTGTGCACAGAAGCCTAGGCATGTCCCTATCAATGCAAGGTCTTGGACCTGTCCTGTGACCTGAAAGTATGCACCAAGCATGCCCTCATAGTGGGCAGAGGACTACTGTCTCTGTTCTAGGCGCAGTACATAACTTGGTGGTGGCAACATACCCTATCTTGTGATTTATAGAGTGGTCAGACCTTTTATCTGTCATAGAGAGTGTGGACTACTATTGTGTGTGCCTCAAAGCGTCGTGCTGACATCATGTGTATGTCGAGCTCTTGTTTATGTATGGTGAGACTGTGATACATGTGTGGTACTAAAAGAGTGTTTGTGTGTGTGCACACACCAGTGGGATCCATGTTGGATGCCCCTGATTTACTATGTCACAAAGGGCTGCAGGACAGGTTCCCAAGACAGTGGAATTATTCTGCCTGTATTCATGTGGCTGGATAGTGGCGATCCAGAAACTGAAGTAGCGAGGATGGAGATAGGGTTACCTTTGGAAATTCCGGGAAGACTTTGCTAGCGGGAACATGCTGATTAGTTTTTCCTGAGCTCTGCCGTTTGGTGGAGGGAAGGGGCGAATGGTGGGACTGCCGTTTCTGTTGTTCTAGGTGAGGAAGTTTCTCAGTCTGGCCTGCCCTTTTATCTGTCCTTTTTTACTGTTTCGGAAAGGCTGATGACAGCCAGGTACAGGGATCTCACATTTCATTGGGCTCATCTGGTGGGTGCTCCTGCTCGAGACTTGCGCAAAGTAAGACGCGCGGAGGGGCTTGAAACTTTGTACCTGAAATAAACTAAAATACGATCACGTGACGAGTTCTGTGTCTAACCCCTCTAGGGGTAACGTTGATAATCTGCACTTGTGCCTAAGACGTGCCTCTGCCACTAAACACCGGGGGCTTTAGCATCTAGATTTTACCTGGGTTGGGAGAGGACGTTAGGGTGGGAGAGTGTAGCGCCACCTGAAGAACGGAACTAGAGACTAAATGGATTGCTTAGTATTTAGTTCTGTTGTGTAATTGACGGGCTTGCTTTCACTAAAAGACAAGCATTGGGCTGGAAATTGAAGTTATTGTGTCCGCTGGTTAATTGTCGAGCTCAGAGTTCTTATCCTCCACACTGCCTCCCTAAGAAGTTTTGGACTGCTTGCCCCAGAAAGTCAAGTGGAGAATGGGTGGTACATGGGCCAGTTTGCAGAACCATAGTAGGAGGGACGCCAAGACACCAATTGCAAACGACGTCAGCCACTACTTTTGCGGCTCAGTAGTCCCGGTATGCCCTGTTTCCTTACCAAACTGGATCTGACTGAAAGGCTTTCTTGATATTCCTTCACAGAAGCTTGCGAGACTTTATTGCGTGAGCTATTTGTTTCTGTTAAGTGAAACCTTATTGAATATGAAATAAATGTTTTTCATGGGGAATTAAGGAATTACTTGGTGGTCCATACGTTCATTCCTTTGGTTGGGGGATGGGTACCTCATCTTCCAACATCTCGTTTATCTATCATTTACTTAAAGAAAGCTTCCTTCCATCTAATCCAGGATGTCCAGAGAGCACTTGTTTAGGGCGTAGATATGATGCGCTTTCCACTTTGGGGAGGAGTTTGGTATGATCAGCTTAGAGTGAGAGTAGTAACTCCCCAACATGGCTAAGAAGTTAAATTATTTTGGATCCGTTGTGCATGGTATCAAATTATGTCAAGCTAGCCTAAGTGTTTTGTGGAACACATTAAGTATTGCTGGCGGTTTCATAATGATCCCTTGCCTGCAAATCCAAGAACAAATGAACCTCATGATTTTCTGTGCACACTGTGAAAAATCACGTGTATTTTAGTATTTGCCAAGATGTTCAGTTATGCCAATTAGCATTCAGAAGTTTGTGAATACAGACTTATTTTATCCCATCCCATCTTCTCTGAAAAAGTCCTGTTATTATGCAGTGCAAAACATGTAAATCTGTGAAAGATTTTAGGTTCAAACGAAGTTTATACAGGCAATACTGTTTTTGCATTTGGGGTTTTAGTGTGTAGCATTAGTCAGTACATGGCATTGTGGAGCACCACAGCAGTGAGCATGTGTCTGTGTGGAATGGCATTAGTGTATGTGAAATGACAAAAGAGATCCTAAGGCATCGTGTAGCACAGCACAAGTTTGTAAGTGTCAGTGTAGTAGTGAACATGTGGTGCAGTCTGTTCGTGCAGCAGCAATTATGCAACTGGCTGTTTGACTCTTTACCCTTTTATTGGTCCACCTAGTCAACTGGGCTTCACCAAAGAGGATGCTAACAAATTAACACACACCTGTTTTTTCGAGAGTCGCCATGGTCTCTGCATTAATTGTGTTGATAGTTGAAGCAGGTAGTTCCATCGAGATTGTAGTGAAATAGCTTGTGAAGCACACTGTCACTGATGGTCTTATCCTTAGGTAAGGAAAATGGTATCTGTTTTGTTCAGCTACTGATCTCTTTCTCTCTTTCTTAGCCAGCTGTTTGGCAGGAACGTATTACCATGGCCAGATGGAGCTATGCATCACCTGCCCACCAGGAACCTACCAGGAGAAGGAGGGACAGCTGGCTTGTGACCTCTGCCCTGGAAGTGATGCTTATGGCCCAGTGGGAGCCACAAATATAACAACATGTGCTGGTATGCCTGCTGACTCTTTGCTTAGATCAGTGCAAGTAGGTGCATACTATGGCTCTACATCTCTTGAGGCAGACTCATTCTGTGTGGTGGTCAAAGATGGGGTTGGAGTATAGTTCGTGTGGTGCTCATTGCAGCCCTGTTGTGCTTGTTCTCAGTTAGAAAATGTGGACATTTTTATGTTTGGAGCCCCAGTTTCCTTTCCTAGGATTGCCACAGTTCTCGGTTTGTAGATTCGCCAGCACTTGATATTTCATAGAGTCAAATACTTGAATATTCCTTGTTGTCAGGCATGATGGCCTTCTGTTCAATAAAACAATTCAGTACCTTTGAAAACAGCCATGGACTACAAATAGTCTATCTACCTCATTGTATGACCCAACCCGTAGCTGGTCACGTGGAGAGACACTGAGAGGTTCCAACTGTCAGATTTTCTACTGCACGCCAATGTGAGGAAATCCTTGGACCTCTCATGATTTAGACATTTATGTCTTCTTTTAGACAACTGTTTTTGATTTTTTGGGTGGGAAATAAGGCCAATGCCGGTACATTAGCATTCTTTGCTTCCTCTCATATGTCTCAATAGCTTTGGAAATGGCTGAGAAGTATTTGAAGGAGTCATTCTTCAAAAAGGGCATTGCCTGTGGAAAAAGAAAGATTTACATCGAAGACAGGTACACCTTTTGCATTTTATGTCTACACATGACTCGATGATTTGCAACTTCTGCGTCACCTACTAGAATACGACTCTTAAATACAGGGAGAAAAATGGCTCTGGCAGTTCTTGAAGAGGAATAGTCTGCTCCTCATAGTTCTGCTCTAAAGAGGACGAAAGTGAAGCCAGACTTGAAGGCTTTTAAAAAGAAATAATCACCAGCAATATCTTGGGAGACAAAATGACCCTCTGCGTTAGTTTATAGGGTGCAGTCACCAGGTCTGTCATGATTATCAGCAGCAAAGGAAAAATTGCTAAATGCTTTAACAATTGAGTCATCCACCCCAAGAAAAAGAAGAGGTCTCTTTCTTCTGACAAGACTCAATTTCTAGTCACAAATCATAAAAAGGCTTCCACAACTTCATTGGTTGATAAGGACAGCTTGCCATTATGTCAACTAACCATCTGCTGTGCCTTCGTCATTGGCACCAGCAGAAGCAAGTCCATCTGCTACAGCGCACATACATGCTTTACAGTTGGCTGTGCCATTCCCTATGCCAGAGAGGGAACTTATGGCTTGTGCAGTACTGCTTCCTCATTGGCTGCTAAAAAGGAAAAGCAGCCGTCAAAACCTGACTCTTCAATGGTACACCTTCATGTACTACATCTATGGTTATGGTGCTTTTGGTAATGCTTTCAGCTACATATCAGCCATCGACTGTGCAGTTGACACTGTCAATTGAATTGCCTTTGGTTCTTTCACAATCTATTCCGGGTGTGGAATGAGCACAACAACTGGCTTTTACAACTGCTAGGACTGCTTTAACGTTGTTTACTATCTCTCCAGTACCCCAATAGTTCTGCCTAAACAATCTCTCATGGTGTGTTAATTGAATATCATCATGCCACCTACTGATCTTCTCCATGAGTCAGTGTTTAGCTAAGGTGATCAAGATTCAAGATGAGGGCGAAGACTAAGTGGTGTCCATTTTCAGTCCTGATAAGAATCATGTAGACCAAGAAGCAACCGATCCTGATCAACTTAAAATTCATTATATTTCTCATGGCTCTGAAGATGATGCTGATGATGATATTGGACTACTTGTGGGGGCGAGGGGCAGGGCTCTTTAACATGAAAAAGTCTTCCATATCAGTTAATATTGTGACGGTTGTAAGAAATACAATGCCCTGGATTCTACACATACATTTTTGGTAAATCAGACCAAGAAAGACTCAGTTGCGTCAGGTGCAGCTCAAAGAAGATCACAAAAATCTCTCTGTACCTGGCAGGGTCCCACTGACAGTATACCCATATTTGAACTAATGGCTAATCAAAGCACCTTCTTTCTGCCAGGTGAGACAATCAGTCTAAAGGACTGTACAATTTCCAGCATAACTAGGTCTGGCCATCAACCAGAAACAGTCCACTCGTTACCCTGTGATAGACATATATTTCCTAATGGAAGAATACTTGCAAATGAACGATCAGTTTATCCTTCCCAAAAAAGTGATGAAAAACTATTAGTGTTTGCCTTGCGTACTCAGTGCCAGCATGACATTATTATAACAAAGAGTTATAAGGCTGCATGTCTTTGTGTAGCCGCCTGTTGCCACAGTGTTGATGAAGAATGAGAACAATTCAGGGAGAATTAAATACACATTGGATGTTGGAGATTGGGAGACAGTGTTCTAGCCAACCCTCAAGTGAAGGCATCTCTTCAGTAGTAGAATATAACACAGAACATATTCGTAAAACAGAATATGTTGGCAACCAAACCACAAGTGTTCCTCACAAAAATGGTTCCTCAACAAAATTAGGGCACTCACTAACAGATCCTGCATGTTCGTGCATTGTGGTCTACATAGGAGTCTGCTTTGCACATACATCTTTAGGAAGTAAGTGTGATCTGGTTAGCTGTAAGAATTTTCCTATGTCCTGAGGAGAATAGACAAGTGATGGTCAGACCACAATACTACTACAGTGCTCTTCATCATAAAACATGATGGAACAAAGTCCAGTCAGCTATCCATGAAAAGAGAACATTTCTGCAGAATATGTTTCAGAAACAAACAGCACATGCACAGATGTTTTTATCAGACAAGTGACGGTGAACCACAAATGGCAGTTGAACGACAGACAGCTTTATTTACTATTTCAGAGATATGGAACTCCTTAATGGCATCTGCTTATGATGAGTCACAACAGCAGACGCCCTCTATTCACCAGTAGGTGGGCATAGCCAGGATCCCCGGGAGGCCTTTAACACAGAATTTACAGGTACATTCATGTGTTCATTTCCACCAACTCCCTTGATCCCAAGAGTGCTTTGCAAGGTTACGGTGGAGCATTTCATGGTGATACTGATAGCACCTACGTGGCCCAAGCACCATTGGTTTTCCTAGTTATGGGAGATGTCAGCAGAAATACTATTAGAATTCAAACTGGATCCTTATCTTCTTTCTCAGGACACATAAAAAAGACTCCAACACATTCCTTGTAGCTGGACATAGAGTTTGGTAATGTACGAATCCTGGTTGACTGCAAACAAATATTTCAGGCAGCCAGAGCACATTCTACTCTTATGATCTACGAGCTGGAATTAACCTGATTCATAATGTAAACCGCTAGTTCCATTAAAGATGGCTCCACATCAGTTTCTTCATCGATTATTCAAATGTCTAAGGTGGGGCTAAAATACTCTTCTTTAGGAGTCTACCTTTTAGCAATGTCACATATCTCTAAAGAACAAGTCAGGCATCTTATTTTCAACAAGGACCATTAAAGAGTTTATGAGCAAGCCCATCTGTTCTATTCCTGTGTTGACCTGATCTCTATCTTCATGACAATTCAGCACAGTGCTAGAAACTTTAATGAAAACTCTATGCGAACAGATTTATAAAGCAACAAAACATCACCTATCTGATACATATGTACTATTCCTCGGGTGACTGAATCTCCACCTTCATAACAACTCAACACAGTGCTAGTAGCTTCAATTAAAACTCTATTTGAACAGATTTATAAAGCAAAAATACATCACCGGTCCTTTGAAGATAGCTTTTCTGCTGGCTATCACATCAAGAAGAGTCAGAGAGCAAGAAGCCTTTTCCACAAAGGAGCCTTTCTTACAGGTCTATTCTTAGAACTTATCTGAAATTCATGCTCAGGGTTCAATCATCATTTGTTTAGAGGAGCACGTTTGTTTACTGATCTGTCCTCCAGTGTAGCCAGCTGAAAGTTCATTACACTGCTTCGATGTTAAAAATTTGCTTAAAGTTGTACTTGCACAAGACAAAGAAACTCAGACAGTCATTCCAGCTTTTTGTATCCTTTAGTCATGTGAATAAAGGCAGTGCTCTGTGAAAGCAAAGTATATCTGTTTGGATTATCACGTGAATTGTTTAGTCTTATGTTCAAACGGAAAGAAAGTTAACTGATAATGTAAGAGGTCATTCATCCAGAGGCATGGGGCTACATCAGCTCTCTTTCCAGTGCTTTCTCTAAGAAGAAATTGCAGAGCAGCTCCATGGAGGAAGACACATTCCTTCACCATTCACTACTGCTTTGGAGTAGTCTCATTTTTGCTTACCATTATGCTGTTATACTACAGATACTGCTTTGTTAGTCTGCATTTAAACATGTATCTATGACAGATGCAGTGCTAGAGAACAAAACGTAAAATCTTTCAAAGACTTAATACTCCCTTGTCCCCTTTCATCAAGCTTCACCTTTTGCACTATCTAAATGCGCTTTGAAACTCTGGCTGTTAGATCCTCTGGGGGGAGTAATGCTCACTTTCTGTCAGCCTGATTGGCCAGAGTGTGGATCATGACATAAAGCAAATAGACTACATGTACTCCATGGCTATTTTCAATGTTATTGAAGTTCTTTATTGAACATTGCTGTATAAGGCTGCCTACTGAAAGTTTCAAGCGTGACGCTGGGAAGTATTCAAGTATGCGAATCAATGAACAATAACAGTGCTGAAAAACTGTAGTTACAAGTATGTAACTTTTTCATATGATACACTGTACTTCCTCTGTGTGTGCAATAAATAAATGGAGATAAGTACTACATGGCAAAACATGCTTGTGTATTTGGGCAAAATGATTCAATTTTCTATGATGGACAGAGAAGTCTGCCTAATAGAAAATGTCCTCCAGTTAATGATTCCTATCAATTCAATTATTCCAAAATATAAGACCTGTCACAGGGAAAACAGAATCCTTGTTGACCATTTTATTCAATTTATATCTATCTGCCGTTCCTATGGTTATGTTTTTTTTTACCATCTTATGCTGCTCTCCAACACTAGGATAAATTCAGCATTTTAGGCACATCTTTCATTTTGTCTGGTAAGGAACATTTTGGTCCTCAGTAGGAAAGGTAGATGTGTTCTTACCTACTTTTTCCCATCTGGATGTGCTTTGTTTTTATTGCTTTTGTATTATTAGATTACAGCAAAGGAGAACAAAACAAACCTTTCTTACTAGAGATATGGTACCTGTCCAGAGATGTTACCAAACAGAGGTAGACATTCTTAGTGTTTGACAGACATGGTTCTTGACACTGAGTTAATAATCCACCATAGAAAGGTGGAAAAGAACACCTAGATACAAGCCAGTCCAGGTTGTTCTGCTGCACCTTGAAATTCTCCTGTTTCTTAAATTAAAAACACAGAAGGAGAAGACAAGACACAATAACATAAGGATAAAAACCCTGAACTTGTGACTTAGTGCTCCTCCACATTCATGTGTAAAAGCTCTCCAGTCAACTTATTGTGGAAACTGGATCAGATTCCTTTTGATACCATTTGTAGCCTTTTTTGCAGGGAGAGATTCTCAGTCCTTAACAATGATCAAGAACTACTCAACTCTCTCAGCACTGGATATTCCATATTGACTGAGCCGGACACCTTCCTTAACACAGGGAAGCATTTTGTCACCAAAAATGTTCCATGATGTTGATGCTTAAGACAAATTCATTTTCCCTTTGAAGCAGTAGTGTTTTTCAGAAATTTCGAACTTGTCACTGTACAAAATCAGGCCCCATTACTAGGAGTTTATAATGTACGTTGAACAAAAGGAGGTGCACCGAAGGAAGTAAATTTAGTCCATAGTGATTTCTTCAAAAGATTTCTTTATTCAAAAAATTCATGCTTAATCGTAAAAACAGCCAACGCGTTTCGTTCCCAAAATGAAACTGAGGAGCTTTATCAGGGCTTAATAAGGTTGTGATCTAAAGCGCCATAATGGTATATCTTGCAATGTAATGTCGCCTTATGATAAAGGTAAGCTCCAAGTGCTACAGCTTGACACCTTGTTAAGTGTCAGGATTCTCCTTCCGTGGCGCCGTACGATAGTTAGCTAACTATCGTACGGCGACATTACATTGCAAGATATACCGTTATGGCGCTTTAGATCACAACCTTATTAAGCCCTGATGAAGTTCCTCAGTTTCATTTTGGGAACAAAACGCGTTGGCTGTTTTTACGATTAAGCATGAATTTTTGGAATAAAGAAATCTTTTGAAGAAATCACTATGGACTAAATTTACTTCCTTCGGTGCACCTCCTTTTGTTCAAAGTACATTATAATCTGTATTCAGTGGCACCAAAGGGTGCTGGAGCAGTGTGCACGATTCTCAAAAATTAATTTGCAACATCATAGTGAGGTGCCATCCAATTGGTCCGTCACTCTGTATCTTTTCGGTTTAGGATTAGTAGGAGTTTAGCCTGGACAACATTTCGTCTAATAACTCCAAAAGAGTGTCTTTTCTGGTTAAAGTTCTGTCTCAAATACTTTTCATTTTCTGACTGGTTCTTTCAACAGTTTTCATAAAGTTGGTGGTTCTCTTGTTGGTCCTGAAATATGTCAAACTAAATTATAGACCTGATTTAGAGTTGGCAGGCAAGGTGTTCCACCACAAATGCGAACGAGTACATTGTCCAGCAAACTGACCACCCCCCCGGGTGGACCATTGTGATTCCGCTGGCAGTGCCCCACTGGCTCCACTGGCAGAACCATTTGTCTAATGGACTTTGGGCAGTTGGTGCAAGTACATCAGATGGTCCAACCTATTTAGAGTAAGCTGTCTGATGCTTTTTTTTCCCCGTTAGGACCTCCGAGAAAAAACCTGGTGGTCTCGAAGAGGAAAGAAGAGAAATGACCCCCATACCCAGGGTGTCTGGGTAATTTTTTGTTTAAAAACAAACTTGTTTGAGAGTTTGTTTTTGCGAAACAAAAAAGTTTGCTGAGCAGCCACATGAAACATGGCAGCCACTTAGCAAACTATGAATGCCTTCAGAGAAGCTACTATTGTGGCAACTGCTCTGAAGGCACATATGTCTCCATAGGAAAGGTGGTGATCTCTAAATACAGCGGGTGGTAGTACACCTGGGCAGCAAAGGTCATTACCTCCACTTCTCTGGCAGACAGACAACCTGCCAAAGCCTCAATCAGAAAAGATGATTGTCAGGCATTGATTTGTTCTTTATCAGATGTGTCATGAAGAGGATGATTGTTGTTTAAATCTCTGATCTCAAAGATTGTTTTCTGTAGTGTTATCACCTTTTGACATATGACCTAACATTTTTTATCCAGTATTGGCGTATCTTTCATAGATTCACATGCTTGAATCATTCCCCATCGTCGAAGTGGGAGTCCCACGGTAATATAAATAAAGCAGTAATTTAAAAAGTTCCATAGGCTATCATGGTGGCAACCATGCATTTATTAGCCTATCTACCGTCTTTTCTAAACAAGCATTTGCAATGCAATAGGTCTCGCATTTACGCGAGTTTGAGCTATTGACATTGCAAGTAACAACGCCTTTTATTTTTGTTTTCGTTTTTAAAACAAATAAAGGCATTGTCATTTACAATGCCAATAGCTTAAACTCGCGTAAATGTGAGACCTATTGCATTGCAAATGCTTGTTTTTTTCTAGCTAGCTACTCAGGGTGTGCTGTCCAATGTTATTTTTTTTCTAACACAAAACAAAATTTAAATGTCTGTAAATGGACTGTGCTGATATCTCAGAGCATGGAAAGCACAAATGAAGCACATTTTTTTTTTGTAGTATTTCTGAAGTGTGATGGAAAGAAATTTTTTTAATGTGGCGGGGCCCAGCTTTTGTTTATATGGCAGGCTAGGAGTCAGGATGTGCATCACAGGAGGAGTCCTACACACGAAACACACAAGGAGGGCTGTGAGCACGCGCAGCGAGGGCCCAACGAGGCCTCCAATGTAGCGTGCCACTGGACATTGACCTGGCATACAAAGCAACGTTTTGTCGCCAACCACAAGTAGGACTTTGAGGTTTGAAACCCGTTAATTAACATCCCAGTGACTTCACTGGAAGTAACATCTCACCGTCTTTGGCTCGACAGTCATGTGACGTTAAATGTGACCCAGATCATAGGAGTAAACGTGTGTGACATCGCGGGATGAAGTGAATTGTGACCACTGCGGGCAGCCGTCTCCTGCTATCAGTGTCTGTGACCGCAGCAGCGCCGCAAGGCGTGTGCTTCTGGGCGCTGCTAGCCTACAATGGGTGTTGGCAAACCTTCACTGCTTAGGGAGCCGGGCTTTAAATGGGCAATTACTGAGTGTCTGCGCTTCTTCCGTGTGAAAGGGAGTGCACCTGCACTCCTCAAAGGGGCTCAGTGTTTAGAGCGGGGGAGTACAGACCCTTCTGGTTAGTAAACTGTCTCTCTGGGACAGTGAGTTCCTGCACTTTTGTATACTTGAATGTGCAGCGCTGGTCAGCAGGTAAAACACACCACGCCCCCACAAGCCTTGGAAGCCTGTAGGCAGGAGTGTTGCTGAAAATGTACCACTCTGCTGCCCAAATCCGCGGAGTTGGCAAAAATGGATGCCTGGCAGGGCTGGGGAAACCAAAAACAACCCTGGCAAACATGCTGAAGCCAGCCCCGCTTCCTTCCCCTCCTCGCGCCATCTCTCTCTTTCCTCCATCCATCCACTCTATCCCCATCTGTCTTTCTTCTACATCTCTGATAGCTTTCTCTCTACCTTCCCTTCCGCCCCTCTCTCTCCTGAAGCCTTCCCGTGCAGCGGGGGAGAGTGACAGAGGCACCAGGAGCGGCACTGTGCTTGTAAAACTGGCCGGCCCCAAGGGCTGGGGAAATGCAGGTGGAATAAAAGGCCTGTCCCGCCCAGATGCCTTGGTTGGTTATAGGTTGGCGGTCTGCGGCCCCACCGTGATGACCCTTATGCAGACAGCGTCGTATGGAGAGGGCTCTGTGCGCCCTGTGCAGCGTGGGTCTGTTCAGGCGGAACTATGCACCGTGAAGCTGCAATAAAACAAGGCCCCGGGCTGCGGTGGAGGAGGGAGGCTGGCAGGGTGCCAGGCATGGGGCGCAGGCTGGACCCGTAGGGCACACCGCTCCTCGCTAAGCTTTGCGCTTCCGGTTCACCCTGAAGGCTCCAGAGGTGAACAGCCGTTCGTGGAAGAGATATGTGCGGGGCCTGGCATCATAGAGAGCACGGAAGCATTGGCATGGGGGCAGTTTATGAAGCTGTGGGTAGCCTCGGACAACAGGGTGCTGGCACCCTGCGACGAGCGAGGGGACATTTGTAGGCGATCAGGACCAGGCTTGGCAGGGTTTGATCACACTCTGTCCCTTCTCACCTTAATCTAGCCCACCAACCAGCCCAAACCACCGGCTCAAATTAAGCACTGCCGCTCTCTTTCCTTGAGTCGCTTCTTTTTATTTGAATATATGGTCTGTTGCCGTGGCTTGTGGACTGCACCGTCCACCAGGAGCGCGCCTCCTTGCTCAGGGTTTGTCGCTTCTCCTGACTTTGTCTCCGCCCTCACTTTCCTTCTCTCTCTCTTTCGCTCCCTCTCTTCTCCCCCCTCTTGATTTCCATTCCGTGGTGCTTTGTGTCCATGGCTTACTTACAGCCCACGTGGTTTTACAGGTTCTAGTGTCTGGCCGCCGCGTCATGCACCAGGCTCCCTCCTATGACCCTGTCAAAGGCGCAAGGTTTCTGACGCTTGCAAGCTTCCTGACGCTTTTCCTGCCAATACGCCGGGATTGTCCCTGCAGAATTTGAAAGTTGTGTTCGTGAAAGACAAATGCTCCTGCGAGTTGCCATAGCAGCCATACTGTGCCCCCCGTGCGCGGCGTGTACGATCTGGTCGGTGCCTTGGTCATGCTTGGAGCATATAGCATTGTCACTATAGCCCTATCACAAAATGATAACATGTGGTGTCTATAAAAGCTAGGCGCGCACAAAGGAAGTGGTAAAAAGAAAGAAAATCAAGAGGAAAGGGATGAAGGAAGAGAAGGAGCAAGGGAAGAAGGGGAGACGGAGCAAAAACAAAAGGAAGGAAACGAGCAGAAAAAAGAACAAGCCGGTGTTTTCCGTCTTTGCCTGCAGAGCAGCTGGGTCTCACAAAGTGGGTCTCTCAGCACAGACCCGCAGCTCCACTCCACGGCGCAGCCGGGAAGAGGGACAGTGACGTCTCTAGGGAGAGAATGCGGCGTGAAGGCAGCGTGATTTGTAATACATGCCCAATCACAGAGCCGGACTGGCGCGTGCAGGCAGCTTGACGGAGAGCCGTTGTGAAGACTTTTCTTATCTGCTTGTTAAATAAACAAGCAGATAAGAAAAGTCTTCACGACAGCCGTGAAGCAGGCGAGCCAGTCCACCAAAAAGCCAAAGGGAGGCAAAGAAAAACCCTCCTTTCCAATGGGAAGCCAGCGTTTACAATAAACGCTGACGCTACCCAATGGAAATGAGGGGCGGGGCTCGAGTCCCCTTCTCGAAACTGACTTGTTTACTATAGCTCTCGCAGGCGAGGAGCGCATGCGCGCTCCAACGCCAGGCGAGACCTAAAAAGGACCAAACTTTAAGTACAACCATTCTCTTCCAGGGGATACTCATCAATAGTCATAAGCACTAAATAGTCCAGCCCACTTGCGGGGACCCCTGAGCATTAACAAAAAATATATGCATATACACCTATAAATATATATATAATATGCATATATTTCAAATATACACACATGTATAGAAATATGCAGCCTAAACAATAATATTAGGCTCAAATATGCCAATATTGCATTGAAATCTTTGTCATTTGAAATACTTAAAACATATAAAATAACATTTTCATGACACAGAGAAAATGTACCTCTAACTTGTTTTTGAACATAGCCTTTATTTTCAAAGGAAAAAGGCAAGGTGATAGTAGGCAGATTAGCCTAAAAGGCTGCATATAGAACACTCAGAAAAAACTGGTGCCGTGCCTTTAAGACCTCCAGGACCTCCAGGCTCCCATCATGCCCCACAGGTGACAGTTAGGTCAGTTCTTTTTTCCGGCTACTGCTGTGAGGATCCTGGAGCATTGAGCTTGTCAGTTAGTGGTTTTTTGTCACTAATTGGTATTTTCAAGTGAGTTTTCTTGACTTCACTCGACGTTTTACGTACTTAAAGTACTATTTCATAATTTTTTCTGACTTTCAAGATATTTTTCCTGTCAGAATGCCAGCCTTATTTAATAAGTGCCCTTCCTGTGGGAAAAAGATGGCAAAGTCAGATCCGCACTCATCTGTATTGTGTGCCTACCATCTACACACAGACCTGATAAGTGCTACTACTGTCAGCAGCTTTCCAAAAGAACCCTTTGGGAAAGGGAGAAGGTCAAGCTGCATGCCATGCAGGAGAGAGGAAAGGAGTCAACAAGTGGCCTGGAAGGACATCCCTCTAGAGAGCCCTCCTCTCAAGTAAGGTCAGAGCACAAGAAAAAGGGTGAAAAAAGAAGACACTGGTCAAATTCACCGTCGAGGGACAGATCGACATCGAAAATACCCTTGTGCTCACCTTCAGCGTCGAAGTCTCCTGTACCGCAGTCAACGTCGAGGCCTCCTTCGCCGCCGAGGCGAACGACTTCAGGTATGAAGTCTAAATCCAGGCATGCTTCAGCCTCTCATCGGCCGACGCCGACATCTCCTCGTAGACGGTCCAAGTCCGGCTCGCCTAGGACGGCGGGAGTCAGGCGCTCGACGTCGAAATCTCATCGTCAACAGGAGAGGTCGCCGTCGAGGAGATCGGTGCCGACGTCGAGAACACCACCGACGTCCAGGGCACCACAGACAACAACGTCAAATCCGACGCCGAAGAGCCCGACTCCGGTAAGACTGGTTCACAGTCGATCGAGGGCGTCATCGCCAACGGCAGGGCAAACCAAATCACCGCCGTCAAGAAGGTCGAAGTCGAGACGATTGCCGTCGAGATGATCATTGACAAGAAGGTCGACGTCAAGAAGGTTGACGCCGAGGGGGTCGCCGTCGAGAACGGTACAAAGGTCACCTCCGACTTCGAGGAGAAGGTCACCGGAGAGGAGATCGCCATTGAGGAGGTCGATGTCGAGGAGTTCGACGTCGAGGAGGTCAACGTCGAGACCCACGTCCATCCACAGGTCTCCACCTGCCAAGAGGCTGAGGTCAGATCGGTCTCCAGCACCGACGTCGAGAGGTCCTTTGACATCGAGGGAAATCCAGGTTCTGACGTCCAGGAGTGCTTCATCTTCCCCCGAACTCCGGATTGTACAGATCACGCCGGAAGACTCTCCAGCTCCAGAAGATCCTTCTAACATCTCCCCGAGAGGATTGGGGAGCATAAAGGACTGGAAAATGAGGAAGACCAACTTGGCAGAATACTCTCCTTCTCATTCTCCCTCTAGACAAGAGAGGCGTGCCACACCTCAGAGGTCATCAGTCTCAAGGAGACACAGATCAAGGTCCCCTAGGAGTCGGTTTACAAGATCTAGACACCGCTCTCCTAGAGAACGAAGACGCAGGTCACCTTCATGGTCCTCTAATTCCAGACCCTCGAAGGCTGACTATTCACCGACCCTATCATCTACTCCACCGACTAGGGTATCACCAGTGGATGATATGTGACTTTTAATGAGGTCTTGTGTAGAGGGGCTACAAAGCTCAACATCGAAATGCCATCTTCTACACCTTCGACATCTGTGATTTTTGAGACGCTGCATCACAGGTCCTCCTCTAGACCTCTACTCCCTCTGATACCTGGGTTGTTAGCACCGGCTCTCCATACCTTTCTAATGCCAGCTTTAGTGGGAGCAGCACCATCACGGATAGGAAAGAAATACAGGGCACCAGAACAGGACCCGCTATTTCTTAGGTCTGATCCGCCTCCTGACTCTGTCATCGTGTCAGCTTCCAGAAAGGCTCACACTGGGGCATCCTCTTCTGCTGTTCCCCCTGATAAGGACAGCAAAGGCATGGGCTCCATTGGCAAGAGAATGTGCAACACATCTGCTGCCTACATGAAGGTGGCCAGCGCTGCCGCGTTGTTGGGCCGATATGACCGCTCTCTTTGGGACTCTCTATCACGATTCACAGAGAAGTTACCAAAAGTAGACCGACAGGATTTTCAAGAAATCCTACATGAAGGAGGGCTTGTGGCTAATCAAGTCATGCAGCTAAACAGGCTAAGCAGTGAGTGCTTGCTTCCCCCAACTCCGTTACCCACTCCGGTGGGGGGAAGTATACGTTTTCACTTGGACGAGTGGACCAAAATAACGCAGGACAGATAGGTACTCAATATTGTGAGGAATGGGTACTCAATCAGATTCAAGTCAACTTCACCGTCTGTACCTCCTCGGAAAACACAGTACATCGCATAAATATGCTACGATAGGAGGTCTCCATCCTGCTACAGAAACAGGCCATCGAAGAGGTTCTCTGGCACCAACATCAGCAAGGTATCTATTCCCGTTTCTTCTTGGTCCCAAAGAAAGGTCCAAACAAGGAGTTCAGGCCTATACTCGATCTCAGACTCTTAAACAAATTCGTCCTCAAAGAGAGATTCAGAATGTTGGCATTACACCAAATCATTCCACACATTCATCAGGGAGATTGGATGTGTTCTATAGATCTTCAGGATGCTTATTTTCACATCCCAGTTTCTCGGAAGCACCGGAAGTTTCTACGATTCAGAATACAATTAGACCATTTTCAGTTCAAGGTCCTTCTTTTGGGCTAAAGTCGGCTCCTCGCACCTTCTCGAAATGCATGGCGGTAGTAGCGGCGTTCCTGAGAAAGAAAAAGATCTTCGTCTATCCTTACCTAGACGATTGGTTGCTCAAAAGTGCCTCTCCCACCCTGCTGCAGGAACATCTAAGATGCTGCATTCACCTCTTAAACCAGTTAGGCCTGTGCGTCAACTTCAAGAAATCTGTCCTCAATCCACCGCAGAGGATACACGACTTGGGGGCAACTCTGGACGCTGCAAGCGCAAAAGCGTTTCCTTCGGAGGAGAGACTATCATCGATATTCCACAAGAGTCGGTCTCTCCTGAGAACACCTCAACCCACGGCCAGGCAGGTATCCTCTCTACTGGGTTCGATGGCTTCATGCATATTCATTGTTCCGAATGCCAGGCTACAGATGAGACCCCTAGAGCAAGCTCTAGAGGACCAATGGTCTCAGGTCTCCGACTGTTGGGAGGACACTATAACCCTACCTCTTTCAGTCCAAATTTCCATAAGATGGTGGATGCAACGATCTCATCTTCTGAAAGGAGTTCCTTTCCACCAGGAACTTTCCAAACAAACTCTCGTCACAGATGCGTCCCTTCAGGGCTGGGGCGCTCACATGGGATGTCTTCAGGTCCAGGGGATGTGGTCGGAAAAGGAAAAACTTTACCACATCAACATGCTAGAGCTCAGGGGAAGTGCATCGGGCGCTGAAGGCGTTTTTTCCCTCTATCGAGTCAAATTCCCTGCTGGTTCAGATGGACAATACAACAACGATGTATTACCTGAACAAGCAAGGAGGGACCAGATCCAGAACCTTGTCTCTAGAGGCTCAAGCGATCTGGAAATGGCTTCTTGCGAGGAACATGTCGATATTTGCAGTTCACCTCCCAGGCGCCCTCAATGTACAAGCGGACAACCTAAGTCGAAACTTCGTCGAAGCGCACGACTGGGTGCTAAAAGACAAGATAACTCAAGACATCTTTTGGAGATGGGGCGCACCAGACATAGACTTATTTGCGGACGCAGGAAACGCAAAATTCTGCGCCTTCGCATTCAGATACCCCCAACCAGGCTCCAGGGGGAATGCGCTATTGATCGACTGGTCAGAGAAATTACTCTACGCTTTTCCACCAGTCCCTCTCATACCTCTGGTGATGAACAAACTTTACAGGTCCAGGACAGAGATGATCCTGATTGCACCAGAGTGGCCTCGTCAGTGGTGGTACCCGGACCTGCTACATCTGTCCAAGGTGCCACACAGGAGATTGCCATGCCATCCGGATCTACTGACCAAGTCAGGAGGGCAGGTTTTTCATCCCAACCTATCGTCACTGAGATTGACAGCATGGCTCCTGAGTTCCTCCAATATGGACACTTAGGCCTCTCGCAAGACTGTATGCAGATCTTAAAGGAAGCGAGAAGGCCTTCGACGAGAAAGTCATGTGCTTTCAAATGGAAGCTATTTTATCTGTGGTGTACAGCTAATGGTCATGACCCTATCCAGGGCCAAGAACAGGTTATTTTACCTTATCTGTTGTACTTACCTAAAGCAGGCTTACAGTTCTCTTCTATCAGAGTACATCTGGCAGCAATTACAGCATATAGAAAGTCTCCCTCTCAGGCTTCTTTCTTTCAAATGCTAGTTGTTAAAGACTTCCTGGAGGGGCTAAAAAAGGTTTATCCACCAATTAGGTTACTTTCTCCTGCCTGGGCTTAATGTGGTCCTCTCTAAATTAATGGGCCCCCCATTTGAACCCATTCACAAATCTTCTCTACAGCACCACTCTTGGAAGGCCGCTTTTCTAGTGGCAAATACCTCTGCTCGCAGGGTGAGCGAGAATCAGGCCTTATGCTCTACGGAGCCTTATCTCGTTTTCCATGCTAACAGAGTGGTGCTGAGGACTCACCCAAGTTTCCTTTCTAAGGTGATCTTGGATTTTCATATTAATCAGTCAATCACCCTTCCCACATTTTTTCCTAATCCTACCATGCCTTTTGAAAGGGCGTTACATTCACTGGATCTGAAAAGAGAGTTGAAATTCTATCTGGATAGAACAAAGGGCATAAGAAAGTCGGACCGTCGTTTTGTTAACTATGGTCCATTACGCCCTGGTTTCCCCTCCTCTAAAAGGTCCATTGCTCAATGGATAGTGTCTTGCATCACGTTATCCTATCAGATAGCACACAAGCAGCTCCCTGGCAAGCCAAGGGCTCACTCAACAAGAGGTAAATCTGCTACTACAGCTCTGCTTAAAAATGTTCCTATCCAAGAGATATGCAAAGCAGCAACATGGCGCTCAGTCCACACCTTTGCCCGCCATTACTGCTAAGATTCTGATACTCAGGCGGATGCTCAGTTTGGGCAAGCATCCTTGAGGAATTTATTTGGATAACAAATGATTCAGAATATGTTTGATATGCATGTATTCATCCGGAGGGTTCAGGGATGGGCTTGCTACTCTATTCAGTGCTTATGACTATTGATGAGTATCCCCTGGAAGAGAAGGATAAGTTACTTACCTGAAATCCTAGTTCTCTTCCAGGGGTATACTCATCAAAGTCATAAGCAACCCTCCCTCCTCCCCGGACGAATACCATGTCTATAAGGATATGTCTGTTACTCATGTTATGAATACAATGTAATACGCTGTCAAAAAGAACTGACCTAACTGTCACCTGTGGGGCATGATGGGAGCCTGGAGGGCCTGGAGGTCTTAAAGGCACGGCGCCAGATTTTCTGAGTGTTCTATATGCAGCCTTTTAGGCTAATCTGCCTACTATCACCTTGCCTTTTTCCTTTGAAAATAAAGGCTATGTTCAAAAACAAGTTAGAGGTACATTTTTTCTGTGTCATGAAAATGTTTTTTTATATGTTTTAAGTATTTCAAATGAAAAAGAATTTAATGCAATATTGGCATATTTGAGCCTAATATTATTGTTTAGGCTGCATATGTATATACATGTGTGTATATTTGAAATATAGGCATATTATATATATATTTATAGGTGTATATGCATATATTTTTTGTTAATGCTCCGGGGTCCCCGCACGTGGGCGGGACTATTCAGTGCTTATGACTTTGATGAGTATACCCCTGGAAGAGAACTAGGATTACTGGTAAGTAACTTATCCATCAGTAACCACACCCTCTAGAATTTTCCCAAGAGAGGCAGAATCCCTCAGATTTTCACTGCACGTCGTGTGTGAAGGGAGTCTCCCTGAGCTCTGCTCAGTTCTTCAAATAATTTCACAGATAAGTCAAATTTTCTTCTGATTATTATAATGTCTGACAGGAAAGGACTATTTCGCCCTTGTAAATCCTGTGTGAAGAAGAGGGTTCATATTGATGATGCCCACAAGGATTGCATCTATTGCCTCTAGCCTCATCATGAGGCAAAACAGTGCAAGATCTGCCGCACTTTTTTATCCAAGACTCTTAGAGATAGAGATGGCAGACTTTTGTTGTGGCTGAAGAAGACACAGGGAACGTCTTCTGATGAGAGTGACTCTTCCTCTAAATCCCATAAGAGGCCCAGGTCGCCTGAGGGTCAGTCTGAGGAGGTCAAGAAACACCCTAAACCTCTCATCAGACCAAAGAAGCTCGTAAGAAGGAGAAAGAGTCCAAAGTCTCCTCAGAGCTAGTCTTGCCATCTCATTCTGGGACTTCTACAGCTAAACTGGAATCTGCCACCTCTTCAGGGCCTTCCAGGCATAAATCCAGCCACAGATCCCTCTCGGCGTCAGTATCACCGTTGACGCCTGCTTCTTCAGATTGCTTCCTTTATGACTTTAAAGAGCAATTAAGAAAGTCTGTAAGATCTATACCCATTATAGACCATATCTGGCAGGAAGGCCTTAAAGTAATGAAATCACCGGCCACTGTAGTGCCTGTACTGCCAAGATTAGACAAAAAATGCAGGGGGCCTGAGGATTCCCCCGCATGCCTTATGGATCATCCCAAACCGGATTCAGTGTTTTCCCAAGCGGCACAGAGAAGATCAAAAAATCCTTCCACTTCCATCACTTCTCCACCGGACAAGGAAGGACGCCGCTTTGATTCTATTGGGAAGAAATTCTCATCCATGTCCGCAATCTCTGTCAGGGCTCCTAATGCACTAGCCATTCTTGGCTGCTATGATTGCAAATGTGGTCCGATAGCGGGGCCATGCTGGGGGTTATACCTGAGGAAAATAAACAGGAATTTTGGAAAGTCCTGGCTGAGGGAGGCGCACAGTGGCAAAAATTATAGACTGTGCCATGGACAGGTTTTCGACAACTAGCTGGTGCGGCTGTTTTAAGACGCCAGGGATGGCTTAGAGCACCGTCATTTCGTCCAGAGGTATAATCAAAGACACTGAACATGGCGTACGATGGCGACAGTTTATTTGGAAAACATAGACGAAGCTCTACTAGCCATCAAAACCGATACAGACACAGCCAAAGCATTAGGGACCCTGCAGTATCGTAAAGTGTCCTTTCGGGGAGCACGAGGACATGGATTTTCAGGCTACATAAGGTGCTTTCCAGCGCACCCAACACTATCAGTCCTTTCAACCGCAATATCGTCAGAGTTACCAGCAACAAACCTATTGACAGCCAACAACAGCTGGTTTCTCCAGGCAAGGCTCACGCAGGAAACCACCATCGCAAACGTGCGACTCAGGTCGCAAGCAGTAACCACATCAGGGTACCAGCTACTACTTTTCCCCCTCCAGCTGGTGCAAACCTTTCCAGTCATATCCATTGGTGGTGCGACATTACGTCAGACAGATGGGTCTTGGACTTGATATCTTATGGCCACACTCTAGAATTTATCCAGCGCCCACCAAACACTGCACCCAGGGGATCGTACCCCCCTCGTCTTCACTTACTCAAACAGGAAGCGAAGATTATGCCAGTGAAAGGGGCAATAGAGAGGGTTCCAGTAGCACAAAGAGGAAAAGGCTTTTACTCCTGTTTTTTCCTGATACGCAAGAAATCGGGAGAGTGGAGACCTATTTTGGACCTCAGACAACTAAACAAATTCCTCAATAATCAAACCTTCAGGATGGTTACACTCTCAGACATCCTTCAGCGCCTCAACAGCGGGACTACATGACATCGCTGGATTTGGAGGATGCATATTTCCATGTTCCTATACACCCCAAACACAGAAAGTTCCTCTGATTTACAGAGGCTCGGACCCATTATCATTTCTGAGTCCTACCCTTCCGTCTCAAATCTGCTCCGCGGATTTTCACCAAGTTTCTGGCCCCAGTGGCGGCTGCCTTGCGGAACCAGGGTCACCAAGTACTTCCATATGTGAACGATTGCCTCCTGAAAGCTCCATCTGCTCGTCTAGCTGCTACAGCTATAAGAGACTGCATGGATCTGTTCCACAAACTAGACCTTACCATAAACCAATGAAAATCATCAGTTGTTCCACGTTAGACAATGACGTTCCTAGGGGCCAACCTGGACACCATTCAGAACAAAGCTTTCCTCTCGCAGGAAAGCCAGGAGTGGCTGCAAACCTTGGCTCTCAGACTATCAAAAAGAAGGTGCACTTCAGTGAGGACATACAAGTCTCTACTGGGCATGCTTTCCTCTGCAATCGACCTAGTGCCGCTAGCTCGTCTTCACATGAGGCCATTGCAAGAGGAACTTCAATGTCAATGGATTCAAACTATGGGATCCTTCGACAATGTGTTA
The DNA here is from genome assembly GCA_963921515.1 of Calotriton arnoldi. Lineage (NCBI taxonomy): Eukaryota > Metazoa > Chordata > Amphibia > Caudata > Salamandridae > Calotriton > Calotriton arnoldi. Next base: position 1,331,474 of record CAWUFW010002560.1, on the reverse strand, counting down.
ACTATCACTCTACGCATGAGGGAGGCGTTCGGATGGTGGACTCTGAATTCACACCTATCTCAGGGCCTCTCTTTTCTGCCTCTGATAGCGGAATTCATCGTCACCACCGATGATTCCATGGAGGGTTGGGGAGGTCATCTCCAAGACCTTCAGATTCAGGGAAAATGGTCCTCATCCCAACGCTGGATGCATATCAACAGGCTAGAGTTAAAGGCCATTTTTCTCTCCCTGCAGGCTTTCCTCCCTCGGATAAAAGGTTCCTCGGTGTTGGTCCATACGGACAACACCACAAGCATGTTTTATGTCAACAAACAAGGAGGAACCAAGTCTCTTACTCTCTCTCAGGACGCCCAACAGCTCTGGAGCTGGCTCACATTTCATGGAATATCCCTAAAAGCAGAGCATGTTCCAGGGCTTCGGAATACTCTGGCGGACACCCTCAGCAGGACCGAAGACAACTGCCACGAGTGGGAGCTAGAGCAAGACGAACTAGACAGGATTTTTTCACATTGGGGGAAGCCAGCGCTGGACCTGTTTGCGACCCACACCAATTCCAAATGCCGGTTCTTCGCAAGCAGGGTCCTTCTCCCAAACTCTCGGGGGAATGCCCTTTCAATGTGCTGGTCCGGAATATATGCTTACGCCTTTACAAAAATGAAAACAGAGCACTGCCGCCTTCTTCTGATAGCCCCCAGATGGCCCAGGCAGCACCGGTTCACAGAGCTTCTCCTCATCTCGGAAGCCCAGCCCATCCGTCTACTGCAGACACCAACCCTATTGACCAGGAACCGAGGTCAGATGTGTCATCCGGAGCCAGCACCTCTCCGATTGCATGCGTGGCTCTTGAATTCTTTGAATTTAAGGATTTGACTATTGCACAAGAGTGTAAAGACATTATCTCCAGGTCTCGTGTGGATGGCACCAACAAGATGTACAGACTGAAATGGAAGCAATTCTGCCTCTGGTGCTGTCAAAACAAAGTGCATCCATATCTCTCTGCTCCAGAACAGATCCTGCCGTACCTCCTGTCCTTGGCACAATCTGGACTGGTATACTCTTCAATTAAGGTTCATCTAGCAGCTATCTCTCAATATAAACGCTCCCAAAAACGTCTATCTCTCTGCTCTACCAGAGTTGTACAGCAATTCATGAAAGGCCTGTTTCGTACTTATCCACCTGTTCAAGCCTCACCCCCTGAGAGGCACTTAAATATAGTCCTGTCGCAATTGATGAAACAACCCTTTGAGCCCATCCATATGGCGGACATCAAGTACCTAACGTGGAAAGTGGCTCTTCATCTCGCCCTAACATCAACCAGAATGGTTAGCGAAATACAAGCTTTCACTATAAAACATCCTTTTCTTCGTTTTACAAATGAAATGGTTTTCCTCAGGACGAATCCCTAAGGTTCTATCGCAGTACCATTTAAATGAACCTCTCATTCTCAGGACTTTCTTCCCTGATCCTTCTACACCTGCGGAACGAACTCTACACACTCTAGACATCAAGAGGTGTCGTAAATTCTACCTGCAGAAGACTAAGTCTATCCGCAAAACAAATCAACTGTTCATAGCCTACGGACAAGGTCATCAGGGCACTGCGGTTTCTAAAGCTACCCTAGCAAGATGGATAGCAGCCACAATTCAGTTTTGCCACGACAAGGCAAGCAAGCATTTGACAAAGACAGTCAGAGCGCACTCCACAAGAGCAGTCTCTACATCGGCTGCCATGTTCGCAGGGGTGCCCCTGGACAAAATCTGCAGAGCTGCGACGTGGAAGACTACGCATACGTTCAAGCAGCACTACTGCCTGGAGTCGACGCAGCGTGCTGATGCAGCTGTGGGACAGGCAGTGCTACGTCATTTGTTTCAGTAAGGTGATCCTCTTTAATAGAGGATTACTTTTCTGTTTTCAATATTGACCTACATTTTGAAATGTAGCTTATGGTAGAAATGTTTATTCCACATGTCTATGCGTTTATATGCATGTACTTTTACACCAGTATTTTCACAAGACATTCCTTTTGTGAATACATTTTGAAATGTTATTGGCATTACCCACCATCTACTAAGGTTTGCTTACTTGTTTTAGATTACTGCTTGTTATTCTGATTCAAGCATGTGAATCTATAAAAGATACCCCAATACTGGATAAGAAATAAGTTACTTACCTGTAACTGCAGTTATCCGGTATTGGTATCTTTCATAGATTCCCATGCAACCCACCCTCCTCCCCGGAGAGGCTCCCCTTATACTTCGGTATTCCTAGCCACACTTGTGCTTTAAAATCTGAGGGATTCTGCCTCTCTTGGGAAGGTTCTAGAGGGTGCTGGTTACTGATTGGTTGTACTTAAAGTTTGGTCCTTTTCTTAGAAAGGGAGGTAGATAGGCTATTAAATACATGGTTGCCGCCATGATAGCCAATTAGTTTTTAAATTACTGCTTTATTTATACTACCGTGGGACTCTCACTTCGACGACGGGGAATGATTCAAACATGTGAATCTATGAAAGATACCAATACTGGATAACTGCAGTTACAGGTAAGTAACTTATTTCTTCCTGTAGCTTCCTGCAAAGGATCACAACAGCTTTGGGTAGGAATAAAACTCTCATCTCATTCAGAAGAATAAATCTTTAACTGTATCAGTGGGTGATCACTCATTGAATAAAGTGGCCTCAAGCCTAAGAAAGAGCACTTTGAAAAACTGTTTGCATTGATCCTACCAGTGAATGAAATGAAAGAAGGAGTTGGTGTCTACGTGACATCAGACACTTTAAAAATATCCTCCTGATTCTAAAGTCACATGCATTGTGGTTGTTAAAGCTAGAATGGTAGTCTGTGGTAACAATGCCTGGCCTAGTTGCAGTCTCATTAACACATCCCTCAACATCTAATCAGACCTCACTAGATGCTAACACAAGATCCTTTCCTCATTAAGAATGTGGATGCCTGCAAACCATCAAGAAAATCCTGACACCAACAGTTCTACTGATATTGGAGAGTCTGAGGTCCTATTTTTTTTTTTCAACAAGCACTTTTGCTGTTATGGACAAAGTGCTTCAGACACTGTCCACTGATACATACATGCTCCCCACTAAAAAATAAGTACTGTGCTTTTGTGCTGTAGTGAATGGCAAGGCATGCACACTACGTAGGTGATCTTCTCTTGCAGTATAAGATAGCAATTAACATGGCAAAATCTCTTGAGTTCTGTGGACCAACTAGAACCCCAGAATTCTTTCAATTGACCAAGGTTTTTCACTCTTTTAAGTCTTTCGAAGCAAAAGCTGATTGTTGCTGCAAACATTTTACCAGCACTTCCTCCTGTTGCGCGGTCTCATCCTTTCAAGGGAAGACTGAGCTTGTCAACCCGATCTCAACTGAGGCAAAACATCCTACTAACTCCCTCATTACTGAGGCATTCTCTAATGTTCCTTCTTATGAGATTCTTGGTGTTCATTGGGGATAGAGCTTACCATCCACTAACATCACTGGGCTCCTGGTTTCTCTTGGTGGTCAGTAACAGCTATTCTGCACAGCTTCTTACCAGAGCTTCTGCCTCAAGTTCAGAGCCTTCACAAGGTAAGGGCTCATAAGACATTTCTTTCAGGCAGGCTTGTTCTTTGTGGACTTTCAGGATGCATATATTACTCCAGTATTGGAACTTTCATAGATTCACATGCCTGAATCATTCCCCGTCGCCGAGATAAGAGTCCCTGGTATCTTTAAAAGTAATGTTCTAGTAGACATAGAACATGGGGCCCAAGGCCTCATTATTTAGTAAGATATCCCTATTCTTATTTAAAAAAGGGCCAATCTTAGAAAACAGCCAATCATGATACCACCCTGTAGAACCTTCCTGAGAGAAGCTCCAGTCCCTCAGATTTTCTACTGCACGTCGTGCTAGGGAGTCTCCACTGAGCTCTGCTCAGTTTATTTCTCACAGCTCTTGAAAGAAGATTTTTCCAGGTTTTGTCCTTTTTTTCATTGCACAGATATACATTCCAGACCTGTACATCTGTGTTTAGGTGAAGTAAACTGACGCCCACCATTTCAGACATACCTAAAAAAGGCCTCTGCAGACCCTGTGGCACCTGCTGGAAGATGAGATTACACATCGACGACCATTACAAGGACTGTCTTTATTGTCTTTATCCTGACCACAAACCAAAGGATTGTAAGGTATGCCGCATGTTTTCAACTAAAACTTTGAAAGATCGGGAAAGGAGGCTTCTCTTGTGGCTGCAGAGGCTTAAGAAAAGAGCTCGTCGACGACATCCCTGACGACGAGAAGATTCTCTGCAGGTACATTTTTAGTGGCATCAACGGCGTCCACAGTCACCACCATCACTGTATCGTCAACAGCGATTTCCATGTCGACGACGTCATCGTCGACAGTTCCGGCTCCTTTGTCATCTACGGAGCAGATCACTCCGTATTCTAAAACGCCGTCGTCGTCGAAAAACCATCCCTCGACTACGACCATCCCGTCGACGATAAACATCTCATCGACAGCAATCCTCTCGCCGACGACAGGGCTCTCGACGACGACCTCGTCTTCCTCCCCCGTCGACAGTGCAAGCCTCGTCAACGGTGGAAGCAGCAGCTACGATTTTTCGTCGACGGCAGCCACATTGTCATCGTCGACGAAACGTCTTTTCACCGACGGTTCACCGTTGACGATGGCTATTCCGTCGACGGAACATGCACATCTGACTGTAAAGAAGCCCTTGTCGATAGGCTCATCGACGACACCAACGGCAAAGAGAGAAAAAAGAATTTTCCACCAAAAGATAAAGCATAAGACCTTAACTCCAGCTTTAACTTCACCTAGTCAAGTACAATCACTGTTACCCTCACACCTTTTGGATGATGATGATGAGAATGACTCCGAGGAGGATAGCCTCTTTGGGACAGTGCAAAGCCCATCAGAGCTTAATGATAAATTTCATGAGGACTCAGATGATCAAGACTATTATGATTATCAATGTTATTATTCACACCAGCACCACCAGCAACAGTATCAGCAGGATATGGTGTGTCTTCCTTTTAATCTCATAACGGACCTGCAATCCATGCTACCGGATTATAAAAAGATTTCTGCCAGCATCGCCTCTCCAACAAGCTCCTCCTTCACCTCCTGAAGTACAAGTTCATTCTCCTACCCCACCGCAGCAGGGGTCTCCAGTTATTTGTTCCTCTCCTGAGGAAGTGTCTTTGCAACAGCTGTCATCTTCTAAAGAAGAAGAAAAGGAAGAAGGTGAGATTCAACAGGGTGAGTGGGATGCTTACATAATTCCCCCGCCTGAGTCTCCATCTCCGCCCAAACGGATTCACCTCCTGAAGATATAGGGGGTTTCCATAACCTCTTGGAAAGAGCAACCAGATGCATTGAATTACCAATGCCTGCACGCCAGCAAGACTGCTTCCTTTATGATTTTAAGGAGCGTTACAGGAAGTCAGTAAGATCTATGCCGATCATCGATTACATTTGGGACCAGGGCTTAAACATCATGCAAAATCCAGCAACAATGCCACCAGTGGGCCCGATTCACAGAACTAACTTAAGACAAAATCCTAAACTTACTACCATTTCGGTATTCACAGAAGGCACTTACTCATTTTGGTATTCACAGAAGGCACTTACTTACTCATTTTGAGTAACTTACTCATTTTGTGTAACTTACTCATTTTGTGTAACTTACTCATTTTGGTATTCACAGAAGGCACTTACTCATCAATGAGTAAGTGCCTTCTGTGAATACCAAAATGAGTAAGTTACACAAAATGAGTAAGTTACACAAAATGAGTAAGTTACTCATTTTGGTATTCACAGAAGGCACTTACTCATTTATGAGTAAGTGCCTTCTGTGAATACCAAAATGAGTAAGTTACACAAAATGAGTAAGTTGCACAAAATGAGTAAGTTACTCAAAATGAGTAAGTAAGTGCCTTCTGTGAATACAAAAATGAGTAAGTGCCTTCTGTGAATACCAAAATGGTAGTAAGTTTAGGATTTTGTCTTAAGTTAGTTCTGTGAATCGGGCCCAGTGTTACCAAGGCTGGATAAAAAATATAAAGCCCCGGATGACACGCCTGCTTGCCTCACAGGTCACCCAACACCAGATTCGGTTAATTCGCAAGCAGCGCAGCGAAGATCCAAGAATCTCTCGGCTCTCCTTTCAGCGACCCCGGACAAGGAAGGAATGTGGCTCGACAGCATAGGAAAACGCTTCTCTACTATGTCAGCACTAACGTCAGAGCTTCATATTACCCGCCGTTATTTGGCCATTACAATAGACAGATGTGGTCAGATATTGGTGCATATGTTGATAGTCTTCCATTGGACGTCAAAGAAAAATTTGCTAGATGGGGAGCGCTCCACCTCAGAAATAATAGACTGCGCGATGGACATTGCCTCCACCGGTTTTCACCAACTGGCCAGGGCTGCAGTCTTGAGGCGTCAAGGGTGGCTGAAGGCCTCATCATTTAGGCCTGAAGTACAAACTAAAATATTGGACCTGCCTTATAAAGGAAAGAATTGTTTGAAAATCACGTCGATGAGGCTTTACAAACAATTAAGAAGGATACAGAAACAGCTAAGTCTCTGTGGACTTTACAGTACAAAAAAATGCCTTTTCGTGGCGCTCGAGGCAAAGGACATCCATCTTACAGGGGAGGATACCAATAGTTTCAATGCCCAACTTACGCTTCCTCCACCTAGCAATACAGACCGCAATTTACTCCGCGCCAACCACCTTCAACAAGTCCAGTTTCAGAGGAAAAACAGGACGAGAGGGCAAGGACTCCAGTTGCCACCAATGACTTTTCCTTGCTGCCGGCTACCGCGTCGCCCATTCCATCCAGGGTGGGCGGGAAGATTTCCCATTATTTTCAACAGTGGAAGAAAATAACCACAGATCAATGGGTCTTAGACCTAATCCGATTTGGCCATTCTCTGGAATTCGTAACAACCCCTCCTCTGACCCCGCCACTACCTCTTATTCAAAAACACTTTCACCTTTTAAAGCTGGAGGTTGCCACCATGTTGCAGAAGGGAGCTTTAGAAAACGTCCCTTTTGGTCAAAGAGGAAGAGGTTTCTACTCCCATTTCTTCTTGGTTCGCAAGAAGTCAAAGAAGTGGAGACCGATTTTGGACTTAAGAAGCCTGATCAAATTCCTCAAGAAACAAGCGTTCCACATGATCACCATCCAGGATGTTTTACATCTCCTCAATGGAAATGATTACATGTCGTCTCTGGATCTCTAGGACGCATATTTTCATATACCCATACACCAGAAACACAAATGTCTCACAGGTTCACGGTGGCCGGCAGGCACTATAAGTTCTGAGTATTGCCTTTCGGGCTCAAATTGGCACCTCGCATCTTTACGAAGTGCCTAGCGCCAGTTGCAGCATATCTCAGGCAGCAGCATCATCAAAGTTTTCCTTACCTCGACGACTGGCTAGTCAAGGCTTCTACTTACAGGGCCACAAGAGCATCCACCAAAGACTGTCTGCAGCTTTTAAGCAACTAGGTCTAACTCTGAATCCGGAAAAGTCAGTCCTTCAACCCTTCCGGCGGCTAACCTTCCTAGGTGCCATTCTGGACACTATTCAAAACAAGGCATACCCCATGCTAGAAAGACAACAGAGATTAATAACCTTGGCGAAATGCATACAAAAAAGGTTTCATTCCATAAGTCTTTACAAATCTCTCCTGGGCATGATGTCCTCCTGTATTCACCTCATCCCTCACAGTCGCCTGCACATGTGTCCTCTCCAGGAAGCTTTAAACATGCAGTGGGTGCAGTTTGAGGGAACATTTGATGACATAATTCAGGTCTCCCCTCCCATGGTTGCATCACTGATCTGGTGGACACAACCTCATCAACTGTTGCAAGGTTTGCCTTTCGTGCCCCAAGCTGTACCTCTGGTAATAGCAACGGATGCCTCCTTGGACGGCAAAGGTTTGTTCAAAACTTTCCCACCAGTGCGAGCCCCTCCTCCTACATGCCAGCAAAACACAGTGCTTGCACAATTAATAAAGCATCCATTCGAACCTATCCATAGAGCGGATACAAAGTTCCTGTCCTGGAAGGTTGCTCTCCTACTGGCTCTTACTTCAGCAAGGTGGGTTAGCGAACTCCAGGCTTTCACTACCCAGGAGCCTTACCTACAATTCAAACATGATAGAGTTATTCTAGGTACCAACCCTAGGTTTATCCCTAAGGTTCCTTCAGACGTTCACCTAAACGAGCCATTTGTTCTAAAATCGTTTTTTCCAAATCCTCAAACATCAGCCGAACGTTCTTTGCACTCCTTTGGATGTCAAACGGTGCCTAAAATTCTATTTGGACAGAACCAAATCCTTTTGGAAATACAACCAGATGTTTGTAGCCTACAGTGCACTTAGAAAGGGGTTTACTCTCTCTAAACAAAGTATATTGAGGTGGATATCAAGTGCAATTCTTTTCTGTCATTAACAAGCAGGCCAACCTTTGGCGTCAAAGGTCCGTGCTCACTCCACCAGAGCCATGTCCACATCTATGGCGCTGTTTGCAGGTGTGTCCTTATCAGATATCTGCAGAGCAGCACTACTGCTTGCACTCGAAGGTCATGCGAGATGCAGCAGTAGGACAAGCGTTCCCAGACATCTTTTTCAATAAAGGTGAGCATTTTCTCTCTTCCCATCATCCAATTTATAACGCACGTTTTTTTATATAATAATTCTGTATAGATATTTTTATTTATATGTAGATATACGTATATGTATTTATTTAGGAATAATTTTATTTGTGTAGGTATATATATATATATATGCATTTACATATATATATGTGTATATATATATATATATATATGTATATATATATATATATACACATATATATATACTTTGGTGTTTTACATGTGCACGAAATAGCATTTCGCGTTACTCGCACATTCTGGGTATTGAATGAAAATGTGCTAATTACTGCTCTCTACTCTGATTCAAGCATGTGAATCTATGAAAGTTCCAATACTGGAGTAAGGAAATAAGTTACTTACCTGTAACTATAGTTCTCCAGTATTGGACTCTTTCATAGATTCACATGTGATCCACCCACCTCCCCTGGAGAAGCTCACCTATGGTCTCTCAATTATTTCTATTTGTACGCACAAGTGCTTGGAAAATCTGAGGGACTGGAGCTTTTCTCAGGAAGGTTCTACAGGGTGGTATCATCTGATTGATTGTTTTCTAAGTTTGATCCTTTATTAAATAAGGACAGGGATATGTTACAAAATAATGAGGCCTTGGGCCCTATGTTCTATGTCTACTAGGATATTACTTTTAAAGATACCGGGGACTCCCATCTCGAAGACTGGAAATGATTCAAGCATGTGAATCTATGAAAGTTCCAATACTGGAGTAAGGAAATAAGTTACTTACCTGTAACTATAGTTCTCCAGTATTGGACTCTTTCATAGATTCACATGTGATCCACCCACCTCCCCTGGAGAAGCTCACCTATGGTCTCTCAATTATTTCTATTTGAACGCACTAGTGCTTGGAAAATCTGAGGGACTGGAGCTTTTCTCAGGAAGGTTCTACAGGGTGGTATCATCTGATTGATTGTTTTCTAAGTTTGATCCTTTATTAAATAAGGACAGGGATATGTTACAAAATAATGAGGCCTTGGGCCCTATGTTCTATGTCTACTAGGATATTACTTTTAAAGATACCGGGGACTCCCATCTCGAAGACTGGAAATGATTCAAGCATGTGAATCTATGAAAGTTCCAATACTGGAGTAAGGAAATAAGTTACTTACCTGTAACTATAGTTCTCCAGTATTGGACTCTTTCATAGATTCACATGTGATCATCCCACCTCCCCTGGAGAAGCTCACCTATGGTCTCTCAATTATTTCTATTTGTACGCACTAGTGCTTGGAAAATCTGAGGGACTGGAGCTTTTCTCAGGAAGGTTCTACAGGGTGGTATCATCTGGTTGGTTGTTTTCTAAGTTTGGTCCATTTTTAAATAAGGACAGGGATATGTTACAAAATAATGAGGCCTTGGGCCCTATGTTCTATGTCTACTAGGACATTACTTTTAAAGATACCGGGGACTCCCATCTTGCGACAGGGAATGATTTGAGCATGTGAATGTATTAAAGATTCCAATACTGGAGATCTAAAGTTACTGGTAAGTAACTTATTTCCTTCACATACTCTAGTTCGTTGTAGGGGATCTCCACCACCACCATTGAGTGCAGCGCCATCAATGTTCATAAAAATGGTGACCCCACTGGCAGCCTATCTACCATGGCAAAAGGTTGATTACTATCCTTAAACCTAGATGACTGCACTTAAAGGGTGTCCTCATAAGAGCTGGCAGTATCCAAATTGGCTTGGTTAATTTATTTAGTTAGTTATGTATGTATGTATGTATTTATGCATTTATATATTTATTTGTGATTTTATATAGTGCAAACAAGACCAAAAAGGCTATCTGAATGCTTTACATAGAACAGTACTGCATACAAGCAGCTTACAAAACCATGGTTGCATGGATTAGGATACATAGAAACATTTTAACCAAAACAGATAAATGAGTTTAAGACAACATTCAGACACACAAACAATTTCTGGCAGAAAGTCAGACTTCAGCCTTAATGCTGTGTGTTGACTGACAAACATAAAGCAAGCACTGACTAAAAGAAAAAAATTAGCAGGCACAATTTTTGCTATGATAAGACCCAGATGTAGAGGAAAATAAAGCAGACTGTGACAGTCCAGCTTATGTCAGGACAGGGAAAGTCTCAACATGGCCTCAGAGTAGCAAGGGGCCATCTACTTAACCCAACATTCATCGCAGCAGAGAAGGGAGGGGTCCTGCAGCTGGCAGTCTGGCACCTTGGACGGGCTTGGCCTTGCTGTCATTTCCTTCCAGATACCTAAAACCTGTTTTTGGACCATGCTGGAAGGGGTCTTCTGTGACGTGCGCTCATCACCTCCATTGCCTCAACCTTTAGTTGGGCCAAATAATACATTTTGCCTTTCGTGCACTCAGGATGCAGTAGAACAAAAAACACTAAGTCTATTGTAGGTCTTTGCAATGTTTTATTTTCTTTAAATAGAAACCTTTTTACAACAACACAAGACTTATGGATTACTCTCCAGAGTAGTTCTTTGGGGCACACTATCCCCACTATACCATTATATTGCACATCCCAAAAGTGATGAGTAACCAATTTGGAATTGAGTGGATTTGAGTTTTAATAGACCAAGAACTGGAAAGATATGCTAAAGACTCTACAATTTAGAATTACGCCATGAAGATGTCGATGGTCTAAAGCCACAATGGCGACACGTTGCATGGAGGACCTCGGAGGGTCTACTGGAAGAGATTTATGGTGCTGTTTGTTCAACTACTTCCGGAGTGTTCAAAGGCAAAATGTATTATTTGGACTTGTTCTTTGAGTGCTGTTGTGGAGCCTTCCTTCCTTCTAGAGCACCTTATACTTTATTCATAAGTTTACTTACTTTTCTTGAATGTGTAAAAAACATGTAAGTGTGCGCCAAAATCTACCCAGCCACCTTTTATTGTTTGTCCCTCTTAGATGGACCCTTGCCTGTAATTTATCTTAACCTAACTTTCCTGCTCTGCTCTCACTGTCCCGCATACCAGGGCTTGAGGACATGCACAGTTGAGATCTGTGTTACCTCCCTTGGGCAGTCTCACTACTGTAGGCCGAAGGAGGACCCATGACCAAACACAAGCTGCAGATGGTGGTCACGTTTAGCACCACATAGATGGATGCAAAACGCACCTCATCAAAAATCTCCAGACAACCACTGGAGTTAAAATTGCCCGCCCACTGAGGACGAACAACCGCCATCAGCAATCAGGCGGCTGGAGCAGGTGGCGGGGTCTGCTAGTCGAGCTCGCTGTTCAAAGCTCCAAGGAATATTCCCTACCCCAACATCTTAGGCTCATATGGGATCCAGCAGTATTGCTATGCTTCTCCTCCATTTCCAGGAGGCATAAACACATAGGGGAGCTCAGACAGTTGAATAGGCTGTACTGCAACATTTCCTAATGGACACTACTTATCACATGGACAAAAAGCTCCTATCATGGAAAACGTCTGCAAACAGAGTTACATATAGTATTGGTGAGAAATATTACCCGCTCATATCATTACAATTAGTATATAGTTCTTCGGGGCCATTTTGGACACAGAAGTAGCAGCAATATTATGTTTGTAGCATGTATGGCTGTAGATACATATACCTAGAATTCTCCTGCCGCCTTGTGTTGGGCGTGGGTGTTTGCAAGTTGTTTTTCTTCTAAGAAGTCTCTTGAGTTACAAGATGCGTGTGACTCTTGCTGTTGGAGTACATTGCATATGGGCACCCATGTTAAACCCACCATCTGGTTCAAATGTATATCGAGTGGGCTTGAATTCATCGTGTTTTGAACATGTTCTGTCAGCACCATTCAGTTCCTTGCCCGTCCTGACACTTCGGATTCAAGTAAGCACTGTTCCTCTTGTCTCTTGCGCATGTGAAGACACTAAATACCATTGTCAATGCCCCAGGTATCAAAGGGCCTTTTGCCTCACACGGGTCAAGTGCTGTCTCCAGTCCACCATCTCCAGAAACTGCTTTGCATGAGCTGAAACAGACACTCTTTCAAAGTTGTCCTATCTGCAATTCAAAGTACTCGTGGGCGGACCACCACAAAGTGTGTATTTTGTGTCTGTCCCCGGACTACTATGATACCTCCTGTGCATTGTGACTCATCTTCAGATCTAAGAAGACATTCCAGTACCAAAAGAAGTGGCACTGGGCACTTCAAAAGATGGACCAGAAGGGCTCTGCCAAGATCTTGAAATCTTCAGGGAAGAAGATCCTCGCTGCACTGAAGAGCAAGACAAAGCCAGGACGTTTGGTCTCCGAGCCACACAACAGACACCCAGTTCAAAGGCAGTGTCTTCAAGCGAGTCTGACCATGAGGAAATGGAGGACATCAAGCTGATGCTGAAGACTAGCGGCCCCCGCACTAAGACTACGGCAAGGTTGTGAGTATGCCATCAGCTCCTGAAGCCCCATACCACCAACAGTGTCCCACGCTGAGGTAGAGCACCCCTGAGTATGCCATCAGCTCCCGAAGCCCCATACCACCAACAGTGTCCCACGCTGAGGTAGAGCACCTCTTCTGCGGGAGTCTGGAGTTAAGCCCTGAGCATGGCTGCAAAGAAAAGTCAAGCAATGAGCCTCTGTCATCTTCGGGTTCTGGTTGGCACCAGCAAAAAGCTTTGGAACCAAGCAAGCCTTCACCCAAGGGTGCCATCCACCATTGAGCCCGAGCCGCCTTAAGGGCACCAAGCACCATCGCTCACACCTGAAGTAAGTACTAAAGGCTCCATCTGTGCCTAGGCTCAAGACTCTAGCCATGCCAAAACTTACATCGATGCTAAAGTCGTCTTCAAAGCCGAAAGTGAAGCCAACTTCGAGGCCTCCTTGGATGCTCAGACCCAAGGATAATGAGAGTCCGAATATCTAGAAACTTGTTTAACTCAATGCCAGGCAGAAATATCTGTTTATGTCAGTCAAAGAAGTATGCAGTTCCTAAATTGAGAGGTAGAGGTCGTGAAAAGCCTGAAGGGTCAGATCAGGGGATCTGATTCCTTTTTGCCGATGTGAAAAGTGAGGTGCAGTGTTAAAGGTGATAATGTGACTAGACTGGTGTTGTGTGAGGTTAAAAATAACTAAGGGATACGCTAGATTATGTATATGGGTCTCCTTGTTATCCTTAAAAAATGGATGCAATGGTCAAAACGAGCTCAAAAGGTGATACTTAAAAGAAGGTCAACATGTTTCTTGCCTATTTAATGTCAAAACTGATTTTTTAACGATTACAAGGGCACCCACATATTAAATAATCTAGGGTATCCCTTGGTTATTTTTAACCTCACATGACGCCAGTCTACTCACATTATCACATTTAACACTGCACCTCAGTCTTTACATCGGCAAAAACAAAAGAACTCCGGCAAAGAGGTCCCTCGTGGGGCCCGTTAGGGATTGCAGCGACGGCCCAACGAGGAGCTGCCCGATGGTCAAGCAGTACATCCATTCGAATATGTGTGAGTGCTGTTGCTCCTGAGGAATCAGATCCCCCGATCTGACGCTTTTGGCTTTTCTCGACCTCTTCCTCTCTATTTAGGAACTGCATACTTCTTTGACTTACATAGCCTGACTGGGGGCATGTATGCTGTACCTTTATACGCCCTTGTCCCCTCCCCTTGTGTATTTATGGAAGTATCTGTTCGTCTACTCTGTTATGGGCAAGATCATGGCGAAGATGCCTCCTACGGTGCCTCCAAAGCCTCTTTCTCAAAAGAGTAGACAGTGTTCATAGGGGAACCTTCATCCAAACCTCCTGCTCCGGAGTCTGCACAAAAAAAGCAAAAGGATAAAGCCACCGGTCCTCCTCCTCTGTCACAAAGCCCACCTCTGTCTCCATCCCCATCTAAAAAAGATACAGAGATAGCAAAGGATGGGGGACGGGGGTGCTCCAAACCACTTTTTACAGGGGCTCATTGTAAGCAGCAGCCTAAGGGAGGAGCACACGCAACCTCACCAGAGCAGCCACATTCCTACCAAAGACAGCAGCACTCCTTCTACCAGCAGGCTCGTAGGGTTACAACAGAAGCCCCTATAGGGGTAACAGTGGTAGGGCCAGAGGTGGCTCTGGTATAGAATCTAACGCAAATAGTGTCTTGCCCCCCATAATAAGACATCACCTGTCGGGGGAGAATACAGAATTTCCTCTCTCACCGGGGGGAAATCACATCCAACCAGTGGATTCTAGCGGTGGTTAAACACTACTATTATCTCGACCTCACTCATCATCCTACTTCTTACTCATGCTGTCAGCAAAGAACATCTCTCCATCCTTCAGGAAGAAGTACACGCCCTCCTACAAAAGGGCTCCATTTAGAAGGTGCCACTGCAACAGCAAAGGAGCGGTACTCTCTACTTTCTAATTCTCAAAAAGGATGGCTCTCTCAGGCCCATTCTCGACTTCAGGTCTCTCAACGGCTACATCCTGTCAGGACATTTTCACATGACAACTCTGCACGATGTCATCACCTTCCTTCAACAAGGCAATCACATAACAGTGCTAGATCTCCACATGCTTATCCACCATGCTCATAGACGGTACCTTCGTTGATAATACTACCAATTCAGAGTACTTCCTTTTGGGTCACCTCAGCTCTGAGAGTGTTCATGAAGTCTCGTCAAAGGAGCTTTTGAATGATTTATTACTCAGGTCCGGCATACATGCCCAAATATAAGTGAAAACAGAAGTAGTATGCCGTTCCTAACACGTCGTGCAGGTAACGGTATGTGATCGAAGGGTATAACCAGTAAGTGGATATTTAAGATGGGCAGGAGAAGAGTTTCCTCCTTTCGGAAAAAGACCCTCACACACCCAGCGTGCTAGGTGTCTTGCTTCATCATCGGGTCTGCTCCTTATCGGGTCGGCGCTGCAATACCCGATCGGCACCCGTGATGGGGCCTTCTTGGCGGAGATCTTTATTCCTAATGCCGTTGGGTGCAGTGCGTGTGAGGGCCCTAAAAAATAGTGTAGGTGATGATGATGTGTAAGGATGTGAAAGTAAAACAGGGAATAGTGGTCCACTCAGAACAATTTTAATGAGTTATGGTCACTACCCTGACTAAAAACAGAAAAGGCGCACACTCTCACTCTAAGGTATGTGAGGAGATAAGCTACTGAAATAGGTTCATGAAGTGCCACGAAGTGGTGGCTGTGCATTTGCGAAGGGAGTGCATAAATGTTTTTTCCTACCTTGACGATTGGCTGATTAAGAGCAGCAGCAGACTGCAGCTCCTAGACCACACACAGACAGCAGTGTTGTGCTCAACTGCTTGGGCTCAACATAAACACCACGAAGTCCCACCTACAGCTTCTGCAGATCCAACTCTCCCTAAAGTCAGTGTTAGATTTAGTCTCTTGAAAAGCTTACCCCAACCAGCAGAGAGTAGTGGCCTTTCAGCAGCTGTTACCTGTCTTTCAGCCCAATCGTCATATCACAGTAAGGACTGTAATGCGCTTTCTAGGGATGATGGCCTTGTGTATCGCAGTTGCCTCCGATACAGGGCTTTATAGGTGCCCCCTGCAAGAATGCCTCGCAGTTCAATGGTCCCAGTAGGAAGGCCACTGGGAAGAGAAAAGGGTTATGCCCCCTAGAGTGGCTCCTGTTCCCATATGAAATCTCAATCTAGCCCTTACAAGGCTCATGGCACCACCCTTTGTACCTCTGCATTCATGCCTTTTTCAGTTCCTCCCCTCGAAGGTGGCGTTCCTGGTGGCCATTACCTCTATTAGATGCTTTAGTAAACTGCAAGCGCTCAATACAAAAGAGCCCTCCATACAGGTCCACAAGAAGAGGGCTGTTCTTAGAAACAATCCTAAGTTCCTCGCTAAGGTGGTGTCGCCCCGCCACCTTAACTAAATCATAGAGATCCTTTTCCCGCAACCGGACTTGGTCGTGGAGAAAGCGTTGCAGGCGCTAGATGTTGAAAGAGCCCTTATAGATTACATTGACAGCGTCCAGCTTTTCCATAAAATCTGACCAGCTCTTTGTTGCACTTGCACATCCTCACAGAGAACATCCCATATCCAAAGCAAGCACTGCTAGGTGGATAGTCAAATGTATCCGAACCTGCTACCACAAAGCAATGAGATTCCTATCTGTTCCACTCAGGGCACACTCTATTCGTAAGAAATAGGCAACCATGGCCTTCCTGGGTAAAATCTCACTAGTCACTTGGTCAACACCACACACCTTTACCAAGCACTGTTGTGTTGACATCTTAGCCCATGATCAGGTCATGGTGGGACAGCCAGTGTTGAGGACTATGTTCCAGACATCTTTACCATCCACAAACTAGCCACCACTTCTGGAAGGCGCTGCTTTAATCTTTGTTAAGCATGTGCATCTATAGCCACACATGCTATAGTTGGAATATGCTACTTATCCTGTAAGCATCTGTTTGTAGTGTGTAGTCATGCAGATTCACATGTGACGGCAATCCACAATGGAAACCTGTGGTTTTCATCGCAGATCTCTGCCATGTATTTTCACTGTACATTGTTTTTCACGCACTTTATTTACGTGAAATCTCCATACATATTCTCACCTGCTGTGAGAAAACAATCTGACATGTAGTTGGTGCCCATGCACAGTGTACAACAAGGGGAGGAGCCACACCACATACTGTGGCTCAAGAACTTCTTAGAAGAAAACTAAATCTACAAATGTCCGAGCCCAACACTAGATGTATGTCAAGCATGTGAAGCTACAGCACTACAAGCCACGAACAAATGCTTACAAGGTAAATAGCATTTTCATTTCTCATCAGAGTTAATCATCCAAAAACGATGATGTGGATTTCTTTCTCAGGCACAGCTCTGTGACAGCCTGACTATTTCAGAGGCTAAGCTGCATATGCTACCCACTTAAGCTTAACTAAGCAGAGTTCAGAGATTGGCTGCTTGATATTCTGTCCGAATCCATTCATTACTAGATACAGCACTGCTGTGATTGGAGCAAATGCTATGTTTTTTCATTTTGCCAGAAATGGACTGGAGAACTAAGCTCATCTAACATAATATAATGTAAAATAACTCACTTTAGATTTTTCATGGTGGTGTAATAGAGCCAAAGCTAATAGCCAGACAAAATATTTCTGTAATTCTCTGAAATGTGCAGTATGTAACAGAAGCAAAAGATGGCTCCTTCTTAACATGTGTTACTTAATTTATTAGAAACAGGGCCAAAACACATTTGCCGAAAATGTAAACAGTCCATATGTCATAGCTTGTGATACATAAAGAATGTGATAAAAATCGTAGCCGATGCAGTCCTCAGTGTAGGAGAACGATAACAATAGATTATAATACATTGTAGAAATCATACTTTGTCGCACAAAAAAAGTATACATATGTTCAAAGAGATACACTGGACAATGGGCCTAACAGGTCTTTGTAAATTAATCAACAAGGGTGTAATGAGCCACTTACTTGATGTCGATGTTATTAGTCGAATGGAACAATCCACAAGTCCTCATCAAGGTTGCAATAATTTGCAGTACCCGAGGAAACTGTAAAATACAATATGGGAATCAAGTGGAAAGGTTGACAAAGTTGTTAGTAAGACAAAGTGCCAAAAAAGACTCCTAGTGCATGCTTAAAAATATGAAAGGAATGGCTCTTGAGATTATGAAGTCCATCTTATCAGGGGCACCATTATGTTGGACAGGCAAAACTATGGACACCAGAAGAGCGTGCAGGCCAGAAGGTGGTTTTCTGGGCTTAGTCTGCATGTTGGGATTGAAGTGGTTTGTGTGTCAGCTGGTGGGATTAGGTAGGGTTAGGTGAAGAACTGTGTTGGGGGAGGCTTGTATATTAGTGGACAGAACCGTATATGGTGAGAAGTATTGCAGTTATTAGAGAGGTATGGTCGGCAAAGAACATGAATTTATAGTCATGAGATCCAGTGAGCACTAGCAAACACTAACAGCGCTTTGTGTGCAATCTGTGATAGTTTAAAGCAGAACAATGTATGGCACAAGCAGAAGAATGTATAGCACTGAAATGGTCCTTATATTGCGCACCAGCTATACATCAGGATCACCAGGCATTTACAGTGGCATGAACCATTTTATTTGTTTCTGCTTTGTAGGTCATTGTCCGCCTGGTCAATTCTCCATGGATGGATTCAAGCCCTGTCTGCCATGCCCTCGTGGCACGTACCAGTCTGAAGCAGGAAGAGCACTGTGCTTTCCATGTGGAGGAGGACTGACTACTAAACATGAGGGAGCCTTCTCTTTCCAGGACTGTGATACAAAAGGTGTGCTATATATCCACTTGGATAGTGTGTATGCGGCTGTAGCTTCTGGAGCAATCCTGGGTGCTTCGATACACAACTCAGGGTCCTCAATGTGTCCGTGTATGCAGATTGTCCAGTTGGTGTCTCTGCACATCGCTTGCAGGTTTGAAGATTGTGTGCATGGGCAGTTTGCCTTCAGGGCCCTTTGAGGTGCATTTTTCTTCTTAGATACACCTCGTTTAAGGTGATGCTGTGAACTCCATCTTTTTTATATCAGTTTCTATGTAAGTGTTGGTTTTACATACTATACATTTCCACAGATTTTCCTCTTTGCTTTGTCTGCATGCACCCAGAGTGTGTATCTGTCCGCTGTCTTCCTGGTTCATGGGCGTGCCTGTGCAGCTGTCTTTTTTGTCTATGCACAGTCTTTCCACAGACGTCATCAGTGTGTCAGTGCACACTCTCCCCATGAGTTCAACTTGCATGTCTATTAGTACCCTTCTTTTCAGTATCCCTGGCAGAGACTGGCCACTTTCCCTGCAGAGCTCCAATTGAATCTGTGCACACATTGTCTGCTGGGTCTCTGGTATACCTTTTAATTTCCCTGATACAACCGCTAAATAGATCTACCTACACTTGATCTGTAGGATCCCTCATTTGTACATATGTATGTTTTCTGAAGAGCTCCATAATGTCTCAGTATATCATGTCTACAGGCTTCTGGTGCCATCAATGCACACAATGCCTTTCTGGGATCCTTTGTGTATCTGGAGGATGCATATTTATTTGTTATTACTTAAAATCTTTTATTGTGCGGATCTAGTTACGTGAGCGGCAGAGCACATATTAGTAACAGGAAATCCAAAGAAGTATGTGTGAGATAAACTAACCTCATTATACTATAGTCAGTAGAAGAAGGAAGCGGTGGTGTAGAAAGAGGGGCATTAACAAGAAAGGATATTGAGAGACGAGAACAGGAGGTGGTTAATGATTTCTGTGGCTAAGTTGTATACATGTGGTGACTCCTTCTGAGGGGGGTATGGATTTGTTCAGTTAAAGATATCAAGGAGTTGTTCCATATTCCTGGCACCAGAATATAAAGCCATCATAGAGCCTTATTGATGAATATTACATAGATAGTTTCTTAGTTTTCCTCTGAATGACAGTAGGGGTGCAAGAGCTTTTTGTTCAAACTTAGGAGTAAAGAAGTACCCCCTTCAAGAGGACCAATGCTTGGACAGTGGATCTGAATTATTCAGGTGGTATGGGTGGTTTTACTTTGAATAGAAGATGTAGCTGGAATTGGGCAGTCGTAGGTCTCAATCAATCAATCAATCAATCAATCAGGGGTTTGTTAAAGCGCGACTACTCACCCGTAAGGGTCTCAAGGCGCTGAGGGGGTGGGGGGGGTGCAGGTTCCATCCATCAAGGAGGGGGTCTGTCGAAAAGCCAGGTTTTGAGGTTTCTTGCAAAGATGGGGAGCGATGTTGTCTGTCTGAGGTGGAGCGGAAGGGCATTCCATGCTTTGGCCGCGAGGAAGGAGAAGGAGCGGCCTCCCGATCTGGTCTTTCTGGTGCGGGGGACCACGGCGTAGGAGAGCTGGGCTGATCGTAGGGTCCTTTGGGGTGCGTGGAATTTGAGTCAGCTGTTCAGGTATGCTGGTCCGGTGCCGTGGAGGGCCTTGTGTGCGTGGGTGAGCATCTTGAAGGTGATTCTCGCCTCGACAGGGAGCCAGTGGAGTGTGCGCAGGTGCTGGGAGATGTGGCAGTGTTTTGGCAGGCTGAGGACCAGTCTTGCGGCGGCGTTCTGGATGTTCTGTAGCTTGCGGGTGAGGTTTTTGTTTATTCCGGCGTAGAGTGCGTTGCCGTAGTCAAGTCTGCTGGTGACCAGGGCGTGAGTGACGGTCTTTCGGTCTTAGATATATGTGGCTATACAAGGTGAAGCACAGAGATTTTGCTATAAGGACTTAGGTTGGTAAGAAACCCAAGTGATAAGGTTTCTGTATCATCTGATTATTGGTGATTATTCCTTCCTTATTCAGCACTGAGCCTAGGCATTCCATGCACATAATTAACAGACCCTGACCTGACCCTTTGGGATATTCAGCACTAAAGTGTGTGGTTCTTCATCTGAACTTATCTATTCTCACAAATTGAGATCTAGAAAAGCTGAGGGTTTTTGAGCGTACTTCAGAGCAGGTTGTCTCTGTAATTGAGAGGCTGGTGTCTGTTAGTGCTCTGGAGTTTGGTACCTGTTACCTCCTAATATGCCTGTGGATAGTACCTGCCAGTAATGAGGTCTCTTGTGCCTGCTGCTTACTTGTGACTGAATGATAGTATTGTATTTGATACCTCCAGCTTCATAGTGACCAAAAGACTGGTGTCTGCTTACATTCTGGTCTCTGACATTTCCTTTCATTATAGTACAGTGAGACTGGCTTCTACTACGATTCTAGTCTCAAATGCGTGGTTACTATATAACTGAGTCTGCTGTATGCTGATATTCCAAATTCTGATGGCGCACCTGTCTCTGTTATGAATGTTTGCTTTTATTCTTATCTTTAATGCCACCTGTTTTTCTATAATTGTCAGGATAATATCAGCTGGTATTCTTCATACTTTTTTTGTAAGGCTGTGGTTAGCTGATAGTCCAGTGACTGATATATGCTTTGATTCTTTTCCATACAGTTCAGTGCTCTCCTGGTCATTACTACAACACCAGCGTTCATAGATGTATACGATGCGCAGTTGGGACTTACCAGCCGGATTTCCGTCAGAACTATTGCATTGCCTGTCCTGGAAACACCACCACTGATTTTGACGGCTCCACATCTGTATCACAGTGTAAAAGTATGTTTACAAATGCATAACACACGCATACACATCACACTGCCCTTATTTTGACCTCTGATCACTTACCTGTAAACGCCATTCATTCTCTGCCCTCATTCTGGCATTTACCCTTTTGCCTTTACTTTTTCTTTTATCGTCACTCCTTATGCCTTTTACCATCATACAACAGGCTTTGCCCTTACTCTCTCAAATCTGACACAATTTTTGACATTTTTCACACCTTTGCCTTTACTTTTACTTTTATTATCACTTCTTGTGCCTCTTTCCATCTCACACCAGGCTCTGCACTTCTGCATCGAATCTGATACAATTTTTTTAATTACTCACCCTCCTGCCGCTGACTCTTAACATTTTAAGTCTCAGTAGGGTGAATATATAGATGTGAAAGAGCTTAGCAAATAGCCACAAATAAAAATTAAAGAAAAGAGGCAGAATTACAATAAATGTGGAACTCCACAGCTTTTGCAGTGTGAACGCATTCTAGTTCCTAAACATTGAAAAAAAAACACAGAGCCTATGTGACTCATGATGACATCGACCATTCGGCTACAATGTCCCACTGTATAACTGTCATCTTCATATTCTATTTACTACCATCTTGTTTGGACGCATTCACAAGGTCATATTAGTGGGCAGGAACTTACTTGACATAGTGAAAGTGATGCTATTAGGATTTTACTTGTAGTATCGAAGATGCAGTAAACGTTGTAGGGAAAAGGAGTGCCCTTTTTATGCTCTTTAAATTTCCAGGGAAATGTCTATATCCCTTTAGGCTGAATGCTGTCGGGTAGACTCACTTAGCTAGGATGAGTTGTTTTTTTCCTCTCAGTAACAAAAGTAAACAAAGTTTCAATTATCTAGTAGAGTGGAATATAACCAAGGATTGGTAGTGTGAAGAAACCAACAGCTGTGGGAGTTGTGTGCCACAGGAGGAAAGTATAATTACCAGTGGCAGCTGGCGGATTTTCAAAGTGGTGGGGCGGAAATTTGATATCTGAGTGTAATAAACATGCAAGCAAAGCGATTGACCCCGTAGTGCAAAAGGATGGTGCAGGGAAGTTCTCTCGCCACAAGAAAAGTTTGAAAAAAATTGATTCAAATGATGTATTTACTCCACATATTTACTGAAAGTTATTGAAGAAAGGGGATCCAAATATAGTATTTTAAAGCACAATTGTGAAGAAAACATTCAACAAGTCAAAAGTTTTTCCCGTCTAGCCCATATTTGCAGTTGGTTGCCCGTCTACCTTCCGCCCGTCGCTGCTTGCCCTACTGAGCTCCATTGCACAGAGCCCATTCTCCCCCGACTCTCAGGGCCGGACTGGGAACCCAAAGTAGCCCTGGCAATTTTCTCGAACCAGCCCCAGGGGAAGCACTGCCTAGCCCTGGGAAGCTGGAAATGCTTGTTTGCTGCTTTTTTGTTACTAGGGGCCAATATTGCAGCACCGATGTAAAACTAGCTCCCTCTGCTGCAAAACTAGCCCCCAACCTTCCAGCCTCCTGTGAAAAATGCCTGATGCCCGGTACGGCCAGTCCAGCCCTACCGACTCTGCATTTCACATATTCTTTGGTGCAGTTTTATATAGCGCCAGAACCACCCAAAGGTAGTGGAATGCTTTATTTTATTTATAAAGTTTTATATAGCGCGAACATGACCCAAGAGTGTATCAGAGCGCTTTACATAACATTGTTCAGATGCATAAGAAGGTAGAGGGTAATATACATACATTCAATTAACAGGTAGAGTGTGGTAGGTAAGATAACATATGTTGAGAACCAGTAGCGTGAGACATAAAGTCTTAGGATGTGAGTTTGTTCATTAGAAGCATTTTCACTTCCTTTTTGAAGGAGGAGGAGGAAGGGATCCTGCGAACATCTGGTGGTAATGAATTCCAAATCTTCGGTGCGATACCTGAGAAGGCTCTGCAGCATGTTCTCTTTTTGTGGAAGGACTGAGGTTTCAGTAGTAGTGAGCTAGCGCTTCGCGAATGTCTGCAACCTCCAGACAGCTCTAGCTTTTGTGCTAAGTAACTGGGGGTTTTGGTGTGAAGGGCTTTATGGGTCATGCAGGCGATCTTTAGGTGTATTCTTGCCTCGTAAGGTAGCCAGTTCAATGCTTTTAAAGTCGGGGAAATATGGTCGTTTCTTTTTGTTCCGGAGACCAGCCTGGTCGCGGCGTTAAGAGAGGCCCTCAGCGGGGCCAGCTTGTATTTGGGAAGTCCGCATAGAGTGCTGCTTCCGTAATCCAATCTTGGTAACACTAGGGCTTGTACCGCCATTTTTAAGTCGACCGGTGGGAGGAAGGGTTTAAGTTTCCTTAGGATATTCATCTGATGATTAGCTCCTTTGGTGGCGTTACTGATATGTGCCTGCATATTCAGGTGTTTGTCTAGGGTGATTCCCAATGATTTAGGGGAGTCAATGATCTGGGGAGAGCAGTTAAAGGTTGTTAGATGTTTCAGCAAGAGGTCTATTTTTGGTGTGTGGTTGGGGGGCGAGATGAGGAGGAATTCCGTTTTGTTGGTGTTGAGCATGAGGTGGTTGCCGGTGAGCCAATTTTGAGTGTTATGTAGAGTGGCGTTAAGGGAGATGAAATCCTCAGGGGAGGAGATTTTCATATACAATTGTGTGTCGTCTGTATACATGTGATATAGAATGTTTGCAGAGTTCAGCGCGTTTGCCAGGGGTTCCATGATTAGATTGAAGAGGATGGGTGAAAGTGCAGAGCCCTGTGGAACTCCTAGGGTGACCATGGAGGGTTGAGAGAGGGATTGCTTCAACTTGATTCTTTGGGTTCTGTTGTTTAGGAAAGAGGTAAACCATTGTAATACTGGACCAGATAGACCCATCCTTTGTTCCAGTAGGGTCAATAGGTTGTCATGTTTAACTGTGTCGAAAGCGGAGGATAAGTCAAGAAGTATCAGAAGACACGATTCATTGTGGTCTAGCATTTTTAATATGTCGTCCGTAATGTGGGTGAGTGCTGATTCAGTGCTGTGTCCTTGATGGAAGCCAGATTGGTGTTGATCTAGAAGATTGAAGTTCTCAATGTGGTTGCATAGTTGAGTTTGCACACATTTTTCTAGTAGTTTCACCAGAGTGGGGATGTTGGATATAGGGCGGTAGTTGTTGAGGTCTGAGGAGAGGGAATTGGCTTTTTTTAGTATGGGTATAACCTGCCCTACTTTGAGGCAGTCGGGTATAGTGCCTTGCTTAAGGAGAGGCGCTTACAATTTTTGCCCATAAGGGAAGAATAGAAGATTTTATCATTTTGAATATGGCAGGAGGTAGTGGATCAGTGAAGTGATTGGAGGGATTAATCGCTAGAAGGATGTTATAGATGTCATTTTCAGTGTAGGTCGTGAAGGTGTGCCAGGAGGCATTGTTTTTTGGGACTCCCACCGTTGTAGTGAATTGGTCCTTGACCTGAGAGTGGAATGTAGACTCGTGATCAGTAGCTGGTAGGAGAGCATTCTTAGATTGTAGGTAGAGTTCAATGGTTTTTGTTTTTTCTAGGAAGAAGTTGGCTAGGTCCTCGCAGTTGGGGGTAGCAATCTCTCTTAGTTCCGTAGAGTTTGATGAGTTGAGCGATTGTTGTTTAACTATTTCAAATAATTTTTTGGGACTGTTAGTGGCTTGGTTCAGCTGAGTTCTAAAGAAGACTGCCTTTGCCTCTAAGATTTTCCTGTTATATGTATTCCTCAGTGCTCTAAGGTGATTTAGGTGTTCCATAGATGGTGCCGATCTCCATATTCGTTCGGCTGTACTTAGTTTGCGTCGGTCAGAGTTCAGATTCTCGTTGAACCATGGTTTAGAGATTTTAGTGGACACGTTTTTTTGCTTTACATTAGCACCAGTTACTTTTTGTGTGCCGTTTTATATAGCGCCAACACTTCCTTTACACAAGGATGCATTCATTGTTGTAGGCACAGGGAGATTAAGTAATTTGCCCAGAATCAATGATGTTGAGCCGAAACCGAAAATCAAACCCAGTTTCCCAGCTCAATAGCCAGCAGCTGTGATCCTTACACCACATCCTCTCCTAAGAGGAAACCACATAGTCTCCTTTCCCTCAGTCTCACTTCTACATTTTGTGATTACAGTCAAATCACTAAATCTCTCCGTGGCAACCCACAGTTGCTGTTGGTTGTCCTATCCACCTCCCACCTGTCGCTGCTTGCCCTGCTGAACTCCTTTGCACAGATCCCCTCCTCCCCCGACTCTCCTTTTCACATTTTTTTTTTGTGCTGTGTTATACACCTCCAACACCACCCGATGGTATTGGAGCACTTTCCATTAGCCCAAGTTACTTTTTTTTGTGCAGTTTTATATTGCGCCACAGCACCCAAAGGTATTGTAGCGCTTTACATTGGCAACAGTTACTTTACACAAGGACACATCATTTTTGTAGGCCAGGTTCTGCAATAACGCGTACTAGATGCCATGTGTGAGGCTACTGTAGGACTGAGAAAGAGAGGGCTTCACGCGAGGCAGGGTAAAACGCAGCAGGCCAAAACATAACTTCACACAAAACTCACTCACCTACGTACTTATTCTCTCCAGGCCTGGCGACAGGACTGCAGTGGCACGAACTACTAACCCACACTCTATAAGAATCTGGAAGGAAGCTACTGGACTCCTCCCCCAGACCTCAGCCGATCTATCATAACAAAATAAAAAGGAGTAGCTGGGTCTCGCCCCTTAACACCAGCCATCACTGATAATTACCATCAGGGTGCTCTCTTCCCAAAATTCCCTTCCTTTTCAACAGAACTCCACTCCTCTCAACCAGTGCACACCTCCTTCTAAGACCTCTTTTTCCGTGCTTATTCAGTACCTCCCATCTTTTTTGTTCTCTTGCTTGTCCTCCTGTTAACCCATAAGCTTGTAACATTTGCCTTAAGCAATGATTCGGGCTGCGGTTCTGATGTGAGGTATCATAGCCAAGTTCTGCTCGGTGGCTGTGTCTGTGCATGTTGTTACAGCAAGCAGTGAGGCAGTCTGCAACAGAGTTTTGGTTGGGTCTACATATTTCATTGGTCACCCACTTCTCCCAGACCCACGTGCAAATGTCCTCTGATGACCATTGGATTTTTGTCTCTTCTTCTGTCCGCATTTGGCTTCTCTGCTCTCCATCGTACAGTTCTGGCTCCTTCTCCTGGGTCGTTAGTTGTCCATTTTATAGGTTGAAATTATTTTCTTGGCGATATAACATTAAAATAACACTACCACCTTGCTTTCAATACATACCACAAAATAGCTCCTGCAGGTGGACTGCGATGTGGCCTCCCACCCCTTCAACAATGCTGCCCTCCACGTCATCATTTGGACACTCCCCCCTTTCCTCCATGATAAGGTAGGCATAGAATTGTTCTTAGATTGAGATACTTGACAACCTGTGTGGACTGGTGTCATAGCAAATATTGGTGCAGGAACATTTTCACACACCATGATTGTGGAAGGAGTAGAAAAGTTGGCAAAGTAGAAGAATTTTCAAATCTTGCTGCAGACTTTGACCATATGTCTTATCGGGGTGTGTATAATGACTCGATAGGATGTTTTTGTTTTTCCTAGGAGATTTCTGTATGTGTTTTTATTGTTCTTGGTGGTGGACAGAATGCTGTTGAGGAACTGCATAGTGTCATGTTGCTACCTTTGTATGAACTTGCAGAGAGTTTCTAATTTTTGTCTTACTCGAGATCAAAGAATACTTGGTGTAAGAAGTACTCTGTTTATAAACCACAAAGAAAAGTGTTAAGCCAGCAAGCCCATGGAGTCTAAATCCAACTTCGGAAGAAGGGTGGCCTGGTGCACAGTCTATATATAGGCTTCAGATCTGGCTTATAGGATTTTAATTTCAGCACAGCAGTGATGGCTGTAATGTACAATGAAAACAAGATACAGTTTTTTGGCCAAACAAATGTTTACCCCGACACGGGCCTCCAATGGATTTAAAAACTAAACTAACGAAAAGAACAAACTGTAACATTCCTGCTCTAAACCCTCTTAATAACTAACAACATGTTAGACACCTACTAGTCAGGCTTCCTATTAGCACCAGAGCTGCCCATGTCTGTGTCTAGAATGTCATGCTAAAGATGGGTTACTTTTTATGCTGTCTCTTTTTGACTTGAATACTGCCTTAAACATAGTGGGATATGCCATTCTACTGCACAGGCTGAAATTGGTGGCCTTGGTCACCAATTAGTCTCTACCAATCTCAACCAGTTTCTAAAATAGTTCACATACCTTTTCGAAGACCGGTCACAAGAAATCAGACTTTATGAGATTTCACCCCCTCAATGCCATTGACCTTAAGGATCCCCTTTGTCACCCCTACTCTTCAACATATGCGTAAGACCTTTCAAGACCTCTTAAGATCTCACAACCCCTTATTCAACTCCCAAATATCCAAATGAAGAGGGCCAATTTAAAAATGTTACCAATATTCTAAAAACCATTAAAACCAGGAAGAGCCACAGCAGTCTAAGATTCAATGGCTCCAAGAGAGAAAAACTTTGAGAATCTTTGTTCTGACAAGAAGGTTTGGTCTCCTCACAAGTCTGAAGGACCTATTTAACTCTCGTCTCGTTTTTAAGGGTTGCATTCTTCGATTCAGTTTCTTATCCTCTAGGAGTTTAGGTATAGAAAACACAAATAAATTAATCAAATTAGAATATACAGAACTAGCACGAGGAGAACACTATTCTTATTTTGATAAGCAGTAACTTATCTCACATCTTGTGTAGCAAAGTCTTCTTTACTTTGTGGGAAAACTCTAGACCTGCAATGCCACCATCAGACAGAGTTTCAGAGTCTAAATCTTAAAAACACAGAGGAAGTGTAGTCTCTTCTTTAAAAGGTGCCATAACGGAGGTGCTTCTGTAAGAACGAAATCAAGGGATATACACCAAAGAAAAGGGAGCCCTTAGACCAATAGTAGAATTAAGGCAGCTGAAAAGATAAATACAATCAAATTTAGACTGCCAACGCTGCAGGGTGGGGTTCATCTAAAAGATGCTTATTTTCATATTCCATTACATCATAGATATCAGAAAAACCTCAAATATGGTGGTGGATTGTAACCATCATCAATTCAAAGTCCTATCTCTTGAACACAGATCAGTTCCAAGAGTTTTTATTGTGTGTTTTTTGGTAGCAGCACCAAATCTAAGTCGACACTCCATAAATGTTTAGCCGTATTTAGATGAGAGTGACTGGTAAAGGGGAATTCATTTCAGGAATCACAGAATAGTATGAACAGGATCATTCAACTTTTTACACAAGTTGATCTTCAAAGTAAACCTACAGAAGTCATCTCCAAAGCTGCACCATTAAAAGAAATGTCTGGTTGTATAGCAACACCGTGAGGACGGTGGCAACTCTTAATAGAGAAGAAAATATTAGGCTTTAAGAAACACATTCTCCTTTACAATACATCACAATCTCTGACAGTAAAAGTTATATCATCTTGTACTCATCTGATATTTTATGCACTGCTAATGTCAATAAAGCAGGGATTTTCCAGTCATTGGCCACAGTAAATAAGTGATAGTAAGTTGCAAAGAAGTGGGAGCTTTGCAATTGTAGAAATATGGCACAATTGCTGTGGGTAGACATTTGCAGAACAGGTCCTAACTGTGACCATTATAACAGATGTCTCTCAGACTGGCCATAATTGGATAAACCTCGTACCTGGGATTATTGGACTTCCAATAAAGTACAGCATACATTTCAATTTGCTGTAACTCAGGACGAGGCACCCTGTGTTAAAAGCTTTTCTTAATCAGATGAAAGGGGAGATGGTTCATATTTTTATAGACAACAACAACAGTTATATTTACTATGTACTGTGTAGGTGAGATACTGCTATACAATTGATGAATAGCATGTAGGGTCAGATGTACCAAGGCAGTTCACTGTCGCAAAGCCTGTGACTACCTAAATCACAGGCTTTGCGACCACTGAATGGATTTAAAAAAAATTTTTTATCCCATTTTGTGATTCGGTAAGTGCTTACAAAATTGCAAAATGGGTTTAGAAATGCATAACAAGTTTCAATTTGGAAACTGCATTTAGGGCATCCCTTCCAAGTTGTGATTTACAATGTTCTACATCAGTGATCTGCAACTGTGGTTTCGGTTGCAAACACTGGTGAGGTTACCAACTCCTCAGGGAGGTGGTAATTCATTCGAAAAAGGGGAAGGAGTTCCCAGAGAGACCCCTTCTCCTGGGTGAATGTAAAAAAAAAGGTTGTTTGCGCTGCAGTGGGCAATTATCCAGGGGCCCACTGCCAACTCTTCAACAAACATTTTCAAAAGAAGTATTTGTTTAAACCACAGCCCCATTTCCTGTAAGAAAAACAGGCTGCATTTTAAAAAATATATTTAAACAGCAAACGCAGACTTGGTTGTCTGCTGACCCTAGCTGGCCACCATTCCTCGAATGGCCACCAATTGGAGTGAGTCACAATTTGCGGCCTAACTCATGAGTAGTATTTACGTATGTAGGATTGCAACCAATCTGAATATTGGCTTTGCGAATCGACTTAATAGTACATCCGAAACGATTTGCAAAAATTTGGTGCACAATTTGAAGCCTCTTTTTGCGAATCGATTCTTAGTTCATCCGGCTCCTAGTTTCTTACTTGTAACAATAGTTCAGCAGTTTGTGAGTATTCTAGATGAACATGATATGCTTGCACTTCCCAGAGGAAGAGTAGTGGAGAATAATAATAAAGATGTAACTAAATATATTATTAACAATCGAGATCTCATTCTTGCTCATCACCATCAATGAAAAACAAAATATGAAGTGTCGGGAAATGGCTAAAACAGTGTCATCTCAACAGCACTATTTAGTACATTACAGATCAGATAATCTTGTGATAACAGTTTCCATGAGTCTTCTATTGGGTTCCCGACAAGTAGCGTTTGTGGCAACAGAGATGACAATGGAGTATTACAGGAGGGTTTTGTTTGAATGGGTGTGGTGTGCTTCCTTTTCCCATCTGCATTCTTGCAAGACCCGGAAAAACAATACTTCCAGGTCACGAACAGCACCGCTATAAAACTGCTCTGATTGTGATTTCTTATATCTTTCACCTGCAAGTGGCATGTTTCTACTTATTAGTTCACCCTTGACTGGCCCGTTTCGGTGTCCTTATAGGAGGAATTTTATCTGTCTTATTTAGAATTCCAATATTTTGTGTTCACTCCTTCTGAGCTTTGATTCACCTACTTCTCTGATAATCAAGACACCTTCCACTGTGCAGGTTGAAAGTGCAAATTGAGCATACAGTAACTCGTACTTTATGGTTGATAGGTTTATTCAGTGTCAACTTTTCTCAATAAGGTTCCCTGGAGTATCTGATAACAGAACCAGAGGGTAATGTATTATCTCTCAGACCTTTTGTGCACCTTTTCGTGGCTGAGGGCGTGGGTCCCATTGACAACTTGGGACTAGCGACCAGCGGTCGGGTAAGTTCACCACCACTTTGGCAGCCGCTGCTTCCAAGCCTCTTTAGTTTGTCCTCCGACCATCATGAGCACCCAGTTGGAGCAGAATATACCATCTCCTGCCCCACTGGCAGTCAGTAACATCAGAGTGCTGGATCCTACAGATCGTCAAAAGGGGCTACTCCCTCCCTTTTGTGACTACCCTGCTACTCACTTATGATTGGTTGACGGAGAACCATTTCTCCTTGCTTCATCAAGAAGCACAGGCTCTCTAGGCCAAGGGAGCCATAGTAGAGGTCCCTGCATCAGAAGTTGGTCATGGTTGTTTTTTTCTGCTACTTTTTGGTGCTGAAGAAGAACGGAGGGTTTGTCCTATCCTAGACCTGCACCCTCTCAACCTCTTCTTGAAAAGGAGAAGTTCAAGGTTCTCATGCTCAGCCAAATACTGTCTGCCCTGGACCCGAGAGACTGGATGGCTGCATTGGACTAGCAGGATGCATATTTCCACATCCCAGTCCTGCCTGCCCACAGACGTTACCCACGGTTCACGATAGGCCAAGAGCACTTTCAGTTTGCTGTGCTCCCTTTCGGTCTTCACAGCGCCCCCCAGGTGTTTATGGAAGTGATGGCGGTGGTTGCAGCTCATCTGCGGAGGTCGGGAGTTCCAGTCTTCCCCTACCTATTCGACTGGCTGTTGAAGGCTGGCTCACCCCAGGCAGTTGTCTCCCACCTTCAGACTACTGTGAATCTCCTGCACTAGCTTGGATTCACTATCAACTCCCTTTCAGATGCTCCCTTTCATCAGAACCATTCTGGACACAGTGCAGTTTCTGACATATCCTCCTGAGGGACGCGTACAGGATATTCAAGGCTATGATTCCGATGTTTCGGCCTCTATCCTGGATTTCAGAGAGACTGACTCTGAGCCTGCATCCTGCTTGTGACTCATGTCCGTTGGCATATGTGCGTTCTGAAGTAGGACCTGAAGGCCCAGTGGGCGCAGCTTCAGAGCAATCTCTCCAACATGGCCCAGATATCGGAGGAAACTGTAAACGTTCTGCAGTGGTGGCTAGCAAACCGCGATTGTGTCAGTGGCAAACCCCTCTCCCCTCCCCAACCAGAGCTGACTGTAGTGACCGATGCGTCACTCCTGGGATGGGGCAGCCATCTGGGAAAGGTGGACAACAGAGGACTCTTGGCTTTGGCAGCAGAGTCCGAACTCTACATCAACCTGTTGGAGCTTCGGGTGATTTGCTTTGAATTGAAAGCCTTTCTTCCTTCAATCAGGGGAAGGCTGGTGCAGGTGTTCACGGACAACACCACTGCTATGTGGTACTGCATCAAACACGGCAAGGTGGGGTTGTGGATCCTCTGTCAAGAGGCCCTGTGTCTCTGGACATGGCTGGAATATCAGGGCATTTCAGTGGTTGTTCAACACCTGGCGAGCTCTCTGAACGCCAGAATGGACAAACTCAGCTGAAGATGTCTAGCGGGTCACAAATGGCGTCTCCATCCGGAGGTCTTGCAAGGTCTCATTCATCAACGGGGAGAGCCTTAGTTATATCTGTTTGCCACCGCCGACAATGCGCAGTCAGCAGTTTTGCACTCTGGAGTATCCAAGGGGACTCTCGCTTGGAGACGCTTTTCGTCTCGAGTGGAGCTCCGGCCTCCTCTGCGCCTTTCCGTCAATACCACTCCTGCCCAGAGTACTTAAGAAAATCATGAAAGACCGGGCCCAAGTAATCCTTGTGGCTCCGTATAGGGCATGGAGAGTCTGGTATCCCGAGCTGTTGAGCATGACCATCTTTACTTCAGTCTGGCTGCCTCTCTCAGAGGATCTTCGGTTGCATCAACAGGGGAGGGTCTTGCACCCGAACGTGCACACCCTCCTGGGGAGATTGAGCAGTGATAGTTAACAGCTTTTGACCTTCCACTGTAATAAGCTTTTGATACCCCCTCAAAACACTGTATGGTCCAAATAAGATCCAGTGAGACTATTGTTGAAACAACAGAGGCAGGTGCTTCCTGAGACCTCAGCAGATCAGATCCAGACAGGTGCCTTATAAGCATCAGCTGCTCTGCCTCTCCCAGGTCAGTCCCGACACGCTTTCTTCATATCTTAGATCACATTTTTATCTGTTTCATTGAGTTGGTGGGCTTCTTATGTTTCTCCTGGCTTTTTACACATGCCCTGGTAAATTTCCTAATTAGCCCTTCGTGTCACTCACTGGTAGGGCACCAGGATATTTTTGTAAGAATGTCTTCTGACAAAAATATTGTTTCCTAGATATCATGTGCCACTGCTTTTAACAATAGAAATTCTACACTCAGTGGGACAATAAGTTTATAAATGATATTTAGGGCACGATAATTGTCATGTAATATTTCTGACAATAATATTCTGATATATAAGCCTGTCACTCAGCTGACCTGTCACTCATGCTCTGCTGCACATATCAGGCACCTTGATGACTTTTCACCCAAGCTCTGGGGCACTTGATTTTATTCTGCTTTTAACACCCTTGATGACCCACCTCCTTGTGCACTTGCTGCTACGCTTCATTTAACTATTTCCTATCTTGTATTCTGATTACAGATCGGCAGTGCGGTGGGGAATTAGGGGAATTCACTGGATACATTGAGTCTCCTAACTATCCAGGGAACTACCCAGCCCATGTGGAGTGCACCTGGAATATCAACCCACCCCCGAAACGCAAGATTCTCATCGTGGTTCCTGAAATTTTCTTGCCCTCGGAGGATGAATGTGGCGATGTTCTTGTTATGCGCAAAAACTGTACGTTTGTATCTAATGCCTTGCAGGACTTAGTTGGGCATCTATTTTGCAACGTGATAGTCTAAAGTAGTGGCCCGAGTGTGACACCTAGCCAATTTAAGCTCAGCTCAGTTTATGATTAAGTGCATTTGAAGTGATGTGTGTGCTGCTAGTGGAAGAGTAGGCATGATGTATGCACCAGTTTCAAGTATTTTGACTCTACATAACTTTACAAGAGCCCTCGTCTGGTCCTAAAGGATGAGGACCGCTCTCCCAGCAAACTATAAAAGTGGGGATGAATCACGATTGATCATAGTAAAAAGAAATGTCAGAGGTTTGGAGGAGATCTGAGTGAGGATAAAGATGGAGAGTAAAATTAGAATGGACGGGTGGTTTGAGAGTGATGGCTGGAAGGTGGAGTGCATAGATGGAGAGTGGAGATAATGGTGGCCAGTCTGCACGGCACAGTGAAAATGGATGGAGGTTTAAGTAAAGATAGGAGTAAGCCGTCTGGTTCTTTGTGCTGTGTTATAAAATGAAAAAATAAAGGTTTTAAAAAATAAAAGATTTAAGTAAGGCAGATAGAGATCAAATAGAGGAAAGCTGAAGTAAAACAGGAGGTAGGTCAGAACGAGGATTGCTAAGGTCAAAGCGAGTTTAGATAGGGACTGAGTACAATGGGCTGAAGGAGAATAAACAGTGGTATTTAGGACACAAAAAGGAGGAGTACAGTGAGGCTGGATGGAGAGTAGATAGAGAAGGGATATAGGTTTAAGTGAGAATGAAGGGAGCATATAAGCATTCTTTACTTTCTTTGCAGCGTCTCCTTCTTCAATTACAACCTATGAAACATGCCAGACCTATGAACGTCCTATTGCCTTCACTGCCCGATCCCGCAAACTTTGGATAAACTTTAAAACAAACGAAGCAAACAGTGCCCGCGGCTTCCAGGTTCCTTATGTGACATATGATGGTAATGATTCCACTTTTGCTTACAAAATTCGTTCTTTGTATTTTGTATTTTTTGTAGAAGAGTGATGCCCATCCAATTCTCCCTTAATCATCCCTAAAGTACACTTCATATTTTACATCTGTGTTGATCCTGTCTGTCAGCATCATGCCTTCCCATTTTCTCCTTACATTGGCCAAATGTCCAAATTATTTCTTACTATTGAGTGCTCAGTACAGGCCATCCATTTTGTAGGACATATCTTGCAAAAATGAAACACTATAGCAAACATCTGTAAGTGGAGAAAAGGTTTAGAGGGTGGGTTGAGGCATTATAATCGTTCCCTAAGCTAATCGATCGTGGCTGAGTTACTTGTGCAACCTGTAGGTCTACATCATAGGATCCTCACTGATAGTCAGAAAAGTAGAATATTCCCGCCCATGTGCTGGGACCCTGAAGCACTTTCTTCTAAATGTCAATTCGTAGTTGGAGGTAGACACCTCAATGCCCATAGTCTGGTGATAACTCCATAACCTGTAAGGCAGGCCATCATTTTTCTAATTTAGAAAATAGGTTACTCAGTAACGCAGTAAGTCCACATTGCAGTACCTAACTGAAGGCAGTGCTGCACACTATCTAAAATAACCCTCTTACCTACATTAGGGAGAAGGAAAAAGAAGGAAAAGTTGCCTGTTAAGTCAAACTTACAGAGGCTGCAGAGTGCAGTACACTGTTATAGTAAGAAGCCAGCAGCTTCCTTTTCCTAGTATTGGTTGTTTGCATCACTGCCTCAGTTCTTTTTTTCAGCTTGTTCTGGGTGGATCTCAGAACACTCTCTGGGTTACCTTACCCATTTTTGTCCTCAGTTTTTTCTATAAAATGTAGATTTTTTGTGTTTCATTCAACATATTTCGAGACAATTAACATCTTTCACAAATTCTTTCCAGCAAAGAGGGAATATTTTCGCTGAAATGCCGTCTCTCTTTGTGAAATGTCCCTCATTCGGGCAAAAAAGGCTTCTTGAGACCCTCACACTGTTTGTGTGGTATGTTATCCTGCCCTGCATTGCATTCTGTTAAATAAGTGAGCATTTTGAGAAAAAGTGCGCTTAAATACAGAGAGAACATTCGCCTCAGGGGGAAGCTTGAGAGCATGTGAGCAGAAGAAGAAAAGAGAAAGCAGAAGAAAAAGGACAGAAAGGGGGCTCCCTCATCTGACACTAAACCATCTTGGGAAAAAGATTCCTACAGAGGGAGATCTAAAGAGAGAAGGAGGAAAAAACATTGCCACCACCATCTGGTCACTATCGTCATACACAGGAGCACCGATCTATGTTAACTCAGGTGTCGACATCAGCCTGCTCGCCGTCGAGAAGTTCAGAGACAGCGCCACCGAAGTCAACTCTGGCAGTGCAGGTACCATTGTTGGTGCGTCAAGACCCACATCTCCTCCACCGAAAACGGTACCAACTCCACAACCGCTGACAGCAAGATACTTGTGGGTTGAATATTCAACACCGAAGAAACACCAGCAGTCAACATTGAAGAGTTCAGCTTCCATACTATCTATGTCAAGATCACTGTCGAGACAGACACCTGACATTGACAAGATCAACGTCAAATCACTCTGTTGCTTCCATTTATTTATTTCTTCATAGACACAGCATCAGGCCTAGCAGGAAGATTCGCATTCATAACCTAGACAAGGAGTTTCCAACTGGTCAATCGTGAGCTACCAGTAGCTTGTTGCCTGTCTTTGGAGTAGCTCACTGCCTCTCCCTTGAGCCTGGGAGTATGCAGCTGCGTCCCACTCTGGATACTCGAAAGAGAAAAGTGTGTTCTTTGGAGGACAGAGTGTGTACCATTTTACAAAAATTTCCTCAGCTACTTCAGACACCACAACCAACTGTTTGAAAAATCTCACCCCTACTTGGATTCATGGCATCATCCATCTTCCTGGTTGCCACTGCATGTGTTCATAGGAGGCCGTTACATCTTTGCCTAAGTCAGGGATATCCAATCTTTTCTGCAATGAGAGCTACTTACATGCAGTAAAAATAATCCCATCCTGAGCTACCAATAATATTTGTGTTGTAAGAGTGACCACATAAAACAAGATTACATTAGTGGCCACTATATGCAAGTTTACCAGCAGTGGTCCCCTTACACTTACACCTCTCAGAACAATAGTTGCAATACCACTGGTACCACAGAAGTAATATCAGTAACAAGTTTCCCCAATACCGCATTATGTATCACTCAAATATCAGCTTTAAATGTATTTTGGAAATTCAACTATTTTTCTCCAAACATCAGCCAATGAGTTCAGAAAATACAAACATTGTCGTCCACATACGAATGTTTCAATTTTGGAATACATATATTATTTTTGCCAAACAAAAGCTTTCTAATTTATTGGGCTGGGCTGCACACAGGATAGCTACGTACAGGTAGCTGAAGAGCTACCAGTAACTCACAAGCTACTCGTTGTAAAAGCCTGGCCTTAGAAGATCGGTGTTCCCAATGGAAAGACAATTGGGAAGACAAACTAGCTCCCACAACGCAAGTCAAACAATCTCTGACATTGTGGTTGTGGTGTAAGAGAAGCAACTTACTAAAAGGAATACCTTTTTACCAGTATCTTCTAAACCAAACAATAATTATCAGATGCTTCTCTCAAAGGATCAGGTGCCCATCTGAGGGATCTCACAGTACGTGGACTGTGGTCAGAAATTCAGCAAATGTACCATATAAGCATCCTAGAGTTGCAGGCAGTTCACCTGGCCTTGGAAGCGTTAGCATCATTTCTAACTTTGAAGAGGATCTTGATTCACATGGACAATAGACCACCAATGCACTATTCGAACAAACAAAGGGGCACCAGATCAAGGACTCAATCAATACTCGCTCAAGCAATTTGGCATTGGTTACAGGCAAGACATTTAACAATTCAAGCAATGGATTTGCCAGGTCTTGAAAATTTTCAAGCAGATCTTCTAAGCAGATGCTTCATACATAACCATAAATGGGAACTAAATAATACAGTATTATTGGACAGTTTTCAGAAGTGGGATTTTCCCCGACATAGATTTATTTGCCACAGGAGAAATCGCAA
The DNA here is from genome assembly GCA_963921515.1 of Calotriton arnoldi. Lineage (NCBI taxonomy): Eukaryota > Metazoa > Chordata > Amphibia > Caudata > Salamandridae > Calotriton > Calotriton arnoldi. Next base: position 1,293,409 of record CAWUFW010002560.1, on the reverse strand, counting down.
AATGCCCAAACATCTTGTCGAAAGTGTGGGAAGCATGGTCATGGGCAATGCCCTTTTGATCAATTTATCCTTATCCACTAATCCTGATGATTCCAAAAGGGCTGCTCAAACTGAGACTGTCGAACGCCAAAATGATTTTGATAGCACCAGAGTGGCCCAGACAAAGAGCTATGTCACCTCTCTATCAGGCACCACAAGAAGTTTGCATCCAAACAGAACATTCTTTCGAGAATGCAAGGCAGAATTTATCACTTCAATGTAGAATCCTTTAATTTGGGTGCACAGCTCCTGAGGTCATTCAATATGGACCCTTGAACCATCCACCAGAGTATATTGACATTTTCAAAGAAACCAAACATCCTACCACAAGGGCTTCGTATGCTTTGAGTGGAACAAATTGGTCATATGGTACCTTAATAACAATAATGATCCCATAAACTGACAAGAGAATGTGATTATGTATATTTGTTACATTTGGCTCATTCAAAACTTTAATTTGCTTCTATTAGCATCCATCTTGCTATTATTGTAGCATACAGGAAAGAACCAACTCAAAGACCATTTTTTACTATGCCAGTCATAACGGATTTTTTGGAAAGATTAAAAAAAAACTTTTTCTCTAATTAGACATCCTCCTCCTCCATGGGAGTTGGATATGATTTTGTCTAAACTAATGGCTACTCTGTTTGAGCCAATACCTAAGACTTCAGAGCAGCACCTCTCTTGGAAGGTAGCATTTTGGTGGAGATTATATTGTAAGGAAAGTTAGTGAAATTCAGTCTCTTTCCTCCATAGAACCATACATAATAGGGTAGTGTTAAGAACATATCCTTCTTTTTTACTAGGTTGCCACATTACAAAATATTTTTGGCTAGAAAGATTCTGTTTTAATATCTCCTTGTGAGTTAAGTGAATAGTGTTTTGTATTGGGCCCATAATTTTGTGAAGACAGCCGCAGTTTAGGGATACACTTGCTACTCTATTCTACATTTATGGCTATCAGTAAGGATCCTACAATGCAAAAGGAATTGTCACTTACTGGTAATCCTAGGTCTGCATCGTGGACATTTTGACTGAAGTCAGAAACAACCCTTCTTCCTCCTCGGTTGTCAATACAGTTATTATTATTATCATATATTACATATCGCTGTTCAAAAGAACTGAGGCTGCGAGGCAAACTGCCAGTACAGTGCATGCTGGGAAGGGGAAGCTGCTGACGTCTGAAAATAACAGTGTATTGCTCTCTGAAGCCTTTGCATTTTTGACCTGACAGTCATTTCCCTCTCTCTAATGTGGGATACAAATCATTTTAGATAGTGTATAGCAATGCTTTCAGATTTGTGTTGCAATGGGATCTTACTGTGTTAAATAGGCTTTTTCTAAATTAGAAAAATGCAATAAAACTGGTCTTTCTTGCTGTTTATGGAGGTATTACTAGACTATGGACATTGAGGTGTCTATTTTCAACTACAAATTGACTCTATATATTTAGAAGAAATCGTTCCAGGGTCCCCGTACAGTATTCTATTTTTATGACTTCAGTGAGGAAACCTACGATGCAGAACTAGGATTACAAGTAACATTTCCTTCTCCGCACTTCGATTTTATTTTCATTTTAATGACAAATAAAGATATAAGCATTAGTTGGAAACACAAAAGACCAGTTGGAAACAAATTCAATTTAACAGGAAAAAACATCGAGCTTAATATTATATAGTACCACAATATGAATAAGTAATTCTGAGCTGGACAAAAAGGGCCTGCTTTCTTCAGAAGCAGAAGGAAAACTCTAGGTGAGAGGCAAACGGAGATATGTTGTATAAATGGGAAAAAAGTAAAATATAATTGTGGTTTAGATCTAAATTTTGACACCAGATTCTTAAAAAATTTATTAGTCATCCATCAGCCTGTAATCCATTTTCTGCTGATTTCCTTGTGTAGTCAGATTATTTATCTAGCCTTCAAAGTTATAAAAAAAATCAATTATTGTTTTTAATTTACTATTCTAAAAATTATAAATATATACAAATATATGTATATTTATATATTTAAATGAAAGATAAAAAATAAAACACAATTACAAAACATTAAACTAAATTACTAAATTAATTAAATATAAAAAACATTAAAAAAACATTATTAAATATATTACAAACATTAAAAAAAAGATCTATACATAAACAAATGATGTAAAATTAAACAAACAAATAATACTAATATATATTTAAACAATTTAAAAAATACACTATTCCCACTCCAGTGTGTGTAACAGAAGGGAAAGCATTGGAATTGAAAGGGGTAACATTTAGTACTCCCCCACCACCAGACGTGCAACAGTAGGAAAAGCGTTGGACTTTGAGGGGTTAAATTTACTATTGATAGAGATAGCCCCTTGCTAAATACAAAAACGTGGCTGCCCTGGCTACGGCGAGTTGTGTAGGCGAGCTACAGATATAGCCGCCAACGTTACGGGGGTCAGCATTGCACCGCATCTCTGAGGACTCGGTGTCCTGCCACCCACCGTGCCAGCACACACCTGTAAAAGAAGCCAGGAGTCCCGCGGGACGTGCCCGGGCCAAGGGCAGGCCTGTCCACGTCCGGAAGAGGCTGGGCTGGGCCCCCCCGTAACACCTGGAATAAGAAACCTCCAGAAGCTGGTATGGGGAAGAAAAAGGTAACTGCAGCAACGCTAGAGGGGGGCCCTATTTCAAAGTTAGACTCTTTCTTATTGAAAGCCACCACAGTTATTGAAAATCAAATTGCATTGACTGAAAAAAGATTGTCGCAGGGGGGGGGGGGACATTATAACAGAGCCTGTGGATGGTCAGAATGATGTACTGACAATTAGGAACTTACAGGCCGGGGTTGCTGGATTAGAACACTCAGAACAATTTGCACCGACTGCACCGGTAACACTATGTCTTAGTGCAGATCCCCCTGTTATATCAAAGGTAAAGCTGCTACCAAAGAGGAAAAGAGAACCCCAAAAACTTGGTACACCTAAGAAAGCGAGAAAACCAAGGAAGTCGACTCCAAGTTTAACTATCGCAGAGTGTACAGAACAGTTAAATGGGTCAGTCTCAACGATGCAGCGACCACTTGAGGACATCCTGGGGGAGAAATTATCAGTCCTGTTACAACCCATTTTGTTACGCTTAACCGCAATTGAAAGAATGTTGAAAACCTTGATGAATGATAATGCAGTGAGTGAGGGGCCGAGAACAAATAAAGACAAAACCCCCATCCCATCAACTAGCTCTGTGTATATCAACACTCAGCATCCAACAGGAAAGTCAAATACAGGGGTGATAACTAAACCAGCTGAGGCAACTAGATTACCCATGGGCCAAAATGTTAGACAGGGCACGACTTGGATAGGCGGGAGCACTTTGGGGGCGGAGATGAGGGAAATGGGCAATCTGGGGGCGGAGAAAGCTTGCATGAGGGGATTATTAAGGGAGAGGGTATCGTCTCCAGTCGAGGATAGCCTCTTGTCCGATAGGCATAACACAAGGAAAGTGAATAAGGTGGGGCATGCTAATCCAGAAATTCTAAACCTACCACCAGCTGCTTGTCCTTACGTGATGGTACTGGTAAATGTCCTGTCTCTTACAATAAAACAACAAGAAACAACTACTCAATTGATGGACAAGTCCAGGCATTGGTTAACCAAGACTGTGAGACTCCCATATATGACAATCTAATCATGGCAAGAAGAATATCCTGGGTAGGCACTTATGAGAAATGTATTTAGGGGATTGTGTGGTATTGAATTTTGATAATACACATGTTGTAAGAGAATTATTAACTCAGCTCCCCACAGCAGGAACACCTAGCTCACAGATTTATGCTGTCCCATTGGGATTCTTTTATAAGCCATTGTATATACATACACCCCTCATGTTCAGGGCCCCCTCACAGGGGTATAACAGGAGGAACTGCCCACTAAAGGGGGAGAACCAAATCTTACTCACTTCCAATAAATACGCAGCTTTAACAGACCTAAACAGCTGAGATTGACTACCCTCAGTTGTGACACCTCATACTGGTTATGCTGATGAAGATTGCAATAGGCTTGAAGTAGCCCTGCATATTCCTGCAACGGTAAACTCATTTGTAACCAAGGAAAGGGCCGATGTGACTGGCCAACCCTCTACCGTAGCTATGCACCCTAGTTCTCAGGATTTGACATCTAGCACAGAGTTAACAAGAAATATTTTAATGAATAATACTTACCACACTCTGCTTTCCTGGAACATAGCAGGTTACAAAAACAAGAAAGATAACAATGAGTGGTATGATGTAGTCTCAACCCATCAAATTCTATGCCTCCAAGAGACATGGGAAGTGGATTCAATCTTTGTAAATGGGTATCGATGTTTTCAAACGCTAGCCCTTTCATCTACTAAAGGGCGAGCAAAAGGGGGTTTGCTGACATGTATATCCAATACTATTTCATTCAAAGTGGTATGCTTTACTAATAACTCGCCATTCTTCCATATTATTCTGTTAGGTAGTAATCACAGCTCAAACTGGATGATAATAAACTTTTATAACAACAACTTTGCGACCCCGTATGAGGTGGTAAAGGATCTTGAAGAAACACTAGAAGACATAATATTCTCACAAGTAAAACCAGTTTATTTTATATGGGCGGGTGATTTTAATATAGCTAAATGTACGAACAAAAAGTATCGATTGTGTCAACAAATGATAGAACATGAGGAAAAAAAAGATCATTTTATGCATACCACTTACGGAAATGCTTTAAATAATCTACTAATGGATTGGCAGTTAGAGATTAGGACACAGAGATCCTACAATAATGGTCAAACAATTCCGACTTTTTATAGGGGGGAGGTCACTTCGGTGATAGACTATATAATAACATCTAGTAGTTATGAGAATTACTCAGTGGAGGTAAATATCAGGATGACGGAGTTCAGTGACCACGCTAATATCTCCATAATGTTGCCATGGGAAGACCACTGCACAAATAAAAATAGCACTATAACCCCAAAGTCCACTTTAGCCAGACGAAAGGGCTACTTTTTAAAGTGGGGCAAAATCGATGAAAGCCTCCTCTTTTCTCGATTAATACAGACGTATTATAATGAGGTCCTGTCCTGTCTAAATCTTTTAATAAACAAACCTCAAGTAGTTAAAGCATTTACAACGATTTTAGATGGTATTAAGATACAATTAACTCGCCCAGGTGGCGCAGGAAGCCAGCAACACAATCGCTGGTTTGACAAAACCTGCTCAAAAGCTTCAGCAAACCTCCGTAATGCTTTAAAAGTAAAACCAAGGGATAAACTACAAATCTGAGAGGAATTTGTAAAAGATCGATAGAAGAGCGGAAAAAAGAATTGAGATCTGACGCTTGGGAGAAATTGAGGATAGTGGCTAATGCTAATGATACCAAAGCATTCTGGGAAGTGGTCAACATTCCATTCTTACAAGAGGAAGGTGGCCCATCCACAGATGTATTCATAGATGAAAACACGTGGATAAACCACTTTCAAAAAATCTTCCAAAGGCATAACAGAACTAGTATTGAAGAACTAGAGGATAGTCCGAGAGTTACCAAGCCTTTAGGTTTTATTATGGACGAGGTAGAGCTTGCATTGGCACAGGCATCGTTGTTAAAGGCAGCAGGACCAGATGGGGTGCCTGTTATATATTCTTAAATAACGGAGCCTTCTGGGTCCCCTTACTCACTGCAGTGTTCAATGCTATTGGCATTACAGGCCCTCTTTCGTCCTGGAATCTGTCTATTATTGTACCGATTTACAAAAAAGGAGATGGCTCTGATCCCACAAATTATCAGCCAATAGCGCTAATTGATAGTAAGGCCAAGGTAATGGGTCGTCTACTATTAAACAGAATGGAAGACTGGGCAGCAGAGAAGGGGATCCTTGCGGAGGTACAATATGGGTTCAGGAAAGGCAGAGGGACTGTGGACCAATGTCTGAACTTGGCCCTCTTAGTAGCAAAGTACACACAGGCCAAGCAAGAGAATCTCTATATGGCATTCATGGACCTCTCATCCGCTTTTGATTGTGTTAACCACAACAAGTTGTGGCACATTGTGGAGCAAATGGGGGTGGAGGCGACAATAATTTGTTTTATTAGACAGTTGTATGCAGGTGCTACCGCGAAGGTTCGCCATGGCAGGCATGGTGAATGTACCAGACCCTTTGAAATGACAAATGGCGTAAGGCAGGGTTGCATGCTCGTGCCCTTCCTGTTTACATTATATACTAATAAATTAAATGACCACCTGGTAGAAAAGGTAATAGACACCCGAATGCTAGTGCTAGCCCATTTCCCATCCTGCTATATGCAGATGATGTGGTCCTTTTGGCAAGAACACCTTTAGCCCTACAAAATTGCATTACCAATTATGTGTCTTATATGAAAAACCTTGATCTACATGTTAACAAAACGAAGTCCTTTATAATGTGTGTTCGAAGAAGCAAAAAGAAAGGAAATTATGCTATTGAAGTCAGAAAAGTCGACATTGTAGATAATTTTTCATATTTAGGCATTGTCTTTGACACTAATTTAAACTGGAAAATGATGGTGACCTCAAGGGCTACTCAGATGAACAAAAGTATAGCCACAATTTTAGGTTTGCGACGAATTTGGGCAACAAACCAATACCAGAGATAGTTCAAATTTATCTGACAAAAACCATTTCAGTTGCAACGTACGGGGCAGCGATATGGGGCATAGCCAATGTGGATAGCCCCCAAAAAATAGAGGACGGATTTGCTAAGAGGTTATTGTCCGTCCCAAAGGCTTGTACAAATGTGATTACTCATAAAGAACTAGGCTTACCCTACATCACTGATACAATTAAACTGGCCCCTTTGTTACTCTGGTTGTCAATATGGAAGCGGAAGGTGGTACAAACAAATCAATGTATCCTAAATGATATTAAATGAAATTGGCTTATGGATCTAAAATTTCATGGTTATATTATATAAGAAGCACTCTTGAATCATTCAGGCTAGGGGTCCTTTATGCTGAACCTGCGCAGTGTGAAAACTTCTCGAAGGCGAAATTAATTAATTATTTTTTAGAAAAATGTGCTCAAGAAAGAGGGCATAGAAATAAAGATAAAGCTATGGTAATTGCATACAATAAGAGACCCCCTTTGCAGCACGGCCCATCGTCGTATCTTTCCTTTGTGGGCAATAACCACCATCGTTATATATTCTAACGAGATTTCGTCTAGGTTATATAACACTCATGTTGGGCTATCCTGCAAATGTGTTTTCCCAGAATCAATTGAAACGCTGCCCGTGTGATTCTTGTTCAAAACAATCAATTGTACATATATTATATTTTTGTCATTTTTACGAAAAGGAGAGAAAAAGATTTATTATCCGACTTTTGCAGAAATTTTGTTTGCGTGACTACATCACTGCACTGACTGTTATGTTAGAACTGGAGACACCTTATGTATGCTTTGTGATGGCTTCATTTTTATGCGCAGCCTTAAAAACCCATAGTTTAGCGAACATGTGACTAAATTTCAAGCCGTGTGTAATAAGCCTAGGGAAAGTAAATTTCACGGTGCAATAATATAATATAATATAAATGAATTATCTAGATGATATATGCTGCTCTTAGGATTTTATGGAAAAGATTTTAATATATATGTTTTTTAGGCTAATTTATTGAAATGTTTGTTTTTCTGTGTTTGTACCTTTTTATGCATTGGATCGTAAATGCGAAATAAAGTGTTGATTGATTGAGTATTCCAACTCCAGTATGTGCAACAGTAGGGAAAGCGTTGTACTTTGAAGGGGTTACATTTACTATTCCCACTCCAGTCTGTGCAACTGTAGATAAAACATTGGACTTAGCAGAAATAAAATTTACTATTCCAACTCCAGGCACAGTAGGGAAAGTACTTCACCACAAACACATAACATATTTTAATAACCTTATTAGTTCACCAGAAAAATACAACCTTTAATATAAAACCTGTATATATATATATATATGCAAAACACATTAAAAACACAATTAAAAATTTAAATTATTATTACAAAATTTAATTAATTTTAATTTATAAAAAAGTTATAATTTGTTATTCTATTAAATTTCCACACTATACTCCCACAAACCTAGCAGCCTACACTTAAAATATAACTAAAATAAAGAAATATAACACAATTAACATATTAAGTTATCAATTAAATAATTAATAATAAATGAATGGATAATTGTTAATTAATCATAGACTAAATAACTTCCCACCCTATGCCCCGACAAACACAACATCCCTCAGCTAATATATAATGTAAAAAGTATATAGTTAACAATTTACATAATTAATACATTAAATAATTAATAGATTAATTGTTAATGAATTATTACTTAATCAACTTCCCACCCTATACGCCTCCCAACCCAACATACTGCATCTTAAAAGAAAACTTTAAAAATATAATACATACACAATTTACATAATTAACAATCAATTATAAAATTTATAAATTAATTTATTGTTACTTAATTAATTTCCCACCCTAAACCCCTATAAACCCAACAACCCGCACCTAAAATCTAACTTTAAAAATATAATAATTACACAATCTAAATAATTAATAATCAATTAAATATTTAATTCTAAATTATTAGTTAATTGATAAGCAATAATTACTTAACGTCCCATCCTCCACCCCTACAAACCAAGCAACCCACAATTAAAATATAACAATTACACAGTTTACATAATTATCAATTACATGATGAATACTAATTAACTTCCCACCCTGTACCTCTACAAACCTCACAACCCGTTACAACACTACTAATTACTATTAACATCTATATTAACAATTATAAATAAATAACTTAAAATTGCAAATTATATTTAAACATATTGCCAACAATTATACCAACAATATTTAACATATAAAATTAATATATGAACTAAAACAAAAATAATAATAGAACTATATTTTTAACAACTATATTATTGAAAACGACATTAAAAACAGATATTCTTATAAACAAAATTAATAAATATTCTTGTCAACAATAATTCTGCATCACGATATTTATGTCACAATATTAAAAACTTGATATTTATAATTCGATATTTTGTCCAAATACCAGTGTTTCAGCCTCTATCCTGGATTTCGGTGAGACTGACTCTGAGGCTACTGAGCCTCATGGCCTCCTGCATCCTGCTTGTGACACAAATCCCTCTGCATATGCGGGCTCTGCAGTGGGACATGACTTTCCAGGGGCGCAGCATCAGGGGAATTTCTTCGACAGGTCCATATCTCGGAGGGAACAGCTAAAGATCTACATTGGTGATTAACAAACTGTGATTAGTTCAGCGGCAGACCACATTCCTTCCCCAATAAGATCTGACAGTGGTGACAGATGCATCAGTCCTGGGATGGTGTGGTCATATGGGAGAGGTGGAGATCAGAGGCCTCTGGTCTCCAGAGGAATCTGGAATCCACATCAATATAGTGGAGCTTTGGGCAACCCGTCTGACTTGAAAGCCTTTCTGCCCTCCATCAAGGGAAGGCTAGTTCAAGTAGTCACGGACAACACCACCGCCATGTGGTACTGGAAGAAACAGGGAGGGGTGGGGTCGTGGAAACTCTGCCAAGAGGCCCTCGTCTCTGGACATGGCTGGAACGTCAGGGTGTTTCTCTGGTGGTCCAACCCCTCGCAGGCTCTCTGAAACAAACTCAGGCAACGATGCCCAGTGGATCACGGATGGCATCTCCATCCGGCGGTGGTGCATGGTCTCTTTCAGCAGTGGGGAGAGCCTTGGTTGATCTGTTCGCCACAGCTGAGAACGTACAATGTCAGCAGTTCTGCGCACTGGAGTTTCCAAGGCAGTTCTCGATCTGAGAAGATCTGGCCATACCACTCCTGCCCAGAGTTCTCAAGAAGATCAGGAATGACCGGACCCAGGTCATCCTTGCGGCTCCGTACTGAGCTCGGAGAGTGTGGTATCCCGAGCTGTTGAGCATGGCCTTTGGTCCGCCGATCAGGCTGCCTCTTTGGGAGGATCTTTTGTTGCTGCAGCAGGAGAGGGTTCTCCAGCTGAATCTATCAACGCTCCGCCTTGATGCGTGGAGATTGAGCAGCGACATTTGACAGCTTTCGACCTTCCGCCCAAAGTCTGCAATGCTATCTTGGCAGCTAGGTGTCCCTACACCAAGACTGTATACGCCTGCCATTGGGGCAAGTTTATGGCATAGTGTGCAGAGAAACAGGTTGACACTCTTTTTGCTCCCCTTTCACAGGTCCTTTCTTTATACTTTCTCTTGCCCAGCAGGGCTCAGCTCTGGGCACCCTAAAGTACTATCGTTTCTGCCTTCTCAGCCTTATTGCGGCTACCTGATCAGCCATCCCTCTTCAAATTCCCTGTATTAAATAGGTTCTTGAAAGGTTTGCTAGACATATTGCTACCTTCGCCCATCATCATGTCTGAGTGGGACCTTAATCTGGTCTTAACTTTTCTGATGTGCGCTCCCTTTGAGCCATTACACAATCGTCCTCTCAGGTTCCTTACCATCAAAACTGCCTTCCTTGTGGCAATAACATCTGCCTGGAGGGTCAGCGAGCTTCAGACTTCATCATCCAAGCCTCCATATCTGCACATCTACCCTGACAAGCTCGTTCTTCGCACTAGAGCTTCCTTTCTGCTGAAAGTTGTCACTCCGTTTCATGTAGGCCAGTCTATCACCCTGCCTACCTTTTTATGCTCTGCCACATCCCTCCAAGGAAGAGGAGCAACTTCACTGTCTGGCCCCAAAATGAGTGTTGTCGTTCTACATTGACTGTACGAAAGAGTTCTGGTGGACAACCAACTGCTTATGGGGTATGTCGGAGCGAAAAAGGGAAAGACTGTGCAGAAACGGACCACCTCCCGATGGATTGTGCTCTGCCTTATAATCTGCTATCCATTGGCCAAGAAGAAACCTCCTGAGGGCTTTCATGCTCATTTCACCAGTTCCAAGGCTGCAACTACTGCATTAGCACGCTAAGTCCCGGACCTCGACATCTGCCAGGCAGCAACGTGGGCCTCTCTGCACATGTTCACAAAACACTACTGCCTGGACAGCCAAGTCCATCGGGACGAGCACGTTGCCCATTCAGACCTGCAGGACTTTTTGCTGTGAAATTGTTTTGCAGGCCCACCTCCGGGGAGGTATTGCTTGGGTATCTAATCTAAGGTAAGGAATCTGTGGCTAGATGTCTCTATCAGATGAACAAGTTACTTACCTTCGGTAACGCCTTATCTGGTAGAGACTCTATCCGCATAGTCTTCACCGACCCACACATCCTCCCTGCTCTGCGAACATATTTCTAAGGACAGGGTTGTTCCCCTTTCAGGAACCTAGTTTTCCACACCAGTGGTCAATGTTCTTCATGGGTTCGCTCTCCTGGTGTGGAAAGTCACAAAAATAAACTGACGTCAGTCGGCTGGGGTGTCGCCGATATAGGCACTGCACACGTCACTTCCAGCGTGGAAGACGCCGATGACACCTCACGAGCCAACCAATGCCACCTGCCAGCAAGCAGGGGTACTGCTCACCAAAAATTCCAAAAAGAGTCTGACACCTGGGGATACTTCTAAGGTAAGGAATCTGTGGCTAGATAGAGTTTCTAACAGATAAGGTTTTAACGAAGGTCAGTAATTTGTTCCTCAGTACCTTTGCAGCTGGTCCTCATACACTCTGGGGTATATTCACAAGAACGTGTGATAACTACCGCAAGAGTAACGTAACGCAACTTTCAATAATGCAGCTTATCACGGGAAAATAACCCCGTGTCAACGTGGAATTCACAACAAGGCGGTACCATGCGATAGTCACCAGATAACGCGTCAAATGCCAGCATGAAAATCAACGCCACGCCGGAAAAATGCGAAACGCGAGAAATCATGCGTTGAGGCCAATCGCAGTACAAAAAGTAGCGAAAAGCAGCCTCAGGCCTGCAAATCCCATGCGCCTGGCAGGAAATTGCACCATAAAAACCACAGACACAACACACCAGAAACAAGCCAAAGCACGTAGCAACATGGATGCACCCTGACGCAGCACAGAGGTAAACGCAAACCCCACAACCCCCACAGACCACCAGCAAGGAACAACTGGCTCGGGGAAGGCCAAGGAGAAAAGGGAGAGGAAGACAAGGTGCAGACCGCAGGAAAACAAGACCAAGGCCACGGAGGCGACAGAACACTACCAGCAACTGACCCACAAGCAAACCACCTGGAATGCAGTCGGAGTGCCCAGGAGGCCAATCCAGGAGGCCAAGAGGCGCCGGCAGGACCTGACAACCTAAACCAGGTACAAACCCGCTGCCAACAGGAAGGCATCAACGGCGACAGGAGGTGGCAGTCCAGCACCACAGGAGGAGCAGGAGGAAACCCATGCCACAGTCATCAGTGTGAAGAGGGTGCAAGGAGTAGGGAGTACGGACACAGCCCGACAGGACCTGATACAACAACAACAGGGTGAGGATCCAACAGGGACAGGGGGTGATGGGCACAATGCCACACATGCACAATGAGGTGTAACACACTGCACACCCACAATTACCCAGGGACATGTCCCCCATCCCCGTGGCACACTGCAGCACACACACATAGCAATCACAGCACATACCATGACAATGTGGCACAAAGTGCAACACCCACACTGCAGAACAGGGGACACAACTGGGTCCACCCAGGCACAGAAACAGAACAATCACATCGGACAGAGCAGGGAACTGTGAGATGCACATCTACCCCTACAACCCCACATCAGCCATGTAGGCCGAATGTACACTGTCCCAACTCAAATAGCCACCACCGCCCAAACAGTCACAATGTACATTGTCACACAGTCTGCATGTCGACAAGAACAAGTCGCAAACACAATGCCACCATGCACCTCCCCTTCACAATGCAGAGGGACAAACAACACCCCCAGCAGGTCAGAACAGACAACCCATCAGTGATGCCCGAGACGAACACCACAGCCCAGACACCGACGCCCTACAACAGCCCATGGACATCCCACACAACCCACCACCAGGACCAGGGCAGACAAGCTACTCAGAGGAGAACCCAGCCCCTAAAACAGACCACACAGCATGAAGCACCCGCAATCACGGCTGCCCCACAACACTTCACCCACCCACACATGGCACCCCAATGCCAGGTGGCAGAACGCCTAAAGGAGGTGGCCCAACAGGTGAGGGTGTTGCCAAACCCATGGAATGCGAACTAGAACACATACGTGGGTATCCAATACCCTTCAGGGACCCCCCACGCCCCACAAAGGAGACCCACACCTCCACGGAGACACATGCACATATCATATTGAACTTGCTACGGCCACGTGCGTCCGGTCCCTTTATTGGCAGGGCCACATGTACAGTGACACCTGTGCTGGATGTGTGTGGGGTGAGTATAAGCCAGCCCGCACGGAGTGCTTGGTGCTGGCAACAACCTGAACAGTGGACACCAGTGTAATGGAAACAGAAAACACCAGCATAACAGAGTCAAATGCAGAGAAACATGAAGGGATCCGGAGTAAGGACAGAGGTCACCCAATATTCAGTCAGGAGGTTCCGTGAGTTGCAGTGCACTGAGGTATGGGCACTAGAGAGGAGCGCACTCATGTGAGGAAATTGCTAGGATTGTGTCCCTACTGGTTAGTCCTGATGCAGATGCAGTGGGGCGTGTTACACCTGCATCAACTTCCTCATCAACGTCCCAGGTCTCCCACACTGCCTGAGGTGAAAGTTGTGTCCGAGGCCACAGCGCAATACCCAGTAATAGATCCGGGTGTGTAGCTTGACTACCACCACCAGTCTGCATTCCTGCCTTGGGGCTGTTGCCTCCTGCCCTCCCATTGTCTGTGCCTTCTCCCGTCCGCACTCTTGACACATCTTCCTCATCATAGTCCCAGGTCTACCCCACTGCATGAGGTGACATTGCTGCGTAACCTCACAACAGCACAAAACACCATCAGTAACGGACAATGGCTTGCGGTGCACTGAGTCACTGGCACCTGGAGTGCTGAGCAGGGTATCAGGCCGATGATGGCATCCACAACAGGTCTGAGCAACTCTGTAGGTCTGTCAGGACCACCCTTTCGACTCTGGCAGATGGCGGTTGGAGGTGGTCCTTGCGGTGGTGGCATGTGCCCCCTGCGGTGATGCGACGTCCGGGCCGGTCAAGACTCGATGCTATGTGTGGGCCCTGGTGGCCCGCAGTTGAGGCCGGAGGATGCGGACAGCGCAGGGCCACAGACACATGGCGTTGATGACCCCAAGACCATCGCTACAGAGGCCATTCAATGTCTCAGAAGAAGGGGTCCCAGACCTGACCAGCACAGAGTTAGTGGCCCCGGATGCACTGCGGCCGGCACAGGCACCCAGCCACGGGACGGTGACTTGCGGGGCAGTCAGATGGGCCATGCGACCTGAGCGGGTCCCCATCAATGTCCGAGGTGTATGTTGCGGAGGGTTGCGGGGGACAGTGGAAGCTGTCCTCCAGGGCATGATGCGGAAGGTCTGATGTTATCTGGAAGCAGCAAATGGAGGAGTGGAAAGCGCAACCCTCGTCTTCACCAACAATTCTGTATCAGCTACATGAGGATGAAAACTAGCCCCTAGTCCATAGACTCAGACGCCAACAATGTACGACCAGTGAGTGTCCACGAATGTCGGGGAACACACCTAGTGGCACAGGTGCTGAGGGGGATGCAGTCTGCGATGATGCCGGTACACAGATGTGAACTCCAACATTGCCAAATCAAGACTCTGTGACCTACTGGACCGCAGTGTAGGCCGGAGGCAGCGGTCAGCAGTGGCCCACAGGCACGGGTCGTTGGCTCGCGAGGCACAGAGTTCGTGACACAGTGGCAGTTGTCGGTAGTGTTCAATCACCTCCGTGATGCTGATCCTGTTCCCTCCGGACTGCAACGTGTCATCCTCTTACGCCCCTCCGTGCGTGCGTAGAACTGTATTCTTCCTTTTGAATTACCCATGTTCAGTTCCAAATCCGTGATCCCACTTGTGCGCAGCGTAGGCCGAGGGCAGTGGTCCGCGTAGGCCCACAGACACGTGTGGTTGTGATGCCATGCACAGACTTGTTGCCACCACATCGGAGGGTGTATTGTGAATTGTTCTCTGCCATAATTAATGTTCACTGCCATGGTGTAATCAAGACTCAGATCCAAATGTGTGACCTACCTGACCGTGGTGTAGGCCTGAGGCAGCGGTCAGCACAGCCCATTCACCGAGTGTCTCCGGCATAGGTTGGATGGCCCCACCGGCCTGCGTTGTTCAGGTTCAGTGGCAC
Source organism: Calotriton arnoldi (assembly GCA_963921515.1). Classification (NCBI taxonomy): domain Eukaryota; kingdom Metazoa; phylum Chordata; class Amphibia; order Caudata; family Salamandridae; genus Calotriton; species Calotriton arnoldi. The sequence continues at coordinate 1,278,057 of CAWUFW010002560.1, read as the reverse complement.
CACGTGTAGCAGGCTGGCATTGAACAGGGTTAGTGGCACCAAGTGTAGCCACCTGGCGTTGAACAGGGTTAGTGGCACCACGTGTAGCAGGCTGGCGTTGAACAGGGTTAGTGGCACCACGTGTCGCAAGATGCCCATATGGAACTATGCCTCACTGATCGGGGGGGTCCGGTGCTGTGGCCGCTGGCCCGGATATGGGGTCACTGCCATTCATGACTCAAGACACAGTTCCACATGTGGGACCTACTGGTCCGAAGAGTAGGCCGGGGCGGCAGTGGAGTACGTCAACGAAAAAGGAATAAAGCGGGCCGGTGTCGTGGAGGCCGTGATGGTCTGAGGTGGCTGCCAAGGTCTCGGGCCTCGGGCTTGTGGCTTGCGCTGGCACGTGGTGGGCCCTCCTTGACACACGCCGGTGTCGGAAGGTGATCAGTGTGGCCTGGCTGTGCAGGGGCTGGCCTGACGGGTTCGTGGTCCAGCGTGCCGGGGTCCGGCAGGTGCACGGCATCTCAGGCATCTCCGCTCACGAGGATGGCGTCGGCCTCGTGGCGAGGTGGGAGGCGCCGCCCTGGCAGAGACGTGGGTCTTTCCGGAAGAGGACCACGCCCAGGCCTACGTGGTTTTTATTCACACCCCTACGCTGGCGTGGCGTACGCCGGGCCATCCCTCTCCGCTAACGCTTAGGGGGGGGCGTAACAGGCAACATTTCCGCGAGGTCCCCCACTGGCTGGGGTGACATGGTGGCGTCCACTGTCCACTACACTCCATACGCAAGCGGTGTATGTCGCCATGGATATGGGTGTGTTCTGCATACTGCGAGGTGTCCAGCACATCTCCGGCACTGTTGGCATTGTGTACTTTCCTAATCATGGTTCTACTGCATCCTTCACACATGCCTGGTTGCCACCTCTCCCCACATTCGGCTATTATGTGGCTGAGGTGCCATGCCGTTGCTGGCTCATTTTCAGGGCTTGCCCATGTGGACATTGTATGTTGTTCTGTCGTGTCTGGTGGGTGGGCATATTGTTGTGCCTGTTGTATGTGATTTTGTGACGTGTGCATTGCCAGAGTTGTGAGTTGCATGGTTGTGGAGTTGAGGTGTGTGGGGTGTTCATTTGTATATTGCCAAGGGGCTGTACATTTCCCTTGTTGCCATCCTGGGAACGCTGGTTGATGATGGACTGTCGGAGGATGAAGGTATCATGCAAACTGGCTGTGTATTTGAAGGCGACATTGTTGGGTGTTCCACGGTGTTCTGTTGTTCCCTGCACATTGGTGTGAGACGTGTGCTTCCTGTTGCGGTGATTGTGTGCTGTGTCACCAGGGGGCACAGGTAGTACATGTGTGCTGTGTATTGCCCCCAACACGTGCGTGCATCCTGCTATGGAGTATGGTCCTTGCTTGGTCTCCAGCGGATCCTACGCATTGTGTTGTACGTATGGGGACTGGGGTACCAAGGTGATGGTGATGTCCAGGACAGGTGTGGGGGACTTGGGTGTGGCTGGCTGTGAGACTCCTCCGACTCTGGCGGGTGTTGGATGGGGGGTCCCAGGGGCCAACAGGTGCAGCCACGCCATCAGCTTTGTGTGGGGTGGGATGTTGGTTGTCCGCAGTGTTGTTGCCGTAGGCCTGTTAGGCGATGATGGTCAGGATGCGTAGGTTGGTTGTCCCTTTCAGCCTGTATTGGACGGTGACATTGTCAGATGTTGGGTCTGTGCGGCTGGTACGTTTCCTGGGGTTCCGCTGTCTTTGTCTGCACTGCGTCTGTGTTGGTCTGGGGGGGGGGGTGTTCCGGGTGTGGGGGGTGTCCTGGGGTGGTGGAGGTGGGTGTTGTGGCCCTCTTGGGTGTCCGGGCCGCATGATGGGTGGCTCCATGGCATCTGTTGCCCTTCGGATGTGGCCCTGGGCTGTGCTCCCTTTTGTGGTGCTGGCTGCCATCCGACTTTACACCAGGTCAGAGCAGGTGTAGATTTCCTGGTGCTAACGCGCCTTATCGCCTGTTTTGTGTTTTTATCGCGGATGTGGCTGGTCGTTGTGAATGTTGAGGTGTGCTGTTGTCTCGGCTTTTGTCACGGGAATGCCTACTCTGCATCTCATTAGCGATATTTGGGATGGTCCTCTGTGGCGATGTTTTTTGGGGCTGCTATCGCGGGTAAACTGGTGCTGTGGGCTGTTTACACCGGCTTGTGAATGGGGGGGTAAATTTATCACGACTTTGGCTGCGATAAAGTGCCGTTAATTCGGCGATAGCTCCTTGTGAATATGCCCCTCTGACTCTAATTGAACAATGCCCTTGCCTTGGAGTTGCCTTCTGGTGCTCCTACACTTATTCAGATCAGATTCTGACCATATCCAACCAGGTTTTGTGGATGCTGGTGGTGATGATGGGGTCGATTTCTGCCCACAATATGATGACAAATTTTATATGGACCTGCAAGAGATCAGTGGACTGCCTACTTCCCCTGATACGGGGCTGGTCCCCCCCGCCCCCTGGTCCTTCCACAGAGGAATCAGCCTCAATTTACCATGATAAGTAGACGAACAGCTAAGGTGTTTTATCTGCAGTTGGCTTCTGTTGAGGTAAAGACAAATGTACTAAGTGATGTGTCACAACCCAAACAAATGTCCTCTGAAACACTACTGCCATTCAAGGAGGCCCTGATTTACAACCCCACAGACACTTTGGCCAAGCCTTGCTACTGGTCACCCCTAAACAGGTTGTCACAAAAGAATGAGGGCATTTGGAAAGAGAATGTTTTGTTCCTCAGATCAGTCAATGGCACCTGCTTTCTGGGCAGATATTCAGATGCATTATTGGACATGGTTGCAGAAATCATGCCAGCAGTCCCAGAGGACCTCCACGCCAATTTAGTGCATACTATTCAAGATGGCAAGGATGTGGCCAAATATGTCATGTGGTCAAGCGTGAACATGACCGACTGCTTAGGCAGAGCTTTTGTTCATGTTTCGCTCATGGAAATGCCATTTGGCGGGTCTGGCCTGTTCAGCAAGAAGGCAGACTCCACCCTGGATCGTTTTAAAGACAGTTGAGCCACTATACGCTCCCTTGGTCTGTCCCACCCATGAAACAATATTCACAACAATTCTTCCCCTTTCAAGGCATCGCTAGGGGTATTGTCTACAGGCAGTGGCAAGGCCTACCACCCCAACAGCAACCACTCCAGTCCGTTTGGGGTCGGGCTAGGGATAGGTGACGCAGCAGACAATGATCCTCTGGCATCAGCCTCCAAGTTGCTTTGGTATATCCTTAGTGGTGCACGATCACCCTATGGGAAACAAGAACTGGCTTTTTCACCACGGGTGGCAGACAATACCATTCAACAGACGGGTCCTACAGATATTGCGGGATACACCTTGCCAATCCTTTCCATCCACCACCTCTTCCATCCTGTCAAAGTGGCTTATGGAGACAATTTGCCCATTTTGCTGCATGACGTCCTAGCTCTTTTAAAAAAGGAGCCATAAAGAGGATCCCGGGCTCAGAGATCAGAACTGGGTGTAATTCTCGTTATTTCCTAGTGCTGAAAAAGGGCAGAAGTCTTCAACCTATTTTATATCTTAGACCTCTCAATTTCTCCCTGCAGAAGGATAAATTCTAGATGCTCACGCTGACCCAGAATCTATTTGCCCTGGATCTGGGAGACTGAATGGTGGCGTTGAACCTGCAGAGTGCCTATTTCTATATCCCAGTCCTGCTGGCCCACAGGTGGTACCTGCAGTTCAAGGAGGGCTACAAGCATTTCCGGTTTGCCGTGCTCCCTTTCGGCCTCATTAGAGCCTCTCTGTGTTCACAAAGGTGATACCAGTGATCGCAGTGTAGCTTCAGAAGTTGAGGGTACCAGTCTTCTCCAACCTGGACAACTGACTGTTGAAGGCAGGCTAAGCACAGTCAGTCATGGACCACCTCCAGACAACAGATAACCACCTTACATCATTGGGGTTCATGATTAATTTGGCAAACTCACACCTGGCTCCTTTGCAGAGGCTCCCTTTTATCAAGACCATCCTGGATATGGTGTACTTATGTGTCTTCCCTTGGAAACAATGAGTCCATGACATTTGGGCTATGATCCCAATATTGCATCCTCAGTCCTGGGTCTCAGTGAGGATGCCTCTGAGGCGTCTTGTGCTGCTGGCCAACTGATCCTGCTAGTCAACCAAGCCAGGAGGCTCATACAGGCTCTGCGGTGGGATCTGAAGTCTCAGTGGGCCCAGCATCAAGGAAACCTGTTGGAGTCCATCTAGATTTCAGAGGAGATTGCAAAAGATCCTCAAAGGTAGCAACTCAACTTCATTTAGACCAGAGGCAGTCCCCCCTCTCTTCCCCACCCAGAGCTGATGGATACATCACTACTGGGTTAGGGCGGTCAGCTGGTTGGCGTGGAGATCAGAGGACTCTGGTCTCTGGCAGAGACCCACCTCATGCCAACCTACTGAAGTTATGGGCCATTTGCTTGGGGTTGACGGCCTTCCTGCTGTCCATCAAGGGAAGGCTATTTCAGAATTTCCTGGATAGTGTGGGGCCCCGGGTCCTATGCCAGTAGGCCGTTTTCCTCTGGACCTGGCTGAATCGTCAGAGCATTTCCTTGCTTGTGAACCATCCGGGGGGATCATTAATGCCAGAATGGACGAACTCAGCCGGTGACACATAGTGGATCACGAATGGCAGTTACACCCAAAGCGGGTCAGGGCATCTTTTAGCAATGGGGAAAACCCTTCATCCATTTGTTCGCCACCGCTGAGAAAGTGCAATGTGAGCACTTTTGCATGCTGACTTTCCCAAAAAGGCTCTCTCTTTGAGACTCATTCTGCCTAGAGTGGAACAGGGGACTCCTGTATGTCTTCCTGCCGCTACCTCTCCTGCCCCAAGTTCTGAAGAATAGCTAGAACGACCAGGCCTGAGTCATCCTAGTAACTTTGGATTGATCCAGGAGAGCGTGGTGCCCAAAATTCTGGGCATGAGAATCTGGCTTCCGACCAGACTGATGCTTCAGGAGGAACTTCTGTCACAGTACTGGGCAAAGTCTTGTGCAATCCTCACCTTCATTTGTGGAGATTGAGCGATGACAGTTGACTGCATTCTATCTGTCTCCCAAGGTAGTGGGTGTCATCCTGGAGGCCAGGCATCCTTCTACTAAATCCCTTTACGCAGGACGCTGGGACAAGTTGGTGGCTTGGTGTAGCGTTGCAAGCTTAACTGTTGAATGTGTTGCTGTTTGTTCTGTCTTTGGCCCAGTAAGGACTTGCAATGGGCACTGTTAAAGGTTATCTGTCAGTCCTCTTTGATTTTACAGGACTAACTGTCCATTTTAAATCGCCAGTTATGATGCATTTTCTTAAAGGTTTTGTCCATATCTTTCCCCCTAAAACTTTCATGTCACAGTGGGGCCTCAATTTGGTACTTACATTTCTTCTGTGTACCCCTTTTGTTTCCCAGCTGTCCTGACCCTTCAGATGGTCTTTCTTATCATGATAACCTCAGCTCATCACACGAATGAGCTTCAAGCTTTGTCTGTCCAGCCGCCCTACATCACCTTCGCTCTGGACAAAATGGTTCGGAGGACTAGAGCAGCCTTTCTACTGAAGGTCATGACTGGCTTTCACGTCAGACAGTCCATTGCTCTCCCAACGTTCTTTGCCCCACCTCACCCCTCAAAACAGGAGGAAAGGCCCCATTGCTTGGACCTCAAAAGAGAGCTCAGTTATTAGATAGATTGTACCAAAGAAGATATATACACTTTCCTAATATTTGTTGGGCTTAAGTTATAACATTAAACCTCAAGCCTCACCACCTGCACTGCAGCGCATAATAAAACAGTGCTGTAGTTGTAGGTGGCAGAATGCCAGTGGTCTAGTGGGGAGGGCAGCAGGGGCATGGTGGCGGGGGAGAGGGGGTGTCACGCTCATAAAAAAACCAAAAAAAACAGCAATCACTGCGTGGCAAACACCAGTGTCAAGAGTATGCCGGTGTTTGTTCTGCAGTGAAATGTCCGCAGATTCCCCCACCCCATATACTTGTATGCAGCTTCCTCAGTGTTAGTAGGACTGGAGTTAGAATAGTAGATGTGAACCTTCCCCAGATATATTTGCACCTTCATCAGTGTTAGTGTGACAGAAGTTAGACTAGTAAATCTCACAACCCACCGCACCCCCAAATGTATGCACCTTCCCTAATGTTAGTGGGACTGAAGTTAGACTAGTAAATCTACCCCCACTCCACCGCCCAAATATAGCCACTTACCCAAATGTTAGGTTGACTGTGGTTAGAAAAGCAACCCCAGAGTTAAATAGTAAATCCAACCCCCTCTCTCCCCCACCCAAATATATGCCCCTTCCCCAATGTCAGTGGGATAGGTGTTAAATTAGAAAATGTGAAACCTCCGCCCGCCACCCCAAATAAGTACATCAACTTTCCCAAATGTCAGCAGGGCTGGGGTTAGAATACCAAACCTGGAATTAGAATAGTAAATATATATATATAGAATGAGATCAATCGGCCTGAAGGGCACCGCCTTTGAATGGCTAGCCTCTTTTTTGAAAAATAGATCTTCCCAAGTTTTTTCGGTCGATTCTCGGTCAGAGGCCCATACCCTCCTTTCAGGAGTTCCACATGGTTCTACACTAAGCCCCTTATTATTCAACCTTTATGTGCATCCATTGGCAGACGTGGTGGAGAGTTGCGGTCTAACACTCTACTCGTACGCCGATGAGACTCAAATTACTTTCTCACTGACCTCCAATCAAAAACACTACGCTGAATCAATCAACTACAGTCTCAAGCGGATGGTCGCATGGATAGATGGCAATCTGCTCAAACTGAACGGGGACAAAACGGAGGTCCTGATCATGGGTAAAAATCCACATCTCTGAAATCCGGAGCACTGGCCGCCCTCTGTAGGCTCTGTCCCCGCCCCTTCTACAAAAGTAAAAAGCTTGGGTTTCTGGCTAGACGAAGACTTGTCTATGCGTCCCCAGGCAGCGGCAGTTGCTTCATCCTACTTTGCAGGTATGAAGTGGATGAAAATATTAGTTGGATCATTCCTCATTTAGCAATGAGGGCGCTAATTCAGGCACTCATTCTTTCCAGACTGGACTATGGTAACGTTTTGTACCTGGTTGCGAATAAGGCAGCTATCTGTCGCCTTCAAGTGATACAAAAAGCCGCAGCTAGGTTCCTTACTCGCTCCTCAAGAAGGACTACGGCTTTTCCCATTCTGCGGGAGCTACATTGTTTACCGATCGAAAAAAGAATACAATTCAAAGCCCTATGCTTTATGTTTAAAGCCAAGGCAGGGCTTGGCCCTAAATATATACAAAATCTGGCCTCCTTGTATATTCCTTCTCGAAAATTGAGATCCGCTAGCCCGGGACGATTCTGGGTGCCAAGAATACTCAGGGTACGATCAGGTGGTTGCTCCTTCATGTATCTAGGTCCAAAACTATGGAATGCCTTGCCTCAGCACATGAGGAGGTGTACCTCACTAATGCAGTTCCACAAATTCCTAAAAACATGGCTTTTTTAATGGCAGTGTCGTTAAGCTTTGCCTCTGTAGTGCTTAGTGCCAGGAAACCCGATGGGTAGCTGCACTCTTTACAAATGGCAAATAATAATATATCGATTAAAAAAAAGATACTTGTAAAAAACAAATTTCTTTTAATTTAAAAAAAAAAAAAATTATTAACGGGTCTCCACGGCTGTCGACACGGTCTCCCATGCTATTTTGCTGAAGAGACTGGACATGATTGGTGATCGCAGGCTGTTTTCTTCCCCCTTTTACTAATGAGGCTAAACCCCTAGTGTGCGGGGTTCCCCAAGGTTCGGCTCTCACCCCATCTCTTTTCAATATTCATCTGGAGCCTCTGGCTAAGTTGGTGAAATCCTGGGGAGTGAGAACTATACCCTACGCAGATAATACTCAACTCCTTCTGGCTTTCCAGGAAAACATGCCCATGCCCCTTAACTCAGACAAACCTGAGGTTTCTCTTTTTTGGTATGAAGTCCTTCACCTCACCCATTCTTTGGTGGCCATTGGCGCTGGGGGTCCCCCCCAGCCCTGCTCCTGTCGTTAGAAACCTGGGAGTGAAATTTGACTCAGGCTTGACGTTTAAGCCCCAGGTTACAGCTTTATCCTCTTCCTGTTTTTTCACCCTGAGGTCCTTAAGAAGGATGCTGCACCTTATCCCAATAGAGCATCGCAAGATGATTGTCCATTCCTTAATCTCTAGGCTGGACTATTCCAACAGTCTGCATCTGGACCTTCCTGCCTTTTTGATTCAGCGCCTTCAGACCATTCAATACGCTGCTGCCCGGCTGATCTTGAAGCTCCTGCATCGAACTTAGGTGTTGGGTCACTTGTGTGCCCTTCATTGGCTTCCAGTCATTGAGAGAATACAGTTCAAAGCTCAGATCTTAGACTTCAGGGCCTACCATCATAAGGGCCCTCGTTACCTTAGGATCCATTTCAATCCTTATTCACAGGAGAGATTTCTGAGATCTAATAATCTCAAACGCATTCACAGGGCCAGAAGAGGAGGCAGATCTTTTACCTTCTTGACAACTAAGCTGTGGAATGCCCTCTCTCTTAAAATGAGATGTATCACATCTGAAGCTGCTTTCAGAAAGTTGTTAAAAACTTTTCTTTTTGAGTCAAGTTAAGGCAGCTGTTAGCCCCTTTCTGCTCTCTTCCTTGGGGGATCTTTACCCCTGGCGCTGGGACGCCTCTTGGGAGGCATCTGTGCGCTCTACAAATGCAATTGTTGTTGTCCTCCCGCTCTAGTGGACATAGCGAAAAACCTTGGCATGAAAATTAGTAAAAATCTCTCTTTCCGGCCAAAGATAAAGTCAGTAGCAGCGTCCTATTTTTCACTGCTTAAAGAGCTTAAAGAAGGTCTTCAAAATTGTGCCGGAACATACTTTAAAGACCAACACCCATGCTCTGATTACTTTGCACCCTAGATTATGCCTACATATTGTATCTAGGCCTACCAGATTATCTGATTCAATGTATCCAAACTGACAAGAATGCAGCGCCTTAATCTGGCAAGACAGGAGTCCATTACCAGTGTTTTCACAGCCCTTCATTGGCTCCCAGAATGAAAACACATCATCTTTAAATGCCTTTTGCTGACCTTCCGAACTTATCATGAGTGGCCCTAAACACTTAAGGGAAACAATTATTCCTTATCAACCTACTAGATCCTTAAGATCTTCTAGTCAACTTTTCTTAAAAATGTACAGAGTGTGATGTGGCCAATCAGGGGGCCTCTCCTCTTCTGTTGCCCCTAAGTGGTGAAATAGACTCCCTTTTACCATTCAATGCTGCCTATTGGAGCAGAGCTTCAAATCTCACCTAAAGACCTAGCTTTTTCGAGCCAATTAATTCCTTCCTTGGGCCTATACTTGCTTGACACTCCCAGGACCCCCACTGGGCAGCGGATCACTTTATAAATAATCCCATTCATTCATTCCATCATTCATTCGTTCATTCAAGAAAAAACATATTTTGCAATTTTACCTATTTAGATATATTTTATATAATTTGTATGTTTCATAATGTACATTAATTTTTTTATTGTTTATTTGAAATAAAGTTTCTTTTGAAAAAAATGAAAGTATTAATATTAAACTTTATTGTAGGGAATGTTTTTTACTTTTGTAGAGATTTTTATATGTACTATATTATTGAAATTCACATTTTGGTTAAGCAGACTTCAATTTCAAAAGTACTGTATTTTTGTTGTGCATACTTTTTTGTATGGTATTTTGTATTTACTGTATTTTTAAGCACAATATTTTTGTTGCCAATATTTTTATTTTTATCGTTATAAGTACTCAAAGTCGCTGCTCTGTCCTGTGATATCTGATCCAGACTTCTAACCGCAGATTACTTACCTTAGAATTATTCCCAGGTGTCTGACTAGATCCGGAAATGTTTCATGAGCGGTACCCCTGCACACTGGTAGGTGGTGTCATTCGGCTCCACGTGGTGTTGTCGGCGTCTTCCAAGCCAGAATTGACGTGTGTGGTGCCTATATAGGCGCCACCCCAGCGCACTGACATCAGTTATTTTCTTTCCACTCCTGTCAGCGCAAATCCGGAGAAGAGCTACTTCCGTCACATTTTGACTGACCTTTTTTCGACCTTCATGTCGAAGATGTTTTGAGACACTGTCTCCTGGTTTAGCAGGGATTTCCGTGAGGAAGGCTGGTTTTAAGCCCTGTGGTGCCTGTCACCAGCACATGTCGGTGACGGATCCACATCTCACCTGCCTCTGGTGTCTCGAACGCAGCAACAAGCCAAGACCTGCATCGATTGTCGCGTCATACACCCCAAGGCCTTGACTAAGCGGTCCATCAAGCTCCTTGTTGCTTGAGGTGCAACGCCGTGATGGTTTTTACCCCGGTCGGGAAGAAAGTCCTGGGTTTGGTCGTGGAGCCATCGATCTTTGTCACAATGGAAGTCGTCAGTAAGTCTGGGTGGTGAACTCTGCTCCGCTTGCGGAGTTTTCTGCACTCTGCGTTACGCGGAGCTCGCGGGCGGAGCAGAGTTTTTTTCCTCGCTCGCACTCGTCAACATCAAGTTGGCGAGCGCGAGCAAGTAAAATCCACCTCCCGGCAAGATTTTTCCTTGTTCGCGATTGTCAACATGAAGTTTGCGAGTGCGAGCATGGAAAATCAACCTCCCGGCGAGATTTCTCAATGTGGGTGGTCACATTTCTCATTGCGAGTGGTCACGTATGCTCGCGACCGCTCGCATTGAGAAACCGTCCGTTCGTGTTGAGAAAGCTGCTGCTTGAGTAAAAAATCTACTCAAGCGGCAGAAAGGAAGCAGCGCCCACTTGCGCTGTGCACGGTGCCGTTCAAGATGATTGCACAGTGCGGACAAAAACCGGTGCTGAAAATCACCGCGAATAGCATTTATCTAACGCACTCCGCCACTTGCGGAGCTCCACGTAGCGCGGCAGAGGTTTTTTTTGCGCTTAGTCGTCAGGGTGTTCGGGTAAGTACCACAAGAAAAAGAACAGCAAGAAGCCAAAGAGGTCTTTGACTTTGCGCCGTTTGTCGAAGTCATCTGACAAGACAAGGGAACGCCAGCTTTCATGGCCTGGCTATGCAGTTGAGTCTGCGTCTGGTTTGTCTCTGCACCACCCTGAATTTCCTGGAGCAGACGCAACCCCCGCCCATCTCCGTGAGTTTTATGAGGCCATGCATCTCATATTTGGGCGGCCAATCCCCGCTGGCGCGGTAACGGGCCCCATGGTGTCAGAAGGGGCCCCTACTGGTTTTGCGACAGCAGGCTTGCCCCCGGCACCATTTGGGACCCTTGGACCTATAGACAGATCCGGACCAACACTGGTTGAGTCATCTCAACCTTCCCCAGCGCCGGTCCTTTTGCTGACCTCTCCAGCATCGCCAGAGCCCACCGGCAGCATAGTCCTCATTCTTCTCCCCGACTCCGACATGAAGCCGGATGGGCATCGTTTGATGCCAACTCCAGTTCCGACTGGAGCCATTCCCTTCAGGCAGGAGCCTTAGCTTTATTCTTATGGGCTAGGGGAAGATTGGGAGGGCCACTGGACCCTTGTGAATACCAGACCAACAGAGCACAACTGGTGTGAGGATTTCGTGGATGCCAGCAGACTGGACACCTCCCCCAGATAATGGCTAGGTCTCTCCTTCTACTGTGGGTACGGAGGAGGGAGACTCATTTTCAATGGTGGTGAGAAGAGCAGCAGGGGTCCTGGACCTTAAGCTTCCTTCTGTGGCTGTCAAGGCGAACGTCTTGACAGAGATACTTGGACCAGGAGTCACACCATCTAAACCACTTCTCCCGTTTAACGAAGCCCTCATGGACTCAGGGCCTGGTCCATGCCCAGCTCAGGGGCTCTTGTGTATAGGACAATAGCCCGCTACCATCGCCATGCCCATGCAACGCCAACTTCCTCACCCAACACTCCACCCCAGAGAACTTGGTGGTCCAAGTCTCCATGTCTAAACTAAATCCAAGCGCATTCCCTACCACTCCGCTGGACTGGGAATCCAAGAGGCTGGATACCTTAGGCAAGAAAATGTTTTCTTTCACCATCCTGGCACTGCGGTCAGTGAACACTGCGTGCGTTTTGGGCTGATACTACAACTCACTCTGGGACTTGGTTGTGCAGGTGCTGCCTATGGTCTCGGAGGAGGCCCAAGCCATTCTCTCCCATAACATAACATGTGTATTTGTAAAGCGTACGTTCACCCCAAATGGGGTATCTTGGCACTGAATAACAGATGTTTATTGTTACCCAACTCAATGGTACTCATTTTATCGATCTCAGATGGATGAAAGGCTGAGTGGACCCGCCAGGATTTGAACCTGAGACCACGAGGTCGAACACAGGCCCATGCAGTAGTGCATTAGTCCACTGAGCCACCAGTCCCAAGCTATTGCTGCCGTGAGGGAAGCAGACAAGTTTACCATTCGCTGTGGACTTGATATGACTGACTCACTAGGCAGAACAGTTTAATCGTCGGTGGCCTTTAGGCCACCAACTTGCGACAGGATGATGGAGGACCACATTTCCTTACTCCGCTAGGAAGTGGTGGCTCTCTTAGCCAAGGGAGCCATAGAGAGGGTGCTGGCATCAGAAGTAGAAAATATGTTGTGGTTGATAATCCCGCTACTAATTGGAGGCCTTTGCCCTATCCTACACCTGCGCCCTTGCTTACGAAAGAATAATTTGAAATGCTCATGCTTGCTCATGTCCTGACTGCCCTGAATCCGGCAGACTGGATGGTAACGTTGGACTTGCAGGACACCTACTTCCACATCTCTGCCTTGCCTGCCCTCAGACGCTACCTACAGCTCACAGTAGATAACAAGCACTTTCAGTTCACAATGCACCCCTTTGGCCTTACCAGCACCCCTTGCATATTCACCAAGCTGATGGCTGTGGAGATCAGGGGTGCCAGTCTTCCCCTATCTTGAAGACTGATTGTTGAAGGTGGCCTCACCCCAGGCTGTTATCTCCCAACTCCAGACTACGGCGGACTTCCTGCACTTGCTGGGGTCCACTATCAATGTGCCAAACTCACATCTGACCCCTTCTCAGATGCTCTCTTTCATCTGGGCTGTTCTGGACACAGTGTAGGTTCAAGCTCATCCTCCTGAACGGCAAGCCAAGGATATTCAGGCTATGATACAGATGTTTCAGCCTCTATCTGGATTTAGGTGAGACTGACTCTGAGGCTGCTGGGCCTCACGGCCTCTTCCATCCTGCTTGTGACACATGCCTGCTGGCATATATGTGCTCTCAATGGTACCTGAAGTGGGTGCAGCATCAGGGCAAACAATGTTACAGTACTTGCAGGGCACTGCAAAAGATCTGCAGCGATGGATAATGAACCATGATTGGGTCAGTAGCAGACCCCTCTCCCTTCCCCAACCAGATCTGACAGTATTGACTGGTGCGTCAGTCCTTGGATGGGGCGGCCATCTGGGAGAGGTGGAGATCAGAGGCCTCTGGCCTCCAGAGGAATGTGGACTCCACATCAACATGTTCGAGCTCTGGGCGACCCGGCTGGCTTTGAAAGCCTTTCTACCCTCCATCAAGGGAAGGCTAGTGCAGGTGTTCACGGACAACACCACCATCATTTGGTACTGCCACAATCAGGGCAGGGTGGGGTCATGGACCCTTTGTGAAAAGGCCCTGCATCTCTAGACATGGCTGAAACGTCAGGGCATTTCCCTGGTAGTTCAACACCTAGCGTGCTCTCTGAACACCAGGGCGTAAAAACTCAGCTGAAGATGCCTAGCGGATCACGAATGGCATCTCCATCCGCCGGTGGGCAAGGTCTCTTTCAGCAGTGTGGAAAGCCTTGGTTAGATCTGTTTGCCACAGCTGAGAATGCACAATGTCAGCACTTCTGAGTGCTGGAGTTTTCAAGGAGGTTCTCACTCAGAGACACTTTTCGTGTGGAGTGGAGCTCTAGCCTCCTGGATGCCTTTCTACCCATACCACTCCTACCCAGAGTTCTCAAGAAGATCAGGAACGACCGGGCCCAAGTCATCCTTGTGGCTCGGGACTGGGATCGGAGAGCTTGGTATCCCAAGCTGTTGAGCGTGGCCATTGGTTCTCCGATCAGGCTACTTCTTCAGGAAGATCTTCTGTCACAGCAGCAGCAGTGGAGGGTTCTCCACCCGAACCTGTCTACGCTCTGCCTTGATGCGTGGAGATTGAGCAGTGACAGTTGACAGATTTCCGCCCAAAGTCTGCAATGTTATCTTGGCAGCCTGGCGTACCTCCACCTCCACTGTTGCAGTTGAAACAAGTTTGTGACACTGTGTACAGCCAAACAGTTTGATCTTTTATCTGCACCCCTTTCCCAAGTTGTTCTGTTCATCCTAACCCTGGCCCAGCAGGCCTCTGCATTGGCCACTTTGAAGGGTTATTTGTCTGCCATTTCTGCCTTATGCGGCTGTCGGATCAGCCTTTCCTCTTCAAGTCCCCTATTGTAAATAGGTTCCTTAAAGGTTGGCAACGCTTATTTACTCCAGCTCCCTTCCTTATGCCTCAACGGGACCTGTGTGCTCCTTTTGTGCTGCTTCATAATTGCTCTCTGAGACTTCTCACCATCAAGATGGCCTTTCTGGTGGCAATTACATCTGCCCGGAGGGTCATGAACTACAGGCTTCATCTCAGCCTTCATACTTTTCCTTCTTCCCGGACAAACTGGTCCTTTGTCCCGAGCATCCTTCTTGCCGAAGGTGGTAACCTCGTTCCATGAAAGGCCAATCCATCACCTTGCCTACTTTTTATGCTCTGCCTTATCCCTCTAAGGAAGAGGAGAGACTCCACCGGCTGGACCCAAGAAGAGCTTGTCATTCTACCTTGACACACAAACCCGTTCTGGGTGGACGATCAACTCTTTGTGGGATATATCAGGATCAAAAAAGGGAAGGCTGTGAAAAAGTGAACCATCTGCCGATGGATCATGTTCTGCGTTAAGATCTGCTACGCATTGGCCAAAAAGAGACTTCCAGAGGGTTTGCGCCCTCATTCCACCAAAGCAAAGGCTGTGACCACTGCTTTAGCATGCGGAGTTCCGGTCTTGGACATCTGCCAGGCAACAACATGGGCATCGCTGCACATGTTCACTAAACACTACTGCATGGACCTTCAGGTCTGTCTGGATGGCCACTTTGCCTCTTCGGTCGTTCAGGACTTTCTGGTTTAAATCATGTTCGCAGACTCAACTCTGGGAAGGAATTGGTTAGATATTTATTGTGAGGTAAGGAATCTGCGGCTTGAAGTCTCTATCGGATCAAAAAGTTACTTATCTTTGGTAACACCTTATCTAGTAGAGACTCTAACTAGCCTCAGATTCCTTACCGACTCACCCATCCTTCCCACTCTGCGAACAGATTTTAGAATTAAGGGCTGTTCCCCTTTCCAGGGCCCTAATTCTATACACCAGTAGTCAGTGTTCTTCGTGGCTCCACGCATCTCAGTGGAAAGTTGTGAAAAGAAACTGGTGTCAGCGCGCTGGGGTGGCCTGTATTTAGACACTATGCGCATCACTTCCGATGCAGAAGACGACATGGAGCCAAACGATGCCATCTACCAGCACGCAGGGGAACTGCTCATGAAAAATGTCTGGAGCCGGTCTGACGCCTGGGGATAATTCTAAGGTAAGGAATCTGCGGCTAGTTAGAGTCTCTACTAGATAAGGCGTTACCGAAGGTAAGTAACTTGTTCATTTTCAACACAATATTTTTATATTGCAATATTTTTGTCCAAACACCTTACAAGTTTGTTGGTTTGCCCTTTTCCCCATGCCTTTCCCACATCTGACAATATGGTTTGGTGCCAATGTTCTCATTGGTGTCATTTAGTGCCACCCTCAACATCATCCTTTTCTTCACATTTGGGAGTCTCGGAGCTGAGCAGGCTGTCATCACTGAGCGATGAATATGTTTTCTTTTATTATTCATTGCCAAGAGGCTTTGGATCCAGAGAGACTTTAACTTGACACTTTGTGCAGCTAGTTTTAGGAAAGGTTTTGCAAAGAGTATGAATATCATACTCAGGCGCCTGATTCAGACTCATATCTCAACACATATACACATGGCGACGAAGCCCCCACAAGGGTCCCAGGGAAAATCACATTTGGCAGTATTATGTGGGCATATATCAGGATGTCAGTTTGTACAAACTCTCCTGTTTTCTTACTTTAAATCTAGGGCAGTAGTCTCCAACATGTCGTTTGGGGGCTACCAGTAGTTCGTCGCCTGTCTTGGAGTAGCTCGTTGCTTCTCCCTTGAGTCTGGAAGTATGCAGCTGTGTCTCTGCAGATGATGCGTTTTTAAATTTTGTGCGCTTATCTGGTGATACAGCGAAAGGTGACAAGACAAGCATGCACTCCACCTTCTCCTTAAATAAACAATTCTGCTGCCTCAGAAAGAAGCCTGTCCATATATAAATGTCTCAGATCGGAGCACACTGTTTGAAAACTTTAACCCAGCAAAATATTGTCATCATGAACTTTTATTTCATCAAACTCAGTCTAAAATATTTGGAGGTTTGTTACCCTACATCCAAAACACACATTTTTCAGAGTTGCACTATGCTTATTTTCTCTTCGTCTTTACTTATTTCTCTCCTTTTTTCGCTGCATCATTTTCTTTCTTTCATTTTTCTTTTTATTCTTTCTTTGTCTCTGTTCTTTCTTTCTTTCTTTCCTTCCTTTCTTTAAGGGTACTTTAATTCCTAAAGCAATCTCTTTTTTCGGTTTATTACTTTGTGTTTCAGTTTTGCCTCAAATATATATCCTTTGACGTGGGTATGACTGCAGAAAAATGCTCACTAGTAGAGCCCTATGAAGCCTGCATGCACATATTTTGCTAATCGACATAGTTAAGGATGAAATGTATATGTTAAAAAATAATTTTCCGATTTAGTTTATGTGTGTGTCAGTATGCGCCTTGGAGTGCTTGGGCATTTTGCCATAGAGCAGTAAAATCTGAATGGTCGGCCCTGCAATAATTTTTCTACTATTGCAACAGCAAGTAAACATTATTCTTAATTTTAAATCTTTAAGACAGAGTCAGTATTTGGATCTCTGGACTGCAATCAATGGACTTTAGGGCAAGATAATGGAAGTCCTTCAGGTCCTATGTCGCATAATGAGTATGGTGTCATCCCTTCTATTTTATGACAAAAAAGTGACACTCGCCTCTCTAAGGTCATAGTGAAAGGAGGGAACAGCTCCTCTGGGATCATATATATATATGCTTAAAAATACAGTAAATACAAAATACCATACAAAAAAGTATGCACAACAAAAATACAGTACTTTTGAAATTGAAGTCTGCTTAACCAAAATGTGAATTTCAATAATATAGTACATATAAAAATCTCTAAAAAAGTAAAAAACATTCCCTACAATAAAGTTTAATATTAATACTTTCATTTTTTTCAAAAGTAACTTTATTTCAAATAAACAATACAAAATTAATTTACATTATGAAACATACAAAAGTGAAAGGAGAGAACAGCTCCTCTGGGATCATATATATATTCATATATATATATACCTCGCAGATTTGATCCTTCTGCTCCCACACGCCCGCTGGTAGTTGGCGTACTGCGCCGGTGGAGCCCACCGGACAAAATTTCTCCAAATCCAACAATGTGGGCGCACACTCAGGGGATGGTTATCTCAGCCCAAGATTTATTGTCAGTAATAAGTCTTGGGCTGAGATAACCATGCCCTGAGTAAGCGCTTACTTTGTTGGATTTGGAGATATATATATATATATATATATTTTTCTAGGTCTCGCGCCTAGCGTTGTACTGCGCAGCAGTGCTCGCGCAGCGCAAGGCATTTAGTAGGTGAAAAACGGGGATTCAGCACTGACCTAGGAATCGCACACGCTCGTGCGTGTGCGATTCCTTTTGTGCTCCCCCATTGGCCTTTTCGTGCGTCTTTGTATAAAAGACTGCACGCAATTGGCCAAAGGCGGGCGCATTGCTCCGCCCATGGCCTATTGGTGTCTATTACGCGCTTGGTGCGCGTAATAGACACCAATAGGCCATGTGGTTTCAATTATCGTGCCCAGACACGGGCGTGATAATTGAAATCACATGCTTAGCTGTGGCGCGCGCGCGCGCACCACTCACGGGCGTGTTTTTTTTTTTAACAATAGCGATCGCTTTTGCGATCGCTTTCACTGCCGCTTGTCTAGTTTTCGTTTCAAGGAGGCAGTTTCAGCCGCATGTGCTTTTTACACCGGTGCCTTGTTTCCAGATAGTATCTGAAATAAGTTTCGCAGCTGCTTTTAAAAGTGTTGAAGTATTGAAGTATTATGCATTGCACTATGTTCACACAGTATAAAAATGTCTGCCCCATCTTTAGGCCGCTCCTCGGACTTCTGTGAGGCAGAACTCCTGTGTTTTCTGCTGACTGTCTTAGGCGTGGATGTACGGAGGAATGTTTGATTACAGTGTAACAGGTTTGGTGGCGAACTCCAGATAAATGTACACCACGCACGCAAAATGTTCCTTTGGGCATTCAGTTCAGCTACTTGCAGCAGTGGAGGGCTTTGCTCTTCGATGTACTTCCTGACGGACTGCTAAGTTTGAAGTGCCTGTCGGGCACAGGTTGCTCTTTTGAAACTTTCTTAGATTTTTCACTGAGGAACAGTGCGATGCCAACAATGAGAATAGCACTGATGATCCCAATGGGACTAGTGCCGATGCCAACAATGAGAATAGCACTGATAACCATGGGACTAGTGCCCATGACAACAATGAGAATAGCGCTAATGATACCAATGGGACTAGTGCCGATGCCAACAATGAGAATAGCACTGATGATACCAATGGGACTAGTGCCGATGCCAACAATGAGAATAGCACTGATGATAACAATGGGACTAGTGCCCATGCCAACAATGAGAATAGCACTGATGATAACAATGGGACTAGTGCTCCTGACAACAATGAGAATAGCACTGATAACAATGAGACTAGTGCCAATGCCAAAAATGAGAATAGCACTGATGATAACAATGGGACTAGTGCCGATGCCAACAATGAGAATAGCACTGATGATAACAATGGGACTAGTGCTGATGCCAACAATGAGAATAGCACTGATGATACCAATGGGACTAGTGCCCATGACAACAATGACAATAGCGCTGATGATACCAATGGGACTAGTGCCGATGCCAACAATGAGAATAGCACTGATGATACCAATGGGACTAGTGCCGAAGCCAACAATGAGAATAGCACTGATAACCATGGGACTAGTGCCCATGACGACAATGAGAATAGCGCTGATGAAACCAATGGGACTAGTGCCCATGACAACAATGAGAATAGCACTGATGATACCAATGCGACTAGTGCCGATGCCAACAATGAGAATAGCACTGATGATACCAATGGGACTAGTGCCGATGCCAACAATGAGAATAGCACTGATAACAATCGGATTAGTGCCGATGCAAACAATGACAATAGCACTGATGATAACAATGGGACTAGTGCCCATGACAACAATGACAATAGCGCTGATGATACCAATGGGACTAGTGCCGATGCCAACAATGAGAATAGCACTGATGATACCAATGGGACTAGTGCCGAAGCCAACAATGAGAATAGCACTGATAACCATGGGACTAGTGCCCATGACGACAATGAGAATAGCGCTGATGAAACCAATGGGACTAGTGCCCATGACAACAATGAGAATAGCACTGATGATACCAATGCGACTAGTGCCGATGCCAACAATGAGAATAGCACTGATGATACCAATGGGACTAGTGCCGATGCCAACAATGAGAATAGCACTGATAACAATGGGATTAGTGCCGATGCAAACAATGACAATAGCACTGATGATAACAATGGAACTAGTGCCGATGCCAACAATGAGAATAGCACTGATGATAACAATGGGACTAGTGCCGATGCCAACAATGAGAATAGCAGTGATAACAATGGGACTAGTGCTGATGCCAACAATGAGAATAGCACTGATGATAACAATGGGACTAGTGCCCATGCCAACAATGAGAATAGTACTGATAACCATGGGACTAGTTCCCATGACAACAATGAGAATAGCGCTGATGATACCAATGGGACTAGTGCTCCTGACAACAATGAGAATAGCACTGATGATAACAATGGGACTAGTGCCGATGCCAACAATGAGAATAGCACTGATGATAACAATGGGACTAGTGCCGATGCCAACAATGAGAATAGCACTGATAACCATGGGACTAGTGCCCATGACAACAATGAGAATAGCGCTGATGATACCAATGGGACTAGTGCTCCTGACAACAATGAGAATAGCACTGATGATAACAATGGGACTAGTGCCGATGCCAACAATGAGAATAGCACTGATGATAATAATGGGACTAGTGCCGATGCCAACAATGAGAATAGCACTGATGATACCAATGGGTCTAGTGCCGATGCCAACAATGAGAATAGCACTGATAACCATGGGACTAGTGCCCATGACAACAATGAGAATAGCGCTGATGATACCAATGGGACTAGTGCCCATGACAACAATGAGAATAGCACTGATACCAATGGGACTAGTGCCGATGCCAACAATGAGAATAGCACTGATGATACCAATGGGACTAGTGCCGATGCCAACAATGAGAATAGCACTGATAACAATGGGATTAGTGCCGATGCAAACAATGACAATAGCACTGATGATAACAATGGAACTAGTGCCGATGCCAACAATGAGAATAGCACTGATGATAACAATGGGACTAGTGCCGATGCCAACAATGAGAATAGCACAGATAACAATGGGACTAGTGCTGATGCCAACAATGAGAATAGCACTGATGATAACAATGGGACTAGTGCCCATGCCAACAATGAGAATAGTACTGATAACCATGGGACCAGTGCCCATGACAACAATGAGAATAGCGCTGATGATACCAATGGGACTAGTGCTCCTGACAACAATGAGAATAGCACTGATGATAACAATGGGACTAGTGCCGATGCCAACAATGAGAATAGCACTGATGATAACAATGGGACTAGTGCCGATGCCAACAATGAGAATAGCACTGATGATAACAATGGGACTAGTGCCCATGACAACAATGAGAATAGCACTGATAACCATGGGACTAGTGCCCATGACAACAATGAGAATAGCGCTGATGATACCAATGGGACTAGTGCTCCTGACAACAATGAGGATAGCCCTGATAACAATGGGACTAGTGCCGATGCCAACAATGAGAATAGCACTGATGATAACAAGGGGACTAGTGCCGATGCCAACAATGAGAATAGCACTGATGATAACAATGGGACTAGTGCCGATGCCAACAATGAAAATAGCACTGATGATAACAATGGGACTATTGCTCATGACCGCAATGAGAATAGCACTGAAACCATGGGACCAGTGCCCATGACAATAATGAGAATAGCACTGATGATAACAATGGGACTAGTGCTGATACCAACAATGAGAATAGCACTGATGATAACAATGGGACTAGTGCCGATGCCAACAATGAGAATAGCACTGATAACCATTGGACTAGTGCCCATGACAACAATGAGAATAGCTGATGATACCAATGGGACTAGTGCCGATGCCAACAATGAGAATAGCACTGATGATACCAATGGGACTAGTGCCGATGCCAACAATGAGAATAGCACTGATAACAATGGGACTAGTGCCGATGCCAACAATGAAAATAGCACTGATGATAACAATGGGACTATTGCTCATGACCGCAATGAGAATAGCACTGAAACCATGGGACTAGTGCCCATGACAATAATGAGAATAGCACTGATGATAACAATGGGACTAGTGCCGATGCCAACAATGAGAATAGCACTGATGATAACAATGGGACTAGTGCCGATGCCAACAATGAGAATAGCACTGATAACCATTGGACTAGTGCCCATGACAACAATGAGAATAGCTGATGATACCAATGGGACTAGTGCCGATGCCAACAATGAGAATAGCACTGATGATACCAATGGGACTAGTGCCAATGCCAACAATGAGAATAGCACTGATGATACCAATGGGACTAGTGCCGATGCCAACAATGAGAATAGCACTGATAACCTTGGGACTAGTGCCCATGACAACAATGAGAATAGCGCTGATGATACCAATGGGACTAGTGCCCATGACAACAATGAGAATAGCACTGATGATACCAATGGGACTAGTGCCGATGCAAACAATGAGAATAGCACTGATGATAACAATGGAACTAGTGCCGATGCCAACAATGAGAATAGCACTGATGATAACAATGGGACTAGTGCTGATGCCAACAATGAGAATAGCACTGATGATAACAATGGGACTAGTGCCGATGCCAACAATGAAAATAGCACTGATGATAACAATGGGACTAGTGCCCATGACAACAATGAGAATAGCACTGATAACCATGGGACTAGTGCCCATGACAACAGTGAGAATAGCGCTGATGATACCAATGAGACTAGTGCTCCTGACAACAATGAGAATAGCACTGATGATAACAATGGGACTAGTGCCGATGCCAACAATGAGAATAGCACTGATGATAACAATGGGACTAGTGCCGATGCCAACAATGAGAATAGCATTGATGATAACAATGGGACTAGTGCCGATGCCAACAATGAGAATAGCACTGATGATAACAATGGGACTAGTGCCCATGACAACATTGAGAATAGCACTGATAACCATGGGACTAGTGCCCATGACAACAATGAGAAAGCACTGATGATAACAATGGGACTAGTGCCCATGACAACAATGAGAATAGCACTGATAACCATGGGACTAGTGCCGATGACAACAATGAGAATAGCACTGATGATAACAATGGGACTAGTGCTGATGCCAACAATGAGAATAGCACTGATGATAACAATGGGACTAGTGCCGATGCCAATAATGAGAATAGCACTGATGATAACAATGGGACTAGTGCCGATGCCAACAATGAGAATAGCACTGATGATAACAATGGGACTATTGCTCATGACAGCAATGAGAATAGCACTGATGATACCAATGGAACTAGTGCCCATGACAACAATGAGAATAGCGCTGGTGATACCAATGGGACTAGTGCTCCTGACAACAATGAGAATAGCACTGATGATAACAATGGGACTAGTGCCGATGCCAACAATGAGAATAGCACTGATGATAACAATGGGACTAGTGCCAATGAGAATAGCACTGATGATAACAATGGAACTAGTGCAACGCCAACAATGAGAATAGCACTGATGATAACAATGGGACTAGTGCCCATGACAACAATGAGAATAGCACTGATAACCATGGGACTAGTGCCCATGACAACAATGAGAATAGCGCTGATGATACCAATGGGACTAGTGCTCCTGACAACAATGAGAATAGCACTGATGATACCAATGGGACTAGTGCCGATGCCAACAATGAGAATAGCACTGATGATAACAATGGGACTAGTGCCGATGCGAACAATGAGAATAGCACTGATGATAACAATGGAACTAGTGCCGATGCCAACAATGAGAATAGCACTGATGATAACAATGGGACTAGTGCCGATGCCAACAATGAGAATAGCACTGATGATAACAATGGGACTAGTGCCGATGCCAATAATGAGAATAGCACTGATGATAACAATGGGACTAGTGCCGATGCCAAGAATGAGAATAGCACTGATGATAACAATGGGACTAGTGCCCATGACAACAATGAGAATAGCACTGATAACCATGGGACTAGTGCCCATGACAACAATGAGAATAGCGCTGATGATACCAATGGGACTAGTGCCGATGCCAACAATGAGAATAGCACTGATGATAACAATGGGACTAGTGCCGATGCCAACAATGAGAATAGCACTGATGATAACAATGAGACTAGTGCCGATGCCAACAATGAGAATAGCACTGATGATAACAATGGGACTAGTGCTGATGCCAACAATGAGAATAGCACTGATGATAACAATGGGACTAGTACCGATGCCAACAATGAGAATAGCACTGATGATAACAATGGGACTATTGCTCATGACAGCAATGAGAATAGCACTGATAACCATGGGACTAGTGCCCATGACAACAATGAGAATAGCCCTGATAACCATGGGACTAGTGGTGATGATAACAATGAAAATAGCTCTGATGATAACAATGGGACTAGTGCTCATGACAACAATGAGAATAGCACTGATGATAATAAAGACTATAGCTCTGATAACAGTGGGACTAGTGCTAACGAGAACAGTGAGAATATCGCTGATGACAACAATGAGACTAGTGCTGATGACAACACTAATGACAACAACGAAAATAGCGCTGATGATAACAATGAGACTAGTGCCAATGACAACAAGACTAGTGCCAATGACAACAAGACTAGTGCCGATGACAACAATAAGAATAGCGCTGATGATAACAGGACTAGTGCAGATGGCAAAACTGCATGATTAAGAGACTGTTACTCAGGGTCCGCACTGCTCATTCATAGGAGACACTGTCCTGTACTCACATGCCTCTCATCAGTGTGCACACTGGTCTTTAACCATATTCCTCCAACAGATTCTAGCACATTATTACAGGTTAATATGTTCCTTGTGAGGCCTCCTGACTCCTGCCATTGGGATTTAAGTTCTGCCACTATGTTGATTAAAATTCCAGTGCTGGAGCATTGTGCTTTTGGTAACACGAAGTCATCTCGTGCTTTACCTGTACTTGTTTGTTTTTGTGAGTAACGTTAAAGGAGCCAGTATGCGCTGTGGAAAGGGCTTTTCGGTAACAACAAGCATTTGCAATGCAATAGGTCTCGCATTTACGCGAGTTTGACCTACTGGCATTGTAAATGACAATGGCTTTTATTTATGTTTCAAAAACCAAAACATAAATAAAAGGCAATGTCATTTACAATAAAAATAGCTCAAACTCTCGCAAATGTGAGACCTATTGCATTGCAAATGCTAGTTTTAACTTCTGGCTGTGTTCTTTCCGGAGCCGAAGGACCCGAGGGAAGTGGCGCGTGTGCCGGCAGAGCGTACCGGCTATCAAATTCTATATCAAAAGTTCCAGTATACACGCTCTCAGGGTCAAGTACGATGAATCCATGGTAGTTGCAAGAATCTGTTTAATTACATTACGCATTTCGGCTGCCAAGCAGCCTTGATCACATGTAAAGTAACAACCGCTCCAGTGCCTTAAAAAATTGCATGGTGACAGTGAGAAAGGACTAATGGAAACTGTGAAAAGAGTGGGCCATATTGGAATTTGCACACTGTCATAAGAAAAAATGCAATGTGAACAATACTGTTAGAAGCACAGTGAAAAGTATGCTATGATAATTGGAATTAATACAAACAAATGAAAAAACTGAGTATACATAGCTAATGTGCAGGCCAATGCCAGATGGCTAGTCACATGTTTGTGAAACTATGCAACTGAGAATGTCAATGAGTAGAAATTAGTAAACATGAATGACACATGTGAGTATTGGCATAGCGCATGACCTAGTCTCAGTGTACTCAAAGCGTGATGCACAGGAGCCTGTCCGCAGCCAGTGTGACAGGACAAATCTGACAGAAATTAACACCTAATGCAGCCTGCATAGGTGTCTTACAGTACTGGGCAAGTGCCCTAGCCATCCAGGAAAAAGACTGTTGCACTGTCTAACCCGGTCCCAAATGTCAAATCAAGGATAAAACCATGCAGAAGAGGTCTTATCTGAGATGAAATCCCAGGAGTGACTTCGAAGAAAAGGGTAGGTAACACGTGCCGGTGAGAGACCTGAGGGTGGGTCCCTTCCTTTCCTCCTGCAAAGGAAACAAAAGAAGAAAAAATTTAACTAAAAGGTATAAAAACGAACACAATGTGATACATACAAAAGATGCATGTTAATCATGTAGTGATACATGTTCTAAGTACATATTTCCAATACTCTGGGTGATAACATCTCTGGACAGAGGAGGAATGAAGAGAGGGCCCTAGGGTCTAGTCTTCCCTTAAGTGGATTGCCAATTCCTCATCCTGGTTCAATCCCCTCAGGGTTTTGGTTTGGAAATCAATAATGTATTTTGATTCCTTCTTTCTGAGTTTGAGAACTTTGTCACCTCCCCTCAAGTTGCTTGTGATCTGTTCAATAGCAAAATAGGTGAGATAAGAGGAGTCAGAAAAATGTTTGGCTTGGAAATGGCGGGCTACTGGATAACGAGGATCTTTGTTGTAGATGGCCCTCATGTGTTCAGTATCCTTTTCTTAGCCATCAGAGTGGTACTCCCTACGTACCACATTTTGCAGGGACACTCAATGATGTAAATGACAAACGTGGTGTATGTAAGGAACTGGGAAATGTGTTTGGTAGTTTTCCCCCCAAGATAATTCTTTCCGCATGTAGCTGTTCCTGCACGCCTTGCAGTGGCCACAAATGAAAGAATCCCTGTAGGTAATGTTCGTTCCTAACTGGTTGTAATTTACATCATGAATTTGTTAGAAACAGGCTCCTTCAAGGTGAATCGAGAAAAAAGACATTGCTGCCCCTTCTCACATGTTATATTTTATTTTTTCTAACCCGTTGCACTTGCTATCTGAATTGACAAGAGCACAATGCATCCACTACATAATATACTAAAGATTAATCTTTACATGGATGATGTGATGCTGTTTTGAAACCTATAAGGATTATTAATGGTTATGTGTAAAGAATAATGTGGCTATAAAATTAATCAGCAAAAGACAGATACTCTTCTTATTAATTGCTACCCTGAAATACTCCTTAATAAAATTCAGAAAGCGCACATTGTTAATCCCAAACTTTATTTAGAGATATATGGCTCCTCAGATTTAGTAGATTTTCATGATCTAAATGATATGCTTTTGATAAAAAAAACGAACTCCCTCTTTCAGTGATGGTACTCTATTTAACAAATATGTGGCAAGTTGTTTAAATAAATATATTGGTTTTACCACTTTTTCATTTTGTATTTTCAGCTGCTCCTGTTTAAAAAACTTAAGGAATGTTTTCATCCTTTATTTTAGGAAATAAATCTTACAGACTGTCACTTAGCACTTTATATCTGCCTACCTCTAAAGGAGGTCTTTCATTGCCTAATTTAAAAATTTACTATTTACCTATTATTGCTCCAGATTTTAAAATGTGCACTTATATATATTTATTTTTTTAATACTTGATATGCTCAGCGATTGTAGATACGGTAACATTTTTAAATTATCTATGTCACCCCAAAAAGTTCATTATAATATCTTACAACGGTCCCATAGGAGAGAATAGTTTTTTTACCTATTTTTCTGTCATATGTTAATTCTGCAAATCAGTTAAACTGTTTATTAGTGATGGAGCAGTATTTTCTCTCCATAATTGACGTATCTAGATGACAAGACTATGTTTTTTCTAAACTATCAGATTTTATAATGAACAATGATTGACCGACCTGGTTGCTCATTGAACTAGACATAAAAGGTTGTAAGACTCGGTTCTTGTGGTTGTTTAATGGCATTCAGCATTTTTTAATCTAAAGTAGACCTTAATGTAATAGAAAATAATAGTATAGAATCAGTTGGCTTCTGGAAAAAGTCTCTTACAGAGCTAAAGAAAATGGATTTCTTTTAAAAAATCACACAGAAATGGGAAATCCAAACTCATATTAGCTTGACATTAGATATATGGAAAATGATCAATGAGATCATTTTCCGCAGTCCGTGGTACTATACCAGAATGCAGTGTTATGCTAAAAGGTTGATATATTGAACACCTATTTTTTTGAGTAAGATTAATGGAAGTATTAACCTGCAGCCTTCTGGGGAATTAGGAAATTGCCTTCATACATTATGGACTTGTTCTCTGCTTTACAATTAAGGGACTATATTTTAGATATGGTAAAATTAATCTTAGTACGCAGAGTCTAAGAAATTCTAAGGTAGCTCTACTTTGATATACCTCACACATAATATGTCTATAAAAACGAGGGAACAAACTGATTTATATTTCAAAATTAATAGCCAGATATTTGAGACTGCAAAAATGAAAAACACAGTTGATTAGCATTCTTTCAGAGTGGTAAGAAAGAATGCATAGAGGTAAGTTTTGTAATAGCTTGTTTGCGGCTTTCATCATAACTAGTAAAAATCACTGAGCTGTGGGAAAATTTTCAGTAATCCTAATTGTAAAGTTGATTTATATGTCCTACTTAGATGCAATACTCTTTATTGTTTTTGAGTAGCCTATTCTTGATTAATTGTATGAACAATATTTTTGTGTTATTTCCCTGTGAAATAAATAAAAAGTACAATCAATAATGACCTATGAGTCTGTGTCTCGTACTGTTCCAGTGTTTTCTCGGGCTAGGGTCATTTCTACTATTTCTAAATCATAAGTTTCCTCTTAGAGTAGAGTCCTTACTCAGTCCTTACTTTGAGACATTTCAAGTGGAAGGAGGAGGAGGCTAAAAGGGGAGTACTCTGTCCAGTAGATGGGGGCACATGTCTCTTCGTCGGATATATCGAGCCATCCCATTCACATGGTAATTTTGGTCATACCATGTGTGAAAAGTGAATTTCACATTCACTAGATTCTCCACAGCAATTAATTGTAAGTGTGGCTCATAAATGCCCCTTTCTTGGATGGAGAAGCTCCAAATTGCTGTGTGGTTCATGATAGTATGCAAACATGTCAGGTATAATACTGCACCTTTTTAGTCCCTTCTCACAGTGATTGCCCTGTACTGCCATCTGATTGACCCAGATGCTTGATTGCTATTACAGAGGATTATGAGCAGCTTGTGGAGGACATTGTGCGAGATGGAAGACTCTATGCCTCAGAAAATCATCAGGAAATTTTGAAGGTCAGTGGATTGTTAGCTCCACTCGTTGTTTTCTATCTGCTTTTCAGTCTTTGGTCTCATTGAGGGCTCCATTCCTTGTGTAAGGGATGCACACAGTGAAATTGCAGAAAGAAAATTGTAATTTCCATTTGCATGGATGTGTGAGGGATCTTATTTCCAAAAAGAAGCTACAGCAGCAGGTGCCCTAAATAACACATTCCAATTAGGTAGCCTTCATTGAAAAACACAAGTGTATCATTTACATTATTTCTCTGTAGAGACTACCAGTTTTTCTAGTGCCTCCATAAGCCTGTCAAGCATGTAGTAAGGCAATAAAAAGTACAGGTTTGCCTCAAAGAGTGTTTGCACAGAGGGCGTTAGCTTGTCTCTAAAGAATAGCTGTTTTAACAAAGAAGCCTGTTTAGGTTACCGGGCCAGAGTCATATACAGACTGATTACAGACTGAGAGCAAAACAATCCTCACTTGATGTGGTTTCTACAGGAGGAATCTAAGTGGCACTTAAAACAGTACATATGCATGTCTAATCTTGATTGGATTACATTCATGAGGATTTATTAGCATGGTTGATTAATAGTAAGATAAGGAATGTCAGACGTACGAAAACTTGGGTCTCGATTACGAGTACCATGCAAAATTTGAGGCACCCGTGCATACCCCCGTCTGCACAGGTGTCACAGTTACGAGAAGGTCAGAAAATTCACCAAGTAAATATTGACAAGTCAAACCTGCCTATATATCAACTGGGTGAAAAGAACCAGTAAATACCGGAACGCATGGATTCTGGCGCAAAAAACACCAGAATCCACGTTATTCCCCCACTGTAATGAAGTAAATTTGTAATACGTGGTATTTATCACACCCTTTACACTCCAAAACCCAGTTAATGGATGTGAGGAGTTACATGACAGTCAAGATAAAGACCTGAAAATGTGTGAAAGTGTAAAAATGAGACAACCTTGCTGGAATGCATCCCTTTGGGATGGTGTGAAGTGTTTGTGAAGTGATGGGGTCTGAGATGAGCACTATGGTACAGAGAAGGAGCTGTCAGCTAGGCAAGAGGTGAACCAGTGAGAGCTGAGTCTGTGGTGTCAAAGAAAGAAGTGGAAGTTACCATCGTGGGTGGATCCACAGTTCTGAAAGATGCAGAGAGATCTAAGAGAATAACAATTTGATTCTGGTAGGAGAAGGTAATGGAGGTAAAGTAGCTGGAAACATCATTTGGCACGGTGTCAGTGGAGTGGAGTGCACAGAATCCATATTAGAGGGGACTAAAAAACAGGTTGTGATTGTTGAAAACAACTGATTAAAAGGTTTTCGAGAAAAGGAGGTAGTTGAAACAAAGGGCAATAGTCTGTAATGAACAGAGCATTGACGAGTTTCCTTGAGTAAGAGGACGACTAAGGGAGATTGAAACAGGGTCATGAGAGCATTGATGGAATGAAGAGTATGATGAGCCAGGGCAGAACCCAGGATGATTGGGCCAATACTTTGATAAACTGTCTGTAAAAGAGATAGTTGGTAAGTAAGAGGGCTTGGTGCTCTAAAGATGGTAATGAATTCAGATATAGATGTAGAGAGTTCAGATGGAAGGGTAGATGGGGTTTTTGGTAAAGGAGAGTGGACGGACCAGCGAGGGTTGCG
The DNA here is from genome assembly GCA_963921515.1 of Calotriton arnoldi. NCBI lineage: Eukaryota > Metazoa > Chordata > Amphibia > Caudata > Salamandridae > Calotriton > Calotriton arnoldi. The sequence continues at coordinate 1,247,467 of CAWUFW010002560.1, read as the reverse complement.
TTATGATGTAGGTGTTGTACTCTTGAGACCGGGTGGGGGGGGGGGGTGAAAAGTATGCAACACAGTAATTTAAAGAGATTGAAGATTAGGGTATTGGTGCTCACAGGAGACGATATTCATTTTGTTGGTTTTTTTTTTTAGGAGTGCAGTAAAGACATTTTGGCAATAGATTTATTTGAGGTGAGCTTAAAGATATGGAGGTGTTTGAGCATTTGTTTTCACATATGTGTGCGCATAATAAAGCAAAACAAAACAAAATGCACTTATGTACATATAGACCACTGTGGCCATGGTTAATGTCATCTTGGGGTTCCACACTAAGAAAATGTAGACCTTAATTTAAGAAAAACAGAATGAAGCAGAAGCACCAGAGGGTAACTATGGGAATCTCTATCTGGCATACCATTCTTTTTGGTTTTAGCCCTCGCTCTCCTATGTTGCTACAATAAAGGCTCCTTTAAAACCTCAAGGTTGCCCTGGTTCTGCTCAGTTTGTGTCATAAACAAGTTTTTTTTCTGTCCGTTAAGCACATTGCTAAGGCCTAATGTTCTCTCTTTTTCGCTTGCTGCAGGATAAGAAACTGATCAAAGCCTTCTTTGATGTTCTGGCTCATCCTCAAAATTATTTCAAGTACACCGAGAAACACAAAGAGATGCTCCCACGATCTTTCATCAAACTGCTGAAATCCAAAGTTTCAAGCTTTCTGAGGCCATACAAATAGCCAAGAGGCATATAGCGGCGGCACAGACAACAGCTACAGCCAAGGAACCCCGTTCTCCCCCTTTTGCATTCTATAACAGCTTTTTAGATCATATCTCCCTATGCAGACTTTTCATCTTCCACTCTAGTGGAACCAGTTGTTTCCGTGCTGACTGCCTTTGTACATGCCTGCCCATATATGTGTTCCTTTCATGTGTGCAGATACTTAAACAGATCACATTGCTGCAGGAGACATTACCCAATTCCTGTAGTGGGTTTATCAGCTGCCAAACGGCATGTCTTAGCCGTTAAAGAACTGAATTATTCATTGTCCCCTGATTCCCCACCCAAAGCAGCTCAGATCTGAAAACATTGCCTTGTCTATCATTTCAGTGTGGCACAATAAAGAGAATATCAAAGGACAGAAAAAGAGAGATCTTGAAAACCTGCCCAGAAAATATATCATCTTGTGCAAATGACTGAACAAAGAAAAAAATCAGTTGAATTAAATTCCACCACTTTATCCAGAGTGGAGGTGTGGACAAGGGTGGTCACCTCTCCACTAGGGGTGAGGATGGATCCTCCCTGCTCTGAAGTCAGAAGACATGGTGGTCAAGACTGGTTCTCTGGACGAACAGCCAGATCACAAAAAGAAACAACGAAAGATGACTTACCATGATGTTTCAGGACATTTTTGTGGCATTTGTGCTGTCAACATCACCAAGTTCTGCCAAAGAGTATCTAATGATAGGAATCGTGTTTGTGCACTTTCCATTCAACTTTTGTCATTGCCGTCATGTCCCCGTTCCCTATCCCTCTAGTTCCCATTCTCTCTCAATTCCACAGCCTTTTACCATATCTACATCTTGCTTTCTCTCTCCCGCCATAATGTACAGATTATGGATCACTCATATGTTTTTTTTATTTCCTCCTCATTTTTTGTCTCTGTTGGTTTCTAACCAGTTTTCCATTTCCCCCAACATGTCAGATTCTTCAATTCCCATTTTTGTTTTTATATACCATCTAGGGTTAACGTTTTCACTGTATCTGAATAAGAACTCAGCCAGCATTGACAGACATAGGTCAGTGAAAGATTGTTGGATAAATTCTGGATCCATTTGTGGGGGACAGTTCTTTTGTGATGTTTTGAAATCTGGTGGTGGTGATTGATAGTTCACTGTATCACTGGTCAGAAATTTCATAAATCACTTTCCATTTTCTCTCCGGTCCCTCATGTAGGGTTGCTATTCATCTCCTATTTAAAATCGACCACAGTCATCTATGCACTTGCTTTTGCCTTTACTGGACTACTGCAACATTGACTTTTATAGTGCTTTTGGAGCCTTAAAACAGGAGTTTGATATGCAAACATCAAATGACTGTTTATTAGTTACTCATTATATTCGGATTGGGGCTAAATTACCATGTTACAAGCCCCTCAAAATGGTGACGGTCCGCGCGTGGCTAATGTATCACCTTGCTTATGAAGATTTATATTGGAATAGTGCTTTGCAGACCAGGCATTTCCATGTGTGTGTGTTAGTGCCAAGTAGCTGCTTGCATTCTGGTGGGAGTCCTCAACTTTAGACCTCTAATCCAGTAATAATGGGTAAGTCATCCTTGATTCTGGCATTCGGTTGTGAAACACTATTCTAGTACTGACGGGATGGTTTTTAAAAGAATAATGTAGTACTGGTAATGGATTCAGCTGCATGGAGGAGGCTCGACTTGTAAGGTGATGTGCACTCAAGCATTTAGCTACTTTCCAGTCAAACATTCTTGTTCAGTATAATGGCATTTACATAAGTTAACAACGTCTGTCCGTCTCCTCCCCACTCTCTCATCAGCCACCATTTTCCATTCTCTCAAATTTTCCATTCTTAATTTTTTTCTGCGTTCCCAGCTAGGTCTTCCTCTATGTTCTGTTTCCAGTTTCGCCACCTCTTCAGTTTCTTTCTACCGATTCTTGATGCTAACCATCACCCAATCACTATTCATTATTTAAGTAATTTCTGCCTATTCTAGTCTCGCGCTTCCTTCATCCCGTCCTTTTCAAACTCCTTTCCTTAGTGGGCCGAATTGTGTAAACTGGCTTTATGGGTTTGGTTTGCAAGCAGGTGCTATTTAACCATATTGTATATTACATGCGTGTGCTGTTTCGCACCCTTTCTTTTTGCAGTGGTGAGTGGTTTTTTTATGGCAGGAAAAATCAATGTTCATGTTTCATCTGTATTATTTTTACTGCTGAAAAACATCACGGACCACCCTAAAAAGAAAGTAAGCAAAATTATAGACGCCAAAAATATGTAATGTGTTACATATTAGCACCTTTGTGCAAGTTAGCACTACCTCTGCAGTTTATGGAATCTGAACTATAGGCTTTTGGATACATTTCTCCCTAATCATCCCATAATCTCTCAATTCTCATCTTTGTCCAACTGTCATTCATCTTCATCATCATTAACTTCTTATCCCCAACACTCGCCATTTCATAATCTTTCCATGTTGATCATTTGTGTTTTCTAGCTCTGTTACTGTTGCTTTCTCTACGTAATGTGCTCTATCCATCTCCGTCGCCATAGGTTCAACTTTTTGTCAATCCCACAAGGTTGTTTCACCTTTAGCTATCAGGTAAAAGTAAACTCACCATATATTACATTTTATCGGATTCACTTTACCGTAGCGTATCACCTCTCTAATGTAAGCAATTCATCTTTATTTTCATTGTATGTATTTCACTTTCTATCCTTAGTGCACCTTTGTCCCTATCACACGTATTTCTCCTGCCTTGCTATCTTACCAACTTCATCACTTGATGTCTTACCAATTGGCCTGTATCCTGCCTGCCCTGACATATTTGCACTCTCTTTTAATCTGCCATATGCTACCCTTAGCTTCATCTCCACATATTATATATTTCACACTGATCCAGTTCTTACAAATGTCCCTCTCTCATTTCACCTATTTCACCTTTCCCCAAATTGCATATTTCACCTTTCGCTATGGTTCATCATGCAACTCTATTTCTGTTTTTCAAATGCATTTCAACTCACGCTTTATTTTCCGTATTTCACTTTTCTCTTTTTCCTTCATCTGTTTCTCCCTTTCTCTTTTTTTCCTCATAAGACACATGTTATTGCTCCTACCTTTTCACATGAATAACTTCCATTGATCATGAATTTGCTAGCTGAATCTGTCTCTCAGAGTACAATTGCTTCCCAGCTAGGTATGGAATATCTAAATGCCTTCACATACATATATATGAACATACTCTCTTACACTCCATTTGTTTTTCTTTTTCTTCATCTCTTTTTTACTTTACATTTGAGCTCTCTCCCACTTAACTATCTCTACACATATTCTTTCTCTCCTCTTTCACCCTCTCTTTCTGTCCTCTCTCTACCTCTTTTCCTATCTCTCTTTCACTTAAGTCTCTCCCTCCCCCTTTCTTTTTATTTCACCCTGCTGTTGCACATAATCTGCCTTGTTTTCGATCACTCAGACTGTCACTTTGTAATCTGTGTCCACATTTTACCATCTCCATTACTGTTTTTGACACTTAGGGCCTGAATTCGAGTTTTGCGGACTGGTTACATCATCATCAATGTGATGGATATCCCACCTGCCTTATTGTAAGTGCATTATATCCTATGGCACTTATAATAAGATGGATAGGATATCAGTCATGTTTGTGACGGAGTACCGGCCTGCCTACTCTTAGTCCAGCCCTTTACTTTTGCAGTTGTTGTATCTGACTTCCAAACTCAGTCTTCGCAGTTCCAACACCCTCCATTTCTTTCTGTCCACTAGACAGCCTGGTGTTCGTAATCCCCCTCTCACTTAATATTTATCCCTCATATAGTCCTAGATTTGCCCTTACTCTTCTTTCCCCACCTGTTTCCAAATCGGCTCTATCACCTGTAACTCACTCCTTTTGTCTGATCTTTTTCATTATTTCCTCTGCCTCCATCATTTTCACTGTAGAACTGCTTTATCTTAAGGTACCTCTTACTCAAGATTTCTTTTAACCTCTCCTGTGAGTATTCCACTACCAAGAGCCACTTTACAGTTGTCCGTCACAGTATGCTCTTCAGATGAGAAAAAGTTCTCTCCATGTCTCTTTTCATTCACTCAGGATCCACTACATCAGTCTCTTTTTCTCCACCTTTCTACTGTGCAGATTCAAACTTGTCTCTGGTGTGTGCTCCGTCTCATCTCTTGATATATGTGCTGCAGACACTTTTTCCTTTCCATATCTTCATAGTTAAATCTCTTTCCATTTCTCACCATGATTTTGTTTACATCTCTGTATGTCCATTCACCATAACTCGCAGCCAAACCACCTCATGTCTTCCCTTTCTATTTGCCTCTATAATTACTCTGCATGACTAACGATAATTCACATGAATCTCCTTCATTTTTTTGTGTTGTTCATTCTTGCTCCTACCATTCAGCCTTTATCTCATGCCCCTTCCTCTCCCATTATAAGTGCAATCATTGGTGTCTTCTTTATAATACTTAGAGGAATATGTTCTTTTAGAGACAAAACTATTTATACCTTCCGGAAGAGTTAATGTGTTAGTTTATGAAAGGTTAAACCTGTTTTGAAAACAAGATTTGATATGAGAATGTGATGAGGTTTTCAGACATTTCAGACTTACAAATTCCCCTCTGACTGTCTTCAAAATATATTTTGAGGTGAACTAAAGGCAGAATGAGAGATGTGATGTCTACATATAGGTACAGATGAGATTGCAGAAGCCCTGAACTGCCTTTTTGCATGATTGACAGTCACATTAGAAAGACTAGAAGGCTTATCAGACTCCACTGTGAGCCACAGAACAGATTATGGAAAACATAGGTTGTTCCAGTATGGCCCACATTCAGACACAATAAAGAGATTAAAATGACCACACTGTTCCATATGGCGGAAATGGGTGCATAACAGAGTATAACAGGCTTGGCTATCTCTTGTGTTGTGCATACCGGTTCAGCAGAGAGGGCAGTCGATATTTGTAGCATATGTTGGCTTTAGAAACACATGCTTAGCATTATCCTGCCATCTCGTGTTGGGCTTGGACGATTACAAGTTGTTTTTCTTCAAAGAAGTCTTCGAGTCACGAGGTATAATGACTCCTCCTCCGGTGTGTATTGCACATGTTCCTCGGCTCCTTTGTTAGATGTGTTTTTTTCTGCCATCGGGTTCTGATGTCGTTATAGCACCTCCAGGACCTAAGCTTCAATCCCCACCGAGGCCTTCATAGGCTCTTGGTATTTTCTCCAGAGCAACAAATCTCAGATCCGGACGACAGCTACTGGTGCTATCGATCACTTCATGGCACCTGCCCGGGCCACCGTTCTTCGACTTCTTCGTCTCCATTCTACAGGACTTCATCCAAAAAGGATGGAAAACATGCCCCTCAGCTTTTGTCCTAATTGCCACGCAAAATATTTCAGGCAAGACTAACAAAGTCTGCGACTTATGTTTGTCACCGGAGCATGAAGAGACCTCCTGTCAGGCGTATTTGGTGTTCCGGTTGAAAAATACCCTTCGGAAACGAAGAGAGTGTTGTTGGGCCCAACAAACATGCAGCGATGCACAGAAGATGCACTGGATATATTCAGGGACCAGTTACCAGACCGCAGTCAAGAGCCGAAAGACTCAAGAGACACAGACGGTGCCAACAAATGTGCAGATACTGCTGGCTAGCAGTGGGAACAGTTCGGACTCCGAGCCCGACTCCATACAGGGGCATGTGAAAACTCGGCGAAAGCCACCCAAACCACCCACACCGCCTTTCGAAGCATCACTGCCTTCGGGCCATGGAGGTCTCCATCAACAGGCACACAAACAAAAGTTCACCTATGCCTGCAAAGTCTTCGACTAGCATCAAAAAATGTAAAGCTTAAAAATGTATTTCGGCCACCTGCACCGAAACAAACTTCATCAACACAACCGAACTCAAGCAAGGATTCAGAGCTATAAAAATATACCTTGGATCTGAAAAAAAGTCTTGGAACCAAAACATGGTTCAGCCGCAAAAGCTTTAGCCTCGAAACTAAAATATAAGACGTTGGAACCAGAAATACAAATACAAAAAACGGCGACCAGTAAAACAGTCTCTTCAACGCCCTCCACATACTCGGCGTCAAAATCTACAAAGAATACTACAGAGCCCCAGAAAAAACAAATAGAGCCCATTCTTCAACGTTTGCAAGACAAGCTGGAAAAGGGACAAAAGACTCTCTTTATAAAGCCCCTACTAGGAAGCTAGCCACAAAAACAACAACACCTGCTTCCCTCGCACTTCAGAAGAGGAAAAAGTATTTTTAAGACGACATTGCTGGGCCTCAACAAACCCATCAACAAAAGAAGAAGGACAGAGGTGCAGCCCTATTTCTTTCACTCCTCCCCCAACTCCTCCAATTCCTTCTCTTCCTATTCCATCATCTTCTGTTCCAACTTCACCTACCATACCTTCAAGGCCAGTGCAGGTACTCTTACCAGAACACTTGGCTTCTGGGCAACCATTACCTTCACCGTATCAATCACCTCAAAGTGACCTTCAACTTGAAGGGTACAATATCCCTTACTTATAGATCCACAGGGAGATCCCAATACTGCCCCTGACCCATGGGATATTTATGATGCTGATCCATTGGACAATACCCATCCAAGTATCTATCAATCCAAACCCTCACCACCAGATGATACATCAGCTTATCATGACATCATCAGTAGGGCTGCTACATACCACAAAGTATTCCACAGGAAGAGGATTTCCTGGTAGAAACACTTAATAGATCACAAAGGACAACGCAGTTGCTGTCTATGCCTAAATGTATACTATGGACATATTAAGCAGCCTTTTAAATCTAGAATAGTCACCCCTCGTATTGAGAAGAAATATAAGGCATGTCCACTGGACCCTGAGTACATTAAGGGCCAAGTTACACCAGACTCACTAGTGGTACACACTGCCAGAAGCCAAGCAAATTCCCATGGCACAGGGGATGCACCTCCTACAGATAAGGAGAGTAAAACATATGATGAAGCAGGTATACGAGTAGCAGCACAAGCTGCCAACCACATGCGTATCGCAAATTCTGTGGGGCTACTCTCCCGATATAATCGGGCCACATAGGATGAAATGCAGGAACTACTGCAACACCTCCCTAACCAATACCAAGAACGTGCAACACAATTGGTGGAAGAGGGCAGGGCAATATCTAATTCCACTATACAATGTGCCTTAGACTCTGCTGATATCAGCACCACAAGGTTAATACTAATATCCTCATTAGGCGCCATGCATGGCTCAGAGTATCCAGGTTCAAGCTAAATCTGCTTAATCCACCTTTTGATGGGCAAAATCTATTTGGCCCACAAGTGGATGAAATGCTAGAAAACTAAAAAAAGACATAGAAACAGCTAAAGCAATGGGGGCCTTACAAACATATCAACACCATGGTTCCTTTCGTAGGGGTCAATACAGAGATACAAACAGAGGAAGTTCCTCCTTTGACTCAAACAATGGCAGTAAGCAGCAGGGTCCCTATTAAAGCCAATTTAATAGGGGATCTTTCTATTAAACAAATTATAGAAACAGAGGTATCGGCTGTGTAACCACTACTAAATCCCCTACCCTTCCAAAACAGTGATCATCTACACCTCCCCCAACCACATATAACACCAGTCGGGGTAAGGTTACAAAACTTTTATCAACAATGGCAATATATCACTACAGACCAATGGGTGATATCCATAATGAAAGATCGGTATTGTTTAGAACTCAAACAAACACCATCCATAATTCCACCCAAACCACAAACAATGGCAAAAGAACATCTTACGCATTTACTGGAAGAGGTTCTTTCTCTCCTTCAAAAAGGGCCAACAGAAATAGTGCCCTTACAACATCAGGGACACAAAGTGCACTCCCTATATTTTCTCAATCCCAAAAAGGACAAAACATTAAGGCCTATGCTAGATCTCAGGCCACTGAACCGGTACATCTCCTCGGAACACTTTCAAATGGTCACACTACAAGAGGTAATACATCTGTAACAGCAAGGAGATTTCATGACAGCATTAGATCTCAAAGATGCATACTTCCATATCCCCATTCATCCAGCACACCGCCGGTATTTACGCTTTCAGCTAAACAGCCAACACTATCAATTCAAAGTGCTACCGTTTGGGGTCACTACAGCTCCAAGAATTTTCACAAAGTGCCTTGCAGTAGTGGCGGCTCATCTCAGAAGGGACAGAATCCATGTCTTCACATATCTAGACAATTGACTCCCCAACCTACCATCAGTGCTTTCAACACACTCAGTAGGTTATCAATCTTCTATAGAAACTAGGGTTTACCCTAAACATACAAAAGTTTCACTTGCAACCCTTGCAAATTCAACCTTTCCTAGGTGCAACTCTCAATTCAGTTACAGCCAAAGCGTATCCCAGTGCAGAAAGAGTAACAAAGTTCATACAAACATTACCTCTTTTTCAGCCACAGGCTCACCTCACAGTAAAAATAGTGATGGGTATTTAGGCATGGTGACTTTCTGCATAGCCATAGTACCACACACTTGTCTACATATGCGTCCCCTTCAACACACTCTACAATCTCAATGGTCTCAAGCGGAGGGGCATCTACAAGATCTAGTGTTGGTAGGGCCAGCAACTCATCACTCTCTGCAGTGGTGGAACAGCAACAACTTGCCAGCCCTTGAAAGCCCCAATTCTACAGATCACCGTTACTACAGATGCGTCCCTTCAGGGTTGGGGGGCACATATGCAAGATCTCACAGTTCATGGTCTATGGACAATAGCTCAGACACATCTGCATATCAACCATCTGGAGCTGATAGCAATTCAGCTAGCCCTCAAAGCCTTTCGCAATCACTTGCACCACAAGATAGTGCTACATGAATAGACAATATGATTGCAATGAATTATATTCAAAAACAGGGGGACACACTCCTCACAGCTATCTCTCCTCTCACAGAGAATCTGGCACTAGGCAATCTACCACAAAATCCACTTCCTAGCAGAATACCGCTCCTGGGGTGGACAACGACTTCGCAGATATGCTCAGTAGAACACATCAAAAGGGGAACACATCAAAAGGAGCACGAGTGGGAGATCAATCAGCCACTAATCCACTCCTACTTCAAGAGGTGGGGGGACACCAGAAATAGACTTATTTGCCACTCACCTCAACGTCAAATGCCAAAACTTTGCATCCAGGTTCCCCCACCCGTTATCCAAGGGCAATGCCCTATGGATGAATTGGTCAGGAGTATTTGCTTACGCTTTTCCTCCTCTCCCACTCATTCCATATGTAGTTCAGAAGTTAACACAAACCTCTCTAGCACTAATCCTAATAGCCCCAACATGGCACAGCAGGCATGGTCCACAACAGTATTGCAACTGTCTCTGGTGCCACTCGAGAAACTACCTCTTTGGCCATACCTACTAACTCAAGATCAAGGGAGAGTCATGCATCCCAATCCCAAACAGCTCAATCTAGCGATTTGGGTCATGACATCCTAGAATTCGGGCATTTAAAGTTACCACAAGAATGTATGGATATCCTTAAACAAGCTTGTAGGCCTACAACTAGAGCATGTTATGCAGCTAAATGGAAACGATTTGTACATTTCTGTACAAATAAACAAATACAGCCTTTATCACCAACAGTACAAGATATTATAGGCTACCTTTTCCGTCTGCAGCACACAGGTCTTGCTTACACATCCATTAAGCTACACTTAGTAGCACTAGCTGCCTACATGCAAAATACCAACATATGTCTATATTCAAAATATCAGTCATTAAAGCATTCATGGAAGGGCTAAAAAGAGTTATCCCACCTTCCACTCCACTAGCCCCTAACTGGAACCTAAATATTGTCCTTATGCTTATGGGACTGCCATGCCATTCATGCCAACTTCAATTCTTACCATGGAAAGTTGCATTAATAGTGGCAATCACATCTCTCAGAAGAATAAGTGAATTGTAAGCACTTACTCTATAAGAACCGTTCTTTAAAGTCTATGCAAACAAATTAGTTCTAAGACCTAGCCCGCAATTTCTACCCAAAGTGCTATCAACTTTTCATATAAGTCAGACCATAGAGTTACCAGTGTTCCTTCCTAACCCAGACACAGTAGCAGAAAGAGCCCTTCATACATTGGATGTTAAAAGGGCTATCATGTTCTACATTGATACAACATCACTTCGAAAAACACAACAGTTTTTTGTTGCTTTTAGCAAATCACATTAAGGGGCACCAATATCCAAAGCGAGAATTTGCTAGAGGGATAGTCAGATACATTCAGACATGCTATCAAAACTCAAAAGGGTGATTATAGAACCACCTCAGGCTCATGCCACACTTAAGCAAGGAGCCACTGTGGCCTTTCTAGGAAATATTCCAATAGAGGATATTTGTAAAGCAGCTACTTGGAATAATCCACATACATTTACTAAACACTATTGTATTGATGTACTCACCAATCAGCAAGCAAGAATGGGTCAGACTGTACTTAAAACATTATTTCAAACAAGTAATTTAACCAATTGCTAGCCACAGCAAAGGGAGCACTGTTTTACATTCAATGCTCAGCATATTTATCTACGGCCAACACATACTGCAAATGGAATATGTTACTTACCCTGTTAGCATCTATTCGCAGCATGTAGAGCCATAGATTCATATGCACCCACCCGCCTCCCCAGAAGCTTTTGGTTGTATTACTTCAAATTATTTAAAACATACTTTACAAACTCAGATTTATACGCATGTTCTCTTTATTCTGTCACTTTATTCCTCCTCCTTTCTAACGCTCACCGTATGAGCCAAAAACAATCTAACAAAGGAGCCGAGGAACATATGCAATATACACGGGAGGAGGAGCCACTATACTTCGTGACTAGAAGGCTTCTAAGAAAAATAACTTATAATCGTCCGAGTCCAACACTAGATGGCAGGATAATGCTAAGCATATGAATCTACTGCACTACACACTACAAACAGATGCTTACAGGGTAAGTAATATATTCCTTAACTAGCTAGCACAGCAGACAGGTAAAGAAGAAGGAGAGAGGAGAAAAACGTTGTAAACACTTGTGTTACAAAGATCAATGAATTGCAGAAGACTGGTTGACTTTATCTATTGTGTGCAATACAGGCAGTTACAGAAGTGAGAACAGAAGCTTAACTAACCCGTGGTTTAAATACACAGGTACTGTAGAGATTGTAGAAATCCAAGCTGGCCTGTGGGTAATCTAGACAGGCACAGACACGAGTAAATATGACACAGACAGGCTATCCAAACAGTGGGTTCTTGTGAAACATACAGAGTGCAACAAGGTGCTCACCTGCAGCCCTGCTACAGACTCAAACCCTCCTCATTGTAATTCCACAACCAACCACAACCTATTTGATACCATATATCCACTGTAACACCTCACACAAGGGGTTATTATTGGAGGCGAGTCAAAAAAAATATCTTTATTTCGTAATATAAAATAAAATGTTTATTACAAAATGTGATACAAACTCATTTTATCAAATGTAAGAGAATTTACAGAGATATATTTAAAACATATCATCAGTCAACTCTTGTTTTACATGACCACAGCCAACACGTGTTTTGCTCAGTTTTGTCTTTCCGCTTCCTCGGAGCTATAGTTCAGCTTTAATTCAGATTTAAGCTGAAAATCTTTTATTAATAAACATTCCTTTTATTTACGGTTTCCTTAAGATGGGTTAACACCAGGATTTTTCCAGTCAATTTCTTATAATTTAGTAAGTGTTCCTTTTGATAGTCAACCCGTGTTTCGCTGCGTTTTGCCTTTCCCACTTCATGGGGCTGTGTAGAAAGATTCAGATTGATCCCAAATAGTAAAGAAAAGGGAAAGGAAGAAAAACATAATCAGAACAAAACAAAATTTAAAAAGGCTATGATGTACTACAAAAATCATCCAATTTTTTCTAGAGACATTTTATGTGTTTACTCTCATTTCATGAAAGAATGCTTACTATAATATAAAAAAGTGACTGGAAAAATACTGGTGTTAAACCAGATCAAGGAAACCATAGATAAAAGGAGTGTTTATGACTGAAAGATCTGAAGTTTCATATTGCAGTCTCAAATTTAATCAAAGCTGAACTTTATCCCTGAGAAAGCAGAAAAGACAAAACTCCTTGAAACAGGTTTGCTGTTGGTCTTGGAAAACAAGATTCAACTCAAGATATATTTGTAAGATATTTCTGTAAATTGTATTAGGTTTAATAAAATTATTTTGTAGCACATTTTTGTAATAAACGCTTTATTGTATAATATTATGAAGCAAAGATATGTTCTTTTGACTTCTTTCCAACAGTAACATCTTGTCTGAGGTGTTAAAGAGGAAATATGATGGCATAGACAGGCTTTGTCCTGTAATGACATGTGCCTAAGAGAAAATAGAAGGCTTTGTTTGGCTTTGTGCCAGCCTGAGGCAAAATATCTGTCCAAGTCTTGTTTACATTTGATCAAAGGACATATACTGAGAGGATTCCTCTTTTTTCTGATACCAGCATGGCAAAAGATGCTCCCTCCATCTCTGACATAACACAGACTTGAGGATTTCCTCTCCTTAATAGACAGTGGCGCAGCCCTAGGTAGCCTACTTTCTTGTTGTACACAGAGACGTACCCTCTCTCTATCTTACTTTAGCACAGACTTAACAGATTTTTATTTCCTGTTAGATATGAATCTAAAGAGTTCTTCGCTGTCACAGACTGATCATTGGCCGAGGGATTCTCGATGTCTGATATATGCTAGCACAAATGGAGTAAGACTTTCTCTTTGCTTTAAGCTATAAAAGAACTTGGAGTCAGATTTGCTGAACTTTGACGCAATGCAGCACAGCAAGAGAAGTTGCTGTGTTCTGTTACGTCAAAGAAGTAGAGCAGAAATGTACAATATCTCAGTAGATATGGTGCATTTCTGCTCTCTTATAGCGCTGGCGCACTCTGGCATCCTTTTGCCAACACAAGCACCCTTGTGCTACAACACAAGGGGGCCTGCGTTGTGGTCAGAATAGTTTTTGTACAGGAAGGGATACATTCCTGCTCAAAAACTAGTCTTAGAGGTGAATTCCTCTTTGTATGTGTCATGTTGGATGCAGCATGCATGCAAAGAGGAAGTAACAAGGAGAAATAAAGGTATTTCTCCTTGAAATGCCATCCTTGAATAGGAGCACCATTTTGGCGCAAACCCATGCTTACTGACTTTAGCAAATGGGCTTGCGCCAAATACGCACATGTTCCACCCATGTAACATCTCCCTGGCACATTGTAATTATGTTACTTTTGGGATAAAATCCCATGCAAATCTTGATTTGCATGGCTTGGTAAATCCCAGCATGGTTTTTGATTCGGGGATACGCCACAAAAATGGTGAAACCTCTATGCAAAATCCTAGTAAATCTGGGCCCTGGTATCAGGGCCCATCATTGAGGACTTTTCATGCCTGATATTAGTACCTACCGAGAAAATTCATCTATATTCTTATTATTAGCACAGACTGATGAAACCCTTTTCTTTCCAAGGACTCTCTTTCTCTTCTGATATTGCCAAGGCGTTGGGTATTTCTTTGTATTGTACAGTAGCACTCACACAGTAAATATCTCTGTGACCAAAGCTCGAATAGACTAAAAGTGGTTTTATCTGTGCTTCACACTACTACAGACTGAGAGTTATTCTTCCTGACTCTCACTACCACAGACTGATACAATCCATATATCTCTGCCTGATATTAGCACGTACGGAGGGGGCATTCTCTATTGTTAGAACAGTTGAAGGGAATCCATCCTCCTCCTTCACCCTCTGCCTAACTTTGCCACAGAATTAGACTAACTCTGTGCTCATTATGAGACTTATACAAGTGTTGGACTTCTGTGCCCTGTTAAGTTATCTATTCCTGATGTATCTGCTGCTGTAAGCTTCAGCTCTTGGTGGACGGAGAAGCCTCGAGCAGCCTGTGCTGTATGAGCGCCTAGCATTGGTGTCCATTGAGCAGCCAAGGCCCAGAATCCAAACAGCTTAAGTAAAGTAGACCTAAACCAGTAGGGAAAGCAGCCCCAAAGCATTTAAGGCAGCCCAGCCTGTTTGGCAATCACCAGATTGACTTAATATTAAACCCACTTCTGCTTCAGATCATCTCAGAGGTTTGTACAGCTAAAAAACACATCACACTGCTCCCGGTTTGATGAGCATTTCAAATAAAAAAAATTAACAAACCATAGGAGTTAAAAACATAACAAAACGTTGTAATATTTATATCTTCCTTTTATAGTATTTCACAATTCAGCATCTCCCACGGAGCAATGAAGAAATACGGAAAAGAGGTTGTTTATAAAGTTATTTGCACTTGATAATTGTATCTGAACTTGTTAAAAAAAAGTTTGGATTTTGTATGGTCTTTTTTATTTTAAATTACTAAACAGAATTTCTTTGTCCTGCGTGTCTGTCAAATTTTGTTATTGCAGTTTTCTTCAAAATGTTTTGTATCTCTTGTGGTAGATGCAAATTCTGTCCAAATTCTAAAGTAAATATATTTTAAATGTAAATCTTGCAATACAAAGCATATGCAACGCTCCTACTGGTCTTCCATTCACACGCTCATACAAAATTGAACCAGTATTCTGTACCTATCCAGACAAGAATCAATAGGTACTTAAGGTTGCATTTCATTGTCACTTCACACACATGTCTATTGTCCATTGTTTAATGGGAGAATTATTGCTTTCAAATCTGTGCACAGCTTGTGAAACCATAGGATTCCCAGTACAAAAGAAGACGTTTACTTAACTGTCTGTAATAATAGTAATGCTACATCCTAGCTGTTTACCTTTCGTAACATGATGGTACTGCCCCAGCTAGTTGTCAGGCTGGAAGCAGATTCAAAAGCGGCTGAACCAGAGCTTTGTGATCCAGTAACATTCATGCATGATATTGTATGCACCACGGCCTTGTACCCTACACGCTTGGTATTGTATGCAGCATGACCTTGTACCCTACACGCATATGCATCCTCTCCAGTTCTTAAGCCTATTCATGTGCTTGAATTATTTGCTATTGTCAGGCTGCAAATCTTTAGTAGTGTATCTATATATAGACAAATTACATCACTAGCAGCCATAGACTATCTGCAAACACACAAAAGGTGGTGGGAGGAACCCTTACTTATCGTCTAAACCACTGGCAATAGGTGGCATTACAACTCATCCCTTTGCCACTCTAGACAGAGGACCGCCTTCTGAAAATCAGAACAGAATATATGAAAATATTCCTCCTATCACCTTTTATGTGTTTGCTGTAATGCCCTAAGTAGCCAACTTGCTCACTGCGCCACAGGTTCCAAGCTACGCCTCACTGACGAGGCCTAACAAGGCCAAAACTGGTCTGAGGTTGCTTAAGGTCAGTTCCAGAGAGGGTCTCGTTTGGCAGTTCAGGATGTACTGTTTCATTGAAAAGCAGAGTCTGTACTGATTTGTATAAGGTAAGCCTCTGTCTAGAGTGGCGCAGTGAGTGAAAAACGATGGTTTGGAATGGTACCCTGAGTGATTGCCAATGGATTAGACTATTTGTAACCATTTCCCCATCATCTTTTGTATGTTTTATAGACCACATGTAGTCTGTCCACTTCATTATGTGCCCTGAACCAATGAAGTAGAGAGCCACAGAGTCCAGTTCCCTTCAGATGTGCCACTGCTAGATTTTCTACTGCACATCTTGTCCTCTAGAGCTAGGCTCCCACATTTGTCTTTTGAGGCTTCCAAGTCGGTTTAAAACCCTTCCTGGACCATTTTAGCCTCAATCTCTTTTAAATGCTCTTTTTTGTCTGTGAGATCTTGAACCAGGCAACTTCTTTCCTTCCATCTGGATGACTGATACTACAACCAAGAAAAACTTCTTCAGGTTATGTAGTTAATGCTGGAAAAGGGATATTCACCTAGATGACCCTCACACCACGGGTATCTACTGCTTGCATGTAGCGAATGGTGACAGAAAGTGCAAGATTTTCCTCATATTTCTTGCCTAAGTACCGAAGGGCCATGGTAGAAGGCAGGCACTAGCTGTACTTTAAGAGGGATATGATTCCTCTTCTTCATACTCTACAAAACAGAAGAAAAATGAACTAACTGTTTCTAGTCATTTCTAAATTGAAGACCTCTATGCTGGTAACAGCAATGGCTAGGGGACCATCTCACTCTGCTTGTAAGAGTCCGCATGTTGGTGATTATCTCAGCCAGTGCAATTTGGTGCTAAACAAACTTCTCCTATGAGGCTCTCTCACTTAGTTGTTGCCTTATAGCCTCCTCAACAAGCATTCTTACAAATACATTGCTATTAGTGCAGTATCACCACATCTGAAGGTTCCAGTCAAGAAACAGAAGGTTCAGCAGCCAACAGGCTCACCGGCTCTTAACAGCCTAACAGTCTGTATAACCAGCTCCTAAGCAGGCTGTGGAACTATCAGTTTCTAGTCCATCAGCTGTCCACCTAGTGGGCATTAGATGAAATGTGCATTCTGTCTCCTAATTGGCTATTTACAGCCATCTTCCTAGTCATCTACCAGGCTGCTTGGTAGATGACAGCTCTCTTGTTGGTTGTGAGCCCGCCTGCACACACAAACACAACTGGCTGCCTCACTACCGTCAACTGTCACACTGTCAACTCCACCAGCGGCTGGACAAGAGCCGGTTGCCCTAATAACAATTGCTGAGCCAATGTCAGATACTGCAAGTATGTTGCTGATTGTGATAAAGTCAGTTGTGTAACCGTCAGTGGTCTCATCTGTTGTGCTTTCTTCTTTATCACGCTTCGTGTGAGCGTCCTCATAGAGGCAACTTTTTTGGGATGGATTTGTAGCTGCCTTGCCGGTCGCGAGGACGCACTGCCGCTGAGTGGCGGATCTGCGGCGCAAGGTGTCCTGGCGCTGCACAGAACGAAGGGTTCTAGTGTGAGGAACTTTTGATTAACAGCATACTCAGCCTCAGGCTTTGCATCAGCCCACTGTGGTTTTTTATTTCACGTTACTAGGGAGGCGGCAGCACCCACTTGGTGTTTATTTTGTGTTGAACACTTCGAATACCAGAATACAATGAATGCATCGAGCTGCTTATTAAGGCATAGTACACACCCACTAGGGCGGGAATTTCATATAAATGCAAAGGTGTTCGACATTTGCTGTTGTCAGTGGCGTAGCTAGGCACTCTGCCGCCCGTGGCGGTCCCTGCCTTTTGCCGCCGCGCTGGGGGGTGGGGGGGTGCTGGCGATGATTTTTGCGGCCACCCCCGAAACTCGTGCCGACCGGGGCGCACCGCCCCCTCCGCCCCCCCCCCTTGCTACGCCAGTGGCTGTTGTGCTCTTCATCGTGTGGCTCGTGAGAAAGGACGAAAGTTTGAAACGCGTTGAGCCTTGTGTATTGGATGAAAGGCAAGAAGCTGACTCTGCTGTGAACCCTCATTTTAAGGAATTACCGTTCGTGTGAGCGTCCTCATACAGGCAACTTTTTTGGGATGGATATATATATATATATATATCAATACTACTTTGTAAGGCTTCTTTTTGATATACTAAACTTGGCTTTGAACCTCACTACAGCTCTATTCTTACCTCGTCCCTGGTAACACCACATCTTTAGACTTAACCTACTGCATTAGTCAGTCTCATCTATACCTAGTGGTCCTGTTGACCTCCTATTCTAGCAAGGCTTCCTTGTAAAATTGTAAGACTCTACTCTGCTTGATACTCTAATTCCAGTCAGTTACTGATGCTGCATTTTTATGCTGATATGCCTTACATATATGAAGCTACTATTTTTTAATAGGAGCACCTGCACCTCTGAAAGGCATGTGAGGAGGCAGTGGTACAAGCATACCAGGGTAAGATTGAAGACAACTTATTTTGTGGATATAATTATTGTATACTGTTCCAGGGTTTCTCGTGCATGTTGCATGCTCACTCTCACTTTACACATATGCATTTTCCTGCAGCGACACTTGATCTGGCTTGATTTTGTGAATTATCTGCCTTGCACATGTAAGTGGTTTTGTTTCTTGCTTGACATTACCTATTGAAAGAAACTGGATTATTATTTGGGGTGGGTGACTACCCACCTCAGGGAATAATCACAGCCCTTGTCAGGGTGAACCCTCAAAATCACTATATTAACCTGAGCTCAAACACCTGGTAGCTATGGCACAGACCAAGCATGCTGAGCGCAGGTCCATGTGCAAAGTATTTACCCAGTACCAAAACAAAAAATGCATATTAATAATCCTGAACCGAATTATAGAAATATAGTCAAATGTAATCAACAAAAGAACATCAAATTATAGAAAATGTAATAAGGGGAACCGGAGATATGAATTTTGATGGTATAATGTAGAAATAGCACCAAAAAGCACAAAGTGCCAATGATAGTCAATGGTCGTGGTAGACCGGGACCTAGGTGCAATTTGAGGCTGATCTAAATGGAGCACAGGTCGGACACATCAACTAGGTTTGTCCTAGTCAATAATTTTCCCTTCTTAGTCCTTTAAATCCCAATTTACCACTGCAGTACACTTCTAAAGACCCCAGAACCTCAGGAAAGGCGTTTAGAGCCAGGGTGTCAAGCAGAGGCCAACAGCAGGGTCCATCCAGGCCCTGTTGCTACTGGTCAGCCAGGAAAAGGCATCATGTGGCCACAAAGAAGATCAGCCAACTGACCCATGGAGTTTATTTCTCTGTCCTGGGTACAAGAGAAAGCAGATCCTCTCAGGTGAAAGACAGTAGGTCCAATCCTCTTCTGATCTTCTGTAGATCCAGAAAGTGTTCTGTTGTGGGTATCTGGGAGGTGCCATATTTACGCTTGGAACCAAGGAACCAAGTAGTGGGGGGGGGGGGTAAAGACTCTTGGGCATGCCCTAATCAATGGGATAAAAGTTCCCGGGGCCAATTCTACGCACATTGGGCATTTTCAAGATGACGAAAGTCTTTGCCTACATTAAACAACGGCTATGAGCCTTGGGGGTGGGAGGGGAGTGTACAATGGTAATCTTAGTGTCCTTAAACACCTAACACTAAAATCCACTTTTAGGCAGCCACTGTACCAAAAATAGACCTATGGACAGAAGTGTGATAGGACAAAAGCAGAGTCCTTCAGCAACCAGGCAGTGGATCAACAAGAATTTTCTTGCCAGCCTGTTCTCTCCCCTTTCAAGTGTGCCTCAAGGGTTATATGTAAAACCAGAGACAGACTCTGGTAGGACTAAAGCAGAGTACTTCAGCAACCAGACAGTGGATCCACAAGAACAGTCATGGCATTCTGCCCTCTCCCCTTTCAAGTGTGTCCCAGGTGTTATATGTGAACCCAGTAGACCTGTCAAGCAGGATTTGACACTGTAATCTAAAAAAGGATGCCCGCAACCCCCTCCCTTCATATTTAGAGGAGTAATCTGTGCCCATTCAGGTCAGCCTATTGTTTGCTTCTGGGAAACATTTCACACCTATTCACATCTATTCAAGGCTAATAACTGGCTGGAGGAAGCCAGAGACACACTGCAAACTAGCCGCCAGGAACTTCAGGCAGGGAAAATGTAACTTTCCTTAATATTTATTAAAAATCTGACTTCACCATTGAATTGAATTTTTAATAACTATTAAAAGTAGTTGTTTCATTATTTTCCTAGCTGATCTCATTCCCAAGACACAGTATCACTATTTAATATCACTTCCCAGTGCTTCTCTATGTGCCAGACAGTCTTCCTATATTGAAAATTGATTTTGAGGCCTAGCCACTGTCAGGACATTCTAACATTATATTTCTGCATGTCCTACTTTTAAATACCATGCACCTTTCATGGGCTACATAGGGGTGGCTCATTAATATTAGAAAGGGAGGTTTGGACCGGTCAAAAGGGATTATTTTGACAGGTCACATTGCAGGCTTTACATTGCTACAGTCAGGCTACAGTGGTAAGCGAGAAGCCATGTTTGCACTGCCACTATAATGGATGGCACAGCAGGGGCTGCAGTCCACTAGTGACTTTTAACTACGAGGCCCTTGGTACATTTTGTACAATACAATCGGGACTTATAGACAAGTTAAATATACAAATTAGGAGTATGCCAATTCGACCTTGTTAAATGTGGGAGCACAGGCACTTTACTACTGGTTAGCAGCTATTAAGAGTTCAGGCCTGAAGAAATCACATGGTACCTGCCAAGGGCACATAGAACAGCTGAAAGATGTCGACCTAATAGGAAGGATAGATTTAGCCCATTTCTTAGTTGCTTTTAATCCTACAGACTGGAGACAGGAATAAAAGTTGTAAGGCCACCTGTAGGTATTTTTATGATACTCCTTTTCTCTCTGCACTAACCACACCCCTCACCAGCGATTATAGTTCCCAACACCCACACTGTGACTGTATTTCCATTTGAAGAGCTCCTCTGATTCCAAGGGTTGTAGCCCACATCGCTAGAACCTCATTACCAATCTGAGGAGGGCTTTCATCTTTTAAGAAATATTACCATAGAACATTGGCCACTAAAGCATGAGACATACAATTTTGGTTCCCTCTGGAACTGCACCCAGAGTAATTTGGGCTTTCTCCTTTACCAATATTCAATTAATCAAAGTGGCACTTATAAAGTGCGCGGCTACTCTATAGAGTGACCCGGCATTAACAGTACATTGCCCAATGGTCTCACAAATACGAAGCACATATCAAAAAGCACAGTTAAACAGCCAGGTTTTTAGGCCGTGTTTGAAAGAGCCTGCATCCTTATTCGTACATGGATGCAAAGGAAGGGCTTGCCACCCTGTAGCGGCCAATGCTGAGAAGGAGGTGCCTCCCCATTTCCTGCTTGATCTTAGGTACCACTGCCAACAGAGCATCAGAGGAGCGTAGAGTTCTCGAACTATGGTAATGTGAGAGTCTCTTAGTAAGATAACTGGGACATAGGCCATAGAAAGTTCTAGACACCAAGCCCTTAAACATCAATCTCTCCTGTACAGCAGCCAGTGCAAATCCTTGAGATGGGAATAAATTGAAGTGTTTCTCGAGATGTTAAGAAAGAGCCGGGCTGCAGCATTCTGGTACAGAGGGAGACCCCAGTGTAAGGCATTGGCATAGACCAGTCGAGGTGTTATGAAGGCATGGACTACTGTCTTCTGACACAACAAAAGAAGCAGGAACAAAAATGTCCCAAAAAATCGGAAAAGACGGAAACAGGGCCCAACTACCCTCGCTACCTGAGATTTAAAAGGCAAACTGTTGTCAAATTTCACTCCAGGATTGCAAACCACTGTTGCAGGGGTTGGAGGGGAAGGGGCAGAGCTGGGCCAAAATTCGCCACCGCAAAGGGAAGGGGATCCAAAAAACAAAACCTCTGTGTTACTGGTTCTGCATTAGAGATTACTCCTGAGCATCCAATGGTACACCGCTGACAGGCACGTTTCAAATCTATTTTAGGCCATAGAGATGATCCCGTTCCAGGTTAAAAGAATCTGCGTATCGTCAGCACTCCAAAGGGTTCCCACCAGGGTAGCCAAAAGGGCCATATAACAGTAAACAATGTAGAGCTCAAGAAAGACCCCTGGGGAATACTGAACTTCAGAGGTTAGGATTCAGAGGTGAATGGAGACATCCAAACAGATTGACGTCTGTTCAACAGAAAGGAACCCAGCCAAGCCAATTCGGTCCCACCTATCCCGATGTCCCGCAAGCGTTGTAACAGGATCGGATGGGACACTGTATCAAATGCCACCGAGAGATTCAATAACGTTAGGGCAGCTTTCTTCCCCATGTCTACAGCCAATTTAATAGCGTCCAAGATCTCGACCAGAGTGGACTCTGTATTGTATCCCAGGCGGAAGCCAGATTGAGATGGATGCAGCAGCTGAAGGAATCAAGGTACCTAGATAGTTGGGCATTGACCAGTTTTACAAGAATCTTCGACAAAGCAGGTAGCAGAGAAATTTGTCGATAATCGGCAAAAATAGATTTATCTGTCAAAGTTTTTTTAACAGCGGAATCAACTTGGCCTTCTTCCAATAACTAGGAACCATAGCCTGGTGCAGTGAGTTGTTTAAGAGAGAATTCAAAGTTGGGTTGAAGGCATGGGTGTTGGCAACCAGGATCTGAGGAGGACAGGGATCTTCAGGAGAACCTGATTTACAGGCTTGAATAACTTTCTCAGACTTCTCTAACAAAATGTTAGTAAACTCTGTCAAGAAGCAATGGAGTGCAGGTAAAGGTGGTAAAGACTGCCTCCAGACCCATAGGGCTCAGCAAAGATACTAGCTGCAGATCAATTTAGAACCCCTAACTCAGTGGGGTCCACACTGTTATTGCCTCCAGCTGAATTTAGAGTTTCAACAATAGCTGTGATATTGTTCTAAAAAAATCAAAAAGTTGAGAGCATAATTTCAGAGAAGCCTCTAAGGGCTGTACGAGGGCAGTAGGACTGACAAACTACTTTGTGATTTAAAAAAAAAAAATTGGCTTATTGCTGGAATTGGCGATTTTTATTTGCGAAATACTTCGCTTCAGCTACCTATATGCCTTGGTGATAAATATGCAGCTCTTTTTTGTAGCGATCTTTGTCTTCAGGTAAGTAGAACTTACCTTACCTTATCTTTCCAACCTTTTGCAATGTTGTCACATGACTCTAAGCTTCTCATCAAACCACGGAGTCGAGAAGTGTCTCAGACCACCCTACCCTTTACTTGATAGGCGCCATCAGGTCAGCCATATTACCTAGCCAGGCATTAACTGCTAGAACGTCTGCCTCAATCATGCCAGATAGCGCAGGAGCACTATTATTATGAATGGACGTTAGTTCCTCAGATTTAGCATTAGTCCATTTACGATGGGATAAAGAAGGATATATATCAAAAAGGGTAGTAGTGGACTAAAATTGCACCTCGTGCTAAAGTACAAATTGTAGTGGACATACAGTAATCAATAAATGCACAGCAAATATTTTTGGAATGGTGCTTTCAAGGTTATCCCACACCCTACTACCAAAGGTGTGAGTTCACATTGGACCAACGACCCAATGTGTCAATATAACATAAAGGAAAACCATAGCACTCAAGGCGTAATCACAAAAAACAAGTGAGGTCCAAACAGTAAGGACTTGTGTTAAGTAGAAACTTTTCTTTAATGCAGAAAAACGTAGTTTAGGTATTCTTCAGTACATTCTTGTTTCACAAATTCATGTTCTTCAGTTTTCAATATATTGATGACAGCCGACATGTGTTTGGACACGCAGTGACTTTTTCAAGGCTGTGTAAATAAAATAAAAAACTAATGAAAATAATAAGCAAAGTAAACAGAAGTAGAGACAAGCCTCTAAAAAGTTACCCATTAAATCTCATGGCTAGATAGAAAGTTAACTCTCTACAGAACAGCTAGGTCCAGTATAGTAAAGAGAATATGATTATTGAAGTACTTCAATTTCGATAATCATGCACAATGGTTCTTGTCTCTCTGCACTTAGTTTTCTGCCACCTGGTATGGGCAAACCTTACTGCGTTCTTCTTTGCTAATCACATTCTCTTATTGACCCACACACACTACAGGTATAGGTCGTCGTTTACTATACTGGACCTAGCGGTTCTGTACAGCGTTAACTTTCTATATATACACATGAGATTTAATGGGTAACTTTTTTAGAGGCTTGCCACTACTTCTGTTTTCTTTGCTTATTTTTCTAATTTTTTCTAAAATTCTGTTTACAAATGTTACACAGCCTTGAAAAAGTCACTGCATGATGAAACACGTGTCGGCTGTCATCAATATATAGGAAACTGAAGAACATGAATTTGTGAAACAAGAATGGACTGAAGAATACCTAAACTACGTTTTTCTGCATTAAAGAAAACTTTCTACTTAACACAAGTCCTTAGTGTTTGGACCTCACTTGTTTTTTGTGATTACACATTGAGTGCTATGGTTTTCCTTTCTGTTATATTGGATAAAGAAGGAGTAAGCCTTCTGCCAATTGGTCCTTGCTCAAGTGACCAGGTAAAATGTATTGTCGAATGATCCGACCAGATGTTACTCAGAACCTCAACCACCTTGATACAACCATTAGAAAAAATTGGATCAAGCAAATGGCCTGCAGACTGGGTGGGTATATATACAAACTGCCTCAAATTCCAGGCGGACATAGTGTCCAGAGGAGGGGGGCCTGATAATCATCTGCCTTGTCCAAATGTATATTTAGATCACGTGTGACTGATAATTTGGAATATTTTAGAAGATGCTTAGAGAGACACATCCAATGAGGACAGAAATTCAGTGGCATGACCGGAAGGATGGTAGATTAGCACTCCCGCCAAAGACTTACTAGCCATAGGAGAAAGACAAAAACCCAATGATTCAGCCCCCTGGAGTTCTAAGATCTCAAAAGAAGACAATTTGAAGGAGTGCTTGGTGATTATAGCAACCTACCGCCTCCACTCTTACCAACTTTGTCATGATGGACAATAGAGTAGCCTGCGGGAATAGCAAACACAGTATCTGGTGCTGAGCTGTCACACATCCACGTTTCTGTGAAAAAGAGGCTATCCAAACAGTGATACCTAAGGAGCTCAAAGATGTGCAAAGCATTGCTATGAAGAGACCGAAAGTTTATCAATACCGCCAGGATCACCAGAGTATTGGCAGAGCTGTTTCTAGCATTCAAGAGAGCCTGGGAGGAATTAGGCAACATGCATCCAGGCAGCTTGCAAGAGCACATAGAGCAGGCCAACGGCAAGGAGGAAAATTATGTCACACTGACCCCTGCAAGGTGCGCCCAGATTTAAGGCATATATCTCCATAGAGGAGGATTTTAACTGCCTGCACAGGACCGACTGTCCTTTTCATTACACCTCCACTGCTTACCCACACAAACAATCCGACCTTGTTTAATATATATGTGTCGGACCTCGCGAGGGTAATCAACACATACAGCATGGGTCTAACGTCGTATGCTGACGATACTCAATTGGTGCTAGCGGTGCATAATGATGGAGGCGCAGTTGCGGCAAACTTCCAAGAGGGAATGCTAGCTATCAGCACTTGGATGGCAAACAACTGCCTCAAATTAAACTCAGACAAGACGGAGGTGATGATTTTCGGCAACCTCTCCCCTACCTGGTCGCCTACTTGGTGGCCAGCTAAGCTAGGCTCACCTCCGTCCCCCGCCATAAAGGTCAGAAATCTGGGAGTCATGTTTGACGACAAGCTGTCATTCATACACCATGCCAACGCAGTCGTCTCGGCATCCTTCTACACTATCAGGATGATAAAGAAACTTCTACCTTTTCTCCCAACCAGCGCTGGTAGGACTCTTATTAGTACATTAGTTATGTCTAAGGTCGACTATTGCAATGGCCTACTCATCAATGCCCAAGAAAGAGTCCTAAATAAGTTACAACTAGTGTAGAACGCAGCCGCCAGACTTCTGACAGCCACCCCCAAATTCAAGCCAATATCCAAGGTGGTGCGACAGCTCCACTGGCTACCCATCAGGAGCAGAACCAAGTTTAAGGCACTCTGTATCGCCTACAAGGCAATTCACGACACCGGACGGAATTTCTCAGGAAAACTCTCCGCCCCTACAAGCCTATCAGATCCTTACGCTCATCAGCGGCCAACCTGCTGATTGTCCCCCGTACCAAGAAAGCTTCCTGGGGTGACAAAATGTTTATAGTCGCCACCAACAAACTGTGGAACACGCTCCCCCCCCCACATCAAGACCAGTCCCACCCTGCTCACTTTTCGAAAACAACTAAAGACTTGGCTTTTCAACCAATAACCACCTACGCCAGCCTTCTTTTTTTGCCTAGTCCGCAGCGCCGAGACACCTAAGGGTATTTGTTCGCTTTATAAATCGCATAAATAAATAAATACTACTGCAAAAGTCTAGGCCAGCTTTTAGCAGGGATGATGTTAAAGACCAGGAAATCAATCAGGAAGGGCTGTTGATTGTAGGCAGAGTCTCTGATTTCAGGCATAATCCAACAATTCCCTTGTGTGCTGCCTCAATTTTCTGATTTTTTTGCCATTGGGGACGGAAGAAAGGAAAGCTATGGAACTACCCATGTCAAGATTAGATGTAGAAGCAAGTGAGAGACAAAGACAGTGGTCCAAGAAAACATGCAGTCGAAAAGGAGATGAAACCAAAGACAATGCAAATGAAACAGGTTTGTTTGTGGCATGTGCAGCTGTAGATACAAATGCTGTGCATACTCCTGCCATCTAGTGTTGGGCTCGATGTATGCAAGTTGTTTTTCTTCGAGTCAGGAGGTATAGTGACTCCACCTTTTGCTGGTAATACGAATGGGCATCTGCTCCATTGTAAGATTGTTTTGTTTCCGCCGTCGGGTTCAGGTGTGTCTCACCGAGCTACGGGGTAGCGACTCATGATTTTGTTGCCAGACCCGTTCAGATCCTCTAGTCTCATCAGTGTAAGCAATTGTTGCATCTTTTCGTCTCGAAGCATTGCGCATCCCACATTCAACTCCATGACTAGACCTATCCACTCCCTGTTCAGGGCTCCGCCCCTCCGGGGCTCTGTCTACTGTTCAATCCCTGTGAATGTTCCATCCGTAATTGAAAGAATTCCATTCAGGTACTGCCTGCAGTGTTGTGCCAAATATCTGTGGACAGATCTCCATCAGGTGTGTAACCTGTGTCTGTCCCCAGAGCACAACAAGACCTCCGGTTCTATGCGCCTCGCCTTCCTTAATAGAAAGACCTTGTGTTACCTTCAAGCTCTACGCATTGCATCCGCTTCCATGGCACACAAACAGGGCAATGACAATCCAAATCTGTTCGGTGAACAGGACGTTGAAGCCGAACCACAGCCGGGGACTTCTGTCACGGAAGCCCAAGTCTTCACCGTGTAAGAGAGGTCCGGCTCCGACGGCAAAGTGGATGAGCCGCTGCCTCCCTATCGTCATCCATCAAGGACATCTGCTGTGAGTAAAAACTTACCACCTCCTCCACATCCCCAGTACCGTACAGAGGCTGAGCATCCTCCTACCATGTGGTCCTCCAAAGGGCGGCCACATATCACAAGGTCGAGATGCACAAGCTACCAGAGGACGATTGTTCTTACTGGAGACGCTCTCTTCCACCAAGCGCTCAATGCAGTACCTCCTCATGCTTAAGGGAATGCTTAATCCCACTCCCGACATCTTAAAGGAGCCCATAAAGTCCAGAGTTATTACCCCCAGGGTCAATAAAAAATATAAAGCATTCCCCTGTGATTCTGACTCCGCTGTCGTTCACACTGCCAGCAAGCATGCCGATGCCCTGGACATGCACCACCTCCTGACAGGGAAAGTAAAAAGATACACTGGACCATCCTAGAGGCCCATGCACACAAAGACAATTTGTTCTGCAAGGAACAATGCTGGATTTTTTACCTTTCCACTAACTTAACAGGCCTCAATGATGATATACCTTGGAGTGAGGTTAAATTGTAATCATCCTCAACTTTAGACTGGCACCACCCCATCTGACACCACAGTGAAGCCCTTCACCTGCCCCTTGTGATGCCCTCCACTTGGCAGAGTGGGCCCTGATACGCCCCCCCCCTAGCCCAGGCCACCATTGTCCTTTGTGGTTGGCCCTCCGCTTTACCTGACACTCTTACCTTAATGGCCCAGCTAGATGGCCCTGAGTCAGTACGGGGCTATAAAATCAATCCTTTACTGTGTACTGGACAGTTCCAGACTGACACATACACTGCCTCTGTCCTGCATCTCCTCGAAAATCTTCCCCAGGCTTGACCTCGTGGTTGCCCTACCACCATGTTTTTATCAGACGACTCCCAGCCAGTTTGGGTTTGCAGCGCTCCTCTTGCTAGACACATTCTGTTTGGCCCGCACACCCCCTTGTGAGCCATGACCTCGGGCCCACACCGATTTCTCTGGGGTAGTCACGTCAGTATATTTGGGCCGCCTCTGTGCTTGACACTCCTTGACTGGCCCGCACACACCCCTTTATGTGCTGATCGATCTATTTATCGTGGGTTGGCCTCGCCAGCATACATGGCTAAGTACCCTTTGGGGGTCACCACTACTTTGGTGCCAGGCCACCTGCTATATCTGGCGGGGTCCCCTCTCACACGCCACCTCTTAGGAGTCCACTGTGCGTTCCTAGGTAGCCTGGGCCTTTTTCAGTTCCGACTCCCTTTCAAGATGGGCACCGTGCTTTCTGGGGCCTGGGACACTGTTGTCCTAGCATGCTTCAGGCGGCGTCCTCTGACCTGGAACTCTTCCTGACCTCGCCGGTTTATACACCGGCTTGCAGTGGCTTCTTCTCCACTCCGGATAGCTCGGAGGGTAGGTCGGTCGATAATTGCGCACACCGACAGCTGTAACTACCTGCTCTGTTTTTTTCCTTAAATAGCTTTACTTTCCTGCCTCATAGCGAGCTCACTGCGCCTCTTCTGATCCTTCAGAAGTCAGACACGACGCCATTGAGCGTTCCCGGACTCCGGAGTGTTCGGCATTTTCCTCCCGCCTGTCTCTGGTAAGTCACCCCTTCCTGATCACCGCACATGGCTTCGCCATCCGGACTGGTGATCTTTGTCCCACCAGTTAAATTCCCTGCTCCACAGCCATTACAGGGGTTAGGGTGACCAACTGGCATGGGTGCAAATTCAGGACAGTCAGTGCAAAAATTCAGGACAAAGGGTCAAAATTCAGGACAGAAGGTCAGAATTCAGGACAAAAATTTGGGACAAAAGGTACGTTTTGCATACACATCAGAGAAGGTCGCGCAATAGTGCATAAGTAAATAGACAACCAACACAAGCACAAGTCAAAATAAGTTTATATTAGGTTGAGAGAACCTTGCACTGCATCTGTTGTGTATGCGAGTAAAACTTGAACACCTGCGTTTGCATATTCAAAAAAAAAAAGAAAAGTGAAGAAAAAGATCAAAGCTGAAGGCTTCTCGGATCTTACATGCCCCCTCTCCCCCACTGGAAAAAACACCTGATCCGAAATGCTGTCACTGGGCAGAGAGGCCCATTATCATTCTGTATGTGATAATTAGGCCAACATACAGAATGATAATGGGCCTGAAAGCAGTCTGTGCCAGGTCCGGGAGAGGCTGCTGCAGGCCACAGATCACAGCAGGAGCGTGAGCTGGCCCCTGAAGTGAGAGTTACAGGCTGCTTGCAGGGGGCAGCTCACGCCAATGTCTGAAATTACAGACAAAAGGCATCCGTGGAAGAAACCCTTACAGACAACGGACAAGAGGCCCAAATTATGGGCAGTCCGTGAAATTTACGGACGGTTGGTCACCCTAACAGGGGTTACTACCACCTATTTCCAGTTAGTTTTTCTTGGGCAATATTCCTCTTCATACCGATGCACGCGTTGGCAATCACCTCTCGTAGTTGTCAGGAGCCTCCGCTCCCCGAGGGGGACGTTACATGGGAAGGTGCTTTTTTCATTTTTTCATTTCTTTGGCAACTGTGTGTCGTCAGCCTACTTTACACTCTCGATGGGCACCGTGTTTGAGGACTAAGTACCTCTTCCTAGGCACAATATGGATATTTACCTATCTAACTGTACACTTAGTGACATGTACACAGTTAGATCAATGTGATGGTGTGTTGGCTCACTTCCATGTACTTTATACAGAACGATGAACGTTTTTTAGCCTTTCTTTCACCCTACCTAGCCTTTCTTTTACCTCACCTTGACCGTAATATTTGATATTCCTTGATTCTTTTCCCCATTTTTTCTCCTAGGTCCTTACCCCGAGAGACACCGTTACAGTTTGTGTAACTTGGAGAGGGTACGGTTATTTATTTCTACATACAGATATGAACTGCCCCTCCGTGAGTATATAGTAGGGTTTATTGGTCCTTATGAAATGCCACGATCGTACAGGCGTTAGAGGGCATGAAACATGTAGACCCACATCCTTACTTTATATATGCTTGATAAGATTATTATATCCTTCTCTCCCAAGTATCTTAGGTTTTTTTAATCATAACATGGAACCCGCTAATTAAATTTGGTTCAGCTGGTTCTAATAGTTATTTTTAACTCGCATCCTTCCCACGCTCTACTCACTTTTGTACATCACCTAACATACCACACACACCCGCTTCATCATCGGCCAAGATCACAGGTAAAAGATCTCTGGCAAAGAGCCCCCTTGGGGGGCTCATTGGGCATTGCAGCGCCGGCCCAACGAGGAGCTTCCCGATGACGAAGCATGATATCCCTCAGGGTGTGTGAGGGCTATTGCTCCTTATAGGAGCATTCCCTGTGTGTGCCCCCTCGTTCAGGACCACACTCTTTTTCCCTCTATAGGAACAGTATACCTCTTGTTTTCACAGTTCATACCTAGGGGCGCGTGTGCTGGACCTTTTTTGCCCCCGGTCCCCCCTTGTTTTTTGTTAAAGTAAAAAGACAGACATGGCAGGGAACTGTGTCGCTGCCCAGTCTGAACATATTGGCGTATTGCCAATTCTGTTTGCTTACCTGGTATGACAGGGCACACTGGGATGAAATGTAGCAGCTTCTCCAGATCCTCCCGGACCTGTACAAGAAGAGGGGAGAAGAACTTGCGGCAGAGGACAAGCTCATCTCCTACTCCAATATTCCATGTGCCCTCGATGCTGCTGACACCACCACCCGTGGAATAAATTCCATTATCTTCCTTCGCCAACACACCTGGCTGCGTGTTTCTGGCATCAAGCCAAAAGTACAGCAGCATCTGCTCAACCTCCCTTTCGATGAGGAGCACCTCTTTGGACCACCGGTTAACCAGATGCTCAAAACGATAAAGAAGGATACAGTGAAGGCCATGGGAGCACAACAAACAGCCTCCACTTGTGGCTCCTTTCGTCAGTCTCAGTACCGCGGAGGTGCTAAAAACACCACTGAGGCATCCACCTCTTTCCCTAGATAGCAACAGCAGCAGACCCATTCTTCAAGGCTACTACAGAGGGGGTTATAAGAACAACAAATCTAAGGGCAAAGGCAGAGGCGCAGCCACCAAAGGTGCTTCCCCTGCAAAGCGGGGACTCGCTTGCCCTCCCCCCAACATAACACCTGTCAGGGGATGATTACAGGGCTTTCTGTCCCTGTGGGCAGAAATCACCTTGGACCAGTGGGTTCTCGGCATCATAGACAAGGGTTATTGCCTAGAGCTCTCGCACACACCAAACATCCCACCCTGCAGGCACACCCTCTCCCTAGAACATCAGCACTTCTTCACAAGGGGGCCCTAGAGCTAGTGTCACTCAAACACCGCAGCAAGAGAGTATACTTACTGTACTTTCTCATTCCCAAGAAGGGATGGTCCCTCAGGCCCAATATCGACCTTAGGCTTCTCAACAAATACATCTAGTCAGAGCAGTCCCACATGGTGACGCTCCAGGATGTCATTCCTCTACTACAGCAAGGCAAATTCATGACCACCCTCAACCTGAAGGATGCCTACATCCACATCCAGTTTCACCCTGCACATTGCTGGTTCCTTCAGATCTTGGTAAGACGTCAGCATTATCAATTCAAGGTGCTGCTCTTCAGGGTAACCACAGTTCTCAGGGGTTTCACAAAGTGTCTTGCCATGGGAGCCGCTCATCCTAGGAGGAATGGTGTCCACGTCTTCCCTTACTGACTGGCTGATCTAAAGTGCAACAAAACAGCAGTGCTTACCTCACACACAAGTCACCATAGACTTCTTAAACGGTCTAGGATTTACCATCAGTATCACAAAGTCCCACCTCAAGCCCTTCTTGGGGGCGGTACTTAACTCTGTCACATGGAAATCCTACCCCAGACCTAGAAGGGCCCAATCTTTCTACTAGCTATGCCCCCTTTTTCAGCCAGATCGTCAGGTAACGGTCTGGAAGGTCATGCACCTCCTCAGCATGATGGCCTCTTGTATTTCTATAGTTCCATGCACTAGGTTACATATGCACCCCTTACAGGAGTCACGGGCGCAGGATCACTGGGAGCATCTAGTGTTGATCTGGGCTGTATTCATCCCTCTCTGCAGTGGTGAAAAGGCAACAACCTGTTGCGAGGCTGGCCTTTTCTAGACACAGTACCGCAGGTGACCATCACAATGGACACCTCCCTCACCGAATGGGGAGCGACTTTAGACGACTTGACCATTCAAGGGCTGTGGACACCCTATCAACAGGGTCTTCACATCAACTAACTAGAGTTGCTGGCCATCAAGTTAGCCCTCAAGGCATTCTTCCCTCACATCCAACACAATGTAGCCCTCAATCTCACAGACAACACCACTGCCATGTTCTACCTACAAAAGCAGGGCAGGACACACTCCCTGCAGTTTTCCGCACTAGTCCGGGGCATTTGGCAGTGGGTAATTCATCACATAGTCCACCTACTAGTGGAGTACTTACTGGGAGAGGACCATGATTTTGTAGACCTGCTCAGCAGCATGCAGCAGCAAGTCCATGAGTGGGAACTCCATCCACAAGACCTTCTCTCTTCTATCGCTAGGAGTTTCCAAACATAGACCTCTCCGCCACTACCGAAAACGCAAAATGCCCAAGATTCACCTCCAGGTTCCCACACACACACAGTCCCTGGGCAATGCCCTATGGATGAACTGGTCAGAGATATTTGCCTACGCTTTTCCGCCTCTCCCACTTTTTCCATTTGTGGTTTGCAGGCTTTGGCAGACATCCCTCACCCTCATCCTGGGAGCCCTGGTTCACCACCCTCCTTGACCTTTACCTAGAGACCCACGAGAAGCTGCTCAACCAGCCGGAAATTCTCATTCAAAATCAGGCCCCCCCCCCCTCAAGCACCCAACCACAAGCAGCTCAATCTTGTGATTTGGCTCCTGAGGTCCTAGAATGTGGCTACCTCAGCCTGCCTTTGGAATGTATGACCATCCTTAGGGAGGCGCTCAGACCTACAACCAGAGCCTGCTGCGCAGCTCAGTGGAAAATGTTTGTGCACTGCTGCCTTCCCAGATATATTGACCCTCTTTAGGCCCCACCCCAGGACATCATCTGTTATCTGCTTCATTTGCAGAAGTCAGATCTTGCTTATACTTCCTTCAAACTCCACTTAGCCTCTGTTACCACTTATCTTTTAAAAAGAGAACACACTCTCCAAATCAGGGTACCTGTTATCGAAACCATTATGGAGGGGTTTAAAAGGGTCATTCCACTGCAAGTGCCACCTGCCCATGTGGAATCTCACAATTGTTTTGACAAGATTTATGGCAATCCTTTTGAACCACTTCACTCTTCTACTTTACAGTTTCTTTCCTGGAAGCTAGCCTCCCTAGTAGCTATCACCTCCCTCAGGCATGTCAGTGAGCTTCAGACTCTTACCTTCCAAGAACCTTTTTCCCAAGTCCATGATAGAGTAGTCCTTAGGACAAACCCCAAATTCCTCCCCAAGGTAGTCTCTATTTTGTCACCTTAACCAAACTATTGAACTCCCTCTGGTCTTCCCATATCCACAGTCATTAGCAGAGAGGGTGCTTCATACAGTAGATGTCAAAATAGCCCTCATGTACTACATTGATAGGACAAAACCCTTCCATAAGACACAGCACCTCTTTGTCACCTTTTCCAGCCGAAACAAGTGAAATGCTTTTGTCTAAAGCAGAATGCACAATGGTTGGTCAAATGTATTCAAACACATTATGTCAAAGCAAAAAGACTTCTGCCTATCTCCCTAAACCCCTCTCTACCTGTACAAAAGGGGCCTCGGTGGTCTTCTTGGGTAACATTCCCATAGTTGTTATCTGCAAAGCAGCTACCTGGTCTAGTCCACGCACCCTCACCAAGCATTACTGTGTAACATCCTCTTGTTAGCCACTGCTTTGGGGAGGACCGCTCATAGTTATGTTATGTTATGTTAAAAAGGTTTCTAAAGCGCTCGAATACCCATAGGTGTCTTGGCGCTATTTGAATGGCAGTAAAGTGATGGTAGTTAGGTGATGAGAAATGACTAAACACCTAACCATTAAAAAGCCAAGTTTTTATTAGCTTCCTGAAACCCAGCAATGTTGGTGCTGCCTTGATGTTTATAGGTAGACTGTTCCACAGGGCAGGGGCTTCGGTGGTAAAACAACTGCCTCCCCATTTTAATCTCTTGAACCTGGGGCAGTGCACTGTCAAGGTATTTTTAGAACGAAGTTCTCTATTTGGGACATACCATGAAAGAGAATTTTTAAATAACAAGGACCTACATTGTGCAGGGCTTTGAAAATAAGGCATAATGCCTTGAATTTAATTCGGTTAGATACCGTCAGCCAATGTAGTTCCTTGATAGCCGATGAAACTGGATGGAATTTGGGCAGGTTGAAAACCAGCCTGGCTGCCGCATTTTGCACACTCTGAAGTTTCTTTATATGTTGTTTTTGAAGCTTAGAAAAAGGCCATTACAGTAGTCCAATTTTGATAAAATTAATAAAGAGACAACTGTTTTTCTGGTGGTTAAAGGAATAAAAGAAAGAATCTTTCTGATAATCCTTAGGGTATTAAAACTGGCCGAGACAACCGAGCTGATATGTTTATTAAAACTTAATTGGTCGTCTATTATTACGCCCAGATTTCTAGCTTTTTGTACAGGAATTGGGAGAGTTCCCATCTCTGTTGGCCAACAAGCCGGGTTCCAAAAAGAGGGGTTATTGCCAAAGAGTATAACCTTGGTTTTCTCAGCATTTAGCTTAAGACAGTGCGTTTCCATCTAGCCACTGACTGCTCTCATACAGTTGTAGAACTGAGAGGTAGTTGTTTCTATGTTATTCGAGGCTGCCACCACAATTTGGGTGTCGTCTGCGTAAGATGTAGGGGAAAAACCGAAAGATCTAATCAGAGGGGCTAGTTCTGAAACATAAACATTAAAAAGCAGCGGACTCAATGAAGATCCCTGTGGGACACCACAAGGGAGTAGAAAGGAATCAGAGGAAAAATTCTCTAGCCCAACTGAATGGTTTCTGTTAGTCAGAAATGATTGGAGTAAAGCCAGGGCTTTGTCAGCAATGCCCAGTTTACTGAGACAGTTGACAAGGGTGACATGGTCAACCGTATCAAAGGCCGCCGACAAATCCAGAAGAATGAGTGCTGCAGAGCCCCCCTTATCCAGGATGGTTCTTAACTCATCCGTTGTTTTTATTAGAGCCGTCTCAGTACTATGTTCGGCCCTAAAGCCGAACTGAGAAGGATCCAACAGATGGTTATCCTGAATAAACTTTGATAGTTGAATGTTTAACAGTTTTTCCACCAGTTTGGCTGGAAAAGGAAGCCTGGAGATAGGACAGTAATTGGCTGGGTTGTCCGGGTCTAGGTTAGATTTCTTTAAAAGTGGTAGAATTGAAGCCATTTTCCAAAGATCAGGAAAGATACCTGTGCTGAACATCCCATTAAAGATGTCTGCTAAAGGTGTTGCAATGGGAGCTGAAATTTGTTTTAATACAGAAGGAGGGCATGGGTCAAATGGTGATCCTGACTTAGTAGAATCGATTAACTTTAAAACTTCATCCGAAGTGGTAACTGTAAATTGTTTGAGGTTAGCAAAACAACTAGTATTATCTACATCCAGGGCCTTTATGGAACCTATGCTGGTTGGAAGGTCATTGACGGTGGAAAATTTATTATATATAAGTTCCACTTTGTGACGAAAATGTGAGGCAATTTCTTCACAAAAGGATTGACTGATGTTATTACTTTTCGTCTCGGGGAGTTTAGTCAGTTTGTTTATGACTAAAAAAGTTCCTTAGCCGAGTTTTTAGAAGCTTCTATTTGCTGAGTGAAAAAAGATGATTTATTTCGGATGATAGCTGCGCACAGCATGTGTATCAGCAGCTACAGATGCCACAAACGAAAAATATTACTTACCATCTAAGCATCTGTTTGTGGTATGTGGTGCTGTAGATTCACATGCGCCCACCTTCCTCCCTGGAAGCATTTCGGTGCTGCATGTACTTTTTCTTACTCCTTTCTTCACGTGGTCTTCTTCTTGACTATCTCTATGCTCCATTTACATCCTCACCCTCCGTGAGGGATAAACAATCTAATCGTGGTGCTGATTCCCATACGCATTACCAGCAATAGCTAAAGTCACTATATCTTGTGACTCGAAGACAAACAACTTGCACACATCCAAACCCAACACTAAATGGCAGGAGTATGCACAGCGTGTGAATCTACAGCACTGTATGCAACGAACAGATGCTTACAGGGTAAGTAACATTTTTCTTTTCTTGCAAAACTTCGACAGTAGGAAGGTTGGAGAGTGTACTTTTTGGGGGTACTGTATAACTCAGTGTCTTCCTGGTATCATCTCAGTAGGGACATGGAAAATACTCCTTTTAATTTTTGCCCAAATTACCATCAAACGTTTCCACAGACAGATGGTCTGCAGCTGCTTACTTTCAAAGGACTGTAAGCCCAAGACCTGCAAAACCTGCTGTCATTTCAAACCTACGACTCCAAAGCTTTGAGAGAAACAATAGTGGGCATATTACGCAATGACCAAGGAAAAATTATGGAGCTTAGCAGAATACAACTTATCTGTCTAGGAGGACTCGGACACTGTAGAGGACACTGACGATGCACAGAGGGAACGTCTTCAATTCAGATGTCGAGTACACGATGTCCGTAGACATCATAATAACCGACCCACATTCCTTCTTTGCAATCTGCTCAGTCCTGTGGCTTTTCTGTACTGTGCCATGGTGTGCTATTTGCAAACACACAGACTGCAAGTACACACATTCATCATGTGCACACTGCACAACACTTCACCCTTCATGTATTTCGCAAGTACACATACACCCAACACATGCTTCTACTGTGCACACACTGCACAGCACTATATCTCTCATCCACTGTATCCCTTGCAGGGATACATCTAGACAGGAAACACACTCACCATGCATATACTGCACAACATTGCTCTGTCCCTGTACTGTACCCTTTCCAGGCACACTCACAACCAGGAAAGAATCCCTAATCCTGAGCTGTGCAGCACTTTATATCTAACTGATGTAGGCCAAGGGTGAGCTAAGCACACAGCAGCGGAACTTTAAAAAGGTGAGTGAGCGTGTGTGCCTCACTCAAGTGACAGGTTAAAGAGGACCTGTTCACTTATACGGATCACCACACGGTATGCTGTCATCGCCACGCTCCTGCACCTTAACTCTTGGTGAATTCAATAGCATTCCATCACTAGGAGTGTAGCGCTTTGGGCGCCCTTCCCGGTTTAACTAGACCACAATCCATGAGGCAGACCTATGTCATGGCACACACGCATGGTCCATGTTTGCCTATGACAACAAAAATCAGCATTAGGGATCCAGACAACAGTATAATGGGGCACTCAGGGCAGGGGTACACGTCCATAACCACACAAAGGACTTTTCTGTCCCAACAGATGCTCCTTCCAGATCAGAACACCCTGAACCAACTCCTAACCTGGAGAGGTTGGATGGTCAGATCTGTAAAACCAGCGAAGAAGACCGTCAGCATTCCCGTGGCTCAATCCGGCTCTGTGCTCCACTACAAAGTCTAACCCTTGCAAAGAAATAGACTATCTCAACAACTTGGGATTCTCTCCCTTCATAGCCACCAACCATTTCAGTAGCTTATGATCTGTTTGCACCACAAACTTAGTGGCAAACAAATATAGGCAGAACTTACACAAGACCCACACTATGGCAAAGCGCTCCTTCTCAATAGCCACCCAGTTCTGCTCTCTGGGTAGTAATCTCCTACTAATAAAGGCTACTGAACAATCTCTACCTTTGTTATCCAGTTGAGCTAATACTGCTCCAACTCCTTTGTCAGATGTATCTGTACAATGAAAGGTTGACTGTAGGGAGGTGCTTTTGGTACCAGTGCAGTGCATAGTGCCTTCTTTAATTCCTCAAATGCGTTCTGGCACTCTGCAGTCCATATTACTTTCCTGGGCTGCTTCTTAGTGGCATAAAGCTGTAAAACAGAGCAACAGGGGCGGTGCGTCCATTAGGGCGCTGGGGCGTTGCCCCACCAGCCGCCCGCGCCCGCAGCTCCCTCGGCATCTTTGAACTTAAGTAAACTGACTCAGTTCAGAGACGCCGAGGGAGAGCTGACAATGCATGTCAGTCAGCATGACGTCGGACCGCCCACCCCCTTCAGAGTCTGAAGGGGTGGGCGGTCCGGCGTCATGTTGACTGACAGGCATTGTCAGGGGCAGGCAGCAGCACAAGTGCGCATGAGTGGGGAAGGTCAGCGAATCTTTCGCCCGTGCCCACTCATGCGCACTGGTGCCTGCTCAGGCTGGCGCATGCCCATTAGGAGAGCGAGGGTTGAGCAAAGGCTCAAACCTCGGTCTCCTAATGGGCTGGCGGGCGGAGAGTTAGCGTGCCCTAAGTCAATCCTGGCGCTGCTCCAGCATTGGCTGAGAGGGGTTGCCACTCACTTGCCAGCACTGCGCAGTGATGCGGCTTTTGAAGGCGCCAATGGACCCGAGGCGGCGCGGACCAGGTAAGATTATTTTTATTTTATTGAAAGGCCCGGCCCCCACCCGATACGCACCCCCCCTTCCCCCCCCGAGCCACGACTGCACAGAACTCTTGATAGATAGTACAGGGTGTCTTAATTTCCACTTGCAGGTATTAGCACACGGAAATGTCTTGTAGGACGGAGATTACAGTGGAAATTAGGTTTTGAGCACTGTTTTCCGCTTGTACTCCTACATTCTCGGGCCTCTTTCTGGGAACTTACCTTTCAAATATGTCCATGGGAACGGCAAAGATGTTGTAGTGTCTATTTCACAATTACTCCAAGTCTCACAATCCTTATTCATCCGGTAACTCTTGCTAGCAGTTGACTCAGAAGTTCCATGATTCTCATAATGAAGGCATTAATGTGTTCTTCGTGCACAGTGTATAGATGTTTATGCACTAATAGTTGAAGCACTATTTGTGAAACATTAGACGACCGCCCGTTAGACACCGAATTTGCCAAACAAAGCTCAGCTTGCACGCATTTCATTTTCATCTTAAAAGTCCGGCCAGACTACGGCGAGAAACCGGTCTCCAAGAGCAAATCCTTACAGCACTTGTACATCAACAAAGGCCATCGATCAGCACTTTAGCCGAGGCACGTGCGGAAGTGCTTTAAATCCCACGGCACAGTGGGCATTAATAAAGGCGTGTTTGTGTACGTGTAATCCCTGCCTTCATTGCTCCTGTGGGAGCTGTGATTGCGCAGTTAAACTAAAGCCTGTCAGAGTGACGTCCTGTCAGACGACGACCACCGAGACAATGAAACACAAGGCCTCAGCTCAGCCATTTCCTTAGCGGAATCCCTGCACATTCAAAGGGTCCATTCCAAGGTAAATGCATCTGGAAATATATTGAGGCGTTCACCTACTGCCTCCGTGCCCACCATTTTGCAACTGATATCTTTTGATCTGGTTAAAGGGGACAACTCTTAGGTTAAGATCCGGGTTATGTTTAGTTCTTCTGGCGAAAGTTAAATGAAACGGGTTTTCCCAACTTTGGAAGCTGTGACGAATGTCAGTGCTCAATGATATGATGGTCATACTTTTTTTTTTTTACATCGCAAAGCGCTAGACGAAAATATTTTGGAGAGGTCACATGAGCGCACTTGCATATTTTTATTGAAACATGCTAGTGAAATGAGGAAGGCAAAATCAAGTTGAGTGTTGTTGCCATCTGTGTGAATATACACCTTTATTAGGATCTGGCTTGAACAAAGGTGGCAACCGTGATTGTCTAAATGCGTCTATACATGCGCTTGAGTATGTATGTGTCTCTTAGTTTGGGAGCAAGGGGGTTGTGCTGGTCGGTGCATGGGTGAAGGGTGCATCTTTGTGTGCACGTCTTTGTGTCATGCGTACCTACTCTGCGTCCTCTGCGTACTCTGTGCTTGTGTTTGTCCTCTGTGTGTGTGAAGGTTGTGTGTATGTCTGAGGGTGTGAAGGCTATATTTGCGGGTTTCTGTGTGTCTTTTATATGTGTCTGTGTGCTTGCGTTTGTCAGTTGTGTGCCTGTGTGGAGGTTGCTTGTGTGTATGAAGGTTCCGTTTGCGTGTTTCTATGTTATCTCAGTGGGTGCGTGTGTGTTTGCCCCTTTATTGATTGTGCGGGAAGGTGTATAGGTGTTTCGTGGTGCGTGCCTCGTTGCGTTGTGTCTGTGTGTTAATGTGGGTGTTAATCATGTCTATATACGTGCTTGTGTACGGCTTTCTCTCAGTGGGTGATTGTGTTTGTCACTCGTGCTTGTGTGTGAAGGTGCACGTGTGAATGAATGAATGAAGATTTATTTGCGCCATTACTTAAAATCATTTGCAGGATTCCAAAAATAGTGCAATTGTACATATTCCCATTAAAAATTGCGTGTGCTCGCCCACCCTCCTCATTGTCTGTATCTTAAGACCCACCTGAATCTCTCGGGAATGTCTGGAGGTGTATTTCTAATTGCTGAAAAGGGATGCTGAGCTCGTGAAACATTATCCCCGAGGCCAGCTGTTCCCTGGTGTTGTCATAGACTAATATCGGTCTCCCCGGACCCTGCTTACTTGGCTTAGCTCGTATTGCATGCTGCTTTTCTTAGTGGACACTCCGTGAATTAAACGAGATGGCCCCACACTCACAGGATCAGTTAAAAAGAAACACGCATGGAGTCTGAGTCCGGTAGTTTCCTGGCGAAGGCATGCATCGTCCGTATCAGGTTACACATTGCTGGATATTTATGTGTCTTCGTAATGTTTTTCTATCGGACTACGCCGTTGATGTCTGTCTACACACATACCTTGAGATGCCTATAAACTAACGGGGCCATTCAGGAATGTGCGGACTAATGCACTGAGGCATTATGGTATGGGTAGTCTTTGCTGGGGTGGCGAAATATTGTTTCAGTTCCATATTCACTCTGGTACACACAGTTTCTAGTTATCAGCAATTATGTCTAGAGTGTCTCTTGGTGATTCATCTGGGCTAAATCCCCTGCGTTAATGAGCATTATTGCCATCTTAACACAATGAATTGTCAATGCAATTATGATGTTACGGACTCTGACTTGTGGTGCTCCCTTTTAGAGAAGGAAGTAAATGTACTCCAGCAAGCCATATTTTAAATGCAGCATGACGTAGTTTTAACAGTGTTCATTTTAGGATTAGCGCGACATGGTTTTTTATTTTCAAGATTTTATTGAAACCCTGTTTCTGATTACAATATGGCAATGCTTTCTCTGTACAATGTGCAGGGGTTTGGTTATGCACTAGGCATTTAAGGGGGCAGCATGATGCACTATGCATTTTTCAAGTTACTTACTATATTTTCCACGTAGCACATTGTTTATGTCAACTGAGCACTTTGCATGCCTCCCTCTCTCTAGCAACCACTTTCGATTGACAGGAGGGCGTCGTTTGTAACAAGCATCCACGCTAAGAGATCTCCCGTTGTTCCTTGTCTGATCTAAATAACGTAACACTTTCTGGCTTTGGCTGTGCATTCTGGTACGTGTCGTCTAGATATTCCCTTTAGGAATGCAGGACTACATTTAACACCGGGACTGACTGTACTCCTCACACCTGACACAGGGTTGCTTGAGATCTGTGTTAGTCTTGACAATATGTAAAGGTCAGTCAGTGTCTTACTTCTACAGAGTACAATGCTCGATAGACCCTTTATTTTAGCTTTAAATTTAAAAAAGTTAATTCGTAATGTTGAAGGGAACACCTTTAGGAAGTTGCTGGTGGCGTTTTCCAACTGGCATGTGGTATATTTCCAACAGATGTACAATTATAAAAATAACTCCTTGCAGATAATTAGAAAGGTGAAGGGCTGTGGGGAATCACTGCAATGCAGGTTCTGGATGGAGTGGCAGCGCCACTATGTCTGTCACTGCGAGCTTTGTTCATTTTAATGCATCACTGGCCCATCGCGACAGAGGCATGGTGTCCAATGCAGGCCTCCGTCGCTGTTTTTGAGACTGTGTGCAATGAAGGGTACACCTGGTTTACGCCATGCAAACATCCATTCCAGCAGTTTGTCTGTGCACATTTGGCGACTAACACATGGGTTTCGGAGTAGCTTAGTACCCTAACCCTCTTCAGAAGTCAGACTTGCTTGGTAACCCAGAAATTCTCAGAAATAATGTTTGAGTTTTCTTTTATGAATGCCTAGAACTACTGAATTTTTAGTCCATTTATCACAGATATAGTGCTGAAAATCGCACCAAAAAGATGCCAATTTTTTAAAAATTTCTTCATGGGGGGAGAACCCCCCGAACCCCCCTTAATGCCATCGGGCTCGCTCGCTTCGCTCGCTCGCATGCATTGATTCGCTCTGCATACGACTCACCAGTTTCAAATTCCACCAGCCGCCCCTGCAGAGCAACTATACTTCCCTAGTTAGCTACAACATTCCTGTAATACCCAGTGAGTCCTAAACAGGCCCTCACTTCAGTCTAGGCAGGAGGCACCTCCCACTCCAACACAGACTGAATCTTGGCATCCAAAGGGCATATCTTCCCGTTCCCCACCTGATACCCAAGGTGGACATTACAGAGGACTGCCCCTCCTCACACTTAGATGTTGTGGTGGTCAGTTTCACCTCCTGTATCCTAGCCAACACATGTTCCAAGATGCCTCAGTTGGTCCTTCCATGAATTGCTGAACACCGCAATATCATTCAAGTAGGCCACACAGAACTCTTTCTTCAGCCCTGCGAGAACATGGTTCACTAGGTGCTAAAAAGTGGCAGGAGCATTCTTCAACCCATTCTTCAAGTGTACAGGGGGAGACATTCTCTCCCTTCCCTTTTCAATGAGATCAGATTTTAAACAAGATGAAAATACAAGTGGTTATAAAAAAAACCTACCTCCAACTTGGACCATGTGATATAGATGTTAATATTAACACAAACAAAAACTTCAGGTATTATAACAACAAAGAGGGGACAGAGAAAACCACCCACAGAATTATTATCCATGTTGCTGAAATATGTCGCAGTAATGGGTAAAAAATACAATCACTCCAGAAAACAATCAACAATCATGTGCTCATACACAAGTTATTTATTTAAAACCATAATACATACATATAAAAACCAAAATGGGGGGGCGTGGCCAAGCAAGATGGCTGAGCGGACGTGAGCTGTTTCAGCTCCGGGCCCCCTTGGCTGCTCCGAGCAATTTTCGGCGCACCTAGAGAGCCGAGACTTGAATGACCACACCTGGCACTGACCCGCGCTGACCGGGAGCGCAACAGTGGGTTCTGGAACCGGCTCCGCAGCTGCCAAGCGGACCAGCAGTGCAACGAGGCGGGAGGCCGGGACAGTCTCCAAAATGGCGCGGAGAGCGGCACCAGTCAGGGCCGGCGCAGGGAAGTGAGCTCCCAGTATCCCCAGAACCTGCAGGACCGCGCCTCCCGTGGCGAAGAGCACCCCCTGAGCTAGCGACACCCTCGGGGGGGCTCCGGAGCATACCATTGAGTCCAGCGACAGGCCGCAACGTCCAGAGG
Organism: Calotriton arnoldi; assembly: GCA_963921515.1. Classification (NCBI taxonomy): domain Eukaryota; kingdom Metazoa; phylum Chordata; class Amphibia; order Caudata; family Salamandridae; genus Calotriton; species Calotriton arnoldi. The sequence continues at coordinate 1,203,206 of CAWUFW010002560.1, read as the reverse complement.
GGTGACACACGCCATGCGGGGCCGAGAAACTACGACCTAGGACCCCAGAGGCACGACTGTAGCATGAGCGCACCGAGAGGCAGTGACACTGAAGGAAGGAGTGCGACGATCGTTAGTGAGGGGGCTTTGTGCTGGGTCAGTCCCCTTTGCCTATCCAGCGCACAGCGAGCAAATAACCTGGAGAAGGACAGTGCGAGGAGGCCTGCCTGACCTCAAAATGGCACCCGCAAGTTGAAATGCTTCCAAGCAAAGCCCCGACTCTGCACCGACGGCGGCGAGAGGGATGAGGTAGGCAGGATACCCTCTCCCTTTCAAGGCCCCACTTGGGGTGATCAATGACATCCGGCTGCTGCCGTCTTGCAGCCTTACCTCCTCACATGGTGCCTGACTCTAAGATGGCTCCCAGGGTGTAGCTTCCAGCAACAGACCCGACCTCACGTCTGGGAGATAGGAAGTGCGGGGCTAGATCCTTGGCGACATTCCACGGAGGGGACTGCCACTGCCTGCCTCGGCACCGTGCACTGCTCTGTCCCTATGCCACCAAAGAAGGCGACAAATAAAGTCTCCCGATATTTTGCAACCGCTGATAAGATCGCTCCCCCCGCCGAATCGGATCAGGCGAAGACCATGGCCCTCACCAGGGAAGACCTGGTAGCCTCCCTACATGACTTTAAATCTAAACTGTGCCAGGAGATAAAACAAGACTTGAGAGCCTCTTTGGACCAACTGAAGGCCGACCTAACGGAGAAGATGGCGTTACTTAGACAAGATGTGGACGCGGTGGGCACCAGGGTGCTGGAGGTGGAGGAACAGACGCAGGACCTCGACGCCTGCTCTAGCAAATTACACGACACCCAGCAAACCCTCCAGGCACAACTGCAACAAGTGCTCCTAAATGCGAAGGACTTGGAGAACAGGTCTCGGAGGGAGAACGTACGTATCCGGGACCTGGAGGAGGGCGCGGACGGGCCAGATCTCGAGGCATTTGTAGTAGGCCTTTTCTCAGAACTCCTGGCGCCTCGCCAGTTGAAGCTGAAGATCGACCGAGTTCATCGGGTGGGGACCCCACAGACAGGGGAACGGAGAAGGATACGGGACGTTTTGGTGAAGATGCACTCCTTCCAAACGAAAGAAGCCATCCTAAGCGCCACAAGGAAGAAAGAAGAGACCTCCTTTCAGGGATATAAATGCGCGCTGTTTCAGGATCTGGCGCCCTCCACTCTGGCGCGCAGACAATCTATCCGTCCTGTCACCACTAAGCTACGGGAGGACAATACACGCTACAGCTGGACATATCCTTTTCGGCTTGCCTTTGAATATAAGAATAAGCAGCACCATGTGACTGAGCTGAGCGAGGGGCTGCATATCCTGGCCCTACCAACACCAGCAGACGACAGCGTGGCAGACCCTTCGAACAGCACGGGGCAGCCCCGGAGGGAGACCCGGTCCTGGCACACAATCACACAATCACGCAGAACAGGCCCACCCCTAAATGTCAAGTCAAGTCAAAGATAGCTTTATTCGATAATAAGTATCTTAAAAGCAATAACATTCATACAATCATCACCCCTAAATGACAATTTCTAGAGTGGTGACGGCTACAAACACCCTGACACACTTGGATCCACCTCCGGAGTTCAGTCGCTGAGCCAATGGCGGCCGAGGTATTAATGCATCAGATCTACCAAGATTCTGCACCAAGACTCTGGGCTAGAGCACGCAGGTGTCAATGTCAATCCTGAGCTTTGCAATTGTTCTCTACGTTTTTGCCACATGGCATCCGAGGGGGGGGGGGCGGGCCTTGTCCGTACCGCCCAGAATTTCTTTACTCTTCTTTATGAAGAATCGCGCTAAGGGCCCGTTGGCACCTTGGCACATTTTTTTTAGGGGATGTTGGGGAGTTGGTTTTTTTGGGGGCGGGGGTTCCTGGTGGTGGTGACGGGGTTGCGGTAGCTTTTAGTTGCCATGGGCATAGGCAACTCGTGGCTGGCGAATTGACCGAACTACGGAGCAATTGGCAGGCTGAGCCAAGACAGAATGAGAGCGGACCAAGAGGGAGGGTATGTCACGGTTCTCCTATGAGCAGATGGCCCATGGTTGGGGTCCTCTTTGAGGTGCGGAGCTGCAGGGAGGATGAGACGCAACTTGAAGCGGGTGCTCCACGAGGGAGTGTCATTGGTCAGGGGGGGAGGTATCAGTCTACCCCATGGTCTCCATAGCGTCCTGGAACGTTAAGGGTCTGAACTCGCCCCAAAAGCGCCAACAAATCTGGAAATATCTCAATGACCGCCAGTTTGAGGTTGTGGCACTACAGGAAACGCATCTGAAAAAGTCCAAGGACACGCGGCTACGCCACAAATCCTACCCCTTAATCTAGAAGTCATCGGCTACCACCAAACACAAAGGTGTGGCTCTGCTCTTTCGTACCTCGGCCAGGTTCCAGCCCGAGGCAGTTAAGACCGACCGGGAGGGGAGGGTCGTAATGGTAAAGGGGAGGCTGCGGGGTACCCTTTGCACGTTTATTTCCCTCTACGCACCCAACTCTGGACAGACGACGTTCCTCTCTAACACACTCGACTTAATTGGCGGCTTCGCGGAGGGCCCAGTGATTCTTCTAGGGGACTTCAACCTGACATGGCATGACACATTGGATAGTTCCCACTCACATAGGGCGACCCTCACGTGCTTTCCTAAAGGGGTTAAACCGAAATTGCTCACGCTGGGCCTCTGCGATGCGTGGCGGACACTACATCCAGACACCAAAGACTACACGTATTTCTCCCATGTTCACCACTTCTACTCCAGGATTGACTACATCTTTATTAGCCAGACACTTTTGGGTCCCCTCCAGGCAGCTCAGATCCTGCCAATCTCAATATCAGATCATAGCCTCGTATCTATTAGCCTAGCTTGGGGAGGGAATCAACCTGGCACTTCTAGGTGGTATTTCCCGACATCAGTCATCCGAGATAGGACCATGCGAGACGAACTGAGGACCTCTATCATTGAGTTCTTTACACTCAACACTCCGGCGGCCACTACTCCACAAAACAATTGGGACGCTTTCAAAGCGGTCCTAAGGGGTAAATGCATCCAGCTTAATGCAGTCCTGAATAAGCAAAGGGCGAAGGAGCGCTTAGCCTTAGAAGAGGAGCTTGAGGTCGTGGAACGTGCACACAAGATAACACCCACTCGAACGCTACAGC